>CAWUFW010007827.1:0-600000 GCA_963921515.1 Calotriton arnoldi
CCTTTGTGAACCTCCCCTCTTGCGCTGTGTCTCAGCCTAAGATATTCAGTTCCTGCATTTTAAACAATTTTCAGCAGGTGAGAAAAGTACTCCTGATGTAGTTATTTTTTTTATTATAGAATATATTTACCATTATGTTTTGGCTTTTTATACCCAAAATGAACACTTCCTTGGATGAAAGTCATATGCATGATATTCAAATGTGGAATTAATTTACAGTCATCAGCATGGGAACCAACATTTGTTTTGGTAGCCTTAGGGCTAAATTATGAGCTTGAGTGCTATTTATCACACCTGATACCATGGGATACGTTATATATTGGGTGCAATAAATAGCACCTATTATGATTTTTTGTGGAATTTCATGCAGATTTTGGTGTTCTACATACCAAAATCTGCACAAACTGATAAATACTGTATGCATTTCCCCTGTTAGATTTCAGCAGGAGAGCATATTAAGCAATCGGGTTGCAAACATGTAATCAATACAGAAATATTTCCTTGGCCAAAGGGAATACAATGTGTAATCTTGGTTTTATATGTAGCAAATGCAATGTATTCAGCCCATATCACCAAATTTTCATTTCAGACCTTTTGCCATACTTCTACACCTAGGCTTCCAAAATTATCTTAAGTTCCACGGTCAGAATAAGGTCTCTACACAAAATGTTCTCTCCTTGGTCTGCTCCAACCAGGTTCTGAAGCACACTCCCCCCACTCCCAAGAAGTCATGTGTTCAAGATGAAAACATTAATGAAGGAAATAACTGCCCCATTACAAACTTTTACCTGTGAACCTATGCACTTTCATTTTGTCGCTCCACAGTTTATATGTATAGAGTATAGCAATGTGGGCTGACGTAAGTCTTTATTTAGAATTTGGCAGAGCGGGAACACTGCTGTAAATTGGCAGAGCTCCCACCCCACCAAAGCTGTGGTTCCCCAGCTCTATTTAGCATTATAAGAAGCACACTGTTGGTGCCTCCTTTGATTCCAATAGTGTAAACCTTTAACCTGGCACCCCTTTTGCCAACAGACCATGAGGTCACAGTAACGGCCATCATGCCCTAATGACGGTGGGACTACCACTACTCATTTTCCTTGTTCGTGTACACCATGCTTTATGGCCAGGGAAAATGTAAAATTGGAACCAGGCACAGGGAGAAAGGTCATGATGCATCAGGGCCTTTTAATTTTGATCAGGAAAAAACAAGCTCCTTCTTTTCCTGAACAGAAAAGTTTGACAAGTGGGCATATGTACCCATCTTGCAAACCTTGAGTCCTATAAAAGAGGCCTCTAGGACAGCCTGGAAAAGATCTCAAACTAGGGCAGAGGGTCTTCCATGAGTTGAAGGTGGCAGAGGTCATGAATATCATCCCTGTGTCAGGCTGGCAGACTATCCACTGGGGTCTAAATTGCCCTGTTAGCACTGGCTGTGGCCCTAAACTGTTCTTGGGAGGTTTTTTGTCATATTCATAATCAATATCTCTGTAAGAGGCGTGTCTCTTGAAAAAGCAATATTTGGATCCCAGAGCCCAATGTTATCTCCTTATCTGCTGCATCTTTTTTGTGGCATTTATTTAGTTTAGTTATCCGCCATACAACAACAATTGATAATGGTGCAGGAAACAATTGAGATTAAAACCAAAGCAGCATGATCAACCATTGTCCAGCCGGACAAGTAGTTACAACAACGTACCCAGGGGCCCAATGACTCAACAATAACTATAAAGAAGTAAGGGTATGGGGAAGGTGGGTTTAGGATGCACGAGTTAGGGAAGGGGATCTCCAGACTCACATTGCATGTCTGAATTGGAAATATGTGGCTATCATCACTTTACAAGCCCTTAGAGCAGAATTGTGTTATTATATTACAATGATATAATAGTACTTCATGTCGGTCTCCTCAAAAGAGCTTGCCCACAGCAGCGGTTAAGGTTGATGAAGCATAGCACCCGAGGAGGATAGGTCTCTGCAGGCACACAGCGAAAATGTAGGTGATGTGTAAAGTGAGAAACAGGCTATCAACAACAAAGGCAAGGCTGGGAGGATGCTAAGGTATTAGATAGTAAGGGTGTCTTCCTGAAAGGATAAGAGAAACGTGACCAACTCCCTTTCATAAACTTCTAGTTTATCATTAAGTTTGTAATTTGTGCATTCATGCAGTGCCACCCTATGAAGTTCTATGTGCCACTACAGTTCCGTAGGATTGGTGGATTGACACCAGTGGTGGAGGATACATACTTTGGCTACTGCCAAGAAAGTGTCCAATCAGTGGTGGTTGTGAGAATTCAAGTCAGGGATGGCAGTTGTGTAATGTAGGAGGGCAAGATGGGATGAAGGTGTAAATGTTATCGGGTATAGCTCTGAGTGCTGGACCATACCACAGACTAATAGGACTGGAGGGCAGATCATGCCCAAAGAATGTGATATAGATAACAGTTTTCAGCCCCACAGTTCCAGCTTTGATCAAGTGGCAGAAGTTGCACCCGTCGCAACTCCAGTCATATCCAGTGCCAGTCATGGAGGTTCTTAAAATAGAGGAATTTCTGTCTGGATTCTCAAAAGACTCTGTCATGGTCTAAAAGCAGGTTTGCTCAGTCTTCGGGTGAGTAATCTTTTCCCACAAGTGCCTACCAGTGTAATATGATTGCGGACCTGAACGCAGAGACGTCACTAATACCCCATAAAGCCCCAAGACAGCCCCTTTGAAGTGACTCCGGAGTACCAGATATTGGTTAATGGGAGACATTGGAAATGTCCCAGGTGAGAAGCCCAGTACCGCCCTGAGGTAGTGAGTGAGTTGCCGATATTTCCAGTAGTCTTTATTCCGGAGACTGATTTCTTCTTGGAGCACATGATAGGATTTAAGAAGGATAAAAAAGGCTGTCTTTATATAGTTGTAACTCAGCCCTTTATTAAACCACAATGCCCAGTAGAAGGGTTTATTGGCTATGCGCAGTGCATTGTTAAACCATAACTGTGCTCTGTTATGAAGAAACTGAGATGTGCTCAGAAGTCTGTGTTCCATGCTCCATACAATTGTAGTCGAAGGAAGAGCCGGGTTCTCTGCCATGGGATGATGCGAAGTAAATAAATATGCCGGCAGAGAGATGTTGAGACACCCCATTATTTGGTGCTCAATGTGTACCCACATTGGAGCATGCCTTGGTTCATGCAAATTCAGCGAGATTTGAGAGAGATGGAAGGCCAAGCTAAAGGAAGTCATGTACATGAGACAAAGGACCCTTGCAGTGGTGTCAGCCCACTGCCATGATGCCCAAAGCATTGGTCTGTGGCTGCTCTAAATGTATAATCTTATGTCTGCTTCAATATCCTAAAGGTGATTACAGGGAACCAATAAAGGCAGCATCCCAAGTACGTGATTATAGCGGGGGGAAAATGCAATCTTGATCATTTGCATCTACCCCATAATGAAAGGTTTATGGGAGTCCACTGAATGAAATCTTGCTTCAACTTCTCGACTACTATAAGGAGGTTATCTTCCACCATTCCAGCAAGCACAGTGTTAATACGAATGTCCAAGTGGGTAAGACCCTTGGGGACCCATCACATGTTGTATGCCTACACACACATGCTAGTGGTAACCCTACACAATGGGAATGGCGCACATTTCACCCAGTTAATTTTATATCCGGCCATCTGCAAGAAGTTATTTATGACAGACATCGCTGCTGAGATTGAGGATTCTGGGCTAGATAAAAGGAGATGGTTATCATCAGCATACAACAATGCCTTTAGCTCACCATCCCTCACCCCTATGCCCTCTACTACCAGGGAAAGGTATAATGCCATGGATAGGCAGTGAAGGACTAAAAGGAAGATGAGCAGGAATGGGGGCAGCCATTCTATATACCACGGTGTGTATGGAAGTTGCGTGATAAAAAGATCCATAAATGACGTTCTCTGTAGGCAACACATATGGGAGTCTGACCTTCATTATAAAGTCATCACCTAGGCCCACATTAACAATACCTTGAAACAGTTATGACCATTCAATATGCTCGAATCCCTTCTTGATGTCAAGCAAGAGGGCTAGCTTATCTTCAACATCGTCTCTCACGTGCCAGAGTACATGCGCCAACGTTAGAAGATGATTCTGAGAGCAGCAGCCAGGAACAAAGCACATCTGAGGTTTATGGATGAGCTTCAGGATCAACTTGCACAGCCGGTTTGCAAGTATCTTGCCCATTATTTTCAAGTCAACATTGATCAGCGAAATGGGGCAAAAACTTTCACAATCTAAGATGTTTTTATTTACTTTAACAAGAAGGATCTTAAGGCTTTATTTGAGAAGCATCCTAGGGAGCCTGTTGCATTAGCTTCTTTAAATGCCTAATTCAAGGGCGGCACCAGAAGGGGACAACCCGTTTTCTAAAACTTGCCGGGGCAGCCATCCTCCCCAGGCAATTTGCAAGTAGGCATGTGTGGAACTTGCGGAATTCCATTCTGCAGGAATCCTCAGAGTTACATAAAAACTCTATCGGGCATATTATCAAGAAACGGCGTTAAAATTATCGCCGCTTTAGCTGCAGAAAACTGCTGCTAAAGCGGCGATAATGGGCTTGATAATAATATAATATGCCCTTGAGAATTCCAATAGAAGCCCATGTTCTGGTGTCAACATGGGCTTCTATTGGAATTCTCAAGGGCATATTATCAAGCCCATTATCGCCGTTTTAGCGGCAGTTTTCTGCCGCTAAAGCGGCGATAATTTTAACGCCGTTCTTGATAATATGCCCCTATGAGATTCCACTGAGTTTTGGCAACAGGAGGAAAATGCATGTCTCTTTGCTCGCACTGTGATTCAGCGCTGGTAGCGCATTCCACCCTGAAAAATCGGCGCAAATGGTAACACACTATTTTTAAGTTGATTTTCTGCTGCTTGAGTAGAAAATCTACTCAGGAAGCAGCCTGCTAACAGTAACCGCTTGCAATCTCCCTCTTTCGAAAATCTAGCGGAGGTCCTCCTAGTGACTGGAAATTGCACTTGAGGATGCCAAATGGAGGCCAAATCTTGCTCACAGTTCCTAGCTCCCATTTTCACATTATTCCTGTTGTTTTCCTATTGCTCGAATGGAAAAGAATTCCGGCGCGCAGTGCTTGAATTTTGTCGCCAGCATTTCTCAAATTCCGCAGGTGGTATTAAATATTCCGTCCGGGCCTATTCATAAGTCAACAGGGCTGATACGGACCCAGCCATCTTTTCCTCCATACAGTATTCTGGGGCTTCCACATTAAGGGTAGGAAGGTGAAATGGTGCTAGAAAGTCATTAACCTGCTCATGCATAGCTTGTGACTCAGAGGAATAAAGGGAGAAGTAGAATGAGGCAAAGCGGTCTACAATTTCAGTAGGATGAGTTAATACAGTACCCAGGCACGTCTCGAATCAGCGGGATGGTTAGTTGAGGTTCTCTCTGTTGTAACTGGACATGCAGGAGATGGCCTGCTTTTCTCTCCTCACCACACTTTAGAGACTGTAGCTTCACCAGCACATTCTCCACTGCAGCTGTGAGAGTTTAGATGTGATTGTAGTATCTCAAGCTGTGTTTTGAGAGTGTGTGTGGGTGACCTTTTGTAACGGTCGTAAAGGTCCCGGAACCCCTGCTCGATGCATTGCACATCTAAGAGAGTCTTACGCTTTGACATGGCATCAGCATTCCCCATAGGGTCGATTTTCCAGCTGTCAAGAGGGTCCTGTAAGAGCCCACTGAGCTTTCATTGTCTGTGGCAAACAAGCAAATGTGAGGCCCAAGTTGAGTTTTTTGTTCAGGGATTTCTACATCCAAACACCCTCATCCTCCATCTGATCAGTTGAAGTAGCACCAATCCCATATCTAGATCTAACTGGATGAGACAATAATCTGGCAGACCAGATTCCTCCATAATGCACCCTGTCACATCCAGAAGAATCCGCCCTGGAGAAAGAAGTAATCACTACATGTTTGAGTACTGTGGGAGCACAATAAAAATGTAAAATATTTAGTTGTGGGGTGGAGTAGACACCATACATTTGTCAAGGCAGGATTGGCCATTAAATTCCACTGCATTGCTCTGTCATGGCGATTATGACAATCTGGTCTCCGGGTACGATCCATTATTGGATCGGGGACAAATTTCAGTCGCTGCCTATGAGACAAGGTATGAGTTCAAATGAGGTCAGGAGTTCCAAGAGGTGAGTCAAAAAATGTGACTTATCATCATTTGGGTCAGTTCAAGTG
Source organism: Calotriton arnoldi (assembly GCA_963921515.1). Classification (NCBI taxonomy): domain Eukaryota; kingdom Metazoa; phylum Chordata; class Amphibia; order Caudata; family Salamandridae; genus Calotriton; species Calotriton arnoldi. The sequence goes on from CAWUFW010007827.1 coordinate 6,243, forward strand.
ATTGAGTAAACAATGTGGATGAGATGAAGAATAAAAATAATATGGATTTATTTGATTCATTAGCAACGGATATGGCTGTGCAGCTGAAGAGGGATCGAAAAAGGTCCCTGTGTGTCTGTCTTATCATCATTTGGGGCACAGACTAAACCCACAATCACTGTCTTGCTCATAATACAAAATTTAGCAAAGATCTACCAACCTTCATTATCATCTCAGGACTTCAATCCCATGCAGGAGAGCCTCCACCCATTAAGAATGATCAGTCCACATTTCTTGGACAAACTACAAGAAGAGGACCCCCACACTGTCAGCTCCTGCCAATCTGCTAATGCTCATGACCGTGCCCACCCAGTCCTGTTTGAGTGTGAGAGACTGTGCTGGGGAAAGATGAGTTTCCTGAATGATGGCAATGTCAACTTTCTTCATGTTAAAATACTGTAAAACCTTCTTATCTATGCTTAATGTAGTGTGATAGACCGCTGACATTCCAAGGCAACAAAGGCAAAGGTTTAGACATATCCCACAAATGTCCTATTGACAGTAGTCTTGAGTCCCAGTGGGGCTCTATATAGGAGGAGATATACCTGGTTCATCCCAGATGAGTAGTTGCAATGTCATCTGGGGGTATGGAGATACTTGACAGGAAGAGGAGGAGAAAACATTTAACTCAGGACCTAACTCCTGCGCTACACAAGTAGCACTAGCCAGACCCCCTCTGCCATGCATGGGGTGAGTAGCCCGGTAAATGACTTAGGGCCAACATGCTTCCCAATATGCAGTTATGTGCCATGAACACAACGCATGTGGACCACACTACAGAATCACAATGTTAGAGAGAAGAGGGAGGCGATCTGATTGGTGTGCATCAAGAATGTAATGGACATGGGCAAAAGACACAGGGAAGACAAGAACCAACAGAACGTTCCTAAGTATCTGGCAAAAAGGTGGGAGAACCCCCCCTCCATTGGGGTCCATGCTTTGGGGGCAGTATGGATAGTGGGTTAAACCCTACATGGCTGACCTGTACTTTCAAATAGAAATTGGAGGTGGAATCCTACCACCGACTGGCTCCGGGAAATTTGGATAGCACTCCCTCTTTCCCTCCCCCGTATACCAAAATATCTCAGTCACTCATCTTTTCCAGCAGTTGTGCTGTCCAATGGTAGTGGTTTCAAGGGCGATCTTGATTTTTTCCTATCTGTGTCCCTATGAAGGAAGTCAACCACATGTTGGAGACCCGATCAGTCTGATAATCTGCGTGTTCAATGTAGTGACTTCTGCTACCTTGAAAGGTTTTGCAGTGGCTGGCCCGGCGCTCGAGTCTCCATTGCCATGTATAGGACATGAGTGTTGTATGGTGTCAATGCATCCATGTTGGATTCTTCCAGGCTATCCAGAAAGGGTTCTAGCTCACTGGGCTACCAAAAGTCTTTAGTCTTGCTGTCCATTGTCACTAGCAGGTGTGCAGGATCCAGAGACCATATTTGAGATTCCATCGATGTAGCCGAGGTCTGAGCACCAGAAATGTATTTTGTTTGACGCTTGTAGCTGAAGAATAATCTGCAAAGCGGGAAATGTGGTTAGCCTCGAACAGTAATGGGTCTGTAGCACTCCGTGATTCCTGTAGGACAGCTCCTGTATAGTGATGGTATATAGCACATGCAATGATCGGTGAGGGATTACCTTTTGAATAGCGGACTGGCTAGAATGCAGTGAGCTGTCTGAAGCTCTAAAGGTCAAGTAGAAAGAGCAACATATCCCTCTTTTCAGCATCCTCCGGCACACAATATAAGCAAATATTGTTGCGCCACAATTATTTCGATCTTCTAGGTCAGTAACCTTGTGCATCAAAAAGTCAATGTCCTTGCCCCAATCCTATGGACCATCGTATTGGGATCCACCTCATCTAGATGCCTATCCACTGTCTGCTGCCTCGCCTGGAAAGTAGAGACTTTCCATTGTATGAACTGCACCTCTGTTGTAAGGTCAGTAATCTTGGAGTCCATGGCCCACAAAGCTGCGCTTATGGCTGCAAATTCCTTTAGCAATGTCTCCATCTCGCAATCTCATGGTGCGGGGGTGGTTGGCTTCCTTACTTGGTTTAGGGCTGCTAACCGCTTCCAAGAACAGCAGTTGCTGACTTTCCGGTTTGCTTGATGTCATAGATTAACCAAAACCAGTCTCATGCCTTTGAAGTATGAGGACAGCTATATTATATGGTTCACTTGATGGGAGTCCAGCCTTCAGTGACAGTGGATATAGAAACAATGGTCCAGAAGGGGCAAGAAAACAAGTAGCAGAGCCCTCCAGTCTCCGTATCTCTTGTAATGAGCAGTGCAGGGATACAGATCAAAGGGGCATGGTGATGAACTCTGACCCCTACTACTATGTAATGTTAGGGCAACAGGCTCCTTTCTCTGATATCGCGGGTGCCCATACACCAAGCAGCCTCCAGCGCCCAGTTGCCACTTGGATTAGAAATATGAGTCACCCTGTGTCAGTCAGCCCTGAACTGACCTGTAGCATCAAAACCAGAGCATTCACAGAGGTTCAGGGCCATATCATTCAAAGTTCAGTGCTAGCGTTTCTTCAGAGCCCATCTGGAAGCCTTTACTCTCTAAGTGTGGCTCCAATGAAATTGAATCCCCCATAACCAAGAAGTAGGGAGGAGCGGGGGGGATCCACTCATAAGCACTGTCCCATCCGAGACGCAGAAAGGAGGTTCCACTCTTAGTCAATCATCATAGACCTCACATTACCATGCAGAGTAACGGGCAGTACTCCTGCTAAGGTTTGGCATCACTGGCTCCGCTCCATGCATTGGGGGACCCACAACACAGTACTTTGTCCAAGAGTAATTTGGCTAATGGGGTGTTCCTACCCCCATACCAGGGCAATGCCAGTTGCCAGTCTCTAGATATGAGTGAACTCAGATGGACTGTGGCAGGTGAAACAATATCAAGGCCACTCTTTCGGCTGAGCCCAACCCAACATGGTGCCAAACAGCCTGAGGCCAGGTGTGGCCACCGATCTCTTATAGGATCTACGTGGCCAGGAACCAGGCTATGTGGCTCCCCTCCGCATCTGTGTCACCCAGACTGTGTCTGCTGCCAGCAGAAGGGGAAAAGCAGGACCCTGCCAGCAGGGCCACACAGTAAGTTTCAGCAGTAAGTGGCCATCTTGTTCTGCTGCATCTTATTGAGAGTTGTTGTTCTTTAGATTAGTGAAACAAATTTAAAGGTAATTGCTATATACTCTCTTAGTAGGGAGGAGCCAGGTAGTACGCTCACATATATAAACAGGTTACAAGTTTAGTGTAGAAGGTAATTTACAATTTACTTAGCAGAATGGGCCACCAGTAGAAGAACACCCTCTGCTCAGCCTACTCTTTCTAACTATCAACCCAGCTACACAGTGACAACCTGGCATTCCATAACCCAGGACTGAGCAGAGCACATCATGGAGGACATGAGAAAGACAGTATAATACAACACACCTCCTTCCTTTTGAAAATAATGAAAACTCAAAACAGAACCTGGGGGCACATGCATGAAACATTTTTGTATTCGCAAACGGGCCGATTCGCAGAATCGGCCCGTTTGCTAATACAAAAAAGGCTTTTCACATGCATCAAACCCAAATTGCGATTCGGTAACCTGTTACCGAATCGCAAATTGGGTTTTGCGATTCAGTATTTGGAAGGGGCGTGTTAAGGGCGTCCCTTCCAAATACCGAATCCCAACGGTATGCATGAATGTTTTGTGACCGTGAATGCAGTCGCAAAACATTCGCATATTACCACCTACTTCAAGTAGGTGGTAACCCATTCGCAAATGGGAAGGGGTCCCCGAGGGACCCTTCCCCTGTGTGAATGGTTGTAAAAGCATTTTTAAGAGCAGGCAGTGGCCTCACGGACCGCTGCCTGCTCTTGAAAAATGAAAAGAAAACTTTTCATTTTACTTTTTGTAAAGCATCTCGTTTTCCTTTAAGGAAAACGGGCTGCTTTACAAAATAAAAGATTGATTTATTTAAAAACAATAACGGACATGGCGGTCTGCTGACCTCAGAAGGCCACCATCCCTGTGATTTTTGCGATTCCTAGGGGGTCGCAAAGTGCGATCTACCTCATTAATATTAATGAGGTAGAGCGATTTGCGACCCCCTAGGAATCGCAATCTGAAACTCTTTGAGTTTCATGCATTGTAAATTGCGATTACCTAATTGCGATTCTCAGGAATTCGCAATTAGGTATTTGCAATTTACAATGTTGATGCATGTGCCCCTTAAATACACATGACCATGGATAAGCCAGGAAAATTGTCCACACTAATTTTCCACACAAACCCATACACACAAAACTGAAAACAAACCTGTACACATGCCACCCAGACTCCATTCAAATTAAACTATCCATGAAACACACGTCCAACACAGATAGGACCTGAGGCACATCTCATTCACCATCACTGATCAGAGGAGCATATACGCTGTACAAATCTTCTCGTGCACACTCTAGCACAACCAGGAACTTTACTTTAGCCCTCTAGTGCACACTCTGGTAAACCCAAGAAAATATACTTGGATTTCACCCTCTACTGCACTTACAAGCAGGACAAGCAATACAAGCAATACTTACTCACTTTTCACCCTCATTTCCATTCAAGCAGGTATCCAGCTCACTTAGATAAAAAGGTTTGTACATTTATTATAGAAGGTAAGTTACAGGTTACTTAAAAGAATGCTTTACCAGGAGCAGTAGCATAGCAATTATGCCTTGGGCCCTTGTGAAAGAAAGGAGAATTGAACTTTTGACTGCTGTTGGGGTAGTAGATACAGCAATTATGAATGCTCAATTGGTCCTAGAGCCATTGGACCTGTTGCACTGATGGTGGCTATGCCCCTGACCAGGAGCAACATCCTCTTGGCTCAGCCCTCACACTCTAACTACCAAACCAGCCTTACAGTGACAACCAGTCTTTCTATGACCTTATAGCTGAACAGAGCACAGCAGTTAAAGGCATTTAAAAGACAGCATAATATAACAGTTACCTTTTTCTTTGAATACAAACACCTGACTATTTAAAGACCTGAGATCCTGGGATATTGATGGATCTAATAATTAACTGAAGCAAAAGTACCTGAAAAACTGTCAAAGGAAGATGGGGCAACAGTGTGCTAACCTTGCTTTCACCAAGGGTGATAGTGTCATCCCTCAGGGAATGAGTTGCATGCACCCCCACACTAATAGCAAATATTGTGTTATGTTCCCATGAATATTATTGGAGTCACACCCAGTAGATCCCCTTAGACCCAAAAGAAATTGCACCCTTTTCATAGAAAAGGAGAACTGGTCGATACCTGTCACTTATGCTCTGTAATACAGGGAGTGCTGGGAAACAGGCAAACCTGCCAGAGAATCTCCTACCTGCAAGTTATGATGAAATGGAGCACTCCTCTGGTAGCCTCAAATCAGTATGTGCAAACAATTATTGATATTTTACACATATATGAGTATTTATTAGATAATATGTAGGAGAATTGTCATAACTATTATAATTTAGCAAGTAATATGAAAATTAACGCAAATGTTAGATAGGTCTCATTTATATTTCCTCACTTTTCTCAGCCTTAAAAGTCTCTTCCCTACTCTTAGGGCCTTATTACGACCTTTTAGCAGAGTGGTGGGGCGGTGGTGCAAACCGACGCGCCACTGCTCCGCCGAAGATCACCTCTGCCCGCCAGATTACTACTTTTCAACTGTCTGTCTGGGGGGCGGCGTGGTGGTTCCCTCTGTGGTGCCATTTTAAAGGTGGTGGTGCCTTTAAAAAGGCACAGCAATGGGAAAGCCTCACAAGGTTCCTGCATGGCATGGACTCAAAAGTCCATGCCGTGCAGGAACCTACATGCATGCACACAGGGTGCACATGTTATGCCCCCCTGTGTGCATCCACATATGTTTAAGGCACAAGGGGGCCCCGTAGGGCCCCCTTTGTTTCCTCTTCACCAGGCTTTTCATGGCAGTGGACTGTGGCGGTCCTGCCAAGCATATTACGGCCTCTGACCCTTGCTTCTACACCAGGGAACGGCGGTTCCCTGGCGGAGCCGGCGGTCCTAGGGTGGTATGACTGTCTGAGTCGTAATCCGGTGGTCGGACCGCCGGTGCAGCGGTGGCTGGATCGGCCACCACTGCTCCACCACAAGTCTGGCGGTCCTCGGACCGACAGACTCATAATAGGGCCCTAAGTGTCTAAATTATTTTCATCCATCCAACTTATATAGGTGTATAAGGTGATTAGGTTTATTTTCCAGCAAGTGTTAGAAATTGGGTCTCTAGTTGACAGAGGTATGCACCCTGCTAATTTAAGGCTACCATTACATAGCTAATCTGTGGTTTTAAAACTCCCTTTACACCTCGTTCTGTTTCTTCTATTTTTAAGACATGTCTCATATCCTGGTTTCTTGTCTTAGGGCCTGATTTAGATCTTGGCGGCATTGGTCCCCCCCGTCACTTTTCTGTTTGATTCCCTGTCCACCTACTAGGTGGTCTGCCCGCTCTATTTAGATGCTGATCCATGGATGAAAGATCGTCGGAGTGCAGCCGACTCCGCCAGGTCAAAGGCAACATATGCAAAAGCATCTGTCGGAGGACAGAAAGCCAGTTTGTATGCTAAACTAATCACGATGTGCCTTACCACACCTCCACACCTGAGTAGGCACATTGGAAGGGCTATAAGGCAGAGACTCACCTTTTCTCACTTTCACACTTCCTTTTCCACCATGGAGCCGATCTTTCAAATCCTGCCCCTGCTGCTCAACCACAAAGCAAATTGACCCCATCATGGCCGGAATCAATGGTAATCTCCTCTGTTACCTGGTACCTTTTGACTTGCCTTCTAACATTTGCACCGAAGTTGTGCATTTTTAAATCTCTCTTTCTGGCAATAGCATATCAATGTGCAATGCATATGTGTGTAATGTTGACATTTAAGAAGTTTAAACAAACACACCTTCATGATTACTTTGGATTCCTAAATATATTTGTGCAAGCTACCTTCAAAAAATGGACAGTTGCAAAAAAAAGGACATCAATTCAAAAATCCCAAAGTGACCATACAGGTTTGTTTGAATAAATTGCTTAAATTGTCAAATTAAAAACATATGCATTACACATCATTGGGATAAGTGAAATCTAGCGTAATGTAAAAATTGCACTAGACAAGATATAGGGGCCGATTCAGATCTCGGCCGGTAGGGCTCCGAATCGGATTCGGCTTAACCGTATCCGATTCGGAGCCCTATTACCCGACCGATCCGTACGCGCGTCCGGACGAGCGAGTACGATGCGAAATCGCCAACCGACTCGTCCGGGCGTCCCGACCGCTCCGACCGACTCGATCCCGGCTCTAACCGCACCGACCGACTCGCACGGACTCGACTCGCACCGCGCAATGGAGACGTTCCCCGGCCGGGTAAGTACGATGCGCGCCGCGAGCGCAGTCCGACCGAGCCGTGCACTCCGGTTCGAAAGAGCTGTCGGAGCCGTACTTTGGGGGTCTGTGTCGGACCCCCTGTACGCGTAGCCGCGCGAGTCGCACACAGGGGGACCCATGGGTCCCCCTACCTGTGCGTGTACGGCGCGAGTCGCTTCGCCGCGTACACGCTGTAGGGCGCCCTTGTCCGCCTCGCACCCATTGAGTCAATGGGAGCCCGCGTACGCGTTGTACGATGGGCTCCCATTGACTTCAATGGGAGTCCGACCGACTCGAGTCCGATGGCATACGTGCGCATCGTACTCGTTCGGTCGGGCTGCACGGGTCCGATTCGGTCGGAAATCTCTCCGGGTCCGGCTCGGTCGGAGAGATTTCCGGCCCGAATCGGAATCGGCCCCATAATCTTTACTTTTTAAATACTTGTAAAATTACTGTCAATCCCAGACTTTAATTTGTTAAAATAGTTATCCATGTAACATTTCCCCTTGTCTAGTGAGTGCAATTCCTGTATTGTATTAGATTTGACTTGACAAATTATTTTGTAAGGTGTAGTGTGTGTGTTTAGTCTTATCATTAATCAGGTAGAATTAAACACACCTGGATTACCACATTAAAATAAATTTAAAACATCTATTTGTTGGTTCAAGTGGCCAATATCTTGATGAATGCTGGCACATAAATTCAAATGACCATCACATACCATTTTAACCAGTATATGCACTTCACAACGTTGACATTAAAAATATCTGTTGTATTTCCTGCCATAATGGTAAACACAAATATGTACTTCACATTTTAGTCAGAAACATTGCTAGGAATCAAACAATTGTAAAGGAAAATTAATGTCAGGACAAACTTAGAGAAATCAAAATAGTGATTTATTAAACCAATAAAATACTTCTCTCAAAAAATAAATTAATTAAATAAAGATAATTTTATTTACACCAATAGAATGGTGAAATGCACTGTTGTGCTGTAGCACTAAACGTGCCTCCTATTGAACGGCCAAGGGAAACTACTCAGGAAGGGGCATTCAGTGGGCACAGAGCAGGCACTTCAATGATCTTTCTTGGGAGGGGCGGGTTTGCATTTGGGAGGGTTGGAAGGGAGGGGTGGCTTTGGATTTGGGAGGTGTGGGTTTGGGAGGGGTGGATTTGCATTTGGGAAGGGTGGCTTTGGATTTGGGCGTTGTGATATCGGGCTTGGAAAGGGTCAAGGCCCCAGCAAATAAAACATCTTTCTGAGGATAAAGGACAGGATGGGTGGCTGACGGTTGGGTTTGGAGGTAGAGGGAGTTGCAGTGTGTGATGTGACTGTTAGTATTGAAGGTGCATGTGATTCTGGGGTATGTTGTGGACGTTTGAGTGTATGTTTGTGGCAGGTGTGTGTTGGTTGGGTGAGTGTGGGCATTTTTGTTTGGGGGTATTATTATGCATGTAGGTGTATGTTTGGATGAGTGTGCTGTTGAGGTGGTTAGTTTGGTTGTTGTGTTTGGGGATGTGGTGGTTCTTGTGGGTGTGGTGATGGGTGTGGTGCTTGTGGGTGTGTTTGTGAATGTTGTGGTCATTTTGGGTATGTTGCTTGTGGGTATGGTGATGGTGGTGGTTGTGGTAGGTGTGGGTGTAGTGGTGCTTGTGGGTGTGGTGGTGGTGGTTGTGGGTGCTATGGTGATGGTGGGTGTGATGATTATGGGTGTGGTGGTGGATGTGGCATTGTGCACATGGTGGTGTGTGTAGTGGCTTGTGTGGTGGTTGTGGTGGGGGCAGTGGGGTAGTGTCTGTATATTCTTTGACAGTGTGCCTGTGTTTCTTGTTGTGTTTGTGTTTATGTGTGCATGTGCTGCTTGTGTCTTTTGTAGTGGGTGTATGCAAAAGAGTGAGTGTGTTTGGGACCGGCCTGGGAATTGGGATGGGAAAGGTGCCTGAGTTGGGAAATGAGGTTGGGCTATTTGGGAGGCTGCAGTCAGTGAGGAGACTGGGGGCCTGATTCCGATGCGGTTAGGAAAGCATTCCCACCTAGGGCCCGATTCCAATGCGGTTAGGAAGGCCTCCTAATGGCATTTACTCCTTCCCAATCGGATCGGGAACGTGTCTTCCCAACCGAGGGCCAGAGTACGATGCGGTTAGGAACATAGGCTTCCCATAGAAGTCAATGGGAGTCCAACCAAATCGTATCTGGAAGCATCCGGATGCATCATACTCGGTCGGTAGGACTCTCCCGATCCGAGTCGGTCGGAAACCATTTCCAAACCGATTTGATCGGGAAGATTTCCTAACCGCATCAGAATCGGGCCCTAGGTCTGTAAATGCTCTCTGCAGGCTAGACATGGCACTATGAATGCCTTCCAGGTATGCTACCCTTTTCTGCATGTGGCAACTAAACCCTTGGATTTCATTCAGGAGTGCAGCCTGGCCTACAGAGATGTTTTGTAGGAGGTCAATAGCCTCCTCACTCAGCACTGTACAGGGAACAGGGGCAGAGGATGAGGTGCCTGCAGCAAAGATGATGCCACCATTTTAGGTGGGGGCTGCTTTGGCCAACTGGAGGAGAGTAAGAGGGAGGGTGGAGATGGTTCTCTGGTTGGTGGACAAGGATGCTGCTGGTAGAGTTCCCAAAGAGTCTGCCACCACTAAGGACTGCTTGCTTGTGGAGGCCTCCGACAATGATGTGGTTGAGCTGGTGGCCTCTGTTGCAGTCTCCTCACCCTCCATGCCACTGGGTCCCTTGGTGTTGGTGGTCTCAGCACCTGAACCTCAGTGGCCAGCTGCTTCCCTGCCTAGGTGGCCATGGTCCCCTTTGACTGATGTTGAAGATGCTGTAAAGACATACACAATAGTTTTATTGTATCTTTGTAAATTGAACTGGTCATGAAGTTTGATCACAATACATTTTCAAAGTTTTCATATTTCACCTGCTTCAAGTCTCTCAAACTTTGGTTCTACATTATCATATGCTCATGCATGTAGGCAACATTTTCAGAAACCATTTGATCATAGTTTTGTTATTACCCATAATAGCTCCTATATCATGTATGATCTTGTCTCTTATCCATTTTAAATTCCCTCCAGGACCTGTTTAACATCTCTGAATGGCTGGGCTTCATTGTTTAGAATAGTGAATTCATGTCACCAAAAGGTATATAAATCAAAAATACTTTTGTACAGTGTGTTTACAAGGTCCAAAAATCTGCATAATTTTCATTCACAAAAAGTAAATTATGAATCAATGTGCGCAAACAAATACTGCAATGCTGTATCAATATCTGCATAAACGGGGGGCGTGGCCAAGATGGCGGCCAGAGCGGACGCAGCTTGAGGAGCTTCGCGTCTGCCCGTATAATAATCCCGCATCATCCTGCCTGTCCGGGCCTGGGGGCGCCTTAATGGTGCATCGGGCTGTGGTGGAGTAAGCCACATCAGGGAAAAACAAAGAAAAAAAAAAAGAACGAGGGGTCAAGCGGCTTCTTGCTGCAGACTAGACGGTGTTGGGCCCACACATCCCTGGGGTAATCGAAGGTGTGGCTGGGAGTCTGGCGGTTGCTAGCTGACTGCGGAGCGAGATTGCCAGCCTCTCTGCCGCTGGTTGACACGACTGGGGCCGTGGATGCGCTTTGCTGCCTCTCTGCTTGCACATGTAAGCCCAGTGCTTGATAGGACGGAGCTGTGAGTGGGCCTGCCTGGAGATCGGAGCCTGTGCCTGGCTTGGACTGGAGCTGGAGGGGTGACTGCGCAGGAGGCTGCTCAGCACCCCATTGCGGCTGAGCACTAGAGAAGCATGGACTAACAAGGTGAGGAGGGGACGTGCCTTGCCCTCCTCCCCGGTGGAGGAGCACTCTCTGGGGGGGTGCGGGATGCCTGCAGTCTGGCAGAGTGAGAAAGAGCCTGAAAGCTGCGAGGCTTGGAGTCGCCTGATGCTACCCTGTTCCCCGGGCCTGTGGAATCAGCCCCGGCGCCTGCTGGGTTTGGAGACTGGGACGCGGCCTCCAGGTGGGGGCCAAGAGTGGCTGAATTAGTGAGTGCTGCTGATCCTGCGCGGTGCAGGAACAACCCACATTGAGGGCCCGGCTCTGCACTGGTCCCCAACGATGACCAAGTGAAGAAAGTTCGGCTGTGTTGTGGCAGTGCTGGTGGCAGTGGTGCGACGCGGGGACACACGCAGATGGTGGGACCAACCCGGACCTGACCGTGGACCCTCATGGTAAGAGGTGAGGAGCCCTTGCCCAGAGTGGAGAGATTAGCCCTGGTAGGCCAAGATGAGCAAGGGGTTCCAGCTGTGAAGGGATGGTGGGGGTCAATAAAAAAGACTAAAATAAAGGAACGTGTATGCATAGGGCTGCTGCCCCAGCGTCAAAAGTATACTCTGGGCATGTATATTTCTTCAGGTGGCAGCGATTGGACCTGAAAGGTTATGAGAAGTGCCAGCCTTAGAGAGTCTATGGCGCCAGTGTGTCCAGTGCCAGCAATCGGGATGGGAGGCCAGAACTGACTGAGGAGGTACACAGCAGGGTTGCCTTAGGGATAAAAATTGCAGTGGCGAATGCTATGAGCCGTACTGTACCCTAGCAGAATAATGCAACACTACGGGGCGCGGAGGGCCCATGAGAGATAATTTCAACGGATCAGAAGTGCGCAGCACGCACATAGGGCGGAGGTGGCCCCCAGACCTGCTGCTCCTCTTGCAGAGGTCACAGAGTTCCTACCTCGTCAAGAGCACCTACACCCACCTTGGTCGTGCAGGGTTGGGGTGCGGGGTGGTCGTCCGGATCCCACTGCAGTTGGGAGGAGAGCCACGCCATGGGCAAAGATAGACCTGCAAGGGGGGCCCAGCAGATGAAAATGGACACTTATAGGGCGCAAGGGGCCCCGCAGAGAACTGATCAGATACAAGCGGTGCAGACAGGGGCGGACGTGGATCGACCGGAGCCTACAGGGGCGCAGATTCTTGTGGCAATTGAAGCCTCTAGTGTGACAGTCCAGGCTAAAATAGATGCGGTCTCAACGGAGGTCAAACTATTGCGTGCTGACCTCCGCACTTTGGCGGACCGATCATTGGCCACAGAACGAACTGTCTGTGAGATACAGACCGAAGTAGCCACACTAAAGGCAACTTTAGCTGAACTCTCACGTAAGATGGCAGCTCTGGAGTGCCGGGCTGAAGATGCTGAAGGACCCTCCTGCAGATGTAATCTGCGCTTCGTGGGATTCCCAGAGGGTGCGGAAGGAAAAGAGCTGGAAAGTTTTCTGGAGAAATGGGTCAGGGAGGCACTCCCTACAGCTGAGCTCTCCCTGATCTTTACACCGGGCCCTTGTGATGCTGCCGCTGCCAGGGGCTCAACCCAGGACCCTAATAGCAAAATTTTTAAATTTTAAAGACAGTGATTCCATTCTTAAAGCGGCCAGACGGGAAGGAGACCCTACCTTCGGTAATCAAAAGACACGTATATTTCCAGATTACACTCGTTTGGTTCAGCAGCAGAGATCATCCTTTATTGCTGTGAAACAAAAGATGCGAGCTATTAATCTACAATATATGCTCCTTTATCCTGCAAAGCTGAAGGTCCTACATGAAGATCGGGCGCACTTCTTTACGATCCCGGAGGCGGCATGGGATTGGTTGGAGGTACATGGTGATGAGTGGATCCCGCACAGGGGGAGAGAAGCGGGGAGAACCACAGTCAAGCCCAGAGGAGGAAAAAGTGGTAGCCGTCGCAGGAAGTCCCAGAAACCTTCCAGATCCACACAACGTGTGGTGGTACATAGGGATGGCTCCTTGGAGATGGAAAGTGCAGATTCGAGTGCTGAGGGTAGAGGATCTCCCCGAATAGACCAGTTGACACAACAAGCTGAACAAGACTCAGCTCGAGCACTGGTAGAGGTGGTGACGGCCACTGGCTCGGAGACAAGCACTGGTGACATTGTTGAAGACACTCCGCAGATGGGATGCTCCTGAATAAACAGTGATTGCTGTTCAAATTGTTGGAAAGTTGTCTGCGCATGGGGCTCGGGCCATGGACCGGACGACCCCCTTTGAACGACATACTGTGTCGCATGTGGCTCCCCCTCAACACTTTGCAAAATGGAGAGCTGGCCTGTGACAGATGCAGAGACTAACGGGCGGACGATGCCTCCCTTTCTTTTCCCTTCTATTTTTCTCCTCTCTTTTTCTGTCTAATTTCCTTTTAGCTTTCTTGTATTATTGATTCTTAATTCTTATTATTGGTTTCGGTATAGGATATGTTTGTGTGAGTGTGTTGTGTTGATTGGTGAATGGAAGGGTGTGAGTGACGACCGGGGTTGAGGGAGGCGCGCTTGTTGGACGCATTTTGTGTCTGGAGGGTGCCGTCCCAGGCCTTGGCAACAGATACATATTGGATGATTGCATGAGGTTGGTGTGTCATGGGGACGAGAGTCGAGAAACGCATGAGGAGACCAATTGTATTATTGTTTCTGTTATGGAGTTTTATTGACATTCCAGATGGGGTTTGCTCATTGATAGTAATTAGGGCAGGGGGTGGGAAGTTGGGGACTATGTGGGGATGCACGTTTTGTTTTTACAGTGTCTACCCGGGGGGGGATCGGGTTAAATGTTCGGTTTACAGTTCTATCTGGCAGCGATGGTGGCAGTGTACTGGCCGTACGCACATTGAATAGGACGGGTATAGTCTGGATGGCATGGGACAACACAAAATCATGACATGGAATGTGAGGGGGCTAAATTTGTTTGTTAAACGATACAGGGTACAAACATATCTGCGGCGGCAGGGCGCCCACATTGCTATGTTACAGGAAACACATTTATTAGACGCTGAGATACAAACACTTCACAAGAAATGAAGAGGACAGCTGTTTGCATCTACCTACTCTACTTATGCAAGGGGAGTGGCTATCTGGGTTGCCCCACAGGTTCTGTTTAAATTGTGCAGCTACTTAGCGGACCTAGAGGGCAGATATGTAATAGTGTATGGTGAGCTCAATGGTGTAGAGGTATGTCTGGCGAATGTTTACGCCACCAATGTGGATGTTAGCGAGTTCTTCAGTGTCGTGGAGAGTCTGCTTCTCCCGTACATAGGGATCCCTCTAATATAGGCTTGTGATTTTAACTGTGTGTTGGATGGACTATTAGATAGACAGCCGCCGAAACAACACACAAAACCCCACATGTCGAATTCCTTGAGAGAGGTGATGAGTAGGATAAACTGTGTGGATATATGGCGTGAAACACACATGGGTGACCAAGGCTATACTTGTTATGTGCCGGCATTCAAGGTGTATAGCCGACTCAACCGTTTTTTACTCTGCTTGCAGTGCAGTAGCGCATACCAAGATGTTGGGTTGGTTTTTATCAGACCTCTCCATGGTATTTTTGGAGTGGGGACCGGAGAGACATAGGCCGAGAGTCCCGCCGTGGCGTTTACAGCCAAACACGCTACGCGATCAGTTATTCAAAGAGGAGCTCAGAGAGGTCATTACGGGTTATTTTGCCTCTAGCTGGTCAACCACCAAGTCTAGAGGTGTGGAATGGGATGCATTCAAGGTCGTCACCAGAAGTGACTGTTTGTCCAGGGTGGGAGGCACCAGGAAGAGATTGGAGTTGGAGTTGGCGGTTGCAGAGGATAGACTGGCTACGCTACTACACGGGGAGAGAGTGTCAGGGCAAGATTATGGTTCTCTATTGCAGGCACAATGCCAGGTTGGGGAGATCTGGGATAGGATAGGTTATACTGTTTAGTTCACCGGGAATATCGCCAACTCTTACATAGAGAGGGCGACCGATCCGGGAGACTGTTAGCATGGTTACTGAAGCGGGAGTGCCCACCCCTGCTGATACTGACGTTGCGCCACCCTGATGGCAAGATGGCGACCACGCAGGCCAGTATTAACCTGGTGCTCTTTCAACACCTAACTGCACTATATAGGGAGGTCCCAGTGACGGAATTGCCTGTAGATAGGGGGTATCTTCCAGGTGTTCCCCTCCCGCACCTCACGGAAGAGCAGAGGGAAGAACTGGAGGCAGATATCTGCCTAGAAGAACTGCAGGAGGAGTTGTGAGCCATGGCCCGCCTTAAGTCACCAGGGCCAGATGGAATTCCTGGGGAATTTTACCAGACGTATGCTGACGTCGTGCTTCCACGCCTGTTGGAGATCTTACAGGAGGCTAAACTGGCTGGGAGCCTACCGCAATCTATGAGGGAGGCACAGATAATCATGCTTCCTAAGCCTAGCCGGAACGTGGAGGACCCGGGTTCATATAGACCATTATCCATGCTGGGGGTAGATGCTAAATTGCTCGCTAAAGTCCTGGCCATAAGATTGAGCAGAGTTATGACCTTGTTGGTTCATGAGGATCAATGTGGGTTCATACCTGGGAGAGGTATGCACATGATTATACGCCGGCTGTCTCATGTCCTTCACTCAGTGGCTAACAGCGACATCCGGGCGGCTGCTGTTGCCTTGGATATTGAAAAAGCTTTTGATACACTACGATGGGAATATCTCTGGGAGGTGCTGAGACGAATGGGTTTTGGACATGAATATATTGCATGGGTTAAATTGCTTTACAATAGGCCGAGAGCTCGAGTGCGAAATGGAGGACAGGTATTGGATATTACAAAAATTGAACGAGGCACGCGAAAGGGGTGCCTGCTATCGCCACTGCTTTTTGCACTGGCGATGGAACCCCTGGCTCTGAGGCTGAGGAGTGACATGGCACCGTGGGGTGTAGCGGTAGATGGCCACACACACGTGATTTCATTGTATGCGGATGACGCACTCCTCTACGTTAGACAGCCGGAGGAGGCGATCCCGATACGCCTAGAGACGCTTGCCTCATTTGGTGCTGCCTCTGGTCTCTATATCAATCATCAGAAAACGATACTGTTCCCATTAGCTGCCCTTGTGAGGGAGACACCCCTGGACCTCCCCGAGGTGAGACTGACCTGGTAAATAGAACATTTTAGATATTTGGGCATTCAGGTAGCTCACTTGCCAGATACCCAATACGAGCTAAATATGGGGAGGGTCATTGCAGGACTAAAAAAGTCTGTACAATTCTAGAACAAGCTCTCGCTGTCAAAAATGGTGATGCTGCCTCGCCGCCTGTATGTCTTGCAGAATTATTTCTGCAGTATTCTGAAGTCCACATTTGACACACTCAATAGCCTTCTGATTTCACTGGTGTGGGCAGGGGGAAGGAGCAGGGTTAAGCTAGAAATGCCCAGCTGGACATGGACTCTGGGGGCTTGGGTTTACCTGATTTTAGGTTATACTATATGGTGGGATTGCTACAATATGCA
This sequence comes from Calotriton arnoldi, assembly GCA_963921515.1. Classification (NCBI taxonomy): domain Eukaryota; kingdom Metazoa; phylum Chordata; class Amphibia; order Caudata; family Salamandridae; genus Calotriton; species Calotriton arnoldi. The sequence continues at coordinate 23,025 of CAWUFW010007827.1, forward strand.
GCACAGTGGTGTATGAAAGGTCGCACAACAGACAAAGAGCTACTGGGGGAATGGAACGATGGGTCTTGGTTACAAAGATTTTTAATGATGGGATCAAAGGTCCCCTGAGATTGCCCCCACATTATGAGGCAAGTCGCTGTGGTCTGGGAACAAGCAGGCACCCTATTCGGTGGCACTCCCATTCCGATGGCTACATGGATTTCAGAGCATTCAGGCATCTATAGATATCTCGAAATGGTATGAGGGAGGATGCATATCGGCAGGGGATCTGTACCACAATGAAAGCTTCCTGACTTTCGACGAGGCTCGGGATTGCTTTCAGGTACCAGCAGGGCATTTCTTACAGTACGCCAAAATTTCACGTACAGTCCGTGAGATATGGACTACCTTCCCAGAGGAGCCACAGGAATCGCACATATTTGCAACATCGGTTCTAGTAGGGCCTTGATATCGCATATCTACAAATCCATGAAGGAAGACCATTCAGCGGATTTATCGGTAGTCAGGAGAAAATGGGATGAAGACTTACCCTTACCTCTGACAGGCAGGGAATGGAAAAGAGCTCTGGAGCAGGTGGCTGAAGCAACAAGTAATGCCAGATTCAAGCTTATCCAATTCCATTATTTGCATTGCACATACCTGCCTCCACAACGCCGTGCGCGGTTCACCCCGGGGCTTAGCCTCATCCTGTCCTCGATGCAACACGGACCCTACCACATTCCTTTATATGACATGGACTTGCATACGATTGCAGCAGTATTGGAACCAGGTGGTACAGACTCTCCGTTCTGTTACAACGATGGGAATGGAAGCCTCTATAAAGCAGTGCTGGTTGGGCGTATTCCCAACTCCAAAGAAGGGGACATGTATAAGGTTTAAATTTGCACTGTTAGGATTGGTTCTGGCAAAAAGACGAATTGCAATAAATTGGATCCGTTGAGCACCCCTTGCACTAGATAAATGGCACTCAGATATGCGTGAATGGGGTGTGGCGAAAGAAAGTCGCCTTAGGGCAGTGAGAGTTGACGAAAATGCGGAAAGGGATCTGATTGAATGGGGACAAATGCTGATAGAAATGTCCTCGACGATAGCCCAGAGCCAAGACATCTCTGCGCCCATACAGTTGATCACCCACGACAGGTTGACACCTAGCATGGATAGTGCTAATACCTTCTCCACACCTATACCACATTAACATTGCCAGTTCTCCTGTCAATCTAGATAACAAGTTTTAGTACTGCTGTCCGCTGCTGGGGAGGGGGGAGGTGGGTAGGGGTTTAATATTGTTTCTGTTTCATTGAGTCTCTATTAGGTTTTATATATATAAATATGTTAAAACACATTGCAATGTACAGTATATCACAGTGTGGAGCTGATGACGGATAGCATGGACATTATTAACACAAAAGTAGGACAGTTTTCCATGTAAAATGTATATGCTACATGTCAAAAATGTAATGCAATACAATGTTGCTAATAAAAACAAGTTAAAAAAAAAATCTGTATAAACAGAAAGGGAGTTACCTTTGTTTGGGCATTTCACAATTGTAACACTTACTTCAAGTAACTAAAGTATATTTCAAGTGTAAAAATTATTATATGGATTCTGTACTGAAGTAGCTAATCAATGTATCACACACTATATCAATACTGTTGAAGAAATTAAGAACTTTTTTTAGTGCAGTGACAAATTACTTCTACAGCATAAATAAATACATAGGCATTGATACATTTCTAATCCACTTCAATACAGAGCAATAAGTTCACATTTGACTCCTAAATATATCCAGTTTTTTTTAAACTTTGTTTTGCCATTGTAAAATTGTTTTGCACAATATGCTGGCTTTCACTTTAGCCAGAAATTGATACAACATCATAGAAAAAATTACACACAGTGATTCATATATACATGTTACATCACATATCAAAGGTACTTCACAATTTGCAACATATTACACCTTGATGCATTTCGGCATCTGCCTAATGAGTCATGATTTGGGTCCGATTTTGAGTTTTCTAGATGGGATAATCCAACTTATATGTGATGGAGCATTCCATCTGCAAAAAGTCCCTTTAAGTTTCCCATTTTTCTCCATCATTAATTTATCATCTAGAGATAAACAAGGACATAGGAAAATGGGTTTGGGCATGTGTTACTCTGTCACCAAGAGCAAACATTCCTGTCTGTGTTATTCCAGAAACTGTATGCCTCTCACAAGTATTCTCCAAAAAAACAGACTGGCTTACATGCACATTTGCGAAGGACTAAGACATCATGCAAATACGTCACTTTTAACATGAATGAAATAGCATTTAGTAATCAAAGCACAACTGGGATATGTTTTGAATCTAAAATGTAGCCATTTAAACTAATGTTACAAGACATTTTGGCTCACTTGCTCAATCTTGTTTGTGTATAAAACATACCAATGTGATGTTTGGGACATCGACTGTATCATAAGTACATTTTATTCTATGTCATATGTAGTTGGTCTAAACTTAATTCACAATAGTGAATGAGCATTGCACCTGACACAGTAAAGACTAGTGGCCTGTTTGGTACAACTGTCCCTTATAACATAAAATAACTTGATGTATATTTGTGATTTAGGTAGGCATGTGTCAGGTGGTATTCTTTTCTTCAAATTCATACACAAAACACATCATCATTCACCTTGTGCAAAACCTACACCTTCAAGAACTCTTCTTCTGCATTGGACATGTGTCAACATTAATGTGGATCTCAAAATTAGTTGCTGTAACAAAAGTTAGTTATTTACCATGTTCAACTCACACCAGAACTTACCCCCTTGATGCTTCTGTTGGGCTCTCAACTGCCCATCAAGGCCAGGATAGGCCACTGAAATTATGCGGCCCATTAGGGGGGTCAGGGTGCAGCACACGCACTTCCCACGTTGGGAGGACTTGCCGAGCTGGACTTCTGATGACTTCTTGGTCCAGCGTTGTAGGTCCTCCGACCTCTTCCATCAGTGAATGCTGTGCCACTTGTAGACCCCCAGGGTCCACACCTTCTTAGCAATGGCTCTCCATATCTCCTTTTTTCTGTTGGGTGTTGACCTGTGGGGATAAAAAAAATGAAAGGAAAAAAACTTTTGTGGCTTGTTGTTTGTCTGTATAAATGTAACACATTTTTACTACATGGTTTTACTCAATGGTTACTACACAATATATTTATGTATTTTATTTTGTCAAAAATAAACAATAAATAATACTTTTGTTGTAACCTGTTGACTACACTTATCCCTTGTAATTTACGAAATTCTATAATCCAGGCCAGTGACATCATTTAGGCCGGGGGTCGGCAACATTTTCTGTAATGCGAGCGACTTCTTATTGGAGAATATCATTGTGAAATACTGAAGGCTAAACAACTTGCACATTGTAACCAGCCCCCCAAAGCTGGCTACATTGACTTGAAGTCTAATGTCCATAGAGCCAGATACTATGGTTTGAACTACATACCATGACTAAGGGAAATATGAAAGGGCTGCCATGTGTGTCAGTGAGAGTGTGCTCTGTGTGATGTATGAACATGTGTGCATATGAAGGGGATATATTTGTATGAGTGACTGAGAATCTGTGAAATGTAAATGTTTGTGGAATAAATACCTCTCCATTTAATTTTTTCTGCCATTTAAAAGCATTCAGAAGCATAATTGTTCACAAATCCAAATCTGAGGTGACAAGGATTTTTTCTAAAAGTCCAATACCTCAGTGCCTCTGTGACTCAGCCCTGGCCCACAAATCTGACTGAGCACTGCTCATTGCCAGGCCCTGCTATCTGCAGCATGATAATCATGATGTCACATGAACATAGCATTTCCTTAACTTAGAAATGAAAATTTGACCTTGTGCTCATTTAAAAAAGAACTCAAGGCTGTGAGCTACTCTGGAGGTGTCTGGTTGCTACTGGTAGCTCCCAAATGACATGTTGGAGACACATGATCTAGGTTGAGTGATTTGGTGGATAATACACAGCAAACATCATTTTAATTTAGTATGTAAAAATGACACTTGTATGTAAAGTTGTAAATAAGATATAATGTGTTTACAATTTTTACATGATGTGAAATTTCTACATTTCACATGAAATTCATGCATAAACATAGATATATCTCAAAATACACACCGAATAAAATGTAGGGCTCAAAACACACAACACGTACGAATGTTGTAGTTTTCGCTATTCATAAAGTGCCTAAAAATTCACACGATCATTGTTTTATGCAATGTAAAAAATAAATGACACTTCACTTTAATCACTACACTTCACTCAGGAACTCAAAGGGACATTCTAGCCTGATTTAAAAAAAAAAAAATAGCTGGATTTACTAATACATTTTAAACATGTACCTATTCCTCTGGTGAGCCATATAGCTGGCTATAGAGGTACAGGACCTCCGTTGCCAGCAACTCAAGCTCCTGTGATGAGAAGGTTGGGTCCCTGTTACCCTCTCTTCCTGGCATCCTGGCTCCCAGAGGCTAGAAACTAAAGCAAAAGTAGAGGGAGTCTTGTTGATGACAGTGTTAATAGGCAAGTGAGCTTTTTCTGAAACGCCTTGTACATGTACACGACGTACGTGATTGTCAACGGAGATGGACACAGCCATTGGCTTTCATATGTTGCCTTAACACATGTGGCCCACCCACTACCCGGTCAATTTTCGCAGCGGCCGTCTAATTCCAGATGGCCTGACTACCAGGTCATGTACCTGCCATTTCTGATAGTCATTAGTGTATTTGTGAATGTTTAGTGCATCACCAACACTCAAAATGGTGGCTAGTCTGTTTACATATACAAAATGCTAATGTCATTACTTCATTTGAATATAAACATTTATAAGTAGTGCGTTACTGTGGTTAAATGTGATAGTTGAGCGGTGGTGTTCACACTTTTGTTGACTGTATTTTGATTAGAAAAAAAGAGATTGTGTAAATGATACATTTGAAAGTTGTTATTTACACATTATTCTTTTTAATCAATAGAGTAAAGGTTTTTTTCTAAATCCAATAATACATGTTGTGTGAAATTATGTTAAGAAGCCATATATATTTTTGCAAAACATTAAATGTGTTTTCTATTAAAATAAAAAAGTTTGTAAATGTTTTATTATGTTGACATTTTTTTAATTGCAGACATATGAACCCAGGGAGAGTGAGTAGACAACAGCCTCAAGTGTTTCAACCGTTTCAAGACCTTGCTACCATGGAAGAATGAATTATTATCAAAGAATTCAGATTGAATAGGCAAACTATAGTGGATTTATGTCATCAGCTGGAACAAGATCTTCTGCCTCACAATAGAAATCCCACATCTATTACATCAATTGTCAGACTCATGGAAGTACTTGATTTCATGGCCACAGGATCATTCCAATCCACTGTGGCAGAATCTGGTAGAATGTCACAACCAACTTTCAGTGGTATGCTACAAGACGTTCTTTAGTCAACGATGAGGCACCTCAACAGCTTCATCCTATTTCCACAACATGAGGATTTGATGAATGTTAAGGGAGAGTTTTATGCTTTGGGTCTCATACCCCATGTGGTTAGAGCAATTGATGGCACACATATTGCGTTAGTGCCACCACACACCAGAGAACAACTCTATCAGGTTCAAATGCAATTCCATTCCATCAATGTGCAAGTTGTCTGCTTACCTGATTTGTACATCACAAGTGTCTGTGCGCATTTCCCTGGATCAGCCAGTGATTCTTTTGGACTCCGGAAGAGCAGCATACCCCTGTAAATGTCACAACATGTACCTGAGAGGGCCTGGCTTGTTGGTAATTACAATCTGTCAATATATGTTGTTTGATTAATTTCAAGTTTCATTATTTACAATAGCAATATTTTGTTTAGCTCTTTTTTTTCTCATATGGGAGACTCCACTTATCCTAACCAACCATGGTTATTGGCACCGCTGAGAAATCCAACAACATCAGGGGAAGACTGCTTTAGTGACGCCCATGGAAGAACACTGGGGTAATTGGAGTGGGCTTTTGGGCTCCTAAAGGCCAGATTTTGCTGTTTGGATAAGACTGGTGGAGCCCTCCTCTACTCACCGGATAAGGTGTGACAATGGTCTGCTGCATGTTGCACAACATAACCCTGTGACAGAACATCTCATACATCGGAGAGGATGGAGACCATGAAGAGCCACCGGGAGAGGATGTTGAAATGCAAAATGAAGATGATAGTGGTGAAGAGTAAGGAATTGACTCACGTCAAGATGTTATTGACAACTTCTTCACAGTTTTAGAAAATAAATGTTAAATCAAAATGTTATTCTAATGAGGATGACAGTCTGTCCTAGACTTTGTTTTAGAATGGACAAGTTAAGGAAAATGCAGGGCAAAGCTGTTTGTTGATCAAAATTTTGACACATTGACTAGTATGTTCAGTTACATTGTTTATCTTTGATTGTCCTTAGAAAACGTGTCCTCAAAAAAGTTCATTAGTATTGTGTCTATTTTGTAATGTAATTTAAAGTTTTTTTTGTATCTTTCCTATTTTAGGTTGCTTCACTATGTCATCTTGATTGTGACATTTGCTGTTAAATGCTGCTGTTAGGAAGTACAAAGGGAACATGGCTTGATCCTGTGAAAGAGACACAGACGTTTGGTGTACATAGTTTGTAGAAAGACAACTTGCACAGTGATTGAATGGAAGTTTTAAATATTGCATTATACTTGTTTCCGGTTGAATGTTACCACCAAGGCAAAATGTGTTGCTTAAATTGCTCTAACCACATGTAGAGAAACCAAAGTATACTAATCTCCCTTTACATAGGCAAAAGCCTCTTTTTGTGGTAATTGCATGAAGCTGTTGATATTTCTCATCATTGTAGAAAGTAGTTCTTGTAGCACACCACTGAAGGTTGGTTGTGACATTGCACGAGATACTGCAATAGTGCATAGGAATGAGCCTGTTGCCTCAAAATGAAGTAATGGCATGATTTTGAATATTGGTGTAATTGATGTGGGATTACTATAGTGAGCCAGAAGATCTGGCTTTAGCTGATGACATAATTCAATCATTGTTCGCCTATTGAATCAGATTTGTTTGATTATATCCCAGCATTCTATGGTGGCAAGGTCTGGGACTGTAAATGTAAAAATGGCACTGAGTATTTGGGACATGCTTCTGTTGTAATGGTTTTGGTAAACTATGACAAACAAATATCTATTGCATGTTCATAAAATACTAGTTTTTGATTTGTGGTTTCTATTCTTTTTTGTAATTTATGACAGATGTGAGGAACATTACCTGCATGGAAATTATTTATGAATTAACATTCTATTTACATTTAGAAAATGTAGGCTGGAAGGGAAAAATAAAGTAATTGAGAAAAGTAATACAACACAAGTGTTTGACTTTGTTAGTTTTGCATTTATCAAACAAAACCAAATATACTTAAACTGGATGAAAACACTAAAGCACACAAAAAAAGTCAGTCTTGATGAATGAAACTATTGTTGAAGAGCCAGATTTGTTTGAAATCCAATGTATAGGATGCAACTGGCATCAGAATGCTAAATATGTCCTGAAAATAGATCCCTCAGACGAACCCTACCCCCACTACCCTGTGGCCATAACCCAGGGAGCACAGCCCACTGGTTCCTGGCTGAACCTGAAGTGGTGGTGGTGTTGGGTGACCAGCAGCCATGAATGGGGGGCACAAGAGTGAGGTGATGTTGCTTTGGACACAAAAAGTGGAGGTATCCATGGCCTGAGATATGGTAACAGCTGGGGCGAGCGTTGTAGGTGTGGGCTGAGTAAGCGTCACTGGAGCCGTCTGCCCAGGCAGACCAGATGGGCCAGCAAGTTCATTGTCATCCAGGCTTGCAGGAGTTGAGTCCTCACTGAAGGCTTGTTTCTGGTGTGGAGTGGAGGTCTCCTCAGTGGCTTGTGTTTGCCTACATACTGCGGGTGTTGGACCTATTATGATTGAAAAAATAAATTATTAAAAGTCTGGAATATACGTCAAATGGGTTTGAAGCTAACAAAATAGCAACCGAACAGGAAAAATATATTTAACATAGTGATTGTAAGTTTCAGTGGTATTATAATCAATAACAGAAACAGATTAAATGACACACACAGAAGTAAATCAAAAACCAAGTATAAAGAGATCTTGAAATGACAAAAATAATTGATTAGAAAATATACGTTACATATACCAAACACCCCAAACAACGCAGTAGAGAGGGAAAATGTGAAATCAACTATTCCAAAGCCCAGCATGGTACAAAAACTGACTGTTAGACAACCTAGAATGATATAGAACGTAAGTCATCATACAAATACTGCAGAGCAAATAAAAAAAAACACCACTTATATTCAGCATACAAATATATATACCTTACAATTTTGAAGTCAACAAACTTTGCTTTGTGAAACGCATCGCATCAATTTGATAGCATAACAAGGATAGGACAACATAGAAATGTAAACCTTACAACATTTCTAAACGTAGCATGGACTATTGATTGATAAATATATTACACTTTAACGTATGTGAAAATGTAGAAAAGAAAGAATGGACAAGATAACATAGCAATCTTATTTTCACAAAACCAAAACAAGGCATCATGGTAGTGTAGTCATTTCAATTATATATTAACAATACTTGCAGCATTGAAAGTTAAACATACCTAGTGAAAATATGCAGTTAAAAATAACAGACATTTACTATATAAGACACATATATGAAATATGATATTTGATGTAAAAAACACTTACAGGGACCATTATGTCATGGAAATTGTAATGGACGTTAAAACCTGTAATCTTAAATAAAAGATTATACATTGAAATACACAAAAAAGAAAAAAATAGATTGATACAAATATATATAGGTGTCTATGTTTTCAAAAGGTGCAAAACACATTTGCAACAGCTAAGTGAAAAGTAATAAGGACATTTAGGTTTAGTGACACATTCAGCAGTCTAAATTACCAGTCTCCACTGCACCACGGATTCCCATCAAGCCTTCAGGATGTGGGATTCATAAGACTTTCTCCTCCTAGGGAAGCAGATGTAAGGGGGATCTGGGAGTACCACCACCAGCCCTCTGGACCTCCAGGTGATGCTTGGAGGCCAGCGCATGCACTCTCCCCCACAGGTAGTTCTTCCTCTTCCTAATTTCCTCCTGTGCTCTCAGGTTGTTAGATACAGCATTCACTATGTCAACTATTCTGGCCCATATTTGTGAGATATGGTTGTATTTTGTACTTGGGCTCCAAATAATTGTGGCTCTACTCTAATAATTTCTTCCACCACAACTGACAATTTTCTCTCTGTAAAGCAAGGATTTTTCTTACCCACCATTGTCTAAGTTAACAGATTTTAAATAAATTATACAACCCACAAGAAAATAAATGAAAGAAGGAAAAAGGGAGAGGAAACAGATAAAATAAAATGAGACCCCTGACTTAACTGACAAAAGCTGGAATGATCTGTCCTCAATAAAGGATTTGAGCCATGCTAGGGCAAGTTCTGAGATTCCTGCCCTGTGTATTCTTTTGATAAGGCTATTGTGATTAACAGAATCAAATGCTGCACTGAGATCGAGGAGGATAATAGCTAGCATGCCTCCTTGATCAAGCAGCTCTTTAGCTTCTTCTGCCACTGCTAAATGGGCCCTCCCCATGCCATGGAGTGGGCGGAACCCGGTTTGGGTGGGATGTAGTATATCATGCCTTTCTAGGAAATCGGTTAAAGAAGCATTAATGTGCTTCTCCAAGAGCTTGCTTATACCCGGGAGAAGATAGATAGGCCTTTAATTGCCTAGATCATGGGGTCTGAATTAGCTTCTTTTAACAGTGCTTTCCATATTGATGGGACTGTTCCAGTGAATATAGCATGTCACAACGCATGCTCACACATCGCTTACTATTACAACGCGGACCTTACTACGACTGCGTTGTTAGTACGCAATACCCTTACATCGCAAGTCATTACAACGACTTGCTGTAGGGGGCGCGCTGGCCTTAGGAATAATATAATTTACTATTCCTACTCCAGTTTGCGCAACAGCAGGGAAGGTGTTGAATTTTATATCCAATACCTTTGCGCCCCCTACAGCAAGTCATTGTAACGACTTGCGATGTAAAGGTATGGCGAAGTAACAACGCGGTCGTTGTAACAACTGCTTTGTAATAGCATTGCGTTGTTTTAACAGCATTGTAAATGCTGTTTCCCTGTTCCAGTACTAATACTTCTAACAGGGTGGGAAGGATCTGATCTGAGGCCTTCGCTAAAATACGGGGAGGGGACGGATCAGCAGGGGAGCCCGATTTAACTTTGTTTAGGATATCCAAAAGATTATTTAACCTTTAAATGGGGATCTCAGTAAGGGTATAGGGAGTGATCGTTAACTGATCTCCTGCAATCAAGGCTTCCTTGGATGGCTGGAGCGCTTTATATATGTTCTGGATTTTTTCTGGAAAAATCCAGATAAATCCGACAAGGTAATTACAGTGGATAGTTGTATATTTGGGGGGTAGACTCTTTGATGGGGGTTCTAAAAGAGTTTATATAACCTGAAACATTTCCTGGGAAGAGTTAGAGGTTAACTTGTTTTTATTCCTCATAATATACTGCTTGTGTTTTTTGTAATTTTGGATTCATAAAGCCTAATCATTTCCCGGCATTTCTGTTTGCTAATATCACAATAGTTTTTTCTCCACATCCTTTTTGTTTTTTTTGCATTCTTGTTTTAGTTTCTGGCGCTTCCAGTCCCTCGGGTGAGGGATGACTGAGTTAAACTCCCCAATATGCCTAACCCTCGGGCAGCAGAAGACAATTGGGTTTCGATAAGGGGGCGCAATTGGCCATGCTTGAGGAGTCACTTTCCCATTTCATCCGCCCAGGATGCCAGTGGGTGGATCCATGCTTTGTTATCATCCTCCTGCAGAGATCCCCAAACAGGAATCCTCTAGAGAGAAGGTATTAATGTATTAGTGGAAAGGGGGTATTCGTATGTGCACCAATTAAAGTGAAAGCAACCAAAGCCTTTGAGTTCAGTCCACTTTCAGTTGCACATCAGTGACATTAACACTCATGGTATGCTGTGCATCACTGTAAACAAAAAAGGATCCTAGGCTTTAACATAAGCTCCTTACTTGCAGACTGCTGTCAGACCATGAATATGGAATAGCTCTGGTGTGAGCCCCAAAGGACTTTTTTATCTTTGGTGCGAGAAAATGATGTTTGCATTCCCTTGCAACAATGGGTTTAAAGAAAGAGGAAGTGGGTGCATACTGTGTCCACATATATTTTTTATGCTAAAACAACATTAGCATTAAACACAATATTATGAACACTCAATGCAATCATGTAAAAATGATCAACAACACATTTAGTAAGTCTCAACTGCTGCTCCCTTGGTAATTCAGGTCTCTGACCTAAAATAGGCTCTCACATGCCACATGTGTTTAATGTTGGTTACCCCATTGAGACTACCATATGCGGTCAGGAGTAGACTAAGGAAGATCACCTCCCAGGGCAAAGCAAATCATTATTACAGAGGAGCAACAGTTTACAGCTTGAGGAGTCCCTTGGAATCAAGGGCCATAAAAACTATTGGCAAAAACAAAAACGAGTGGAACTTTCATGCACAATGGTGAAAATGGCTGCCTAGGTCTTTCCATCCTTACACCTGCTGGCTAAATAGCTAGAACATGTATGCCAAATCATAGGTCCTACACAGTATCCCCTAACTATGAAACATAGCTGGGCCAACTATCTCAGGTCAGTTGAATCCTACTGCCACCAGGATAGCTTAACATCCCAACAATGAACCCACCTTGCATTCAATTACTCCATAAACTGCTAACATAGCAGATGCTACACATCATATCCAATAACTACTCAGAAATCTTGCATACAAGTGGCAACACACCTTTCTTTTAGATTTCTGCAGTCAGCAGTTGAGCTGAGCATAAATTGTCAATGTTTTCTCTCAGGGGATAGTGTCCAGAAGTTAAATTACTTTTCTCCAAATGCTCACTTTTCCAGTCTTCATAGTGGAATCTCGCCCCTTCACTTTAAGCCTTTGCATCTTCTCTTTTAGCATATCATAGCTAATCACTTGCTGTCACTTATGCCATAACCGCTAAGTTAACCCCTTCGATGCTCATGACGAGCTCAGCTCGTCATGCTGCGCGGTCGGGCTGTGCGCATGACGAGCTCAGCTCGTCACGACCACACCCGCGATCGGAATGTCCAGCACCTGGGCGGAATTCCGATCGCGGCGAAGCGGTTAAACTGCCCCTCACAAAGATACAATACCAATCTTCACTGAACCTGACTGACCATGGTCAATAATAATCACATGCTGACACTTACCATAAAATAAGTTAGCACTTCCTCCACAATAAATATTTTTAAAAGTAATAATAACCACTATTTCTAATAGCCATTCACACCTAGATGCTGTACTTCTAAAATCCATCAGTTTTTGCATCAGAAGCCATCACTCTGGTATAATGGATAATTCTATGCAGTCAGTCAGTCAAAATTGCTTTATTCGATCAATCAAAATCATAAAAGCATATAAAATACATACTAATCCAAAAAGATAAAATATGTAACATTCATCGACCATTAATAGTAAAATATAGGGCTAAAAATTCCATGTTAAAATAAACAACGTACTTAGTTAAAAAGGAGAAAGTCTACTACACAAGAAAATTGATACAATCTTAAAAACATCAGGTGTTTGGTGAACGACAGAAGAACACATAATAGATCAAACACATAAAGAATTACTTTCTATTATTTCTTGCTCTGACTGCTGCGACTAAAAAACTAGCAATATTAAAAATTTCCCAGGGGCTGTTCAACATCTGCAGATACACTAGGGCCGGTCTAACCTGCAAGAAGCCTTTGTTTTTTAAAATTGGAAAAATAAAACGCTTCCGCAGTTGCAAGTACTGATCGCAGAACATCATAAAGTGCATAGTATCTTGCCTTGAGAAATTGTCGCAGGAACAAGGGCCCAGATCCTCTTGCCTGCTCCAACCCAAGGGCTCGGCCAACAAAAAATGTAGGAGGTTAAACCTCAATCTAGTCAATAGAAAGCGATGTCTCGGTTTAGTGACTATATCCAAATAGGGCTCTAACATACTTGAAGTTTTTAAGATCTGGTGGGTTCGGACTGTAGGCTTTAATAACTCTACAGCCTCCCTTTCTGCAGTTGCAAAACGCAAAAATGTAGACTTTCCCCAACCCACATCCATTTTGCATAATTTTTCTGGTTTATCGAAAACGTCTGGGCGACCTAGTTTCCTTGCGGAACTTTTCACGTAATTAAGCCATGGGATCCTATCAGCCCCGTCCAGAGTCATACAATCTCTAATGATCTTCCTGTTTAGTTCTAATTCTGGATTACACCAGATCGAGATCCATTTAAGAAAGGGGGACATTTTAATTACATCGGTCACCTAGCCAATTCCCAGTTCTTCATGTATTATATAAGAGGATGTGGATTGGGGGACTGAGAGCAGGTTTCTTAAAAATTTGTTTTCTACAGTTTGGATCTCAGGACAATTTATGAACCCCCAGAAGTCAGAGCCGTAATTGGCAATGGCTATACACTTAGATTTATATACATTAAGCATTGCCTTCATAGGTTTTGCGCCCAGCCTACGAGCAAAGTCAAGTATTGAACCTGCAGAACGGGCCATGGCAGTACTTTTTGCCCTCCTCTGTGGGACCCAAGAACACTTCTTATCGAATAAGACACCAAGGTACAGGAATGAGGGGACCCTGGTTATTTCATTTCCATCACAACCAAACGTCTTAATTTTACTGGTCTTTTCTCCCAGACTCATAGCATGTGATTTAGAAAAATTAACATTTAGGTCCAGAGAACCCATAAAGTCGGCAAATGAGGATAATAGGCGCTGAAGCCCAAGGCAGTACGTGCCAGTAGGGCCGCGTCATCGGCGTAAAGCAATGCTGGGATCAAACGATCCCCCACACGAGGAATATCCTCGGCCGCTCCACACAAGACCAAGTCTAACTTGTTAATGTAAAGAGTGAATAATAGAGGGGCCAGAATACATCCCTGTCTGACTCCTCTTTTTACATCTATCTTCTGTGTCAAATTACCCACTTGGTCAAATCGTACTGCGGCTGAAAGATCACTATGCAGGTCAGATAAAAAGTACACTATATTTTTGTCCATACCCATTGCTAATAACGATTCCCAGAGCTTGGATCTATTTACTCTGTCAAACGCCGAGGATAGATCCATAAACGCAATGTGGAGAGTCCCTTTTTTGGCTACAGTATACTTTCCTATTAAAAGGTAAAGAATAAGACACTGATCCAAGGTGCTTCTACCTTTCCTGAAACCGTATTGGATGTCAGACAATATGCCACGATCGTGAATCCATCCGGTTAATTTATTTAACACCACCCTCCCCATCACCTTGTCCGTGGAATCAATCAGGGACATGGGCCTGTAGCACCCTGGGTCCCCTCTGTCTCCCTTTTTAAAAACCGGGACAATGATTGATGTAGACCAGGATTTGGGCATTCCCTGTTGACAAGCCGCATTTAAAACATTAGCCAATAGTTTAGCCCAAAGAGAAACGTCTGATTTAAAAAGGTCGACTGGAACCCCATCTGGGCCTGGGGCTTTATTACCCGTCATTGGACTTATGGCCACAGCCACTTCTTGCTCCGAAAAACCCATATTGAAAACAGTAATCGAGCACGAAGGTCTTATAATCACCTGGTCATGCTGACTGTCATAGATATGTTTAAAATGGTTGAACCAAAGTTCTTCTGGGATATTGCACTCAACAACATTGCTCTCAAGGCCAGAAAAAAAGGGTCTATTTACAATTTCCCAAAATTTGGAACTGTTCTTGATTACATCAACGGACATCAGGTCCTCCCAGGCTTCTTGTTTAATTTCCATTTTGCGTGTGTGCCTGGTCTGATTATACTCTGCCCTTGCCCTAGCTATTAGACTTCTGTCCTGGGGTTTCTGTTTTATGGCACGTAATAATTTCTGGTGGGTGGAAGTACATTTATGATCAAACCACCTCTCTACTTTACAGGTGCCACTTTTATTAGGTAAAGAGAGGGCGCTGACTACTTGTTTACATATCCTGTCAAAGGCTGCGATAATCACCGCGCCCCCCAGTAAACTATCTTGACAGATAGTAATCTCATTCCCCACGGTATTTAACAAGTCACGTAGGAAAGAGTCTGGGACCACTTTGGCCCATTTCAGTCTACGGCCTTGGTCTCTAGTTTTAATTATAGAGGTCCTGGATCCTAATTCTGCAACATCTGTGATTTTTAAACAACCTTTTAAGCTGATAACAATGGGATTATGATCACTATATGGGGACCATCTCGCGGTATAGTCCAAAACCATGGGAATCAGAGTGGTGTTAACAAATATGAAATCAATAGTGGAAAACAGGCCCCTACCTTTAAAAGAAGGGATCCCCACACCAACTTCCACTGTATTTGGGAGGGCCAACCCAAAGTCAGCTAACAATTCCTCTAAGAAACCCCTTGGGGAGAGTGTTCAAAGTGAATATCTGAGTTACCCCTGGCCCCAGTTCATCAAAAACCTGACACCTTTTATCACACAAATGAATATTAAAATCTCCAAGTAAAATAATTAAAAACTGGTTAACTTGATTCTCCCTGTAATGGTCTAAAAAGCGATTAAGACTGCATAGATGTTCATTTACAGATTCCTTCTGAAACGAATTATAAAAATTTAGAACCAATATTTTCTGGGCGTGTAGGGGGCTAACCTCAACCGCTAGGCAGTTACCGGACCGTGTGCCCAGTTTGCGGTGACTGCCCCTCACTTTAAGGGAGATCATCGTTAATAGACCGCCCCTAGCACGGCCTACAGCCGAGGTTTGGGCCACCTCCTTATAGGTTGTATAACCATCCAACCAAAAACTATTTTCGGGGTCCCATGTTTCCTGAAAGCCCAATATGTCGTAATCCCTGAGGGGAACAATCCACTCAGGGTCATCTTTCTTTGCTTTGAGACCAGCTAAATTCCAGCTCAGAATATTCAAAAGGTCGGCCCCCTTTTCCATTGCCGTTATCGGGATACTAGGGCTAGAGGTGTTCTGACTCGGGGACATCTGTACCATAATTCTATGCAAAAGTGTATGATGACTCCCTCTGTCTTTGGCAAACCGGAAGCGGAAGTGAGGATGCGACATGGGGGCAACGATCTGCAGCTTCGATACCGCGGCTCTGATCCCCCGATATCCGGATCTGAGCCTTGCAGGCTTGCGGGTCATTTGTGGGTCTTGTGAGACCAGCTAACTTGTGGGACCTGCTAATTCTCCGGGGGCACAGCGAAACTGTGCAGCTGCAGCAGGACGAGGCAGCGGGACCAGGACCGAGCGTGCAGGGTCCTGCGTGAACGTGCTGAAAATACGTTGTAGCCAGCCATGGGGGCTGCAGAGCTGTAACTGATCCAGTTTGGGGCCAAGGGAGAGAAGAAGTCGTGGTGCAGCAGCAGGCAGCAGGCGAAACTAGAACGGAACGACTCAGAGGTGAACCAGAAGAATTAGAGCTGAGCCGAGCGTGAAACCCTTAGCGAATCTCACTGAGAAAGAGTCCGCCCCCCGCGGAAGTGGCCCAACTAGGACTGGGTGCGGCTTGCGGGTCGGCAGCTCCTGTTAGGCTCCCCCTGACCACCTGCCACTGTTACAGCTGCTTTTTAGTCTCTTGCTGCTGCTTCCACCACTCCCCCATCCCCTACCTCAGCCTCAACAGACAGATTGCCCAGGGGGAGATAATCCTAGTAAGCCCCAGCAAGTCTTTGACCAGTGGGGCAGCAGGTTAAGGCCATACCCAGCTGCGCCCAATCCATTGCGCCCAATCCGTTTTTCCTGCTGCCCTCTGGCCGCTGCCGATCTCCCAAGCCACGCACTGTTGGACTTCCTCCTAAAAGGGGACTCTCGTGGGGTGGGGCTTGGGGCTTGGGGCTTTGGGGTTCTGAGGTGCGCGTTGCGGCATTCTAGTGCTGGTGTTTGTGGATGCCTCAACCTTAGTCACTAGCCTTAAATGCCTCAATTGCGCTGCCATAAGTTCCCCCCCAATAGTAGTAAGGGGGGACTTTTCTCTGTTGATCAAGTTAAATAACAGCCCCAACTTCCCTCTAAGTTGTGAAGCTGCACCTGTAGTACTGACTACTAGGCTGTAACTAATTTCAAATCTCTATTTCCACTACAGCCACAGGTTTGATTACCTTCACCTCCACTCCACAGACCATAAAAACTATGCGGACAAGAAACTCCGGCCTGGTTCAGCACCAACATCATTACCGTCCACATAAAACTGCAAAGCGGAAAAAAAAAAAAATGCTTTACCCAGAAGGGAGAGGGTGCACAAAACAAGGGTCGACCACCATGATGGGGCAGCAAAAATAAGAAGTGGCGCCTACAGTAATTATAAATTTGAGCAAAAATAATGAATTTAATAAGGTTAATAATGTTAACAAGAAAGTCTCTAACAGTAGCGGTGACATAAGAGCTTACCCATGCCCAACAAAACTGAAAGGTAAAAAAGTAAATGATCCTTATGGTGACAGCACAGATCCAAATCCTAACAAACATGGGGAAGTCCGAGAAAGATCACAGTCAGACGTCCCACTGTCCCCTGAAATAATCATCATCACAGAGAAAAAAACTAATTGAACCACGGCTGATCTAGGCCTGACCCTGCTCAGTGGCCTAGAAAACTGATCTGCTAACCCCATAAAAGTAGTACACCTTAAAGAGGGAAATAGTTCCCTCAACAGGAAGGAACTAGGATGGGCCATCAACCAGCCGCGCCCAAATTCGGAATCTCCGACAGCTCCAGAGCAATAGCGGCAGAAATTATACTGGCAGGCAACCCAATCAAGCCAAATAGTGCCTCACCGCCTAGCGTAAAATGTAAGTCAACGAGCCCTAAGATCAGTAAAAAGGCAATAAAGGCAGCAATTTCAACAAGCTCTAACCTAGAGATGCCCAGTCTTAATTACCAGACAAACATGTATACCTCTCCAGCATCGTCTCCAAAGCACACTTACTATCAATCCGTCCATAGCAACAACAATACTAGAAACTGTGGGGATCAGGCCAACCAACAGCCCAGCACTACAATCCCATTCCCAGCGACAAGAGTAGACGTCCCTTTAATGCCAGTAAACAGTATTGGTGTAAATAGTGATCTCACTAAGCTTCAACTGGAGGCATCTACCACCGAGCCCATCGAGCCCACTAAACGACGCTCTCTATCCAACTGGAGCCCCAACCTTTCAAATTCAAGCTTCTTCTCCTATGCGAATGCATCAAGGAAATCCGGATCCCCTCCAATTGACGAGGAAGTCTGCTCACGGTCACAAAAAATTGAGAATGACCTTGCACTGATTAACAACGCTTTGATTTCAATGGCAAATGCGGCTCTTATCCATGCCGATAAACTCAATACAGAAATAAATATACTTCGGACAGTCACTGGGTTGATCTCAGGCCTGGATTTGAAGCTTGAACAACTAAACTCCCTGATTCATAGAGCCCAGACATGTGTAGAGCTAAGTACAAAACAGGAGGGATGCGGATGTAGCCCTATACTACAACACTTGGAAAAGTTGCCTGAAATGATGAGCACCCTAGTCAACGATCTCAAGAGAGAGGTAATTAGATGGCCGCATAAAACAAATCTCACTCCTCAGCAAAATCTAAATTTAAATCCAAACTCAATTTATGCCTCACAACTAAACTTGAATAAAGAAATCCTTGAGCTCTCCGGGAAAATGGGTGAACAATCAAATAGAACTAGGGGAAGAGAAACATCTATAATTCCCATTACCCTAGAGATAAGGTCCGATAGCAACCAGGAGAGGCCGGAGAAACCACAGGAAATCAGTTGGTACGAGGAGAGCGACACTTAACAAAAACCAAAAATCTGACTTAAAACCTGAAAGAAGAACCCCCTTCCATCAAACCTTAAGCACTGATGCAACTACTAGTCCGAAAACAATAACTATGGAAGTTCAGCATTTATCCCAAAAAAACAAGAACAAATTAAAAAAATTAAATAAATCGAACAAGGGCAAATGTAACAAGGAAGGGCCTCTAATGCACTGGCTTCAGAATGAAAAAAAGAACGCACTGAACACATCAAGCTGGCAGAATCCAAAGTAAAACTACAAGCCCATGTGATCCCAAATGAAACAGAGAAGACATGTGGCCGCAAAGCAGGTCATGAAAGAACTAGAGCCTTGGCAATTAAAGGACGAAAACGTACAATGCCCACCAGCCGAAGGCATATGGCATAAACAATATAAACTCTCAGAAATCAATATTGATGACCACCACCAAATTGGAGTCAGCGAGGGGGTGACTTTCAAATTAGAAAGGATTGCCGACAAGACGACAGGAACTCCCACAATCCTCCGATGTTAAGAGATCGAAGCGGACAACCAAAATAAAAATAGTATCCATCAAGGAAATTCTAAATCGAGCAAAATAAAATAGTCCCTAAGGAGCCTTCATCTCAAGAAAACCAAAAGTTTTGTCAATCACAAACACAAATAACAGGGAAACAAAATCTATCCAAATGAGCACCGACGACCTACCACTGCCTCCCCTCAAGACTAGGAGTGATGCATATCTACAGGCTGTGAGATCTAGTCAACCCTGGGAAGAATCAGACATTTGGAGGAGTCAAACCTTAAATGATAGGAAGGAGTCAGACGCTTTGGAAGCAAGCCACCTACAGAAACCTCCTACCTCGGTTCAAAATGAAAACCCAGAAAATCTAAAGATAAGGCTATATCCTGAATATATCTCGCAGGGGAAGTGGGACACCCTCAACAGAGGGAACATCTTGAAGCTTTGCTCAAATATCCCAGGTTTAGAAAATATAAAACTACAGACATTGACAGCGTTTTTTTTTTTCTCGCTCCTGAGCCTGGCGAAACAAATGAGACAACAGAGGTTACTCTCCTTAAAATGGCCATGGTAAATGCCCTAAGGGAAAATAAATATCGATTGGATGACTGGGAGATTCGGGTCAGAAACCCGGCACCAATAAAATATCCAGCGATCCTGAAAACAGAAGGCTCTGCTACAGTACTGCAGGCAAAACAAAAACGAAAATACCAAGAAAGAGAAAACAGTGCAATAAAACCCCCAACCGGCTCCATTTTGCATGTCATTAAAGATGGCCTGAGAACAAAATCATGGAGCGAAGGGTTAATACAAATTACAATGGATTCAGAAGGGGGCAAACACCTATGCCTGACATGGGGAAGACATGGGGAAGAACAGCAAAGATTGGTCCTGGCTACCATGGGCCCTAAACCCCCATCCCTAATATTGCTGCGCTCCTTCCTAACAAGCACAAGCTTCCTTCCAAGCTAAAAATCTGTTCGTGAAATATTAGGGGTCTAACGAAGACAAAAGGGACGCAATACAACACCTCCAGAGTTATGATATCATGGCTGTACAAGAAACTTGGGTCTTGCACTCAACACCATGGCAGGACTACACGGCCTATGAATCACACGCCACAGCCTCTCAGGTGGGAGGCCACACCTCAGGAGGGGTGGCAATTTATGTTAAAAACAACCTGCCAGCTCAGGTATCACTCCTAAGTGAGGGAAGTGGAGATTATATTTTTGTCAAGGTAAAGTGGCTAAAACCAGACATGTCAACTCAGGCTGAACAATCCATTACCCTAGGTTGCATTAATCTCCATCCGTCTAAGACAAAATGAGAAGCTATGCTAAGTAGAATGCTACCAACAATAAGTGATCTCCATTCCCAGTGTCCAGAATTTCTATGGATAATAATGTGTCATTTTAATGCCAACATAATGAATTCAGACCTAAACTCCCCTCTGGTAGTCCTGGACGACTACACTTGGTCCATTCCAGGAATAAGCTGTCAGTACCAAGGAAAAGACAATCATAGTCTACCCATTCCTCAAATTTTAGATTGGCCACACTGGACTACATCTGAATCTCGATTGTCCATTTTCACGCATCTCAAGACTTTGCGGTAACACCAACTGTGGCAAGCAATCATGCAATCATCGCCTGTGATATTATATTTCCGCAATGCCACCAACCAAGAATCAAACTGATCGGTGAGAGGAAAAACTGGAACCAATAAACAAAATAAGGTGGGTGGTAGAACATCAAGAAAAAAGTAATTCAGAAGCACTGTTCCCAATAACCTGCGCGCGTGGGCGCGCGCGCACCGAAGTCACCACAAGCGCGCAGTGTGCTGTATTTGGCGCGCACATCCCGCGAGACCGTTCGCGCCGCCGCTTTTAAAACGCGAGCGGCGCGAAAAACGGTAATTCCTGTGGCTGAGGGTTTTGGGAGGGTACAGCTGCGGGGCTGATTGTGGGCCTTTGAGTTAGTATTCATGTTAATTGCAGCCCGTGCGCTGCAATTAACATGAATACTAACTCAAAGGCCCACAATCAGCCCCGCAGCTGTGCCCTGTTAAGAAAAGAAAAACAGTGTCTCAAACACAACGTGTGCTTTAGCACACGCTGTGTTTGAGACTCTGCTTTCTTTTCTTAATTGTGCACAGCTGCGGGGCTGATTGTGGGCTTTTGAGTTAGTATTCATGTTAATTGCAGCGCCCGTGTGCGCTGCAGTTCACTAAGAATACTATCTCAAAGGGTCACAATCAGCCCCGCAGCTGTGCACAATTAAGAAAGAAAGCAGAGTCTCAAACACAGCGTGTGCTAAAGCACACGTCGTGTTTAAGACTCTGCTTTTCTTTGGGGCTCCCTGTTTTTGGGAGAGGAGTTGCACTTGGGCTAAGGGAGTACGTAAGTAGTTTAATTTTAGCGCCCAACAAAATTCACAATGTAAAGCAATGTTAAATGTGGGTGTATGTCAGGGTAAGCTGAGGCCCAGAACAAATGGACATGCAGAATTCACCCACATCCATCATGTTTGTACTAGTTAATCAGCTCGTGGCTGACTACCTAAACTAGCAACAGAAAGGGGGGGGGTGAGTACTCACAAAGAGAGCAAGAGAGTCAGGCTGAGACAGCACGTCCGAGTGCCAGAGAAAGCAAGCCCCGGACACAGAAAGAGCATGCAAGCACCATGAGAAAAATGAGAATGCACAAGTCTCGAGAGAAAGCCAGAGTACGGGTGACCCAGACAGGGCATGGGCAAAAGAGAGATCATGGGCACGAAAGAGAACAGCAGCATGGGTTTCAGAAAGAGAAAAACTGAGAAAGAGAGTACATGGTTGCTACAGAGAGTGAAATGGCACAGGTGAAAGAACAGGAGCACTGGCACTGGAAAGCGATTACGAATCTATATTGATAACCTAAGTTCCCTAAAGTTTGCAGCAGTTCCTGAAACTGGTTATTACATCCCCTTCAACCCAGCCTGTTTTCTAAAGGTTGGAGCTGCTCACTATACTAGATTATATACTCTAATCGACCAAGCCTGCCCCAGCATCACACTTCTCTTTGCAAGGTTTTGAGCCTACTTTTATATTTTTCTGCATTAGTAATGAATATATTTTCACCACCAGCCGCCCGAGGAAAGCTTTTTTTTTTAAATACTAAGTTGCAAACTGGTATATACACACTGCGAGTCCCCCTTCTCTTCGGCCTCGTGGCTCTCAGGCGCACAGACTCCCCTTGCTGGTAGGGGGTTACAGTGAAAGAAGAGTGGGTTTTACTATCAAAACAAATCTGAAAAAAGGTACTTACACCCCGGTCATACACATGGTCATTTGCCTTGCCTTAGCCTTTCGTAAACATGCCCCACACATGACCAACCGCCCCCTGGCCCATGGCTTCTTACGTTCCTGGATCAGGAGTTTTGGACGTCGTCATCCAGGTGGGAGCTCCAGCAGTCTCGACCCCAGCTCCACAAATACTAACGAGAGCTTTTCGACTGAAAGTTTAAACTGTGCTGTACACGGCTAGAAGAAAATGTTATTCTGTGAAAAAACAGGTTTGGTTCTAGGTGTACAGCTGCTCCACATCCCAAAGTTACCATCAGCTGCACGAGTCCCCAATCACCACCCACTCACCCTCCCACTGTGTGATCTGCTCAGTTAGAAGGCACTTCACTCTGCCTGCATTAGTGCTCAGTTAAGGAGCGGCTGCTGCACAGCATAAGTATATGGGTAACCCACCTTTATTCCGAGCTAAGAACAAAACAAGTATTAGACCTATGAAAATGGGCCAAGGCACTACAAAGCAATATGTTCTAAGAATACTACATTCTATACACAACTACTCTTAATTAAAAAAAAAAAAAAACGTGGGACATCTACATGAAACCACATTTGGTGGCACGGACATTCCCCAAATCTAGTCCTAAAGAATGAACGTCTGATCCAACTAATGGTAAGGCAAACAGGGATACCAAACACTTGTTTCACCCAATGACATAAGCTTTATTTACAAATAAACAGTAAAAAAAAAAAAGTCACTCACTCATTTCAACATCGGTTGTGCCTCATCTAGTAAAGGAGTTTTGTGGCAGCGTGGAAAGGCCCAGGAATGTCTTCCACAAACACCCTCCTTTACAGGACAAACACCCCTCAAGCTGCCAGCATAAAACAATAATTCAATTGTAGAGAACAGTTGTTCATGCTATTGCTAACAACTTATGGAAAGTGATATTCATTTTGCGAACAGTTCAGATCGGAGGACAGTCAACACCGAGCCATTAGGTTTTCAATTAACTAAACTCCTCTAACAAGCCAAAGGCTATCATTTTGTGGAGGACAGCTTCCCTACTGCAGCTTAGTAAGGGAGGAGGTGAGGTTGCTAGGTTCTCTTTATTTTTTTAAACACATTAACTGCGTTTTGTCCACATTCATTTAACACATCGGAAAAGTTGTAGTTGTGATAACTCATGGCTTGGCGAATGCGGGGACCTTTCTGGCACTCCCTTTGCAGATTCAAGTAGGCAGGCATAGATACACTAAACCTTTGTGAATAAAACAAGGCGCCAGATTGTTCCGTTTGTATAGAATACTCTGCCAGCAGATTTCAACACAGCATCTTGCATCGCTTTACATGAATAGAGCACAAATTCACAACGCTGTCCCTGCCATCACCGTTTCTAAAGGTGGGCAAAAAATTCTGCTTCACAGAGCCTGGTGGACACCACAGATAGATACAGCAACTTAAAGGTGGATGAAGTCATGGAATTGTGAAACATAAGGGCAGGATATTGGTTGGAAGGCTTAGATTGGTGATGCATGCATTTTAAGAAAAGTCAACTTGTCTCCCATCTTGGACACTTCACAGCCAGAACTAAGTTCTAAATGGTCTTTGCAGACAGAAGTGGCTAATATTGTGAAAACCTGAAATAAAAATTCAAAAAAATAAAACAAAGAATTGTGCGGTAATTGGGGGAGCATCAGGCCTATAATATGTTCAGCTGCAGCAGTGACTGGCTTCATGGCCAGTTTGCTATTGCGGTCTTATTGCAACAACTGGGCAACAAAGGCGGGGATGGATGTTATTACAGAAAGTGAGTGATGCCCCCATCTACATGCCACACTTACTAAAGCCAAAAAGGATCCATAAATAAGTGAACAAGAAGCACACACTCCATCCATGCAAGGTAAATGCCTAACCCCAAAGCGTACAAAGAAGGGAAGGGACAGACTGCTTGGCCACAGCGCCGGCTCTGTAAAGCAGAATTTTCAGCACAGACCTCATCACTGTACCCTACCCAGCAGTTATTAAATATAATAGATTGATCAATCCAAATAACTGACTAACATAGCCACCACTCAAATTACTTTCATATTTCACTATACTAATTCAAAATTAATCCTTATGGGTTCCAGAGTAGCGTGCTACTCGCCAAAAAAGCGCTTCAAAACCCCATCAGGGGTAGCAAGCGCTATATAAATACAAACCTCTTTCCCTCTTCTATCCCGCCACCTACCCTTCTCTTTCCAAATAACTGAATAACATATCCACCACTCGAATTTCTTCATATTTCACTATACTAATTTTCAACACTAATACTTTATGGGTTCCGGAGTAGCGTGCTACTTGCCAGAAAAGCGCTTCAACACCCATCAGGGGTAACAGGTGCTATATGAATGCAAACCCTTCTTCCCCTTCTATCCCTCCGCTATCCTTCTCACTCCAAATAACTGACTAATATGTGTGGAAATGCAGTCCTTTCAGTTTTTTAAGCAAAAGTTTGGAGGGATATTTGGCGCTGCACACACGCGCGGTCTGGTTCCTGGCGCACATAGCCATGGCTGCAGCGCACAGAGACCCTACACTGCCGCACACAGAGGAAAAAAATTAGAGGGAACATTGTTCAGAAGTGGAATCTCTCTTGAATAAAGTAACTCAGGTTAATGGCGACTTGCCTTTAAAATCATGGGAACTCCTTTTGGAAGAAACAAGAGAAAAATTAACTACTGTGATGAAGCAGAGGCTCAACCAATTTCCTCCAAAAAATGATTGCCTCACAAAACAAAAACAATGAATAGTTACAATAAAACGCAAACTAAATAATGTAATGCACAAAACCACCAAGGATATCTCTGAACATAGATCTTTAAAGGCAAAGCTCACAGCTATCCGCCAGGAATATAGGAAAGCAAGATTCTCCTACACGAGAATGATTGAAGACCATTGGGATAAAGCATATGAAATAATAAAATCACGAGACCAAAAGCGTTTTTGGAATTGGATGAATAACTGCTTCAGATCCAGCCAGCGACCTACAGCTACAAATATTTTGCCTACAGCATGGGAAACCACATAGAAGACCTCTATGTGGAGATATATTCAGTAATAATGATGCAATAATGACTCTAACAACGTACATAGGATCACAGAGTCACAAAATCTCTCCCATGACCGAACAGTAATAACTCCTGACGAAGTTATGCAGCTCATTAAAAAAATGCGTTCTGGAGGGGCGCCTGGCCCCAATGGTATCCCACCCATGGTGTACAAAGGGACTGCACGGAAATAGGCAATAATTATGGTGCCCTTATTCTGGGAGTATAGGCTGGGAAGAAGCATCCCTGAGTCATGGAGGGGATCACTTCTTGTCCCAATACACAAAAAAGGCTCAAGATCCATTCCTGAAAATTATCGAATGATTGCACTTTTAGATGTAGACGGGAATTGCTACGCTAGTCTACTGCTACAAGAACTGACGGCTTGGGCAGAAGCGTGTAAAGTGATCCCTCACACGCAAACAGGGTTCCAAAAGGGATCGCATATCGAAGACAACCTGATCTGCATGTTCCACCTGATTGAGACAACACTTGCAAAAAAAGGTAGGGCTTTGTATCCTGCATACATTGATTTCCAAACTGCCTTCGACAGTGTGCCCCGCCCGAGATTGTGGACGAAATTAAAGAACTGGGGCATTGACAATACTCTTTTAAAAGCATTAGTTGCTCTATACTCGGAAACTTGGGTCAAGATTAGAGTTACTACAACCTGGTCCACCACCAAAAAAATACAAACCAATAAAAGTTTGAAGCAAGGATGCCTACTGGCCCCAATGCTCTTTAATCTGTACCTGGCCGACTTACCTGATTGTCTGGCTGAAGTTCGAGCTTTCCCTCCCAAATTAGCCGGAACCAAAATCCAATCGCTCCAATATGCGAATGGCACAATTTTGCTCGATCAAACTCCGATCGGATTACAGCGGCTGCTAACTGTATTGTCTTTATATTGCAGAAAAAGCAATCTAAAAATAAACACGGCAAAAACAAAGGCAATGATAATTTCCCGACAAATAAAAAGGAAAGGTGTATGGCACATTGAAGGTAAACCGAGATCGTCACCGCTTACAAGTATTTAGGAGTGTGGATCGATCATAAAGGACGGCCGTCTGTTCACATCTCCGCGATGCAAGGAACGGCTCAATCTTTAGAGGGTGCCTTTTGTAGAGGAAGGAAAGCCATAAGCTCACCAGATATAACCCCCTTGATCCGAGTAATGGGGGCAAAATATCTACCATCAGTAGCCCATGGTGCAATAGCCTTCAAAGATATATTGACAACATGGTTGGATAGAGCTCAGCCAGCCTGTTTCCGTAGAGATTTCTTTTTACCGACTGCTACCTCACATGCGCAAATACGTAGGGAATTCAACCTCTCATCTCAAAAGTGGATCCTAAAAGCTAGATTCATAGGCTATTGCCTAAAAGCCAAGCAAGCGGAGGGATAACACTCTAAAGAAAAACATCTGGACAATGATAAACAGCCGAGGGTCTACATGGTGTGAATTTCTAGCTTACTGTGTTGAGGTATTGGAAGCCCAGGAAATATGGTCCGCCCCTATACCACCATCGGCAGCTGCAAGACTCTTAACAAAGCAAGCAAAGATAATGTTGGCCGATACTGATGCACAAACCCTGAAAAACTTAAGTCATGGAAGCTGGGCATCAAAACTTTACAACAATGGGGCCTTGCCACATTACCTGTCCTCCCCCTTAAAACCAATAATGAAGCTCCAACTAATGAAATTACGGTTTGGCTTTATTCCACTGTTGGCATACAAGTATGGACGAGGGTATAAAGAAAATGCATCCACTCAGTGCCGAGTGTGTGGGGGAGTAGAGGAATCTCCAAGCCACATACTGTGCAGCTGTGAGAAACTATGTACTTTGAGAATATACCGGCTTCGCCCCATTTGGCGTATTTTAAACATATGGACATGCCAAGCTGCCCTGGTCAAGTGCATGAAAGGTGAATCAGTGCAGCTGGCGGCACACTTTATGAAATACCTCTCTGCAATGAAAGCAGTCCTGGATTGGGATAATCATAAAGAGCTATACTTCATAATGTCGTGCCTAACTGTTTTAAATCTGTTTTAAATCCCCATGTGTATAGTTGCCCAAATTGTGTCTATATTTTTTAAATAGCAGAATAATAGGGTGATAAATCTTTACATACCCTTTTGTAATATTGGAACTTATACACTTTATATTGTTTTTATATGGTTCGATTGCAATGATTTTATTTAATTGTGCAATATCTATCTATCTATCTATCTATCTATCTATATATATATCTATCTATCTACCCTCTGTAATTCAATGTAGCACTGTAATTTTGAGACTTTCATATTAAATGCATGTGCTTGCACCTACTCACAAGTAGAGGTCAATGCAGTACTCCTACACACCTGCAGCCACAGGCAATGTAATTAATAAGAAAATAAAGTTGTGATTAGATGGGATAAAAAAGATTCACATAATGCTTAAGGGCATATTTATGAGTTTTGATGCAACACTGCATTGCGGCAGCTTTGCAGCAAAGATCTGCGCTGCGTTGTGCAAATCCTTGCCTCATGGATGCACCATATTTATAGTATGGCGCAACATGACCCAAGGATCAAAGATGTGCCACAAATTCTGACAGAATGGTGTCTGGAATGTCGCAAGGTGCCGCAATACAAGTACTCTGTACGTAAAGCAAAGGAGATTTGAGTGTCGTGAAGCACCTCTAGGTGCCGCAAATCTGTATTGTGTCATGCAGGAGTGCTTTGCAATGCGGGAGCACTTGAAAAATCAACACAATGAACCCAGCAATACTCCACAATACTGAGAAGCATAGAAGGAGCCAGGAAGGTAACAACCCAACCCAGAAGATGTCACACCATCCAAGAGGAAGAGGAATTGAACTTCAGTGAGGAGGAGAACCAGATTTTTCTCCTATTTCTCATCTTAAAATTTCCATTAGGACGGAAGGAGGTTATTTGGCAATCCTTAGTGGACAAAATCAACTGGGTCGCACAAAGAGGACCATTCTGGAGTGCAAGAAGCAGCACGATTATAAGCGCAGGACCAAAATAAAACTTGCCAGGTACCTTAAGGCAGCCATGAGGACCAGAGGAGGACCTGATGTCCAGGATGTGTTGGATCCATTGTAGAAGCAGGTGGCATCCCTCATTCCAACAGAGTTGGTCGTTGGAGTGGAAGGGCAGGGCAGTGCTGAAGGAAGAACCAGGAAGAAGTACAGGGTAAGTCAAAACAAGGGACCATATATTAGCAAACTGTCATGTAGGCCAATGCAGCAAAACACTTTGCTGTTCTGTGATGCGCTGCATGAAAGGGAAAGGGCAGGAATGCCCCACATGTCAACTAATCCTTCACATAACTGTCCTTTCCTTGAGTAGTACCAATTGTACCAGCCCAGTCCAGCCTTGCCAAGTTTCTCAGGTCCATGCATGATGTGCTCCCCTAGTAAAGGTATTACCTCTCAATACTGGGATTTGTAGTGTAATTCATCCCTTCACAAAAGAGGACTACAAGTTACAGAACACAAAGTTGAAAACCTGGACTGAAGCAGCACATCATTCATGCACGTTGGAAAGTTTGGAGAAATGCTAGTGCCAATGCAGGCCCCCTTACACCATGACCCAATTGTGCTTGTGTTGGAGGTAGGTAGCCAAAAGTGTACTGTAATGTAAAATCTGTTAAAGTGTCTTTGTAGCGGGTCAATGTGTCACCCAAAAGTGTCTTCAGGTGCTGAGGAGGTGCTTGCACTGCAAGTCGTATCACTCAATGAGCCAGGTATACAGTTACTAGTACAAATCAATATTTTAAGCAGCTGGTCTAATGTGCTTGGGGAAGTTGTCTCAGGTTTAGGCTGCCATGTATGAAAGCACCCTACCTCCTTGCATGATCATATGGATATTGGGGGTGTGGTCGAGTGCACGTAATACAGAACGGAGGTTCACAATTGGTTGGTGGAGGTGTGGATGGTGTGGATGGTGTGTGAGCTAGGTGGGTCCCTGGTAGTACAATCCCTTGTAGGTGTGGGTGAGCATCTTGAACTGCGAGTATGTCTGACTGGTCAGGCAATGTAATTATCTGAGCTGATGTGTGATGTAAATGCCACAAGATAGGCAGAATAATAGACTGGCAACAGTGTGTTGGATAGTTTGCCTCTTGTGTATCAGGTGTGCAGAGATGCTGTAGTAGAGGTTGTTAGTGTACTACAGTTAACATGTGATGATGGGCTGGGTGATGGCCGTACAAGTGTTAGGAGGGAGCCATATGAAGAAAGGTCTGACCATGCAAATAAAGTGAAAGCAGGTGGATGTGAATGTGGTAATTTGAAGTCAAATGGTGAGGTAGGTGTCAAGGATGGACAGGTGTCTGTGGTGGTCAGAGGGTGAAGGTTTGGGCCTACTCATGTGGGCAACCTGGTTAAGTACATGCTGCAGAATGTCATCACTTTTATCTTGTCAGGTTAGGTATGAGCAACTAATCTCACATAGAGTTTGCCATGTTGATCAATGGCATAATGTAAGTACTGTTGGTGGTGTTGGTGTTTCCTGAGAGTTAATGTATGATCTGCATGTCATCAGTGTAAGAGATGATGTACAGTTCCTGGGTCTGAATGATAATTGCCAGAGGAGTCATGTACATGTTCAATAGAGTAGACCAGAGTGAAGAGATTTGCCAGAATTTGCAGATGAGCTCCTTGGTATTTGATGGAATGGAGTGAGCATGAACGTTTGCATACAACTAAATATGAAGGAGGCTATCCACTCAAGAGATGTTCCTTAGTTCTTAGTGTTGAGGAGTCTGGAGTTGACTGTGTGTATGCCAGGAAACTTCAGGATTGAATGCAAGACAGTACAGCAAGGCAGCTTGGTTTGTAGTGCTGTGTGTAAGGCAGAGTACACGATATTGTGAGGGATAATAACAATTGACATGTCTTGGCAAGTGCTGGTCTGTAAACAGATGTCTGGAGCAAATACAACAAATACAGGCACCTGTGCAACATGCTGCAGTGGTCTCTGCAGTTGTGCTAAGAAGCCAAATTTGCAATAGTGTAGGCAGACAGCAGAAACATGTAACATGTGGCCCATTCTTTCACTCACTCTTTCAGGCAGGGCAGCAATCTGCAGAGCTGTGTTGTGTTTTCTGAAATGTACCCAAATAGGCCCCCTAGTGAACACTCAGGTTGTGTAAAGAGCATACATGTATTGCCATGTGAAAAGCAACAACAGTACAACATGTCCATATACACTTGTAGAAACATATGTTCTACCACATCTCCATGTATGCTTGAAAGTGAAGAAATTGCTTATGTGATAATCAATCATGGAATCCTTTTAACATATTTCTATTTCTTTCTTGAGGGACAAACAACACCACCTGGAGATCAGCCTTTCAGTGATGCCCAACCTTTTAAGGACACCATCCTGCTCCTCATGGATAAATACACCTTCCAACAGCTCCTGCACACTTTAGTCAATTCTCCTCTGGACCTGGATAAGGAAGACAAGGTTGTTGGTCTCCAGATGAACCAACACACACTGGACAAGTACCACCAACTGATAACATCACAACTGAGGACTTTGAGGACCCCCAAGTTTCTTTTCAAGGGCTAGTGGTAGGAGTCTAGCAGTGGATGGATGATGAGGTGCAGTTGGGGATGGAACCCATAGCGGGCACTCTTAAAAGAGTCCATAGGTGTCTTAACCCTAATAAGAGGATGACCAAGGCTATCACATACACCTACTCTTGGCTGAATGGGATTAATGCAGCTGGAACAACAACACCAGCCTTCTACATGTGACACCAGTAAAGTTGTCACGCAGCTGGGGGCCATTTATACATCCATACTGTCCCTGGAGTCCAAGATAGTCTCCTTCATAGCAACAACAAGTGCCCTCAGCCCACAGCCTTCTACATGTGACACTAGTAAAGTTGTCACACAGCTGGGGGCCATTTATACACCCATACTGTCCCTGGAGTCCAAGATAGTCTCCTTCATAGCAACAGCAAGTGCCCTCAATAGCAACGTTGTTGTTTTTTTGTTTAACCACCAAACCCTTGTCAGAGACCACTATGCTCCCTTACCATTACACACAAATGTTGATGGGAACATGGGGGTCACATCTTCTGCCTCTGATGTATGTGTGCCTGAGGCTAGTAACATCTCTCAGCTGCCTCCCATTCAAACACCACAACTTCTGGGGTAGGCAGAACATGCTTTAGAGGAGGAAGATGTAAAGTTCACCTGTTTCTGACAAAGAATGTCATGATAAACATTTGTGAATGCCTCCAGGCCAATTTTCCTATCTGTTCTGTGTAGGATATCAGGCCACCCTCTTTGAAAGCCAGGACAGTACTCTTTGTGCTCTACTTAATTTTGTGTTCCTCCTCATTGATCTCACTACCTCCTCATTGATCTCACTACGCATGTGTAAACAAATGCATTTTTACACACGATACCTATTTGATTTGACATATGTGTTTGAAAAACTTTCTAAGAATATACCTACTCACATGTTGCAATGTGAGGATAGGAACCCCTGGAAGAAATGTAATATTAATTTTTGCAAGTATATTGAGATTTGTGTGCTTGTTCCTCAAAGGTCTACAAAGATATTGTCACTATAACCCCCAATTGTCTCTTTTGTAAAGTTGAAGAAGAGAGAGTGCAACTTAATTGCACATGCTGCCTTTGTATGTGCACATACACCAATTACACCCATTGCAATGTTATGATGAGAAATGTGTACCTTATCACTGTCATGTCAGAGTGTATCAACAAGATGCTTTTTCTTGATAGATACACAGTGAGAACGGTCTGACAAAGTACACACAACATTACAATCTATAAATGGGATGTGTGAGGCATGTGAGGTCAAAACACTGTAACAAATGCCAACATCATTGTTGTAATGTAAAGATTACAACATCATTTACAAATGTGAAACCTTTACTGCTCTCCAAAAACCATAAGCAACAATAGAAAACTCTGGATGGCTGTACCAATACTAGCCAGATAGGCATGCCCATAGTCCTCATGGATTAGCCTTATGCTTGTGCCACAGAATTATGCACAAGGGCATTCCAATATTGTAAATGGCAGTGAACTATGCATGCAAGTGCATCTTGGCCCCAATGTGTATTCTGATAAGTGTTGATTAACTCAACACAGGCCAAAATAGATGACATGTTACTCTGCGACAGAGAGGCCTCACATGTGTTGAGTGTGAGTGCATCCACATACCAAATAATTTGCACATACAGGTTTAGCATTGATAAAAAACAAGTGAACCTGTATTAATGCTACACCTCACCAGGGGGAGGGTGAATGGGAGACATATGTGAAAAAAAAAATTTTTTGGGGGGGGGTTCTAAGTGAGCTACATGATGTGGCACACTAAGCAAGAGTAATTTCAAATAATGATGGATGTTGTCCAGGCAGGTGTCACATCCTGCACATGTAAATTCCACACAGCAAAGCACACTTCCTTGCACAAGGGTGCACAGGTGTTAGTGTTAGTGCGATGCAGCAGTTTAGGTCAAAATGCAGGCAGGGAGCAACATTCTGTAACAAAAGTCAAATTAAACACTTACCCACCCACTCCCTTTCACACAACGTGCTGCAGTAGACTACCTGCATTGTGGCGTGCGTGAGCTCACATTCTGGACCCCACTTTCAGTGTCGTTCGAATGGAAATGGTTCCATACAGAACTCAAATCTTGGGAAAGCTTACAGTTATTAAGAGGCCTCTGACAAAGCAACATATACCAACAATGAACTCAGGACAATTTGTCCCTCATGTACTCTACTCACCTAACACAATAGTGCAAAGTTTTGAAAAAAAATAACATCCAACTAAAGAACAATGATAAATGTATTCATCTGGAAGAATTGCTATCTACAAAAAATAAATAACACTACCTATCCTTAAGATTAGCCTATACTAACTTATCCAATCCTTAACCTATTTTATCCACTCTTCACACATGACAAGTTAAACACCAACGCCTCACCCCTCCTGAATACACATAGCTCACTACAATACAAAGATCAACTACATCCTAAACATATACTAGCCTAAACAAATATATATTTTTTTGGTATTGTTTTAAAATATTTTTTACCCTATACATAAAACAACAACCACCCATCCACTTACAAGCCTACCATACTAAGAACACACTAAAAAACTACTATTTAAAAAGTACTTTATTATCTAAAATGTAACTAAACCTAAACCTACACTAAAGCCCAACTAACACTATGCCTACTTACAATAACAAATGATCCAAAACAAAAAACTGGGAAGGGAATGTTCAGAGGGAGAGAGTCTGATTTGTGTGACAATCCACTCATGTGCTTCCAGTCATGTCAGCAAAATCTCACGAATGCTCGCCTGCTCCTGTTCGAAGCGAGATATCCTACGGTTTAGTCCCCTCATCTGTTATACCATGTGCAAGTTAAATGTGGAGGGTCTTGCACGTTTGGGACTCCTTTTCTCTGTGGCTGCCAGGTGTGATCCACTTGAGGGTCCTGGAGTGGCCTGTGTATTGCCATGCGGCTACTTACCACCCTGAGAATCTGTTGGTGCTGCTATTTACTGTGGTGTGAACCTGCTTCTTGACTTCAAAATACCACGACCCCTCTCATAAATGCGACCCATCTTTTGATATCCTTTGGCAATGTGATGAATGTGCACATAGTGGGCCCGTCTGAGCACAAAGGTCTTTGCCATATCTGCTGTCATGTTATCTTGGGAGTAAAAGTAAACTCATATTAGCTCAAGTTGCAAATGTACATGATGTTTTCCCAAATTTGGCTGACATTGTCATTATCATAAGTGCCAGTCCAGACCTACACCAATTCTTGAGCTAGATATATGTACAATACACCTTCAGTACAAATACATCTGCTAATACAGTATGTCAAACTGACCCAAGTGAGGTCAGTGTAGGTGTACAATATATATATATATATATATTTTGTCACAATATAACAAGCACAAGACCCTTAACAATGATTCCCATACATGACGATGTGTCAATGGGAAATTGTAGACATGGTCCAGATATGTTCACTTTTGGTGTTTGTCTTGCATCATGCAAGGGGGGGGGCAAAGTTGGGCCGAAGCATATGTGAGAGGTGCCAAAGTAAGCTAGTCCAGCTTGTGTGGCTCTGCATTTCATAACTCATCTGGAGTTACACATGGCAGCACACATTGCTGACTTGACTTACTCTTCATCAGGTAGCTACTCCATAGATAAAGGCTGGGTGTCTCACTGCTGCAAGACTTTAATTTTGAACCCTTCTCCAATTTAGCATCAGTCAAATGCCTGGATACCTGACATAATGCATCTTGTATACCGGTGTACCAAAACCTGGAGTAGTTTTATATTTCAACTTTTCTGTACACTCATTCTCCCTGTTCTGCATTCATCACCGCACAAATAAAATGGTGAATGCATCTCAGGAGTATGTGTAGGCATGCAGGAGTACTCATCTGGACAAGAACTATGTTGTGTACAAAGCAGGGCCCTTTGCATCATGATGCAAGGGTGTCTGCATTGGTGCTAGCCAGGCAAAAGTACCCCACCAGTAGGTAAGCACAGTAATACGCCATATCCTGGTAACACTCTGCATTCCTGCATTTTAACTGTTGCACATTGCAGCAAATTGACTTACCTCCTTGCGTCGTATGAATGAGTTATTGAAATGGCACAAAGAAGGATATACTGGCCATGGTGCAGGCATTAAAATGCCAAACCATGTGAATCCTAGGGCATTTGTCCTGCTGCCCACACACATGCCTATGACAATGTATCCAGCCATCAAGGCCTACTGGAGCTGCATAGGTTTAGAAACCATGAAAGTGGCACCCTGTGCTCTAGAAATACACATTTCACTGAGATATGCAGGCTGAAATCCACTTTAAAGCTGCTAAGCCATGGCACAAGAACCTTGCCATGTGGACATCTACCATCATAATGTGCAGCAGTCGAGCAGAGAGGTAATGATTCATACTACATCATGGGTCAATAGAGTAGCAGCCTTGCATCCCTGCAGCCTCTAGGGCATCAGTGTAATTGTTCCTCTGTCACTCCATTTCACACAGGTATGACATGGACATCTCAGGGGCAGGCTCAGTCACCCCTGAGGCAGGATTACAACGGCCATACCTCAGGTAAGTTTTCATACTGATGGATTATCCACGCTTCTTAAACTTGACTCACACCCTTACAGAAACACATGTTGAGTTGTCAATTGTCCCCTTAATTGGCTCAATTTTACAA
Organism: Calotriton arnoldi; assembly: GCA_963921515.1. Classification (NCBI taxonomy): domain Eukaryota; kingdom Metazoa; phylum Chordata; class Amphibia; order Caudata; family Salamandridae; genus Calotriton; species Calotriton arnoldi. Next base: position 59,125 of record CAWUFW010007827.1, read on the forward strand.
TCCAGAATCACTTTCAGATGTCACTGCCACATTCCCATCATCAGTAGTCCAATGACTGGAATGTGATGGCTACCTTGCAGACACTGTCCGACATGTACAATCAAATTGGCTACAGGTTTGACACACAGGTACAGGAACCAGGTATGAGTCCCCCCATATTGCAAGTGTGGATCTGCATGATTATTTACCCCCACCTATATTCTGTGTCACTGGAATTATGTTGTAGGAGAGGGCAAAGTTATGTGGCAGGTTTGAGTAAAGTATGATGCAACAAAAAGCAAAAAACGTGGCATAATTCTGCACATTTTGTACTAGTATTAATTCAATCAATCAATCAATCAATAAAAGCTTTATTTGATTTTTTGCATAAAAATCATAAAGAATACATATTAAAAACATACATTGCATAAGCAGAAGTTGAATGAAATAACATTACTTAAGATATATTTAGTGGTACAAAGCACTAAAAAACGAGCTTTACTATAATTTCATTCAATTTGCTTTAAAAGATTCATATAAGAATAGTTTTTCTACATTTAATAACACTTTTTAAAAAGAATGCAATTGACCTCATAAAACATTAATTGTCTAAAATTTGCAATAGTGTTAATTCATTATTTCGTCATTTTTAAACTGGGTAACACTCTGTGGGCATTGCTTGAACCTTATTAGTAACAGTTTCACACTCATATAAAATCATAAGGAGCAGAAATGTGACCAACCCAGCTTTGCAAAAGCATTTCCACTTTGCAGCAACACCTGTTGCTACATTTTTAGTTATTTTTTTAGTTATTTTTGTAACGTTTGAGCTAGGACCAAAATTAGTTCTGGTTAGCATCTGCAGATTATGTGGCTGAGGATGGATTATATGGCAACTGCATCAAATTTGTTAATATGCGAACATCACCACAGGTGCACAATTACAATAATCCAGTGGCCCTGCCTATAATGCTACTGCTTTCACATTTACATGCCTCCTCGTCAATTCCAAATGATTCTGTTTACACTTGCTGTTGTGTTGGCACACTGAATGTCATTTCTTTGCAGGTGATAAATACCTCCTCGTACACATCACACTGTTACACCTATCATGGATAACGCACAGACATGAAAGAGCTATAACCATGTACTAATTAAACATACTTGTCGCATCAGGATCCACTTCTCCCTGGGTGAAAGGCACGTGTGCACCTTCAAAACATTGATTTAAAAAAAACATTGTAAATAGTGCAAAATAAGCACTATGACATACCAGTGTATTGCCACATTTCAACACCCTTAACTCATATGCTTACATTGTATGAACATGGAATGCAGTTAGTCACCTTGCAGTTTTGAGCTAGCTGGAGGTAAAAGGTCAGAAATATCTCACATCACATGCCTGAAACGTGCTTCGGGCATCTGATGTTTTAAGTACTGCTGGCCAGCATCATCTCAGACCTCCTGCACCATAACACCACTGTCCAACCATTGGCACTTGGCAGACAAAAGTGTTCCTGTGATGGGAATGGACAGGAATGAACCATAAAGATTAAAGATGATTGTTGTATTCTTACTTGGCCTCTCCCTTTGTCTCCCACCCTTTCCCATTCCCCCGGTTAGCCTCTTCCATGGAATTCTCAGAGAGAGGCAATTTAGAATGTTGGTGTCCTATCAGACTGTGACCTGCGTGACTGGCAATTGGAGGTGTTTATCTAAGGGTCTCAATAAAGAAGTCTTACTTACCTTCTGGCGTCTTCAATTACCTCATTTTGGCGATGATCAATGGATGCTGTGACAGGGACAGCGTGACGCCTCCACCCTGTTGAAGTACATCTTGCCAGTCATCGGAGTTCTTCCTGCAGAACCATCCGCGTGCTTACTCACTTCATCGCACTGGATGGCAGCCGGTGGTGGTGTTTCCCAGATGTGGGGGTGAGTTCTTGCTGTTATCACCGGTTCAGGAGTTCTCCCTTTACTCGGATAAGAAGGTCTATCTCTCTAGTAAAGCGGCTTGCTTACTTCTGCTGTACTACACTTCGCCTTTCATCCATAGGTGAATGGTAATTATCCTCTAATAGACTTCTGCTGTTCTCTCTGTTGTTCACTCAAGCACACTTTTGGGTGGCCTTTTCACCCTCCGGCACCTCCTGCGCATTTTCAGTTGTGGCGCTGTTCCCTTGACAGGGTGGGATCAGGCTCTATCATCGCTCCTGCTGAGCCTATTTGGCGTGGGCTTCTGCTTTGAGAGACGTTCATAGTGTGAGGAGAGGGTGCAGTCCCCGCGATTACCCTCCCGCTTCTGGATTAGGGTTATCTGTCTACGGACTGTCCAGTGGTGTATGCTCTTCCGGCACTCACGTTTGACAGCCTGCACTTTGCCTCAGGTCTTGTCATCTCTCTTGTTTGCAAGAAGCCTGTTCGTGTTCCGCTTCGAGGGAATTCTGAGGGACACTGCTGCGTCATCCTGCTAGCAGGGTGTCTCCATTGTGGACTTTGCTGTCCATACCCTCCCTTTGCCTCTGTCGGCTGTTTCCTCTCCCACTGTGCTACGGAGGAAAAGCAGGAGCTTTGCTCTACGCGCACCCGACTGCTTCACGGCTTCTTCACACAGAGCGACAACACGTTCAGCCTGACTTCGCCTGCTCCTCTGCGTTTTCGGCTGACTTGCCTGTTGTTCCCCTCTTCAGGATCCATGAGGTGCTCTGCATTGCAACAGCGCTTCACTCAAGGATTTCAAGTCATCTCAGCTCTACTGGGTGGTGCCTCCGGATGTCCCTGACAGGAACTTCTCTCAGGGGAGTGACTGACTCAAGAGAGTGGTGATAGAAAGAGGACTCTGTTTTATTTCATTGCACATATTTTGAAGCTTTACAACGTTGTACATTGAATTGGAGAGCAGGTTCTTATTAACTTTGTCTTTTGCAGCCTCATTATTGTATTGAAGTGCAGGTTCTTATTAACCCTATTTGTTCCACAGGGTCAGGGTTTTTGGGCAAACATTCCATCAGTGCGGAATTTGTGTTTTCTGAAATTTTTTCTCTTGCTCCTCCTCGGTGCGTTTTTGTTTACTCACCATGACAGCAGCAAGCATGAGCCAACCCCTGCCTTTTCTTAATGACTCAGGTGAGCCAGACATACCGTGGCGTAGGTGGCTAGGCATTTTCAAGTCTTACCTCATAGCCATAGGGGGAGTGAATTTCCCATCAGTAAGGAAGCAGCACATATGCACAATTTGGGTATTCAGGGTAGGAAGGTGTATGAGGACATAACAGGAAGAGATGTTGCCGAAGAGTTAGAGGGGGAGGAAGCAGGGGTAGATGTATATGATTACACATTAAGAAAATTGGAGACACACTTCAGAGAGAAAATCAATGTAGTTTTGGAGAGGCATAAGTTTTTCAAAAGGGACCAAGGGAAAGATGAGAGAGTATCAGCGTAAGAAGCTGTTTTAAGGGGCATGTCGGCTACCTGTGAATTTGGCACCCTTACGGATTCCCTTATTAGGGACCAGATTGTCAGATGCACTAATGATAAAAAAATACAGGAGGAACTGCTTACCAGAAACCCTGATTTAACTGAAGCCATCAGTATCGCCAAAGGTATAGAACATACAGCATTATGCATCAGGGAGATGAAAAAAGTGTCAGTGTTGGACAAAGAGAGAGAGGAGGTTAAAATCCTTGTTAGTGAAGATGCTGTGTGTAAGATCAGTGAAAGTAAAAAGGAAGTTCACCGCAACAAGCAGGAAAATGCTCGCTGCTACAGGTATGGTAACCATAATCATTTGGCGAATAATTTGAGATGCCCAGCGAGAAATGTGGTATGCAGGAAATGTAATAAAAGGGGCCACTTCGCCAAGGTGTGCAAAACAGCAAGTGAAAAAGTACACTTGATAAATGGTCCTGACCCCAAGGGGGACGAGAGCAAAGACTATGGGGTATATTCTCAAGAACGTGTGATAACTACCGCAAAATCAGCTTAACGCAACACTACACATCGCAGTCCATCGCGGGAAAATAACGCCGTGTTAACGTGGTATTCCCAACACGGCGGTACCATGCGATAGTCACACGACAACGCGTCAAATGAACGCATTAAAATCAACGCGATGCCGCAAAAACGCGAAACCCCAATGCGAACGTATTAGCGATGATGCCAATCGCGATACAAAAATCTGCAAAAACCAGCCACAGGCCTGCAATTCCCACGCGTCATGCGGGAAAATGCACTATAAAAGTAGAAGAAAAACATACAGGGAAGGGTCAGGGAAGGGCAAGGACAAGAAGAGTAGGAAGAAGCGGTTCAGTCCGCAGTAAAACAGGATCCTGATAACGGAGGTGATAGAACACCATCAAACACTGTTCGTCACCTCCACTGTGTCACTGGCAACTAGAAATGGAATATGGCAGACCATCGTGGACAAGGTGAATGCAGTCGGAGTGCTGAGGAGGACAATGGACGAGGTCAAGAGGCGCTGGAATGATGTGAAGCGCAAAACCAAGCTGAAACTCGCAAACAACCTGAAGGCAGCAATGCAAACTGGAGGTGGCAGTCCAGCACCACAGGAGGAGCTGGACGAGATGGAGGAAATGGTGTCCACATTCATCAGTGGGGAGACGGTGACAGGAGCTGGGGGACCGGACACTGCTCAACATGACCGGACACATCAGCAACAGGGTGAGTAACGACCAGGGACTGGGGGGACGGGGGAGATGGGCACAATGGCACACATGCACAATTAAGCATAGCACATCTGCGGACAAACCATGCCCCAGACCCCCAACTCCCACCAAGAGACCAATGAACACAGGTATGCAACATCTCAGCACCGCATAAGCACAGAAGCCCGAGGCACACCGCATGTAAGGGCTAAGGGGCAGCTAAATCAGAGCTGCAGGGGCGACTCCCCCAAAATGCGGCACACACATATTACATGCAGAGCACATCAACACTGACAACAATGTGGTACAAACCGCAACACGTCTACAACAGAACAGAGGACACAACTGGTGCCGCATGTGCGTAGAAACTGGCCAATCACATTTGGCATTGCCGGGAAATGTGTGTTGACAATGTACAAGTACAAACACACATCTGTGATGTAGTCGGAATGTCCACTGTCCTGCATCAAATAGGCAGCTCCCCCCAAACAGTCACAATGTACACTGTCATGCAGTCTGAATGTAAAAATGTACAATGCGTCAACATACATGTGAACACAATGTTAAACTGCATCTCCCCTTCACATTGCAGGGGGAAATCCAACACCTCCTGTGGAGCAGTCCGAACCTCTCTTCTCTGATGACGAAGAGGACCACCACACCTTCGACTCCGATGCCCTCCAACAGCTCGTGGAGAGCCTCTGCAGCCCACTTCCAGGAGCAGGTCAGCCCAGCTGCCACAAGGAGAACCCACCCCCTGCACAGAACACACAGCAGGCAGCACCCACCACCAAGGGCTGCCTCCCAGGACCCCCATGACGAACACATGGCCTTCCAACGCCGTGTGTTGGGGTGCCAGGAGAAGCTGGCTGAACAGGTGCAGGTGGGGTTTGACCGCATGGCAGCCAAGCTAGACGCCATACGAGGGTGTCTAAGTCCCATCAGGGACCACTCACAGTCACTAACGGACACCCACAGTCTGCTCCATGCTCTCCAATGGACCATGGCTGACATCGCTAGAGTCCTGACTCTGTGACAAGAACGACTGTCTAGTCAGAGTGCCTCCAGCGATCTCGCCCGGGAGTTGGGACACATGCGGAGGATCATGGAGAACATGGAGCGGACGCAGGCGGAAAGAGCGGCTGCCACGGCTGCACACCAGCCAGAGGTAGCTGGGTCCCTCAATGCCCTAAAGACCCTACTCATGGCATTGCTGCCACAAGGCCTGGCACTGATGCATGCTGCTGCTACCACCCCATCCACATCTCCGGCCCCTGATGTGTCAGTGCCACACAGTGTGGCAGACATTCCACCTCCGGCCCCTGAGGGGTCACTGCCACACTGTGCTGGAGAGAGAACACCACCACCCACATGTGAGGCACATGCAACAGCAGAGGATGAAGATGCGGATGAATCTGCCTTTGTGGTCAGAAGGACGCAGTAGCATTCATCTCCACCATGTGGCCTGTTTCTGCTTGGTTCTGCCCTCTGCATCATCACCTTCCACTGTCCCCCAATGCACTCTGCGACACTCACCTTGGACCTCAACATGGACTGCCATATTCTGTTTGGTCACCAATGACACAGCTATCAGACTGCAGACTGAACTCCTCCTCTCCTGATGTACCTGTCATTCCCTGAAGGACTCTGGCTGGCCCTCCACGGGCCAACAATGTAAAGTGGGGTTGGCATGGCCCTGTACTGCTCCAGCTGCAACACTCCACTGAATGTGCAATAAACATTCATATTTACAAAGATGTGTCATGTCTATGATCTTTCAAGTGTGGAAGTATGGATGAATGTAGGGTCAGTGATTCCCCCTTACGTCCATGTTGCTCATGTTGTGGGACTTTTGTCACAGGGTGACACATTGCCGATTGAGGTCCGGGTGGCGCCGACACTACAACAGAGACACATCCATTAGTCACTTCCTTGTCCAGCCCAGGACGGAACCACGCCCAGAGCCCCGGGGTCATTGTTCACACCCTTACGCTGGACTGGCATACGGCAGGACAGCCCACTCCGCTTACGCACACGGGGGGGACGACAACGCCACATGTCCCAGGTCTTCACTGTGGGGATCTGCAGCTCACAGGGCTAGTTGTCAGCATGCCACAGCCACTCCCTCACAGCTGGTGTACACCCACACCACACCCATCCAGCACAGGCATCACAGGACATGTGCCTGGCGCACGTGCTGGACGCCATTTCCACTCTCCGTGTAGTTCTCATGTAGGCATGAGGGCATAGGGCCCTGCCACCTCACATTGCCCAGTGCTGGGGGTGACAGGAACAAGGGAACCCTACTCACGCGGAACCAGGGTAATAAACTTATTATCAAAGGACAAAGGCTCTTGTGGACACTTAATGAAGTAATCTCAATGTATATGAGCACAATGGCAATATATTGGGTTATAGAGATATTGGAGAGAGAAGGAAGCAAATACACCTCTGATTTGTTTTTGAATCAAAAATATTTATATAATCCTTGAAATGAAATACTGTTACACAATAGTGCATTTGGACATATGGCTCTCCAATATCTCTATAACCCAATATATTGCCATTGTGCTCATATACATTGAGATTACTTCATTAAGTGTCCACAAGAGCCTTTGTCCTTTGATAATAAGGGGGTGACATGATGGCGTCCACACCACGGAACTCAATCATTAAGGGTCCATGGCTAGCAGTGCACAGACTTGGTGGCACCAGATACACTGTGGCAGGCACAGGCACACCGCCACAGGACGGTGTCTTGCGGTGCAGTGAGATAGGGGCACCTAAAGTGCTGAGCGGGTGTGCAGCCTGTGATGATGCACCGTCCTGGCAGTCCGGACTGGCAAGGGTCAGTGTGAGCCCTGCTGGACCGCAGTGTAGGCCTGAGCCAGCGGGCAGTGCGGGTCTCCTGCCACGTGGCATTGCCTCACAGTTCACAGAGTTAGTGGCACCTCAAGCGCTGAGCGGGTGTGCAGCCTGCCATGATGCCGTGTGCACTGATGTGGTCTCTGCCATTGCGAAATCAAGACCCAGAATCAGGTGTGTGACCTAGTGGCCCACGGTGCGGGCTGCATGATGTGGAGGGTGCCATGGTCGCGGGCCCCGGGCTTGGAGATCCCGCCGGAACGTGGTAGGCCCTCTTGGAGACACGCCGGTGGCGGAAGGTGAGCAGTGAGGCCTGGTTGCGCAGGCGCGGCAATCACTGCTGGGCAGCAGGAGGGGCTGGGGTGCAGCAGCCTGTGTGCGCAGGGGCGGGCAAGCGATGATGGCGTGTGCAACTGTATGGACTCTGCCATTCATGTCTCTGGACACTGTTTCAGATAAGGGACCTGGGGGACTGCAGTGTATACCGGCACGTGGTTGGAGACACACCGGTGGCAGCAGGTGAGCAGTGAGGCCTAGGTCCGCAGTGTCGGCACTCTCTCACCCTCTCTTTCTCTCTCCCTCTCTCTTTCTCTCTCCCTTTCTCCCTCTCTCCCTCTCTCCCTCTCTCTCTCTCTCTTTCGCTCTCTCTCTGTACTTTGATGGGCGCATGGCACACCTTCTTATCCAGATTTCTGTTTTGCAGGCTGTGACTTACAGAATGTCCTGAGAAGACCTGCCATGCCTCTTCAGAATTGTTGTTTTTGGTTTATTCTGTAATAAACGTATTATTTGGATATTATGATATGAATGTATGATTTCCCTTTTTCTGACAACACATGTATGTTAGGTATTGTGATTGTGCGACTTCAGGCGATTTGTTTGGTTCATGATTTCGTGGAGTTGATGTGCAATATCTTTGGGGGGATGTGGGGGGTGCCCGGGGGGGGGGCAGGGGGGGAGGTGTGGTCCTGGGGGTGGTGGCGGTGGGTGTTGTTGACCTATTGGGGCTCCGGGCTGCATGATCGGTTACTCCATGGCATCTGTTGTTCTTCATGTGTGGCTCTGGGCTGGGCTCCCTTGTCTGGTGCAGGTTGTCGTCCAACTTTACACCAGGTCAGAGCAGGTGTTAATTTCCTGCTGCTAACGCACCTTATTGCCTGTTTTGTGGTCTTATCGCCGATGTGGCTGGTCGTTGAGAATGTTGTGGAGTGGTGTTGTCGCAAATTTTTGCACGGGAACGCCTACTCTGCATCTCATTAGCTTTAGTTGCCGGGGTCATCTGTGGCGATGTTTTTTGCGACTGCTTTCGCAGGTAAACTGGTGTTATGGGCTGTTAGCGCCATCTTGTGAATGGGGCGATGAATTTATCGCGACTTTGGCTGCGATAAAGTGCCGATAACTCGGCGATAGATCCTTGAGAATATGCCCACTGTGTTTCAAATTAAGCAAGTGGAAGTGGAAGAACCTGTACAATATCCTACTTGCGATATAACCCTTGAGGGGGTCAGTATCCAGGTGTTCGCTGACTCTTGCTCACCGTATACAATTATAGAAGACAAACTGTTTGAGAAAATGTTTAGCACACATAATCTTGTAGTGGAGGCTGCAGACATCCATCCTGGTGGGTACAACAGGAAACCTATTCCTTTAGTGGGCATGGTAGGAATGAGAATATGCTTCAAGGGAAGACACACAGTAGGAAAGGTATACATCACAAAGAGAGGTTCTAGTTTATTGGGGTGGAAACACCAAAAGGAACTTGGCATCACTCTCGATCCCAACAACATTGATCAAGTGCTACTAGTTGAACCACTAGAGGTAGGCAGCAACATCACCAAGGAATTCCCAGAGGTGTTTACTGAGCAATTGGGAAGATTAAAAAAATACGTGCACAAGATCACCCTCAAAGAGGGAGCTGTCCCTGCTGTTCACAAAACCAGATCGGTTCCCCTCCTTATGAGAGAACCTTTAAAGGCTGAGTTGCACAAACTGGTACAACAAGGGGTGATAAAAGAAATTGAGAGCTCAGAGTGGTTGGCACCCATTGTTCTTACCACCAAGGACAATGGAAAGAACATTCGTCTATGTGTAGACTTAAGGGACTTCAACGCCAACATCTGGGTGGACAGGCATCCCTTACCCAGGATACATGAGATGCTGAGTACCATACAGGGTGCCAAGTACTTCAGTGTCTTGGACTTATCATCGGCGTACCACCAGGTCACTTTGCATCCAGATTCCCAAATGTTGACTGCATTCACCACTCCGTTTGGCAACTTTAAATTTGTGAGAATGCCATTTGGACTTGCATCAGCTGCCACTGCATTCCAAAGAATAATGCAGCACATATTGAGAGAGTGTGTTAAGACTTTGTGTTTTCAAGATGATATACTGATATATGGGTCCAGTGAAAGTGAGCACAATTACAATCTTAGAAATGTTTTGAGCAAATTAAAGGAAGCAGGTTTTACCACCAAGGAAAGCAAGTGTAAGCTGGGGGTAACTTCAGTGGACTACTTAGGTCACACCATTTCAGAGGAGGGAATAAAACCCAAAGCAGATTTGGTTGAAGTGGTACGCAGAGCCCCCAAACCCACATCCAAAGACGAGATAAAGTCCTTCTTGGGACTGGCTGAATATATGGCCAAGTACATAAAGAATTTCTCTGTCCTCACCCAACCACTCAGGAACTTACTTAAGAAAGGGTCAGTGTTTGGATGAAAGGGAGGGCATGATTCTGCGTTTGAGGGGATAAAGAGTTCTCTTGCTAATGCACCCCACATTGGTAATTTCAGTGTAGAAAGAGAAACATTTCTTACCACAGATGCCAGCAACAAGGGTAAAGGAGCCACCCTGTCGCAAAGAATAGCCAACCAAGAGAGAATTGTAGCGTTTCCCTCCAGGACACTTACTGGTGCTGAAGCCAATTACTCAACAGTAGAGAAGGAGTCACTGGCATGTTACTGGGCCATCACCCACTTTAAAATTTACTTGTGGGGTTTACCGCTTGAGCTAAGGACTGATCATAAACCCTTACTGTCTCTGTTTGCAAAAAAAGAAATGGAGAACACCACGTCCCGCATAGCCAAGTGGGTCCTGGGACTCCAAACCTTCAATTTCAGAATAACATATGTACCAGGTTGTAAGAACAGTGCTGCAGATTACTTGTCTAGGGCTCCCGTGGCCAAGGAGGAGGGTTGTGAGCTCATGGAGGATGCCATTTTGGAGGTTAGAGTACCCGCAGTGATACAGAGTCAGTGGGAGTCCAGTACAGAACAAGATCGTGAGCCCCATGCTGTTAGGGGGTTTATTGTCAATGGTTTGCCCCACAGATACAGGGATCTACCAGAGGAACTACAGTGCTTTTGGAATGTAAGGGATGAATTATCCATAGAAGGGGATTTTGTATTGAAGTCAGGCAAAATTGTCCCACCTGAAGGCCTGAGGGACCAGATATTGGATTTGGCTCATGAGGGGCATCTGGAGAGGAGTCTCTGTAAGGCTAAACTCGGATCTGATTACTGGTTCTCCCTCATGGATCACCGCATGGAAGAGAAGGTCAGAGACTGTCTGGCATGTAGTCTTAGTGACAAAACTAAATGTATCAGGCATTCCCCCCCATCCCCGTAGAAGTACCTACTGTTCCGTGGAACAAATTGGGGCTGGACATTGCGGGACATCTACAGGCCATAGGTCCCCAGGGCTAATACCTTATTGTACTTATTGACTATTTCTCACACTGGATATCACACAAATTTGTCAGTATTGTCAATACTAAGAACCTCACTGATTTCTTAACTGAGGTATTCTCCAGGTAGGGTATCCCTGATACTCTCATCACGGACAATGTTGTCCAATTCATGTCTGAAGAAATGAGAGACTTTCTTAAGATCTTTCCATCTCGCATGTGCGTACGCCTTTGTATTGCCCCAAGGCCAACGGCAAAGTTGAAAGGGCTAATAGAATTCTGAAAGGGTCCATTTAGTTAGCGGTGGCCTCAGGGAAACCCATAGAGAGCACTGTGAGAGACATGTTATGGTCTTACCACACTACCCTCAATGCCACAACTGGAATGTCTGCATTTGAAATGTTGAGGGGGAGGAAGGCAGGATCCAAGCTTTCTCCCAGTTGGTTGTTCAAGAACAAGATGATCACCTTTGACCCCGAGGAAGTAGGAGGAAGGGTGGTGAGACAACAAAAGGTATACAAAGACACTTATGACTGGAAGTGGGGCACCAGAAGCAAGGCCTGGAGAACAGGGCAGTGGGTACTTATAAGGAAGCCCCAGGTGGCAAGCAGCAAAGGTGACAAATTCTATGAACCAGAGAATATAAAGCATGTCAAAAACAATGTAGTGGTTCTGGAAAATGGTAAAATGTGGAGCATGGATAGAATTACTGAATGCCCCTCAAATCTGATTCCCTCTGTGAGAGGGGAAGAGGAACTGGTTGGAACTCAGTGTGGAACAGGTCTTCAGAAAAGGGTCTGTAGAACTGCGTGTCCTCCCAGGTGGCAGAAAGATTTTGTGATGACCTAGTTGCATTGTTTCTGGGTTGCTAGCTTTTGCATATATTTCTTATGTTCTTTATTGTTCCCTTGTGACTTCATCTCTCTCTCTCTCTCCACCTTTTTCTCCTTCCTCTCCCAGCCTCTTCCTTCCCTCTGTTCTCCGTTAAGGGAGGGAGATGTGTTGTATTCTTACTTGGTCTCTCCCTTTTTCTCCCACCCCTTCCCCTTCCCCCGGTTAGCCTCTTCCATGGAATTCTCAGAGAGAGGCAATTTAGAATGTTGGTGTCCTGTCAGACTGTGACCTGCGCGACTGGCAATTGGAGGTATTTATCTACGAGTCTCAATAAAGAAGTCTTACTTACCTTCTGGCGTCTTCAATTACCTCAATGATACATTCCTGCCCTTTCACTTTGGAGCATTTGTATCTAAAGTTTAACATGATTAATATACCAACATTACTACATGCTGATGGTACATAAGTACATACCTACAGGGCCTCCGACCTCAAAAGCCAGCAGGTCCACCAAATCAGCCTCACGAGCAATCATATCCACCCAATGGTGCTTGAGCGGAGAAATTGTCCATTCCTCTCCAAAACCCTGGTAAATGTGCCACTCCACCCTCTCTCATCTGTCTTTTCTATCCTTTGGGAGTAGTGTTGGCTCACTCTACACCTGAAGGTCACCATGAGTGGTAGGTAGAACATTACCAGCCCGACCCCTCCCTCTGAATAATCTTTTCCTCTACCCTTCCCAGACATGGCCCTATCCCTCCTTAACACTCTAACCCACAAAATAACACCCCTTAATCAACTAACTAGGCCTAATACACAAAAACCCCAAAAAGGACAAACACCCGACAAATTACAATACAAAGACACAAAAAGAGCACACCAAAGAGAAAAGAGGGTCACTGACTACACCACAAACAGCCAACATAAGAGCAAAACGCTCTCTCAACACCACCAACAACCATCTCCAAAGAATAGACAGTAATGGGAAGTGAAAGTAACTTTCAAATTTCCTAGGATGCAGCCTGTCACACCCATTGCATCATTTCCTGGGTGTAACCAGCCCGTTTTAGACATTTGAGTCGATTTTTCTGACATATTGCTACGCAAATGTACATTGTTTGATGCGATGCGCAGTTGCACTTATGGAGCTATTCTAAGCCCCACGCAATGGCGGCAATGTGCTGGTTTCAAGTCGTGTAACAGAAGTGATGCACCGGTTCTGACATGCACAACAGGGGTGATGCGCTGGTTCTGAACCGTGCAACATGGGCGATGCAGCAGTTCTGACCCACACAACAGAGGCAATGCCTAGAATCTACAGAAGAAGCACAGTAATGCAGTGACTAGGTAAAGACTGTACTTGTATTGCCCCAAAAATGCATTTTGACTGTGACCAACCCTAAGAGGCTAAATGGAGTTGTTTGTTTTACAGTTGGTATTAGCCTCCCAATCAGTCTGTCATGTGCCCCTCAAGTTTAGGTTATCATGGGAGTGTGAACGGTTCAGTTAGATGTCCTGTTCACCAGGAAAAAGCTGCATCCAGTCATGGATTTTCACAAAAATACAACATTTACAAAAGTGTCTACCCTGCCGACTGATTATTCAAAGGACGCGGTAGGCGCATCATACCCGAATCGGACACAACCATGGGCTGTTAGTTGTTATGGTGACAGATACAGGTTTTGGATTCAGCAGCAAGGAACCAGTGGCATAGAGGGTGAGGGGAGCCTCACTGAGGGCACATCGGACAGAACATCTGTCGGATTCCGCAGCAGCTCAAGCTCCAGTGAGGACTCCCATGTGGTGGTGGATGACCCAGGAATTGAATGCTCTACATATGATTCTACCACCACCCTTACCATCTCCACCCTCCCAGTTGCCCCTCAGCCCAGTGTCCGTGGCTGCTCCCCTAGAAGGGGAGGCGTCTACCCGCCAGGCACCTCACCCCTGCCCGTCTCCCCTGGTGCCCTGAGTGTGGAGGCCATAGACACCTTGAGGCAGATCTCTGTGGGGCAGACAGCAGTGCTGAATGTCCTCCAGGTGCATACCAATCATCTCACACAAATGGTATAACTCCTGGAGGGCATTCACTCTGACTTGTCTGACCTACAGAGATCCAATCAGAATCTGGCTTCCAAACTGACAGCCACTTTATCCCAGATCCAGCTGTCCCACCCCCCTCTGGCCTCTATCCAATCCACTGTCCCAACTACCCTCCCTGACCCAAGCACACGCAAACATACACATGCATCCACCTCAACAGCAACATGCAGCACACAAACACACAGACACAAGGACATACCCACAGACTCGCACACTCACAAGACAGACAGCACACTCACCATCACAGACATACCACCTGACAGCACACCAGCATCCACAGACACGCCGCAGACCTCACATCCCTCTGCCTCCCCAACCCCTACCCTTGCCTCTGCTTGTACCCCCTCTGCCCTGACACTCCACCTCTTTGCCCTTGATCTCTTCCCTACCCAAACCGACCAACCCCCTCCCAAGAAGAAGAAGAAATCCACCCCCCCGGCCCTGCCATCTCCTTCTAACCCCACCCACTAAAAAAAGTAGCCCCAAATCACCCCCCAAAAGTAAATTCCCCCAGTCTCCAAAGTCCCAACCCCCTTCAGAAACCCATACTTCCACATCCCAGCCCAGTACCTCCACACCCAAAATGTCCCACCCCAAGAAGTCACCTACCCTCCCTATTCCTGTTCATACTCATTACAAAATCCCAAAATTCGTAAAGCCCAGCCCATCCCATCCTCCATCTAGCCCTCCCACTGCAGTAGACCCACCCCCATCTGACCCTCCAACTGCAGTTCACCCACTCCCTCAATCTGATCCTAACATTGCAGTTGGCCCACCCCCCTCCTAATTCCATCCCCCCCAAAACCCAACCAAGTCCTCCCTAGTCTTGTCCCTTTGGTGCCTGGCCTGCCCCCTAGATGCCCCTCCCAGGGGAGATGTCCCTTTGCAGAACATGTGCAGGCAAGAGCTGATTGGCATGACTCTTCTGGCTAATGTGACAGAGACATTTGGACTGGCCATTGGCCTTTTGCTATTTATTAACTTTACTGTTCATGCTGAATAAAGCAGGTTCAGATTTTTGTTTACAGATTTCTGTATCCCCAAAATTGTTTTTTAGTTAACTGTAAATCATGTGTAATTAGTAGTGTAAGTATACAATGATGTTATAATGTCATGGATTGCATATGGTCCATGGTGTATGAGCAGTAGGTCAGCATGTGGTCAGGATTTTGGTGTCTACATTGGCTGGGTGTTAATGTCAACATTAGTTTGGGCTATGAGTGTGACATGAAGTCACACTTCCACATGGTTCATGCTTTCAGATGTCAACATGGTACAAGTGTCTCAAAGTGCAACAGTTTAGGAGAAGCATGCTGCATATGTTTGCAATATGCAGAAAGACAACTGTCCCATCAATACACCTGGATACATATGGACTTTGACTACATGGTAGTGACTTTGGACTCAACCATGTACACAAAGTAATGGTACAATTGTTGTATGTGACTTGATAGTGGTGGACCCATGTCTGTGTCTTCTATAGATCTGGTAGACTAGTGGCAATGGCCACATTGCCACAGATGGCATGCCACTGTAGGCTAATACCCTTCAAGGGTGCTGACCCATATGATACATTTCCTGTGCCCATGGTGAGTGTAAGGTAGGCATTATTCTGACAGTGTCCAGACCCTGTTGCCTTCCAGGACTCCACTTTCTGCAGATATTCTTGTTAGTCAAGGTTTCTGTGGTCTGTATTGTCCAGGCCCTGTACAATGAGATGTCAGTCATTCCATCCTGATTTTGTTTGGGGACATCATGTGGATGGTGTGTGTCCAGGACATGTCTCAGTAAGTTACAGTGTTTTACAGTCCTTACAGAGACACAATTGTTGTATGTGTTAGTTGCATGTGTACACAGCATATGGTGCATGAATGGTTGTCACACAATTAGAATGCTAATGATGACATGCAGTGATTGTAGAGTTGTACAGTACTTAGCATTGTAAAGTGCATCTCATTGTGGCCTTATGCCACAATGAGAGTGTGAGAGTCTGGCCATTTACCAATTCTGGCAAATGGACTTTGGCCACATCATGCTCATGGGATGTTCCTTTGGATTTGGTCCTGGGGCACACATAGCTGTGCGTTTGCTTCTACAGCCGGATATATGATGCACCAGACCAGAGTATGTTAAGCAGAGGTATGTGGATGTATGGTCTATCCCAGGCTGATGTTAATTGTAATATGTTGTCCAAGCTTTTCAATGAGTATTTGTGTGATAAGTGACTATGAGTGTGTCTAGATGGCCAGAGAGGATGAGTAACTAGCTAACTGTGACCAAGACACAATGTGTGGTACTTCAGGATTGTGCTTTTGCTGTTTATTCAAAAACTTTTACATTGTGATAAGCTTTATGTTGTTCCTTCAATGAAACCTACTGTGTATTCTGGTTTGACAAGGGTTTGTTTGTGTATTGTCAAAGGGATATATATCATGAGTGTTTGGATACCTTTTACAACAAACTGAGCAACTTGCTAGTGCCTTTCACATATGGGCACTAGTTCTAAATGGTTTTTTTCAAGCATATGATGCTTATGAGATGGGATATGACTCGCCTAACATTTTCCCTAAGATGGCAGACAGTTTGTATTTCCCAAAGGCTGTGATACTCATATAAGTTAGGTGACACACATGTGCCCAAGCTACATATGGATTAGGAGTTATCACGATACTGTCAGGAGTGGATTGTGCTTGTAGTGTCCAAGATATTTCAATAACTTTTTCAAGGACAATGCTGGGTGCTGCATGGTCTTTGTGTAAAAGAAACAATTGATGGACGGAATGCTGGACAATGCAAACATTCACCCCCAGTCACAAGGATCAGGGTTAAATTCATCATTCTTTTGCTCACCACACCACCCCAGTTTGGACCCAGCCATATGCAAATCAGTCTTGACCCTGTTCCTTGTGGGAGCAGTCCAGCCCGAACTGCCAAGCCAGGTCCTCCCTGGACTGGAAACAAGCATCCTGGGACTGGTTTCGGGGCATCACCCCTCATCAGCCAGGCTAGCTTGAATCCAGTGGCACAGTGAGCCCTAGATCCACATCTGGGCATACCCGGTGCACTTACGACAAGAAAGCAAATGACATACAAATAATGGACAGAATGCAGAGCAAATCAAATATTCACCCCCAGTCAAGAGATTTGGGTTAAATCCATCGTTCTTTTGCTAAGCACGCCACCCCAGTTCACACTCAGCCATATGCAAATCAGTCTTGACCCTGTGCCTCATGGGAACAGTCCAGCCCGAACTGCCAAGCCAGGTCCTCCATGGACCGGAAACAAGCATCCTGGGACCAGTTGCGGGGCATCACCACTCATCAGTCAGACTAGCTTGAATACAGTGACACAGTGAGCCCGGGACCCACGTCTGGGCATACCTGGGGCACTTAGGACACAAAAGCAAAAGACATACAGATGATCCACGGAATGCAGAGCAAATCAAACATTCACCCCCAGTTAAGAGATCTGGGTTAAATCGATTGTTCTTTTGCACACATGCCACCCCGTTCAGACCCAGCCATATACAAAACAGTCTTTACCCTGTGCCTCATGGGAACAGTCCAGCCCAAACTGCCAAGCCCAGTCCTCCCAAAACCGGAATCAAGCATCCTGGGACCAGTTTCAGGGCATCACCCCTCATCAGCCAGGCTAGCTTGAATCCAGTGGCACAGTGAGCCCGGGACCCATGTCTGGGCATACCCGGCGCACTTAGGATGAAAAAGCAAAAGACACACACATGATGGACGGAATGCAGAGCAAATCAAACATTCAACCCCAGTCAAGAGATCTGGGTTAAATCTATCGTTCTTTTGCTCACCATGCCACCCCAATTCAGACACAGCCATATGCAAATCAGTTGTGACCCTGTGCCTCATGGGAACAGTCCAGCCGAAACTGCCAAGCCAGGACCTCCTTGGACCGGAAACAAGCATCCTGGGACTGGTTTCGGGGCATCACCCCTCATCAGCCAGGCTAGCTTAAATCCAGTGGCACAGTGAGCCCGGGACCCACGTCTGGGCATACCCAGCACACTTAGGATGAGAAAGCAAAAGATACACAGATGGTGGATGGAATGCAGAGCAAATCAAACATTCACCCCAGTCAAGAGATCTGGGTTAAACACATTGTTTTTTTGCTCACCATGCCACCCCAGTTCAGACCCAGCCATATGCCAATCAGTCTTGCCCCTGTGCCTCATGGCAATAGTCCTGCCTGAACTACCCAGCCAGGTCCTCCCTGGACCGGAAACAAGCATCCTGGGACCGGTTTCAGGGCATCAGCCATCATCAGCCAGGCTAACTTGAATAGTGGCACAGTGAGCCCGGGACCCATATCTAGGCATACCAGACGCACTTAGGACAAGAAAGAAAAAGACATACAGATGATGGACAGAATGCAGAGCAAATCAAACATTTACCCCCAGTCAAGAGATCTGGGTTAAATCCATCGTTCTTTTGCTCAGCACGCCACCCCAGTTCACACCCAGCCATATGCAAATCAGGCTTAACCCTGTGCCTCATGGGAACATTCCAGGCCGAACTGCCAAGCCAGGTCCTCCCTGGACCGGAAACAAGAATCCTGGGCCCGGTTTCGGGGCATCACCCTATATCAGCCGGGCTAGCTTGAATCCAGTGTCACAGTGAGCCCGGGACCGACGTCTGGGCATACCCGGTGCACTTAGGACGAGAAAGCAAAAGACACACAGATGATGGACGGAATGCAGAGCAAATCAAACATTCACTCCTAGTCAAGAGATCTGGGTTAAATCCATTGTTCTTTTGCTTACCATGACACCCCAGTTCAGACCCAGCCATATGCAAATCAGTCTTGACCCTGTGCCTCATGGGAACAGTCCAGCCCGATCTGCCAAGCCAGGTCCTCACTGGACCGGAAACAAGCATCCGGGGACCAGTTTCGAGGCATCACCAATCATCAGCCAGGCTAGCTCGAATACAGTGACACAGTGAGCCCGGGACCCAAGTCTGGGCATACCCGGGGCACTTAGGACATGAAAGCAAAAGACATACAGATGATCTACAGAATGCAGAGCAAATCAAACATTCACCCCCAGTTAAGAGATCTAGGTTAAATCCATTGTTCTCTTTCTCACCATGCCACCCCAGTTCAAACCCAGCCATATACAAAACAGTCTTTACCCTGTGCCTCATGGGAACAGTCCAGCCGAAACTGCCAAGCCAGGACCTCCTTGGACCGGAAACAAGCATCCTGGGACTGGTTTCATGGCATCACCCCTCATCAGTCAGGCTAGCTTAAATCCAGTGGCACAGTGAGCCCAGGACCCACGTCTTGGCATACCCAGCACACTTAGGATGAGAAAGGAAAAGACATACAGATGATGGACGGAATGCAGAGCAAATCAAACATTCACCCCCTGTTAAGAGATCTGGGTTAAATCGATTGTTCTTTTGCTCAGCACACCACCCAGTTCATACCCAGCCATATGCAAATCAGTCTTGCCCCTGTGCTTCATGGGAAAAATCCAGCCTGAACTGCCAAGCCAGGTCCTCCCTGGACTGAAAACAAGCATCATGGGACCGGTTTCAGGGCATCACCCCTCATTAGCCAGGCTAGCTTGAATCCAGTGGCACAGTGAGCCCCGGACCGGCGTCTGGGCACACCAGGTGCACTTAGGACAAGAAAGCAAAAGACATACAGATAATGGATGGAATGCAGAGCAAATCAAACATTCACACCAGTCAAGAGATCTGGGTTAAATCCATCGTTCTTTTGCTCAGCACGCCCCCCCAGTTCACACCCAGCCATATGCAAATCAGTCTTGACCCTGTGCCTCATGGGAACAGTCCAGCCCGAACTGCCAAGCCAGGTCCTCCCTGGACTGGAAACAGGCATCCTGGGACCAGTTTCGGGGCATCACCCCTCATCAGCCAGGCTAGCTTGAATCCAGTGGCACAGTCAGCCCGGGACCCATGTCTGGGCATACCCGGGGCACTTAGGACAAGAAAGCAAAAGACATACAGATGATGAACGGAATGCAGAGCAAATCAAACATTCACCCCCAGTCAAAAGATCTGGGTTAAATGTGTTGTTCTTTTGCTCAGCACGCCACTCCAGTTCACACCCAGCCATATGCAAATCAGTCTTGACCCTGTGCCTCATGGGAACATTCCAGGCCAAACTGCCAAGCCAGGTCCTCCCTGGACCGGAAACAAGAATCCTGGGACCGGTTTCGGGGCATCACCCCTCATCAGCCGGGCTATCTTGAATCCAGTGTCACAGTAAGCCCAGGACAGACGTCTGGGCATACCCGGCACACTTAGGACGAGAAAGCAAAAGACACACAGATGATGGACGGAATGCAGAGCAGATCAAGCATTCACCCTCAGTCAAGAGATTGGGGTTAAATCCATTGTTCTTTTGCTCACCATACCAAACCAGTTCACACCCAGCCATATGCACATCAGTCTTTACCCTGTGTCTCATGGGAACAGTCCAGCCCAAACTGCCAAGCCAGGTCCTCCCAAAACCGGAATCAAGCATCCTGGGATCTGTTTCAGGGCATCACCCCTCATCAGCCAGGCTAGCTTGAATCCAGTGGCACAGTGAGCCCGGGACCCATGTCTGGGAATACCAGGCGCGCTTATGACGAGAAAGCAAAAGACACACAGATGATGGACGACTGCAGAGCAAATCAAACATTCACCCCAGTCAAGAGATCTGGCTTAAATCCATCGTTCTTTTGCTCACCATGCCACCCCAGTTCAGACCCAGCCATATGCAAATCAGTCTTGACCCTGTGCCTAATGGGAACAGTCCAGCCCGAACTGCCAAGCCAGGTCCTGCCTGGACCAGAAACAAGAATCCTGGGTCCGGTTTCGGGGCATCACCCCTCATCAGCCGGGCTATCTTGAATCCAGTGTCACAGTAAGCCCAGGACAGACGTCTGGGCATACCCGGCACATTTAGGACGAGAAAGCAAAAGACACACAGATGATGGACGGAATGCAGAGCAGATCAAACATTCACCCTCAGTCAAGAGATCAGGGTTAAATCCATTGTTCTTTTGCTCACCATGCCACCCCAGTTCACACCCAGCCATATGCACATCAGTCTTTACCCTGTCTCTCATGGGAACAGTCCAGCCCAAACTGCCAAGCCAGGTCCTCCCAAAACCGGAATCAAGCATCCTGGGATTGGTTTCAGGGCATCACCCCTCATCAGCCAGGCTAGCTTGAATCCAGTGGCACAGTGAGCCCGTGACCCATGTCTGGGAATACCAGGCACACTTATGACGAGAAAGCAAAAGACACACAGATGATGGACGGACTGCAGAGCAAATCAAACATTCACCCCCAGTCAAGAGATCTGGGTTAAATCCATCGTTCTTTTGCTCACCATGCCACCCTAGTTCAGACCCAGCCATATGCAAATCAGTCTTGACCCTGTGCCTAATGGGAACAGTCCAGCCCGAACTGCCAAGCCAGGTCCTCCCTGGACCGGAAAGAAGCATCCTGATACCGGTTTCGGGGTATCACCCCTCATCAGCCAGGCTAGCTTGAATCCAGTAGCACAGTAATCCCAGGACTCACGTCTGGGCATACCCGCCACACCTAGGCACACAGATGATGGATGGAATGCAGAGCAAACCAAACATTCACCTCTGCATTCTGTCCTTCAATTGTCCTTTTTGCTGAATAGGGGGCAAATAGAGGGGGCAGTCCCAAGTGTTCGCTACAGCTACCTGTGATATGGTAGGCCTCTTTGAAGTTAATTAAGTTCCAGGTCACAGCCCAGATGGTCCTCCTGTCACAGGAACAAAACATGTTTCCACACCCAAGCCTACACCTCTTGAGGTTCCTACTTTTAAATAACATGCACCCTAGCTTCAGGGCATGGAATCCACTTAAGGGTGACTTACTAATATTTAAATGGAAGATTTAGGCCTGTCAGAAGTGGTTATTTATTTAGACAGGTAGAATTTATAATTTTAAACCTGCACAAACAGACTACAGACAGGCTACAGTGGTAGGCCTGCAGGCACTTTTGCACTGTCACTGTAGTGGGTGGCACAATGAGTGTTACAGTACACTAGTGACATTTAACTTACAGGCCCCAGGTACACTTTATACCATATGCTAGCAAAGTATAGGTAAGTTAAATATGCCAACTAGAAGTATAGCCAGTTTCTACATGTTTCGGGGGTCAGAGCATATGCACTGGGGCCTGGTTAGTTGAATCCCACAATATACAATCAGCATTAGGCAAAAAAACATTGCACATGATTATGCAAAAAAGAGGCATTTTCCTACAATGTAGCTTTTGAATAATGATGTTGTCTCAATCCAAAACTATGGCCCGTTCCATGAATTGACACCAACTGATAACATCCACACAGACAAGTATCACTAGCCCATCAGTCACATGATACTATCCACATCATTTCCTTTTATCTCCGATCAGTTTGAAATTAGGGAGGGATTTTAACATGTAACTTCAATGTGCTTTCACAAATCATTTGACCAGGCATCTTCTTTAGGTGAGTGATGCCAGATTTCTTAAATGAAGTGGTAGTCCTAACACTAATACATCTTCTTCAATGTCAGTCTGTCCAGGGACATCCTTATATCTACTAAAGTGTGTCATGGCTATTGTAATACTGTATTTGTATTTAACACTGGACCCTTGTGTCCCTGTGGGGAATCCGCGTGATCAGCTTCTGCCACTGTTGCAGAGCACACAAACAATATGTCACAATCTCGGGCCCCCAAAGCCAGAGGGGTCAATTTCTAACTCATTGGCACAAGGATCAGTTCAATTCACCAACAGTAACTAGAAAGCCAGTTGGCCTACAACCCGAACACAACCCACTGCAGTTGATTGTTTCTGGTCAAGATCAGCCCCACTATATGAATTCAGGGACACAGTGGAAATCCAAACCCTCTTTTATAAATTAACAGCACACTCAAAATAGCAGTAAGCAACAGAGGATGAACTATAAAACATTTATTTCAAAAACCTAAGACCAGTGAAAAAAGTATGAATGGCAACCAAACAGAATGAGAAGATAAATGCAGCAATGAATGACATGGTGAATAAAAGCAACATACACATTCCTAACGTAGTTAGTAAGTTCCCAACATCCTAACACCCTCTAAACACTATGCTAAATGTTAGAGGAAGCAGAAAATAGCAAGCCCTCTCACACCCATGTCAAGCACAGTGTTAATGTGCTTTGTGGGACTTTTACTAAGTGACAACCCAGGGGACACGGGTATGCTCAAATGTTAGTCCAAAAACTCACTCAGCCAAAGGGGCTCTAGCTGCCCCTCATTGTTGGTGTTTCATTTCATGAGACTGGAGAGGAGCTTGTGCTCCTTTTCATAGAAGACATATTTTCACCTGGCCTCTGTGTATTGGCAAAAACAATGGAGTGGAGCTACTCAGAGAAATGCTAACTATTGTAATGATTCAGGCCTCTCATCAATCACATTGTATAGTGCTGTATTTATACAGTTCCAGCAAAATGTTAGGAATCACAGTCTCAATCCAAGGGGAAGTCACAGACAGGTTAGGAATCCAAGGAATGGATAGCTTTTTGTGGTGCAGGAAGGAGCACCTTCCTGCACAAAAAGAATCCTCAGAGGTGTTTTCATTTTTCTATGTGTGCTGCAGAATACAGCACAAATAGAAAGAGGAAAAAACGAGGAGAAATAAACATATTTCTACTCTTTCAATCAATCAATCATGTCACTTATAAAGCGCACTACATACCCGCGAGGGTCTCAAGGCGCTGGGGGAAGAGGGGGGTGGTGCTGCTACTGATCGAAGAGCCAGGTCTTGAGGAGTCTTCTGAAGGCCAGTAGGTCTTGGGTCTGTCGGAGGTTGGTGGGGAGGGTGTTCCAGGTCTTGGTGGCGAGGTGGGAGAAGGATCTGCCGCCGGTGGTCGTTTTCCGGATGCGGGGGACTGTGGCGAGGGCGAGGCTGGTCGAGCGGAGCTGGCGGGTGGGGGTGTAGAAGCTGAGTCGTCTGTTGAGGTAGGCTGGTCCGGAGTTGTGGAGTGCTTTGTGTGAGTGGGTGAGGAGCTTGAAGGTTATCCTCTTGTTGACAGGGAGCCAGTGCAGGTCTCTCAGGTGGGGTGTGATGTGGCTGCGTCGGGGGATGTCGAGGATAAGACGTGCAGAGGCGTTCTGGATGCGTTGCAGCCGTCTCAGGAGCTTAGCCGTCGTTCCTGCATAGAGGGCGTTTCCGTAGTCCAGCCTGCTGGTGACGAGGGCCTGGGTGACTGTTTTTCTTGTTTCGGTGGGGATCCACTTGAAGATCCTGCGGAGCTTTCGGAGGATGTTGAAGCAGGATGAGGAAACGGAGTTGACCTGCTTAGTCATGGAGAGGGTGGGGTCGAGGATGACCCCTAGGTTGCGTACGTGGTCGGTGGGTGGCGGGGCTGTTCCCAGTGATGTTGGCCACCAGGAGTCGTCCCAGGCTGAAGGGTTGGAACAAAGGATGAGGACCTCCGTCTTGTCCGAGTTCAGCTTCAGGCGGCTGGTCCTCATCCATTCGGCGACGGCCTTCATTCCTTCGTGGAGGTGGGCTTTGGGCCTGGGGAGGCATTGGATTTTGACACATTCCCATGTCTGCCATTAATAGTACATCTGGGAATACACCAAAATACATAGATGGAAGCACAAGAACACCCTTTTATTACTCCACATGTAACAAGCCATGCAGGGCCATGCAAGGTGACCTTGTGTGGCTTGGTAAATTTAATTCAAGGATTTGCGTCACCCTTGCGTGGTGCAAGGGCAATGCAAACCCATGATAAATTTGGGCCTTGGTGTCCATGGTATAGTCTGGCTCAGGTTGGCAGTCTTCAAGAGTCTGCAGAATCATTGGTAATAGTCTGGTTTATCTGAATAGATCAGCGTCTTACTTCTAGATGATGGCACTATTCCATCACCCATTAGTGTACTTAGGAATCACTGACAAAATATCGACCTCAAAAATATCGAGGTACAAAATATCGTGACAAAAATATTGAAGTCAAGAATATCGACATCCTATCTACATCATGGTAAGTACAAAAATATCGAAAATTAAATATCGATGTCAAAAATATCGTAAAAAATATCGTTTTTTTTAAATGTTAAAAAAATTATCTAAAATAAAGTAAATAATACATATAATTAAAAGAAACATAGTTAAAATTATTTTAAAATGTTTAAAAATAA
Organism: Calotriton arnoldi; assembly: GCA_963921515.1. Classification (NCBI taxonomy): domain Eukaryota; kingdom Metazoa; phylum Chordata; class Amphibia; order Caudata; family Salamandridae; genus Calotriton; species Calotriton arnoldi. The sequence continues at coordinate 84,465 of CAWUFW010007827.1, forward strand.
AAACTGATACATATAATGTTAAAATAAATGAAACATATACATATAAAATATAATATATATACGTACTTAATATTAATAAATAATTATTTTAATAACTTATAAATTGTTAAAAATATTTTATAAATTATAAATACAGACATACACATACAAAAATATTATTATTAAAAATGTTAAAAATATATTTAAATTAAAAAAATTACAATATTTTTAATTTTTGTAAAATAAATTATACACAACATTAAGTAAAACAATATAGAAAAATATTGGATAGCGGAGGGGAAAAATTACTATTCCCACTTCAAAGAGTGCAACAGTAGGGAAAGTGTTGGATAGCGTAGGGGTAAAAATTACTATTCCCACTCCAAAGAGTGCAACAGTAGGAAAAGTGTTGGATAGCGTAGGGGTTATAATTGCTATTCTAACTCCAGAAAGTGCAACAGTAGGGAAAGTGTTGGATAGAGTATGGGTAAAAATCACTATTCCAACTCCAGAAAGTGCAACAGTAGGGAAAGTGTTGGATAGCGTAGGGGTAAAAATTACTATTCCAACTCCAGAGAGTGCAACAGTAGGGAAAGTGTTGGATAGCGTAGGGGTAAAAATTACTATTCCCACTCCAGAGAGTGCAACAGTAGGGAAAGTGTTGGATAGCGTAGGGGTAGAAATTACTATTCCCACTCCAGAGAGTGCAACAATAGGGAAAGTGTTGGATAGCGTAGGGGTAAAAATGACTATTCCCACTCGAGATAGTGCAACAGTAGAGAAAGTGTTGGATAGCGTAGGGGTAAAAATTACTATTCCAACTCCAGAGAGTGCAACAGTAGGGAAAGTGTTTGATAGCGTAGGGGTTCAAATTACTATTCCAACTCCAGAGAGTGCAACAGTAGGGAACGTGTTGGATAGCGTAGGGGTAAAAATAACTATTCCCACTCCAGAGAGTGCAACAGTAGGGAAAGTGTTGGATAGTGTAGGGGTTAAAAATAACATACTTATCAATTAAATAATTGTTTTAATTAAATAATGATTGTTAGAAATGGGATCTCTGGTTGGCTAAGGCTTGCGCCAAAGCCAGGCAGAGACCACCACTCTAGTCAGGGCAAGGGAGTTACACATCCCAGATAACCCCTGCTCACCCCTTTGGTAGCTTGGCACGAGCAGTCAGGCTTATCCCGGAGGCAATGTGTAAAGCGTTTGCGCAACACACCCACAGCAACAACATACTAGGCACACCACAAAAAGGAACTCCACACAAGGTTATATCAAAAATAGCCTTTGTATTATCATAACACATTAGAATAGTACTCACATAATATACATGGTGCCACCTGGCACTAGGTCATATTTACAAGGGATTATTTACACCTGACAGGGCCAACTGGACCACTGTCAGAACCAGCACAAAGCGAACTTAGTACATGTAGAACTTATAATAAATGTAGAACATCATAAACGTACAACCAGTAATCACTGGTAACCACTGTACTTAGCATCAGCCTGTAACATAAACTACATTATGCACAGTATCACATCAGGCGCGAATTACATTCTGCGCCAACCTCATAAGCATAAATACGTTATGCAATCCTCTCATAAGTCTAAACACATTAGACCCTAACCTCCTAAGTATAACTCACATTAGGGGCGTAAAGCACACAGTGAAACATAATCTCACTAGCATAAACCATGATATGCAAAACAACCTCCTAATCACAAACCACATTAGAGGTATAAACAGGGTGCGTAAAGCATGGTAAATGCATCACATTTCCTAGCACCATATTTTACACTAGGGCCTGGCGCCCTATAAATCTAACTGTCCCCCTGGCCCACTGGCCATCTCACACGGGGCTCAAATGCCCTATGTCCAAAAGTCAGGGCGCGCTGCAAGGGCAGCGAAAGTCAAGGGTGCGCAACTGCGCAAACCTAAACGTAGCAGCTGCCCACTACTTGCTGGGCAGCTGGGAGAGTCAGGGGTCAAGGAGTGCATCTCACTCCTAGCGCAAAAGGGCCCCCCCAGGAAAGAATGGCCTAAACGATGCAGCTGGCGCTAATTGCTGCGCAGCTGTAAATCAAGATGAGGCCTGGCACTCAATGTGCCCTTTGACTCGATATGTAAAACGTAGCAGCTGCCCTCTTAGCACGCGGGGCAGCTGTAAGACTGGCCAAACTGGTAGGGACACGGGCCCTTGGAAACAAACCAGGCCCACGTTGGGGTGGCCCGCTACGGCGGCGCCACTGAGGCAAATGATCTGTGCCCTACTCTGGGACTCTAAATCTCAGCTTTGCTCCCACGGCACTTCACTGCGCCGAAAACAGAATGTGGGGAAAAGAGCTGGCACCTCGATGTAACTGGGGAGCCCCTCCTTCCCGGGGCTCCTCTCCGAGGACAATGCCCTACCACATTGCAGCTGCCCACTGTCAAGCGGGGCAGCTGTGACCAGCACCGACAACGGCCTCGGGGCACCACAAAGGCGCACATGGAGCTCCCCACTCACCGGACTGCGGGCAGGACTCTGCTGGTCTCATCGGCGGGCAGCACGCGGGGCTCTCTCTCTCATGAGAGCCTCGCCGGGGATCCGGCTGCACTCGGTAGCTGCCACGTAGGCGGGGTGGGCTCCCGCCTGCCTTCACCCTCTCCTTCTGGCGCTGGGGCTCCCAACAGGTCACGGGAGCCCTGTTCACCACGCCGCACTCCTCGCTCTTCACCCGGGGACTTTCACCGACAGCACTACTGCCTAACTTCCGGCCCCGCCTACGTCCCAGGCGAAGTTGCCTGACTTCCGGTTTGGCGATCGGGGCCGCGGCGGTGATTTCGGTTCTCCTTTTCTTCGTGGCGGCAATGTGGGGTAGGCTCCCTCTTAATGTAAAAATCTATTAGCGGGGTGGGCTCCCGCGAAGAGCAGGCAAAACGCGGGGTGGGCACCCGCTCTTCCCACGCACTGTGAGGGAATCCCCACGTCGGGATTCCCTCGGAAAGGATCGCAGCCCAGCGCTGCAAAGCCCATGCACTCCTGGGGAAATAAAAGTAAAGCGCCCTCAGGGCGCTAAAGATGCAGCGAGGTCCTGGGGGATGCCAAGAACAGCAGAAGGGACCCAAAAGAGAGTCCTTAAGGCATCAAGGGGGCAATGCAGGGCCCAGGGAGGCAAGCCCTCCTGGCAGCCCCCCCTGGGCCCCACCAGCAGCACGCCCCATAGGAACAGCAACCAGGAACTGCACACCAAGAGTGAACATTTACATGGGGTCACAGCCCCTTCTTTTATACACCCTTTTCCTTTGTCTAAAGGTGTAGGGTTTAGGGAAAACCAGATGCAACTGGTTTGGGGGGAGCTTTGGAGCACTTTGTTTTGCTCAGCTCCTCTCTCCTTTCACAGGACAGGCTAGGGACATCAGACGCACCACAGGGGGTGGAGCCAGCATTGTGGAGGGAAGGCACAGCCCTATTCAGGTCCCAGGTGCAACTCCTCCCTCCCATCTAGATGCAGATCTCCCTATTCACCACTGCGCTGACTCACCCTGCCCCTGTCACTCACAAGCCAGACATGCAATTCACATCAGGCAGGCAGACACAGAGCACACATAAATGCCAACTTCTAGAAGTGGCATTTCTACACCAGTTATAATAAATCTGCGCACACCATTGCGCAGCATTTATTCTCACGAGTTCGCACATACTAAACTCGCCCCTGCACTCCTCTCACACCAGGAATTACCATGGACACACATCTCCCCCATGCATTCCTATGGGAGGGCAGGACAATCTCACCACACGCACTCATCGCGCACACACTTTACACTGGACCACAGTGCTAAAGTGCCCAGAGACTTAAACTTACTTACATACAAGGCAAAAAGTTTAGGGGTGAACCGGCCAAAAAGGGTCAAGTCCAACACAACCCCCTTCCAGCCAAAACGCAGGGCAGACCAATCACCACCGTGATGGGCTTCCCTGCTTGGGGTGATAGAACACGGACGCGGGCCCGCACTGCAGGGACACCCTCCGGTTCTACGCCACTTGGAACCCATGGAATCCATCTAAGAGAAAATAAACTCAGGACAAACTAGGCTACCCCACCAGTACTCCTTAGTTGTCCACGGCCAGGACCAGGCCCTAGGCCACCCAGATGCCACTGGTCCTTGCCAATCCAGAGTGGGGGCAGTAACCCCTGGCATACAATAGCCATTCTCCACTCTCCCTCTCAGTGTAGTTCCAAACTACCACTGATCCTTCAACCTAGGGTCCGCACCCTCAGGCTGACCAGAGGTCACGGGCGAAGCATCTCCTCCCCCTACCTCTATTTCTGACGTTTCGCACTCTCCCAGGAGAAGCACCTACCAGAACACAACTCTCCCACCAGTTCAGGACCTCTCTCCATCACTGGTCTACCACCTGGGAAATAAATTCACCGGCTGCACCGGGGTCAGAGGCGAGGACTCCCTCCCTCTGCACCCCCTTCCAGAGTCCGATACCCTCCCAACTGGAGTGGTACCCCCTAAAAGGCAAAACCGGCCAGGACACTGATTACAGTCGCCCTGCCGTCCAGATCCGGAAACACCGGCTACTGGCTCCCCAACCCAGGGACGTACCCTTTGGTCAGATGCCCGGCGAACCAGGACTTCACGAGGGTGACACATAACTAATGGGTCGTGTGACAGTCTGCCCGGCGCAAACCCAGGGCAGAAGTGGCATCACCATGGTCACTGATTGGCGACTCAGCCCTGCTGGCTGGCCCCTGACCGACTGGCTCTTCCACTGGGTACTTTTCCCCCCTCTCACCCCTCACTCTGGACTTCTGCACCCTCCCAAGGGGAGTGGCACCGCCAGACACCAGAACTACTGGAGCTCTGCTTACAGAGGCTCCACGTTCTCTAGACACTGGGAGATCCTCCTCAAATGGCCTACAAGTACAGCCTAGGCCCCCAACCTGGTGTTCCCTGAAGAAACCATCCAGGCCCTGGGACTGGGTTTCGGGCACACTCACTCCTTCTCCTCTGAGACAGGACGTGAGCCCCTACACCCCTCCCGCTACACTGGGACCTAGCTGGGCTACACTGAACCTCTTCCACCACACATGACCGGAAGATACCCGAGCCACTCTTATTGGACTCACTGCCCCATGCAAGCTCCTTATTTCAGAGAACTCACACCCAAGTATTCAGCAAGCTCCTTATTTCAGAGAACTCACACCCAAGTATTCAGCAAGCTCCTTATTTCAGAGAACTCACACCCAAGTATTCAGCAAGCTCCTTATTTCAGAGAACTCACACCCACTCGTCCAGTGCAACACACCATTTATCCACACACACCCCCCCCCACACCGGTGAGACAGTATCTACTGCCCCTGAATCTCAACCTGCACCCCTCTTACTGAGCACCAGGTACCATACTCTGGGAACGGGACGGGGAATTCATGCACTGGACACACTTCTGCTGCCACCACTGGATCCCACCCTTACTGGGGAATCCAGAAAACTCACACTGCACTTAGGGGATAATCTACCCTCCAGAGCTAGTGACCATACCAATTAAGTCCCCACTGTAGGCCAACCCAAGAACCAGCGCAATGGCTCAAGGGCAGTCTCTCCTCCAGATTCTCTGGTTTCTGTCCTTGGCAGGACACCCAACTCATAGTGCAACATAAAACACATTTCAAAAAGAAATGACACTTAAAACAAACTCAGAAGCAATAATCCCTTTCCATGTGACTATCTAAAATGCAGAGCTTTGTAGTGCAGCCAGTTGTCGCTGTGGTACTGCGCAAACGCAAGTCCTAATCCACACCGCTGACAACCAATGTTAGAAATGGGATCTCTGGTTGGCTAAGGCTTGCGCCAAAGCCAGGCAGAGACCACCACTCTAGTCAGGGCAAGGGAGTTACACATCCCAGATAACCCCTGCTCACCCCCTTGGTAGCTTGGCACGAGCAGTCAGGCTTATCCCGGAGGCAATGTGTAAAGCGTTTGCGCAACACACCCACAGCAACAACATACTAGGCACACCACAAAAAGGAACTCCACACAAGGTTATATCAAAAATAGCCTTTGTATTATCATAACACATTAGAATAGTACTCACATAATATACATGGTGCCACCTGGCACTAGGTCATATTTACAAGGGATTATTTACACCTGACAGGGCCAACTGGACCACTGTCAGAACCAGCACAAAGCGAACTTAGTACATGTAGAACTTATAATAAATGTAGAACATCATAAACGTACAACTAGTAATCACTGGTAACCACTTACTTAGCATCAGCCTGTAACATAAACTACATTATGCACAGTATCACATCAGGCGCGAATTACATTCTGCGCCAACCTCATAAGCATAAATACGTTATGCAATCCTCTCATAAGTCTAAACACATTAGACCCTAACCTCCTAAGTATAACTCACATTAGGGGCGTAAAGCACACAGTGAAACATAATCTCACTAGCATAAACCATGATATGCAAAACAACCTCCTAATCACAAACCACATTAGAGGTATAAACAGGGTGCGTAAAGCATGGTAAATGCATCACATTTCCTAGCACCATATTTTCACATTAGGGCCTGGCGCCCTATAAATCTAACTGTCCCCCTGGCCCACTGGCCATCTCACACGGGGCTCAAATGCCCTATGTCCAAAAGTCAGGGCGCGCTGCAAGGGCAGCGAAAGTCAAGGGTGCGCAACTGCGCAAACCTAAACGTAGCAGCTGCCCACTACTTGCTGGGCAGCTGGGAGAGTCAGGGGTCAAGGAGTGCATCTCACTCCTAGCACAAAAGGGCCCCCCAGGAAAGAATGGCCTAAACGATGCAGCTGGCGCTAATTGCTGCGCAGCTGTAAATCAAGATGAGGCCTGGCACTCAATGTGCCCTTTGACTCGATATGTAAACGTAGCAGCTGCCCTCTTAGCACGCGGGGCAGCTGTAAGACTGGCCAAACTGGTAGGGACACGGGCCCTTGGAAACAAACCAGGCCCACGTTGGGGTGGCCCGCTACGGCGGCGCCACTGAGGCAAATGATCTGTGCCCTACTCTGGGACTCTAAATCTCAGCTTTGCCCCCACGGCACTTCACTGCGCCGAAAACAGACTGTGGGGAAAAGAGCTGGCACCTCGATGTAACTGGGGAGCCCCTCCTTCCCGGGGCTCCTCTCCGAGGACAATGCCCTACCACATTGCAGCTGCCCACTGTCAAGCGGGGCAGCTGTGACCAGCACCGACAACGGCCTCGGGGCACCACAAAGGCGCACATGGAGCTCCCCACTCACCGGACTGCGGGCAGGACTCTGCTGGTCTCATCGGCGGGCAGCACGCGGGGCTCTCTCTCATGAGAGCCTCGCCAGGGATCCGACTGCACTCGGTAGCTGCCACGTAGGCGGGGTGGGCTCCCGCCTGCCTTCACCCTCTCCTTCTGGCGCCGGGGCTCCCAACAGGTCACGGGAGCCCTGTTCACCACGCCGCACTCCTCGCTCTTCACCCGGGGACTTTCACCGACAGCACTACTGCCTAACTTCCGGCCCCGCCTACGTCCCAGGCGAAGTTGCCTGACTTCCGGTTTGGCGATCGGGGCCGCGGCGGTGATTTCGGTTCTCCTTTTCTTCGTGGCGGCAATGAGGGGTAGGCTCCCTCTTAATGTAAAAATCTATTAGCGGGGTGGGCTCCCGCGAAGAGCAGGCAAAACGCGGGGTGGGCACCCGCTCTTCCCACGCACTGTGAGGGAATCCCCATGTCGGGATTCCCTCGGAAAGGATCGCAGCCCAGCGCTGCAAAGCCCACGCACTCCTGGGGAAATAAAAGTAAAGCGCCCTCAGGGCGCTAAAGATGCAGCGAGGTCCTGGGGGATGCCAAGAACAGCAGAAGGGACCCAAAAGAGAGTCCTTAAGGCATCAAGGGGGCAATGCAGGGCCCAGGGAGGCAAGCCCTCCTGGCAGCCCCCCCCTGGGCCCCACCAGCAGCACGCCCCGTAGGAACAGCAACCAGGAACTGCACACCAAGAGTGAACATTTACATGGGGTCACAGCGCCTTCTTTTATACACCCTTTTCCTTTGTCTAAAGGTGTAGGGTTTAGGGAAAACCAGATGCAACTGGTTTGGGGGAGCTTTGGAGCACTTTGTTTTGCTCAGCTCCTCTCTCCTTTCACAGGACAGGCTAGGGACATCAGACGCACCACAGGGGGTGGAGCCAGCATTGTGGAGGGAAGGCACAGCCCTATTCAGGTCCCAGGTGCAACTCCTCCCTCCCATCTAGATGCAGATCTCCCTATTCACCACTGCGCTGACTCACCCTGCCCCTGTCACTCACAAGCCAGACATGCAATTCACATCAGGCAGGCAGACACAGAGCACACATAAATGCCAACTTCTAGAAGTGGCATTTCTACACCAGTTATAATAAATCTGCGCACACCATTGCGCAGCATTTATTCTCACGAGTTCGCACATACTAAACTCGCCCCTGCACTCCTCTCACACCAGGAATTACCATGGACACACATCTCCCCCATGCATTCCTATGGGAGGGCAGGACAATCTCACCACACGCACTCAGCGCGCACGCACTTTACACTGGACCACAGTGCTAAAGTGCCCAGAGACTTAAACTTACTGACATACAAGGCAAAACGTTTAGGGGTGAACCGGCCAAAAAGGGCCAAGTCCAACACAACCCCCTTCCAGCCAAAACGCAGGGCAGACCAATCACCACCGTGATGGGCTTCCCTGCTTGGGGCGATAGAACACGGACGCGGGCCCGCAGTGCAGGGACACCCTCCGGTTCTACGCCACGTGGAACCCATGGAATCCATCTAAGAGAAAATAAACTCAGGACAAACTAGGCTACCCCACCGGTACTCCTTAGTTGTCCACGGCCAGGACCAGGCCCTAGGCCACCCAGATGCCACTGGTCCTTGCCAATCCAGAGTGGGGGGCAGTAACCCCTGGCATACAATAGCCATTCTCCACTCTCCCTCTCAGTGTAGTTCCAAACTACCACTGATCCTTCAACCTAGGGTCCGCACCCTCAGGCTGACCAGAGGTCACGGGCGAAGCATCTCCTCCCCCTACCTCTATTTCTGACGTTTCGCGCTCTCCCAGGAGAAGCACCTGCCAGAACACAACTCTCCCACCAGTTCAGGACCTCTCTCCATCGCCAGGCTAGCTTGAATCCAGTAGCACAGTGATCCCAGGACTCACGTCTGGGCATACCCGCCACACCTAGGCACACAGATGATGGATGGATTGCAGAGAAAACCAAACATTCACCTCTGCATTCTGTCCTTCAATTGTCCTTTTTGCTGAATAGGGGGCAAATAGAGGGGGCAGTCCCAAGTGTTCGCTACAGCTACCTGTGATATGGTAGGCCTCTTTGAAGTTAATTAAGTTCCAGGTCACAGCCCAGATGGTCCTCCTGCCACAGGAACAAAACATGTTTCCACACCCAAGCCTACACCTCTTGAGGTTCCTACTTTTAAATAACATGCACCCTAGCTTCAGGGCATGGAATCCACTTAAGGGTGACTTACTAATATTTAAATGGAAGATTTAGGCCTGTCAGAAGTGGTTATTTATTTAGACAGGTAGAATTTATAATTTTAAACCTGCACAAACAGACTACAGACAAGCTACAGTGGTAGGCCTGCAGGCACTTTTGCACTGTCACTGTAGTGGGTGGCACAATGAGTGTTACAGTACACTAGTGACATTTAACTTACAGGCCCCAGGTACACTTTATACCATATGCTAGCAAAGTATAGGTAAGTTAAATATGCCAATTAGAAGTATAGCCAGTTTCTACATGTTTCGGGGGTCTGAGCATATGCACTGGGGCTTGGTTAGTTGAATCCCACAATATACAATCAGCATCAGGCCAAAAACATTGCACATGATTATGCAAAAAAGAGACATTTTCCTACAATGTAGCTTTTGAATAATGATGTTGTCTCAATCCAAAACTATGGCCCGTTCCATGAATTGACACCAACTGATAACATCCACACAGACAAGTATCACTAGCCCATCAGTCACATGATACTATCCACATCATTTCCCTTTTATCTCCGATCAGTTTGAAATTAGGGAGGGATTTTAACATGTAACTTCAATGTGCTTTCACAAATCATTTGACCAGGCATCTTCTTTAGGTGAGTGATGCCAGATTTCTTAAATGAAGTGGTAGTCCTAACACTAATACATCTTCTTCAATGTCAGTCTGTCCAGGGACATCCTTATATCTACTAAAGTGTGTCATGGCTATTGTAATACTGTATTTGTATTTAACACTGGACCCTTGTGTCCCTGTGGGGAATCCGCGTGATCAGCTTCTGCCACTGTTGCAGAGCACACAAACAATATGTCACAATCTCGGGCCCCCAAAGCCAGAGGGGTCAATTTCTAACTCATTGGCACAAGGATCAGTTCAATTCACCAACAGTAACTAGAAAGCCAGTTGGCCTACAACCCGAACACAACCCACTGCAGTTGATTGTTTCTGGTCAAGATCAGCCCCACTATATGAATTCAGGGACACAGTGGAAATCCAAACCCTCTTTTATAAATTAACAGCACACTCAAAATAGCAGTAAGCAACAGAGGATGAACTATAAAACATTTATTTCAAAAACCTAAGACCAGTGAAAAAAGTATGAATGGCAACCAAACAGAATGAGAAGATAAATGCAGCAATGAATGACATGGTGAATAAAAGCAACATACACATTCCTAACGTAGTTAGTAAGTTCCCAACATCCTAACACCCTCTAAACACTATGCTAAATGTTAGAGGAAGCAGAAAATAGCAAGCCCTCTCACACCCATGTCAAGCACAGTGTTAATGTGCTTTGTGGGACTTTTACTAAGTGACAACCCAGGGGACACGGGTATGCTCAAATGTTAGTCCAAAAACTCACTCAGCCAAAGGGGCTCTAGCTGCCCCTCATTGTTGGTGTTTCATTTCATGAGACTGAAGAGGAGCTTGTGCTCCTTTTCATAGAAGACATATTTTCACCTGGCCTCTGTGTATTGGCAAAAACAATGGAGTGGAGCTACTCAGAGAAATGCTAACTATTGTAATGATTCAGGCCTCTCATCAATCACATTGTATAGTGCTGTATTTATACAGTTCCAGCAAAATGTTAGGAATCACAGTCTCAATCCAAGGGAAGTCACAGACAGGTTAGGAATCCAAGGAATGGATAGCTTTTTGTGGTGCAGGAAGGAGCACCTTCCTGCACAAAAGAATCCTCAGAGGTGTTTTCATTTTTCTATGTGTGCTGCAGAATACAGCACAAATAGAAAGAGGAAAAACGAGGAGAAATAAACATATTTCTACTCTTTCAATCAATCAATCATGTCACTTATAAAGCGCACTACATACCCGCGAGGGTCTCAAGGCGCTGGGGGAAGAGGGGGGTGGTGCTGCTACTGATCGAAGAGCCAGGTCTTGAGGAGTCTTCTGAAGGCCAGTAGGTCTTGGGTCTGTCGGAGGTTGGTGGGGAGGGTGTTCCAGGTCTTGGCGGCGAGGTGGGAGAAGGATCTTCAGCCGGTGGTCGTTTTCCGGATGCGGGGGACTGTGGCGAGGGCGAGGCTGGTCGAGCGGAGCTGGCGGGTGGGGGTGTAGAAGCTGAGTCGTCTGTTGAGGTAGGCTGGTCCGGAGTTGTGGAGTGCTTTGTGTGCGTGGGTGAGGAGCTTGAAGGTTATCCTCTTGTTGACAGGGGGCCAGTGCAGGTTTCTCAGGTGGGGTGTGATGTGGCTGCGTCGGGGGATGTCGAAGATAAGACGTGCAGAGGCGTTCTGGATGCGTTGCAGCCGTCTCAGGAGCTTAGCCGTCGTTCCTGCGTAGAGGGCGTTTCCGTAGTCCAGCCTGCTGGTGACGAGGGCCTGGGTGACTGTTTTTCTTGTTTCGGTGGGGATCCACTTGAAGATCCTGCGGAGCATTCGGAGGATGTTGAAGCAGGATGAGGAAACGGCGTTGACCTGCTTAGTCATGGAGAGGGTGGGGTCGAGGATGACCCCTAGGTTGCGTACGTGGTCGGTGGGTGGCGGGGCTGTTCCCAGTGATGTTGGCCACCAGGAGTCGTCCCAGGCTGAAGGGTTGGAACCAAGGATGAGGACCTCCGTCTTGTCCGGAGTTCAGCTTCAGGCGGCTGGTCCTCATCCATTCGGCGACGGCCTTCATTCCTTCGTGGAGGTGGGCTTTGGGCCTGGGGAGGCATTGGATTTTGACACATTCCCATGTCTGCCATTAATAGTACATCTGGGAATACACCAAAATACATAGATGGAAGCACAAGAACACCCTTTTATTACTCCACATGTAACAAGCCATGCAGGGCCATGCAAGGTGACCTTGTGTGGCTTGGTAAATTTAATTCAAGGATTTGCGTCACCCTTGCGTGGTGCAAGGGCAATGCAAACCCATGATAAATTTGGGCCTTGGTGTCCATGGTATAGTCTGGCTCAGGTTGGCAGTCTTCAAGAGTCTGCAGAATCATTGGTAATAGTCTGGTTTATCTGAATAGATCAGCGTCTTACTTCTAGATGTTGGCACTATTCCATCACCCATTAGTGTACTTAGGAATCACTGACAAAATATCGACCTCAAAAATATCGAGGTACAAAATATCGTGACAAAACTATCGAAGTCAAGAATATCAACATCCTATCTACATCATGGTAAGTACAAAAATATCGAAAATTAAATATCGATGTCAAAAATATCGTAAAAAATATCGTTTTTTTAAATGTTAAAAAATTATCTAAAATAAAGTAAATAATACATATAATTAAAAGAAACATAGTTAAAATTATTTAAAAATGTTTAAAAATAAAAACTGATACATATAATGTTAAAATAAATGAAACATATACATATAAAATATAATATATATACGTACTTAATATTAATAAATAATTATTTTAATAACTTATAAATTGTTAAAAATATTTTATAAATTATAAATACAGACATACACATACAAAAATATTATTATTAAAAATGTTAAAAATATATTTAAATTAAAAAAATTACAATATTTGTAATTTTTGTAAAATAAATTATACACAACATTAAGTAAAACAATACAGAAAAATATTGGATAGCGGAGGGGAAAAATTACTATTCCCACTCCAAAGAGTGCAACAATAGGGAAAGTGTTGGATAGCGTAGGGGTAAAATTACTATTCCCACTCCAAAGAGTGCAACAGTAGGAAAAGTGTTGGATAGCGTAGGGGTTATAATTGCTATTCTAACTCCAGAAAGTGCAACAGTAGGGAAAGTGTTGGATAGAGTAGGGGTAAAAATTACTATTCCAACTCCAGAAAGTGCAACAGTAGGGAAAGTGTTGGATAGCGTGGGGTAGAAATTACTATTCCCACTCCAGAGAGTGCAACAGTAGGGAAAGTGTTGGATAGCGTAGGGGTAAAAATTACTATTCCCACTCCAGATAGTGCAACAGTAGAGAAAGTGTTGGATAGCGTAGGGGTAAAAATTACTATTCCAACTCCAGAGAGTGCAACAGTAGGGAAAGTGTTTGATAGCGTAGGGGTTCAAATTACTATTCCAACTCCAGAGAGTGCAACAGTAGGGAACGTGTTGGATAGCGTAGGGGTAAAAATAACTATTCCCACTCCAGAGAGTGCAACAGTAGGGAAAGTGTTGGATAGTGTAGGGGTTAAAAATAACATACTTATCAATTAAATAATTGTTTTAATTAAATAATGATTTATTAATAAATTAACAATACATTATTTATAAATCCCAATAAATGAAAATTAATAATTACTTTAATAACATTACATTTCTTCCCACCCTATTCCTCAATAAACACAAAACCCACGCCACATAAAATTTAACACAATTAATATAATTATCAATTAATCAATTAATTAATTAATAAAAATGAATTGACAATTAATAATTAATTAACAATAAAATAATTATCAATACCACTAAATCATAATTAATAGAAATTATTTACCATTTAATAATTAATGGACGATAAATTAATTATCAATATCAATAATTATTAATAAAGAATTACTTAATTATAATAAATTACTTCCCACCCTATTCCCCTATAAACACACAACCCACTCCTAAACTAAATTAACACAATTAATAAATGTATCAATTAATTAATTAATAAAAATTAATTACCAATTAATAATTAATAAACAATAAATTAATTATCAATACCAAAAAATAATTATTATTAATTACTTTCTTATAATTAATTTACTTCGCACCCTATTCCCCTATAAACCCACAACCCGCTCCACTAAAAAATGTATACAATTAATATAATTATCAATTAATCAATTAATAAAAATTAATTACCAATTAATAATTAATTAACAATAAATTAAATATCAATAACAATAAATAAAATTAATAATTACTTAATTACAATTAAATTACTTCCCACCCTATTCCCCTATAAACCCACAACACGCTACAGAACTAAAATGCAAAATTTAATTAAAAATAATTAATAATTTCTAAAAATTATGAATTAATTTACTATAATTAAATTACTTCCCCCCTATTCCCCTATAAACTAACCCTGGGCGTAGTTCGCATAGTCGCGCTACGCGAAGCTACGCAAAGACATTGAGGCGCTACCCGAGCTACGCGTAGCTACACGAGCGTGCGTAGTTGCTTGTCGCGCCAGTTTGTGATGCGTTTTTCTTCTTCGGGAATGTGTTGTGCGTGTTCGGGACGCTGTTTGCATGCTCGGGGGATAGTATCTCGCGAACTTACCCATGCGGTCGCCTATGGACGCGGCCATCTGGTTTTTCACTTGTCCCGCCCGTTCGTGATGCCTTATTTCCTGTTCTGGGTCGCGTATAGCGTGCTCGCGATGCGCATTTCATGTTCGGGAACGCGTCGTACGTGTTTGCGACGCTTTTTGCGTGCTCGGGGAGAAATATCGCGCGAACTTACCCACGCGGTCGCGATGGGCGCGGCCATCTTGTTTTTCACTCTATGCTATGGTTCTGGGCCTGCTTTTCTATCCTCCCTCAATCTTTGCAATCCTTAGTTTTTTACACTGTTTTTCAATTTTTTTTATTTCTTATCTATCTCTCTCTGTGCTTAAGTCTATATTTTGCATTTATTTCTACTTTTTACTGTGTTTTTTACTTTTCTACTGTTTTATATTACTTTCTTCTTTAAGCTCCTACTTCTTCCCCTAACTTTATTTTTCCTTTCTAACTTTTCTTTTCCGCCACCTCCCACACACCCCAGAACCATGGCGAAGGGTAGCAGCACCAATAACGGCTCCAAGGGCAAGGCGCATGCGCCCAAGAGCCGCCTGCCTTGCGGCCGACTGCGCCCTGCAGGGGTGCAAGCCCGGCAGCTTTTTAGTGAGGCAGAGGTGGCCGCCCTTGTTTTTTATGTTCAGCGCCACCTCCCCTTGACCTTGGCAGCAGGCGGCAGGCCAGGCTCCGGGTACCCTACCCAGGAGCGTCACCGCCGGTGGGCGAAGGTGCGCCGGGCAGTGTTTCGCTGCTCAGGGGTCCGGCGCACCCATAACCAGCTGGCACACCGGTGGTCAGACATCCTGGACCGGGAGCAGGACCTGTTGGACCTGCTAGGTGTCGAGGTCGTGGGGCTTGGTGAGTAGCTAATATATATAGTAGTATAAGTATTGTATATAATTTTTTTACGAATAACAAGAATACTGCTGCTTACATTGCAGGTAAATTACGTTTCAAAATCTTCTGTGATTGTAGGACACAGGTGCTGGGTGCTACTCTTACTTGTTTGCAACTTTGCGCTCGCTTGTCCTTATTATTATGTAAGAGTTTACTTTAGAGAACTTAAGTTAGGTAATGCTATTGCTAGAGAGACTCTAGTCCTTCCTTTGGCCTCCTGTCAAATAGTGGTGGATGAATTGATACTAGGTTTAGTTACTATTAGTTGATACTTTTTGAACGGTCTGCGTGACGCATCCTCTGTCACTGAGTGCTGCTTACCCCAGTCCTTAGTAGAACCTTTTGTAGTTTGTTTAGTGAGTGGTAGGCTTAGCAGTGTCAGTCAGTAGCAGAACATCAGACGCAACCAACCAACAATTTGGTGTATGCACAAATTTATGCATGTGTCCTCCTTCTCATCTCTGCATTTTTGAGGGCTAAAAAAAATGGAAATGCAGACTTAGTGAACAATTGGCCCGTCTGGAATAGGTGGTTAGTGTTCTGGGTTCAAATCAATCAGAATGGAACACTGAATTAGTGTTCCTAAATAAGTAGACGGTCCGTGAATCCCGCAAGCCAGTAGTCGATCGGATTAGATAGGTCAATTTTATTGCAATTTTTGTTTCCTAAAACTTTTTTGAGCGTTTTTTTAGATAATTTATTTGTTTCACAGCAATCATTAATGTTTGTGTCTTTCTTTATTATATCTTACATGATCACTGATCTGCAGCACCCAGGAGCAAGAAGACGGGGTCCGAGTCGGCGGGACAACCACCAGAGGACCGCTCCTCTACCGAGGGCCCTGCTGCTGGCCCCAGTAAGTCCTCCAGTGGTTAATATTAACAATTATATTGCCCTAACTTTTACTGCACCTTATTTTTTCCGAACTATTAATTCTGGTTCCACTTCCTAATTCTATTTTTTACAAAAGCTTCTTTGATCTTGACTTGACTATCTGTTTCTAAATTCTGGTTATCCCTGCCTCTAAGTTCTAACTGCCTCTGCTATGAATGTCTGTACTACTACTATTAGTCTGTCGCTAAGCTTGCCCAGTTTGCCACTATTTATTTTACGGTTTTGAATAAAACTCAGATTGACCAATAGCTCTAGCCACTGAGTCCAGTCCTTTGGGTTGTCCTCTTCTAGTCTTCTTAATCTTGAGGCTTTGACAATTACCACAAACAAATTGCCCAACCAGATATTTGGCTATTTTTGATAGGATATAGTACATACTACTACTGATGTGGGGATTCTGCACAGCGACATACAGAACTATGCACAAGAAAATAGGATTTTGGTGATGGGAGGTTGGACCTTCCTCACACCTCAGTCAAAAGTGAACCCACAATCCCCTGAACGACTAGCTATAGTGTCTCATTAGGTCCCCGAACCCCCACCCGAAGATACCCAATGATTACACAACCCAGAACAGATAACACCCTTTCGCTCACTCACTCGTGTAAGTCCACCACCACCACCACACCAAATACCACAGAGTCTATGTGTAAGTTCAAAAGGTTTATTTTCAACTAACAAGCTCTGTATGTTGTTCTATAAAATTCAGTGTACTACAGCCAGCTCCAACAGCAAAATGCATAAGATTAAAACAATAAACATTGTTACAAGTGCATGATAGAAGACAATAGATCTGTGCGAATTCTGGGAGACCCCTCACCGTGGATCGTAGAATTACTGGTTACATGCGTCATTCATAAGCTCTGCAAATGTCTGGTTCGTAGAAGGGAATCTTCTGCCTGTTATGAGAAAAATGGTGCGCGTTAAATAGTATAATGCAAGCATTTCTCAGTCATGCCAAAAAGTGTAACATGTTACTTATGGCTAAGCAATACAGACTAACCGAACTCCATAACAAAGTGGCTTGTTTTTCGACCTCTTGTACGCAACGCTCAGACAGTAGCTGTATGAGCTCATGTGGGCTCAAAAAGGCGTCTTACTGTTACTGCACAACAAGCTGTGAGGTAACATGCGCAAAAGACATGAAGCGAAAAATGGTTGCATGGCTCAGGCTAACTTTGCAAAGAGTAGAGTATACTATAATAATGACCCTAGGGACCATAACACTACTAGTGTCTACTGACTCTACTCTAGTACCCGATTTGGACTAGTGATGTATATATATGTATTAACTTTTTTTTCAATCTTGCTAGTGAAAACGAATAAATAGGGGGAGGTGAACAGGCATCTAAAAATGTGTCATGTTTTTTTCTAGGCGTACTAGCGACCACCAGTGCCAACGGGGCCAGCGGCGATGCGACCATTCCGGAGGGGGCAGGAGATGCGGCACCTGCAGGAGCTACAGGGGGTGAGCCAGCAGCAGTGGCGGGCGGTGGTAAGTTATATTCATTACTTATTGACATTGCACTAGCTGGAAGGGTGTTCACTTCACTCACTGTACTGTTGTTGAGACTTATTAGGTATGAAGTTGTAGTGAACATTATACAATGGTTGAAGAAGACACCCTTTACTTAGCATTAGCAATGCATTAGCAATAGCATTAGCAGCGTGAGTTGATTAACCAATGGCCTCTTCCATCTGACTCCAACTCAGCTGTGAAAGTTTTATGGAGAAGACTAAAAGTCAGATCAGATGACCTTGATGGATGTGTTGAACAAAAAGGGAAAGAAGGGTGGAAGGAGGAAGGACGGGCAAGATTTAATATGACTGGCAGAGAAGGATACGTTGGCAGCATGGATAGGTGGCTGATAGGAATCAGATGCATGTGTTGTTGAAGGATGGGTGGAAGGTAAAAGAAGAATGGATGCCTGCCTGGGTGGGTGACACAGTATGGGTGGATACTGTGGATAGCAAGAATCATCAGCGGTGTTTGGGTGAAACTCAAAGCCAAGGCAAGCAAGGAAGGAGTGGACGCATGGGATGTTGTTGGTGAAACAAAGTAAGGTTTGTGGAGAGATTAAGAAGAATGATAGACATTTACTTAGAATGGATGGATGCCTGTATGTATTCATCATAGACAGCATAGGTGGAGACTGTCACGGGATGCAGAGTCTTAGTTTTAAGGGAATGTAAAAGAAACCGCGCACGAGTAGCAAAGCCGAGGGGAATACAAGTTGTATTTTCAGAATACAGTTGACTCACAATAGTTTGCAAGCACATCATATATATTGTGTATAGTTAGTTATCAAGCGCCTTCCTTCGACTCCGAGGACCACTCCCTACCTATGTTAATTTATTTTCGAATGTGTCAGCCAGCCTGCAAAGGGTGGCCTATCTGTTGGTTACACAGTCAATAAAAACAAAGTACCTTATGCAGTAGCGGTCGGTGGTGGGAGTGCTGCCAGGCACTGATGTGGGGAGGGGCAGGGTGGGGGGTAGTAAACAATGGATTACGCGGCCAAATACAGGTAACTTTACTGTAAACATAAAAATAAATAAAGCGAATTTCATTGTGCGCACTGCACCGCCAAATGTGATGCAGTGCGCGCAACGAAATTAGTTTTATTTATTTATATGTTTACTTACCTGTAATTGGCCCTAATCCATAGTTTACTACCCCCCACCCTGCCCCTCCCCACGTCACCGCCCGGCAGCACTCCCACCACCGACCGCTACTGACCTTATGTCGTCGTCCCATATATAAGCAATGATCATTGGATCAGATATATAATCTGCCTTTTTGTAGTAGCCAGGGCACTGTGAAAGTGAAATTGAGCAATTGCCCTTCATGTAACAGAGAGAGTATGGCCAGTGCCACCCATAATAGAAAAATACGAGCTTCCCCACCTGCAGACAGTAGTAAATAAAACTAACGTGAGTCTGCGTCATGACTCGTATGTTTGTCTTGGGTGCAAGCATAGATGACTGAGCTGGCATGCCGGCTACAACCAGGTTATGTAATTTCGCTAAACTAGAGATAAGAAGAAGACTGGTGTACTGTGTACTGGAGTCCATAGTGCTAGTATAATGCCTGAAACTCCCACAAATGTTAGAGGCCGAGGAAGTGGGAGGATAGATAGATTATCACCACAAATGTTTGTACTGTGCTTCTTGCTAGTGCTACTGTGCCACTATGTGTTGAATTCATTTTGTGTTACTGTTTTGCTAAGAGTACTGGTTACAACAATATTCTTTTTCTTTCTTGATATAGATACTCCTTCCCAAGAAAAACCATCCCGGAAGGAGTTGGCAGCCAGGGCCCGGCGCCGGAAACTGGAGGCCATCTGTGAGGAGTACCGGCGGCTGGTGGCTCAGGCGGAGGAGGAGGAGGAGGCGGCAGCAGCTGCAGCCTCCTCCGATGCCCCGGGCCCCAGCCAGGCCCCACCTCCAGTGGTACGGCGCCGCGGTCTGGCAGCCGCCCGCCGCCGCAATTCTCTATCAGCCAGCATTGCTGTCCCCCATCCTGGATGCCACTACAGGGCATTTCGCCGCAAGATGCTCCTCCGGATTTCACGGCTAGAGGAGCAACTAGAGGAGCGTGTCAAGATACTGGTGGACAAACACCTAAAAGCCCGCCGAATATAAGAAGAACTATAGGACCCTGTTGGATTGCCCCTTTTTTATTCCTTTTGTTGGTGGGTGGGAATTGAGCGTTGGGGTTTCTGGACATTCTTTGGACTTTTTTTCATTTTGGACATTGGTTGGGGTTAGGGAGAGGGGTGGGTCAGGTGTGGGATAGTTTATTTTTGTTAGGGTAATAATTTATATTTATACTTAAACATACAATGTTAATGTTTTGTGGGGGGTTACTGTTTTACGAATTTACGTCACATGGTTTCCTTGCTGCTGCAGGGCCGCAGCCAGTGTTTGATTTAAATAATCTGCTGATGATGTAACACAAACAGATAGATGCGGTACCCCTCACTGAGTTATTTGTCCTACTAGTACTGTCAGTCTCTCCTCCTAGTCCATTATACCTCCCACCAAACTTATCTTACCTGTGATTGATGATGATTAAGTTCGGCACAGCGATGGCTGCATGGTTTCCCAAGAGAATGGAGAAGATGCCATGGTTGTGGTGGTAGTAGTAGACACTGGCAGTAGCATTTGCAAAAAAAATAAAAAAGAGACAATAACTTGCCTGAGAGCGACTGTGGGAGGAGTAGTAGAACGAAGTAAAGTACAGTACAGAAGAAGACTGCCAAACAAACAATATTGCAACTGCTAAAGTCAAATAAAACATAATGGTGGCGGGGACAGCCTAGTACAAGAAGTTACAAACTGTAGTTGTGTCGAGTGAGTCACTTAACTTAACACAATTGTAATTCGTAACCTTTACTGCTGTGTGGTAGGATGTTGATGATGAATCCAATCAATGCCGGCAATTAATTATGATGTATTAGGTGACGGTCCCTTTGGAAAAAAAATTGGCTTGCACATAGACTGAGCATGGGTGGGCAAGCAGAAGAAGCTCCTCGCCCTGCCTTGAAATTGAATTAGTATTGCTTTCACCACATCTGCCCCAGCAAGCGTGTGATCTATTGGTGTACATTTTATGTAGTCACATCACACCTCAATATAAATCACAGCCCGGGGGAAGAGGGTTAGGGTTTGATGAATGGATGGGAAGGGGGGGTTTGGGGAAAGGTTTGACAAAGAAAAACAGTACGCATGGACACAACAAAAGCAAAGCGCAATCTTGGCAGACGACCATGATCTTATCCAATAAATCTATAAAGGGAGAAAAAGGAAATGCATGCATGATGATGAAGATAACTTGATGGTTAATGAGTAGTACTTACTAACTACTACTAGACAATTAGACAGTACAGGGCAGCAGTATATTCTATGCAATTTGCCTTGCCTGTAATATGCCCTCAGAGACCCAAATTCCATGTTGTACCAAGCTTACTTTTAAAGATAGCAAAGAAAATTAAAAAATTGTTGTAGGGATCAATTAGCAAACAAACAACAACACAACACACAGTCGTAATGATTGAAGAGAAAAAAGGATTCAAATTAATTAAAAGACGAATGATGAATGATACTAAAGTTACTGTATTATCCTGGTCAAATTGTGGAGTTGAATCTCGTCCTTCCTCTTGGTCCTATCTTCCATGGACGCTCCGCACATCAATCTTGGGTGCCACTGCCTGCCTGATGCGGATTGGTAAGGTAAGTGTGAGTTGTGTCTCCCAGTATAGCACAGGGTAAAGGCCGGCCTGTAAGTGTAGATGGAAAAACAAAAGGGGTATTGAAAAATCAATGAATAAAAAAAAGCATCAATTACGGTGGAGTCCAAGAAGAGAAGAGAGAACACTTTCAGACTGAGGCGGCTTGGATATATCGTGTATATTCTGTTTACAGCATTAAGCTACAACAACAACAGGACAGAACAGGCCCACCACAGCACCAGCCCGTGACCCAACCTCCATTTACCTTAATTTTTGACAGAGCCAGACAAAAGGCATATACAGCAACCTAGCATTTTCAAAATTAAGTGACAAAATCAATGCGCCGCTGTCAGTCATATGACTACACTCGACTCCACCACTACATGGACATGTAGGTCTGCTGTGTTTACTTTCTTGTTGAATTGTTGTGTTTATGTCTACTTTTTATGCCACTTCATGAAACGCAGTTATTCCTTCAATCATCTCCGATCCAACTGACTGACTGCGTGCAAAGATAGTATGGTCATCATCATGGTGTGGTACGTGTTGTCCAACTCCAACTCAGTCTGCAGTGACTCCGATTAAGTCCATATTCCATATTAAAAAATTGCAACAGATATTGGCCTGCACCTGCAGTAGTAGGAGTACAATTTGATTATTAAACAACAAGAAGGGAAACAATGACTGTCACTTGAGTCACTTTCACTTTGTAGATTAACTAGTAGAGTAGAGTTAGACTTCATGCACAACATCAACACAACAAACAACAGCAATCGCTCAGAGTCAGCAAGCATCCAATGCATGCCATCATTACCTGTCTTGCTCTTCTCTTTGGCTGTCAGATCATCAGATGCCTAGATCTGACAGGTGTGTGTTTTTTTTTAACGGGGCAGTGGCCTCATCATTACTCCACATTCATTTTGAGTGTTAGGCACTTTGTCACAGTTTAAGTTGCTTCACATGGTCAGCACTGTGATGATGGGCTGTGGCCTGGGTAGCGCTCATTGCTGGTCAATTGAGTTTGCACAAATGTCAGCAAGTTTCTTCGAAGAGTCTTGTCTTTCTCTGCCAAGTACCTTCTGTCCTGACAGTGAGGAGCTTTGGATGCCTGCCGAGGCTGTAGCCTTCAGACAGTGATGAGTTTACTTTTGGATGCCTGCCCAAGTTCTGACAGTGAAGAGTTGTGGATGCCTGCAGAGGCGGTAGCCTTCGGACACTGATGAGTTTCGGCTTGGAAACAAAACGGAGGATAGCTATAGTCACGTTTCACTTCTTATGGAGGGACTGTTAAAGGCAACATTTCTTGTACTCCAATGTCTGGCTTGATGGAAATGTAATTAGGGCGAGACAGGAAGATGAAGCAGGACTCTGAAGAGTGGACAGTTAAATGCACAGACGTGCAAATCCAATAGGGAAATAAAAAGAGAAGACGGTGGTGATGGATTTGTTGTGATTTGATTTGAACCAGAAATACAGATACACAGACAAATAAAGGAAGGAAGAAAGTAACAATTTGAAAGCCTAGTTGTCAGGGAAGAGGAGCTCGTCCTCAAACTCTGGTGGTCCGGACAGAAGTAGGTCCTGTAACCCACTACTTACGTCATCCAAGTCGCTCTCCTCTTCCTGCTGTGATTCACGTATTTTGTAATCCGGTGGTATAAAGTGCTGATTCATTTTGATCATGGTTAACCTCTCCACGCTTTTGGGCGAGAGACTGGTCCTTTTCAAAGTTACAATGGTACCAGCAGCACTGAAAACACGCTCAGAAGAGACACTTGCGTAGGGGAAGCCAGATACTTTATCGCCAGCCTGCTGAGCACTGTCCATTGGCTTCTTTTCCCATACCAATACACCAATGGGTTTCGATCCATGAAGACCTCTGTTGGGTCATCCAGATAGGCCTGGACCGTCCGCTCAATGTTCAGGGGTACTCCGATGTGCTCGGCCTGTTTTGCCTTTGCATCAGCACTGGAATTACCATACCCCTGCCGTAGAAACCAATCAGTTGCCGATTGTACTGTGGATGATCCTGTTCTTGCCATTGTTGATGTTATTGTTGGTGTCGGTGACTGCTGGGAGGCAAACGCACTGCCCTCAGGCTCCGAAGTAGAACTTGACTCTGGATGCCCTGTAGTACTTGTTATGGCCTGGGGTGGGGGGCCTGTAATTAACAGCCGTTCGTTTTCGAAGTTAGTGGCTTCCTCAGCTATCAAAGTTTTGTAGTTGGCAACATCCACTTCCGAAAAAGGAATTACTGCCTTACTGTTCAGAAATAATTTGTACCGTGGATCCAAAATTGTGGCACTAATGTAATGTTGTTGTGACACAATGTTATTTTTAATCCTTGTATTTACAGATAAGCGAGCAGCTAAGGACTCCGCCAAATGATATGCGTCTTGTTTGTCATCCACACCTGCGTACGTTTCAGACACCTCCTTCAGCTGTTGCTCTAGCATGTGCAACAATGGGATAGCTTGGCCCATAGTACAGTCCTCCCTGCTGACTTCACGTGTGAAGATCTCAAAAGGAAGTAGCATCTCAGTCAGGCATTTAATGAGGTCCCATTGACCCATCTCAACGGTCATGCCGCTCACAGTAGGTTCCCCTAATCTTTGCATGACCTAAGCATTGAGTGGTATGTACAGGTCAAACAGACGATCAAGCATGTAATAAGTTGAGTTTCAACGTGTTGGCACCTCCTGGATGAGTGCTTTGACTGGCATTTTATGCTCACGTTGAATGACCCTCAGCTGCTAAAAGAATGGCTGAAATGTGTGCATATTATTCTGCAGGTGGCCAGTAAGTTGCTGACTTTGGATTCATTTTTCAAAAAGTCTTGAACAACAATGTTAATGCAGTGTGCCAAACACGGGACCCTGAAATAGCCACCATCGCCCATGGCCTTAACTACATTACTGCCATTGTCCGTGGCAACAAAACCAATCTTAAGCCCTCTTGGGCGCAGCCATTCAAAGACCTTGGTGTTAAACTCTTCCAAAATGTTTGCAGCAGTATGAGATTTCTCCATGGCAAACATGGCTACAGTTGCATGTTTGCGAGTGGCATGAAAAATCTCAGCAGCGTCAACACCAGCAGATATCTGTTCTCTAACCCCCGCAAAAGAGATCCAGTGTGCAGTGATGCACATGTAATCTGTGGCTTGGCAACTGGTCCACATGTCTGTTGTCAGGTGGATACTGTGAACAGCACTCTGCTTCAAGGCTTTTCCAAGCAATTCCAGCACTTCGTGATGTAGTGCTGGAACAGCAACTCTGGCAAAATAGTAGCGGCTGGGAACATGCCATTTTGGGCAGGTGGTTGTCACAAATTCCAGAAAACCCACCCCTTCAACAAAAGAAAAAGGGAGAAGGTCCAGTGCTAACATTTTAGCCAGCTTCGCATTGTACAAACGTGCTATTGGGTGGTTGCGTTCGTACTGCCCCTCCCCCCCGAACATGCTGATAATGGTAGGCTGCATGGTTTTCCTTTCTCTTAGGCTCAACAATGCACTTTTTTTCATTGCGGTACTCCTTGGTGTCTCAGGCTGACTATTACTCTTGTGCCACTGAGATGTTGCTGAAGATGTGGGCGACATTAACACTGCACTGCTGTGGACAGGGAGACTTTGTGTACCACTACCAGAGAGAATGTCTCCCTGTCCTTCCTCTTCCACCGTGATCGGATCTTCTACTCCTTTATCCCCACCAACACCAATGGTTGCAGTTTTTATGCCGCGAAGGTGGTCCTCCCAGCTGATCAAGTGGTGTTTTTTCAGATGGGTCATTTGGCCTCCGGTACCATAGTTTGTACCAAGCTTACCACGACTAAAAGAGGTATTACAAATGGAGCATATAGCAATGTTCTCCTCCTTTTCGCTAACCATAAAGAAGTCCCAAACTGGGGAGCTTAACTTTTGCCTCCTGCCGGAGGTGCCACTTCCAATGCCGGATGAACTGGAGGGTGTGTGTTGAATTTGACTCTGTGCTGTACCACTACCTACTTCTACTGAGGTGGTGGTTGTGCTGGATGTAGGTCGCTGCCGGGCCTTTGCTAATGCAAATATGGAAGCTGTAGGTCGTGTTGGTGTTACCTGTGGAGGTATGCGTGCTACATCCCTCGCAGCGATTTTGGATAGGGTAATAATGTTGGTCTCCATCTCCTCGGGGCCGGGAGTGATGTTCGTGATGACTGGCTCATCATCATCACCATCCTGCTGTTCTACATCGACCTCCATAAGTGTAAGGCTTTCTGGAACCTTCCTTTTTCCTAGCTTGGTCTTGGGACGTGTCTCCCTCTCAGACTCAGTTTGTGGCTTCCAAGTGGCATCTAGATCATCACAAGGGGGGTTTGGTGAAGAACTTGATGGACTACCCCTCCTTTTCCTTGCTGGAGATTTGGAAGACAATGGATCTTCTGAATGAGTGGCTTCTTCTTCTACCTCTGCATGAGGCTCAATTTCCTGAACTGCCCCTACTTCGGGAGGAACAACAACTACTATTGCGGGCGGTGGTTGCGGCTGTTGTTGTTGTTGACCACTTATCTGCTGTGTTTCCTCCTGCGTAGATTGGGTACTACTTTGAGATAGCGATAAGTTTATATCAGGCTCAGCATCACTGCTTTCCACCATTAGGCTGGCTACTCTTCCACACTCATGTGCTTGGGCCTGGGTTGGTGGGTTGGGCCCACTGATGAGGAGGTGCTGCCCCCAGCTTGCCCCCCGGACACCGCTGCTGCAGGCGTAATTTTTTTTTTCCCAAAAAAGGTATTGGGCAGCACACCAGACTTAAGTGTCACTTCCTTCTTCTGTTCCTTCTTCTCAATAGCAACTTTCTTGGTACTGGAGGGCCTGGTACCTGCTTTCTTTGGGCCCATCTTCTTCAGATGTCAGCAGCACTCAGTTGCAGAGATGTCTGGTCAGGTCACACGTCACATTGTGTACAGCAGCAGGATGTCTGTCTGGTAGTGCAACGGGCAATGATGACACACCTCCTCCTCAGTCTTTGTGCACCTAAAAGCAAAAAAGCCAGAAGAACATCAGTCAAATGATAGCACAAATCAAACTAATATAATATAGAACTTAGTGTGTGGTTGCCTCAATTATTAAATTTTATAAACTCAGTGAACAACGACAGTGTAGCCATTTATGAGACTTTGACAACAAGGCCAGGGCTTTCCTGGTGTACTGTGTAGTGTGTACACTCTGGAAGAATAAGAATAGCAAAGAACAAAAACTAAAATGTAGTGGAGCATGTTTGGCCTAAATTTGTGCATCACGTGGGATGTATGCAGCATCAGGGAGCTGCAGCTGGCAATGGGGATGGATTTGGAAGCAGTAAGACAAGAGGAACAATGGAAAGACACGCAGGCCTATGTGGCAAAAACAGCACACTACTAACTACCACCACAAAATGGCCCCCAGCAACATGGTGACTCACAGGCACAAGGCACGGCAAACAATGAACTCAAGCAGGCCTATATATGGCCAGACAAAGGATGCCTGATAAAACACACACAGCTTTAATGCAAAAACTAAAATCCACATGGCTAAAAACAGTTTAGAAAGTTAGACAACAACCACAACAACAACACATACACACGCAAAAAGGCATTTATTTAACACACCCAAAAAGTGAAATAGACCCCCAAAAAAAACCACATTTTGCAATTCAATCCAATGCCATCCATGGCTTAAATGATGTTAAAATTCCACAGACAACACAGAAACAGTTTTTATGCACCCATGATGACTACCTCTGGGCCTACTGGCAGACTAGGCCGCAAGCTTGGAGGCCTATGGCAAAAGCACAGTGGCTGGTCCCACAAAATGGCCACCACCACATGGCCAGGCCACCCAACAACTTCCTTCCTCTTGAAAAAAATTGTAAAAAAAAAAAAGTGACTCACAAAACTACATCTAAATAACAACCTGAGGAGTTTTTGGAGCAAAATGAACTAAATCACCATTTTCGAGAAGGTTTTATGCTGCTCGAGAGATATTCTTCGCCAGATTGTAAATTCTGCGTGTTCGGCATCGCGATCGTCACAAAAAGTCGTTATCGCGCGCGCGAAAACGTATATTGAGCGCGCAAAGAAGATAAAAAGTATAAGTCCGCGTTGTCGCGCAGTGCGGAGTTGCCCAAAGTCCACGAGCTGAACGCCCAGAGTTACCTACTGGCTGAAAAGGCCTATTTATTTAACACACACCCAAAAACTGAAATACCACCCCAAAACCCACATTTTGCAATTCAATCCAATGCCATCCATGGCCTAAATGATGTTACAATTCAACAGACAACACAGAAACAGATTTTATGCACCCATGATGACTACCTCTGGGCCTACTGGCAGACTAGGCCGCAAGCTTGGAGGCCTATGGCAAAAGCACAGTGGCTGGTCCCACAAAATGGCCGCCACCACATGGCCAGGCCACCCACAACAACAAGCATAAGCCAAGGGAAACAAAGAAAAGACATGCAGGCCTATATGGAAAAAGCAGCACACTACTAAACTACCACCACAAAATGGCCCCAAGCCACGTGGTCACTCACAGTCACAACAGGCCATGGAAAACAATGAACTCAAGCAGGCCTATAATATGACCAGACAAAGGAGGCCTGCTAAACAACACAGCTTTAATACAAAAATGCAAAAACGAAAATCCACAGGGCTACGAAAGGTTGGAAAGTTACACAACAAGCACACACACACATCCAACAAAGGTATATATTACACCCAAAAAGTGAAATACACCCCAAAAACCACATTTACCAATTCAATCCAATGCCATCCATGCATGCCCTACATGATGTTTAAATTCAACAGACACCACAGAAACATGCACCCATGGGTACCTCTGGCTCTGGGCCTACTGGCTGAAATTCCAATCAAAGAAAAACAACTAGGCCCCTACTGAAACTACAGGCCACAACAATAAATTTTAAAAACGATGAAAATCCCCAAAAAATGTAGGTACAAACAAGCCCCAATCAAACAAACAAGTACACCAATTCTCCAACTTACTTGTAAAATCTCAAATCCAAAAGTCCTCAAATCCAATCCAATGATATGATGCAGCAGACAGACACAAAAAGTGATCCTTCCAGCTCCAAATCCAAATGAAAGTGAACAGCACATGGACAAAGCACTGGGAGGAGCCTGCTGGACAGGAACAGGAAGTTTGAGAATCAGGGGCACTTCCTTCCTCTTGGAAAAAAAGTAAAAAAAGAAAAAGGACTCCTTGCACAAAAAACTACAGCCAAATCACAATCTGAGGAGTTTTTTGAGCAAAATCATCATTTTCGAGAAGGTTTTATGATGCTCGAGAGATATTCTTCGCCAGATTGTAGTTTCTTCGTGTTCGGGATCGCGATCTTACCAACACTGCCGCCGGAAGTCAGATCGCGCGTCCAAATGACGTGTTCGCGTTCGCACACTCCCGCGGGATCGTGCGGCCGGATTCCAAATCTCGTGGCGCCCGCGAATGGATAGGAAGTCGCGTCGGCAAACGCAGAATCACGGTAGGTCGTTACCGCCCGTGCGAGAACGTATATTGAGCGCGCGAAGAAGAAAAACAGCTACTCTACGCCGCAAATTGCGTATTGCTCGGTAACTTCGCGCTCTATGCGAATCGCGAAGTTACCGAAACTCCGCAAACTCCGCGAGCGTAGCGTAGTTCACCGCCCAGGGTTACTACAAACCCACAACCCGCTGCGGTACTAAAATGCAAAATTTACTTTAAATTTTTTTTACTATCTTATAAACAATTAATACATATATTTAAAAAAATAATACAAAACATAACAAAACATGTGGAACACATACATATAAAATACATACTAAAATACATAACACTAACATAAACATCGATATTATTAACATCGATATTTTTACTATCGATATTAACAACTTCGATATTAACAAAAACGATATTTCTTACCTTCAGGTCGATATTCTGGTGTCCGATATTCTTGATGTCGATATTCTGTCCCTACGATATTTAAAACTCGATATTATTGTAGGTCGATATTTAAAAGTCGATATTTTGACTGTGCACCTGTACTTAGGTATCTGATGTGGAGCAAGTCTTAAAATGGCTGGCATAAATTTTCTGCGATCTGGCTAGTACAACACAGCAAGTGGCCACTTTGAATTTGCTCTGTCTCAAAGTTAGGGAAACAAAAACACAAGTATTTTCAGAAACTACATTTCTTTAGGACACAAATAAACAAAGAATGGTTGGGAAAATGTCGCGCTATGTTATGTATCGCTGTACAAGATCAATTATAATGCTCAAAGGATATAGATGAAGGCCATTCACCAACACCAAATATGCGGACAATGCCCACACATATAAACCCAAACAACAAAATTATATCCTGAGCAAATCAAATTCACAATAATTCATAATGTCCATCAAGTCAAAGATCAGAAAATGTTCTTCTTATTCTGTAAATGTTCTTCTTTATTCCATTTATGTATTGCTTCAACATAGGTAAGAGCCAGGTACTAGCCGAGCCAACACGTGTTTCGTCACACGGAGTAACCGCTGACTTCTTCAGGGCCCAAGTAAAGTACAACTGGATGAGGAGTACCAATAAAATTTTCAAAGTATAATTGGCAACATATAAACACCAAAGGACAAATTATCAACGTCGACAAAGTGGTCAAAAATAGAGACAGTAGTCAGTAGACGATCTGCGTCCAGATCCAAGTTTGTGTTCCTGAGTAGGGCACACAACCGACCAAACAGCAACCTGCTCTCACGCGTGAGAGCAGGTTGCTGTTTGGTCGGTTGTGTGCCCTACTCAGGAACACAAACTTGGATCTGGACGCAGATCGTCTACTGACTACTGTCTCTATTTTTGACCACTTGTCGACGTTGATAATTTGTCCTTTAGTGTTTATATGTTGCCAATTATACTTTGAAAATTTTATTGGTACTCTCATCCAGTTGTACTTTACTTGGGCCCTGAAGAAGTCAGCGGTTACTCCGTGTGACGAAACACGTGTTGGCTCGGCTAGTACCTGGCTCTTACCTATGTTGAAGCAATACATAAATGGAATAAAGAAGAACATTTACAGAATAAGAAGAACATTTTCTGATCTTTGACTTGATGGACATTATGAATTATTGTGAATTTGATTTGCTCAGGATATAATTTTGTTGTTTACATTTCTTTAGGTCTCATTTCATACAATTCTGCTGAAACACAGTCTGAATTTTATCTCATGCACTTATCACAATGCTTTTTTAGAGGTTTGACACATACCACATGCTGTCTTTACTGTAGCTGGATATGTTATCGGTAGGTGTGTTTGTGAAACATGCTAGGAATGCAAGAGCTGGGAGCAGCTCATGCCATTAAAACATACATCATGCTCACACATACTTTTACACATATAATAACTGAATCCATTGATATTAAGGACGTGGCTTTGAAATTAAAATGAAAATATACCACAACCAATCTTTTACATTTCCATATCAAATAAACTTTAAGAGATCCCACATGAACGCTGTTAAAACAAAAGTAGTCTGCATGACTGGTACTTCTGGCCTGTCATACATTTTCCTTCAGTGAACTTGACTGGCTGCGAGTTGATTTGACTAGCTCCACATATTCAACTATATTCATCAACAGAAATAAGGTCTGTTGACAAAGGGTTACCCAATATGAATCCCTGTCCTGCGTGAACTCGGCTGTTGGTCTCTCAATCCAAGCTATGAGAGTTTTATTTTGGCAGCAGCAAATCTAGTTCAGGGGAGCAGATCTTTTTTACCTGCCCCCATGGTAGGGAAACTACCTACCTGCTCTCCCCGTAAAGGACTGCCTAGTTGTTCACAATAGTGGAAATAAGCCTCTGCTTAAGTAAGGGAATGAAAGGAAGGTTTCATTTGGGACACTCTGTGCACCAGTGACCAAGGCTATGCTTCCCTCTTGGCTGAATATGACAACCTGTATGTTGTGAAGATATTCAGCTGATGGAAGAAGAACCAACTCCCAGGTGGGTTCAGTACAGTCATTATTGATAAACAATAGTGGGGAGGGGAGGAGGAAGGTACCAACTGGGAAGATTCTAAATCACAACACTGTACATCCCTGTGTTCAGCTCCCCTTCCCTGAAACAAGCTTTACTTGTCGGCTGGGGTCTTCCCTTTGTCTCGAAAGCAGGCCCACAGCTTCTAGAAAACCCCACTCCTTTCATGTTAAAGGGATAAAAGTAGAGGTGTGAGAACCAAGGCCCTTATGAATTAACATGTTTCTTTAGTCACACAGAGGCATATTGGCTTAGATTACAGTGTTTTAATATGGCTGTGTGATGTTAAGTGAAGTTGAAAATGTTTTGTGCATGTGGCGCTGAATGCAAAGAAGTTAAAGTTGTTATTGGGTCCATCGTGGCCTGAGATCACGGGATATACACACCTACGTGGTGGTCTCAGTGTAGAAGACTCTGAGTAAGTTGTCTGCTCTGTTGTGGTGCTTATGGATATGGACTTTCTTTTGTTTGTTAGTAGTAAGCGATTGACATAGTTGAACTCAGGTGCAGAGGGAATAACTGTATCAATTACGGTGAAATCCCACTGGTCGAGATTTCATTTGAAGTGAATGATAATTTAGAAGGTAGAAGAAATTGTTATAGTTACTGTGTGAGAGTGATAATAGAGTTTCCTTTAGTGGAGCAGACAGAGTTAATAGTTGAAATTGCTTGCATTATAATGTACATTTGCTTAGAAAATGCGCCAAACGAAATTGTAAAGGAGGTTGAGCTGCTGCAAGGAGCGAGACCTATGTCACAGTGAGTCACACTGTGGGTGGTCGGTTGGTGTAAAGCTGCACTGAGGTTGGTTGACATCGTCATAAATGTCACACTGCTATTGGTTCTGATTGCCGAACTAGAGAATTGTGGGAGAATTTTATACCCTGGTTTTGTGGAAAACATTTGTGAAATAAAAAATGTAATAGAAATGACATTTTTCAAACATTTAAAAAAATTAATACAAGGACATGTGACTATACCCATTAGAGTAGGAAAAGACGTACCGCCTGAGATTACGCCAGGATGCACTGTATTGATGGATAAAGGATTACATCCAGGTATTTGGCTTGAACAATGGCATAAAATTACGGAGAAAGACAAAGCCCTACAGTTTCCTTGTTATGGGACATTTAATTTGAGGATTATTGAGTATTTATGGAGAAACGTATATTAAATGAAAATAGCTCCTAGACCTGCTCAATCTGAGGCATTAAACACTTGGGAGCACATAGCTCATCAAAAAGAGAAAGTAAAATATCTGGGAAGGTATAGGAGAATCATTGATCAGTATGTAAAAGCTAGATTTGATGTACAACAGAAAGTATGGAGAGCATATGTTATTCAGGGAACAATGATATATCCTTTAATAGCAGTCGAAGGAGTAGGGAAAAATGAAAGGAGAAGCAGAAACATATTGAAACAAAAAACAGTGATGCCAAAACAGAAGGAGAAAGTAGTGATTTTTTGAATGACTTGTTCATAAACCATCCACCACCATACAATAAATCTCAGAGTGAGGGTTTGACAAATGGGAATACAGCTGAAATTCCAAATGCCCCTGTTAAGCCTGAAATACCAAAAGAGGCCACACTGGGTTTTCCTGTAAAAGGGGGGGGGGGGGCCCCAGGAATAACATCGCCATTGAAACCATTTGATTTGAATGCTCCAGATGCTTTTATTGTTCCCATTAGTATAGGTCCTGGTGTATCTCTTTATAAATCCGGGCCATAGATAAATACCACCCTTACTTTGACTATACTTGCTGGAATAAATATTGCACATGGTAACCCAGTAGATTTGATGACAAGATTTTTGCTTTAGATGCCTATGGCTCCAACTTGAAGTAATACTACAAGAACTAACAGGCACATGCATCAACGGTTTCTGTGAGCGCAAACGGTGCGATTCGCAAAAATCGGCCGTTTGCGCCCGCAAACAGGCCTTTTGCGATGCATCAAGGTGTTAGGCACTTGCAATTTAAGGAATCGCAATTCATTGCGATTTCTTAAATTGCGATTGCATTTAAGGAATCGCAATTTGCGATTCCTTAAATGCAATGCATGTACCCCTTAGAAATAGCGAATTCGCTATTTGGGGCCGCAAAATACAGAGAAATTACTCTGGTCTGTATTTTTCAAAAACCTTGAAAAATTCACTAAAGTGCATTTTTCAGGGTTTCAGGTTACACACACACATGCCCTTGGGGCATGTGTGTGCTCAACATGGGTGCACATCACACTTTCAGGGGTGCTACAGGGTGTCATTTTGACACCTATGCACCCTTGAAAATGCATGCGCAATTTGCGAGTATCTATTGGTACTCGCAAATTGCGCATGCAATTTCCCATTCATTCCTATGGGCCTGTAGGCCCATAGGAATGAATGGGAAGCCATTCCTTAATTGCGAATCGCAATTTACAAGTCTTAATTAAGGAATGTTTAGAAATCGCTATTTTAATAGCGATTTCTACATGCATAGGCTTTTGAGAGTCCCTAATTGCGATTCCTTAATAATCGCAATTAAGGACTCGCAAAAGCATTTCTTGATGCATGTACCCCTAAGAGTATAGGTTTCATTTTATATCAGAAACAATTTGACCCTACATGCAGAATTTTTCAGAGGTTACTACCTTTTTATCTCCTGAGAACAAGTGAGTCTCCTAAAATGAGTTGCAATGCTTCTGATATGACTGTGCCCATGGGAATTTCAGTTCCTGATACATCCACATTAAATATGCAGCGTGAAACAAGTAGAAATTTGACCTATGGAGATTTTCATTCAAATTACTCCAAGAGAACAATTAGTATTTACTCCTCAAAAATTTGATAATTGGCTCAAACGGTTTGGTACCCCAATTAATAAACACAGTCCTGAAACTATTCCAGCCCCCAGAAAAGGAAAGAGCATTAGATGTGGCCAAGCTAAAGGTAGAATTAGAAGACATACATTTGGGATCTCTTAGTCCATCTCAGTTAGATACCTACCAGGAGGAGGAACTATTGTTTCTCTGTAAAGATATTACCCGATGAGCTAGACAGATACACAAGAAGCTGATTGAATTGGCTCAGAAATATTAAATTGATGTTCAGAGAATCAAAGGTTTTGCAAAAGACAAACAGATTAGACTTTAGCGACAGATATTTGGCTAACAGGAGGCCAGTTCGAATGAAATTACAGGTTAAGCAACTAATGTAGGCCAAAAAAGAAAAAAACACAGAAAGTTAGAATACAGACACCTCCAGTTGTAATCAACAGAGGAGGTGAAGAAATACAGATGCTTCCTCTGAGGGAAGCTCCCAGTGGAGGATATTTGCGTGTGCCTTGGACTAGGTCCGATATTTTGTCATTTATAAATACATTCCCAAAACTGAGAGAAAATCCAATGGCACAGACAGATTGAATGGTTCATAAAAATTTCAAAGGTTTTGTGGATTGAATTGAATAACTTGCTTGACCATTGTGGTTCCAGGTGACATATGGACAGAGTGTACAATTTCTGTGATTGGTCTGATACAGAATCAGATAGGGATCCCATAACATGTGCACCATCTCCACTGGTATTAAAGAAATACCAACAGATAATAAATCACTTGAAAACCAAGATCAATCCTAAAGAGCTTGATTGGTTAAAGATTGACAGAACAACACAAGAACTTGAAGAATCAGTTTGTGCCTATTACGAGAGATTGATACAGGTTTTCAGACAGTACAGTGGAATGGAAAATAACATGGTCCAGACTCAACAGATACAAAGAAAGAGAGTTCAAAATCCTAATATATCCCAATCGATGCAGATACCACAAGCTCCAATGGCTCAACAGAATGTTCAGGTACAAAGATAAAGTATGAATCAGAGTCATTTACAAACAGAAAATGTTTCCCAAGTCAAAATGCATCACAACAGTATTTGCTTCAGACAGACGATTTTAATCAGGACCCATCAGCCTGATGGTGCCTGAGGGGGAAGGAAAACTGATTGCTTGGCGTAGCCTTGGAGGTAGACGAGAGTGGTCCATATATGGATGAAGAGGTAAATGGGAGTCATGTCTCATTCCTCGTTGACACTGGTGCTACCTGCTCTACTGTAAGAACAGCAGAGGTTCCTAACCTACTCCTCACGGGAGAAAATATCCATGTTGTAGGATTTTCAAATAAAAGGTTGTCTACCCCAATATGCCAAGCAGTTCCTGTTAAAATAGGATCCTTTGAGTATCAACATTTGTGGTGTGTCATTCAAGTCGGGTTAATGTACTTGGATGTGAATTATTGTGCAAGCTTAATTGTTCCCCATCTGTTGCACTCCAAAAGGTATTGAATTTCATACCAATGATGAGAATGTTGATTTTTAAACTCGTCTGACCGAGATCTGATATGAGAATGTACCCTCTCTTGACGAGTAATGACTTGCTTATTGAATTGAGAGACACAGTGTTACCTAAAGCCTTGGACTTTAAGCATAACTATATCAGATTAATCAAAGGTGTTGAACCAGTCCGAATCACAGTGAAACTAAATGCAGAGTTTCCAAGAATCCCACAATACAATTTGACTCCAGGGGCGTAATACATACTGTGCCCCAGGGGCACGACGGGAGTTTGCGCCCGCTTTGTGCGCCCCCAGGGCACTTTGGTATTATAGAAGGGGGCGCAGGCACTTGTGAGTCCCCTTCTAAAATACCGATAGTGCTGGCGCACTTCAAGCGCCAGTGCTATCAAGAGAGGGTGTTCCCTCATTTGCATAGGGGCGTGCCCTATGCAAATGAGGGACTTCCTTTGACTCTGCGCCCGAGCCATATTACAGACGCGGTGCAGAGTCAAAGAAGCCCTCAGGAGGCGCACTGACAGTGCGCCATTTAAAAGGTGGCGCACTGTTAGTGCCCCCCCTGAAATCAGCCCTCTGCAGGGAGTTAAGGGGATCCCATGGACCCCCCTGACATCTCCATACAGGCGTGTGCAGTCACTCACTGCCCCTGCCTGCAAGGGGATCTCTAATCCCCTTTGAAAGTGAAGGCGGCTGCCGCCTGCACTGTGTAAACATGGAGCAGATGCTCCGTGTTTTCACATGAATGCGCTGCCCTGGGGGCAACACGAGTTTTCTGCTGCCACCAGTGCAGCGCATTCACCATAATGGGGCACATTGGCATTGTTTGTGCCTGGCACACCTTTTCAAAGATGTGCTGAGCGCAAACAATGCCAATACATAATACGGCCCCAGATACTATTGCCGGTATTACTCCTGTGATCGACTCTATAATTGAGCAAGGGATCCTAATGGAGATAATGAGGAGTCCATGTAACTCTCCCATTATGGGCTTGCAAAAGCCGAATGGCAAGTATTGGATTGTGCAGGATATATGGAAAGTGAATGCTATTGTGGCCCCTTGTTGTCCAGTGGTACCTAATCTGATACTATTTTAGATTCAATGCAATGCCAAATGTTTTTCAGTCATTGACTTGTGGCAGGCTTTTTTCTCTATTCATTTGCATGAGAATAGTCAGTTCCTTTTTGCTTTCTGTTTCGGCAATCATGTTTTGGCATGGTGCCGAGTCCCACAAAGGTATACAGAAAGCCCCTCAATAATCAATCAGATTCTTAAAAAGAATCTTGAATCTCTGGTAATGCCAACTTATTTATTGCTAGTACAGTATATTGATGTCCTGCTGGTGGCGTCAAATAGTAAGAAAGCTTGTAAGATTGATACTATTGCACTTTTAAATCTTCTCGCTGAAAATGGACATAAAGTATCCCTGACTAAGATACAATTTTGCCAAACCGAAGTCCTGTACTTAGGACACCCCACTGAAAAAGAAGCAGGGAAAGTGTCACAAGAGAGTATCTCTATGATTGGTAATATGAGTTATAAAGAAGTATGCATGTTCTTAGGAATGGTGGGCTACTGTCAACAATGGATTCCAAATGTTTCCTTAACAGCAAAACCTCTTCAGAGGTTGACATACAAAGACATGTCTGATCCAGTACCCTGGGATGACAGTTTTATGACTGTCTTCACTGAGCTGCGAGAATGCCTTTGATCATAACAAGTGCTTTGTGTTGTAGTAAAAGGGAAGGCTGCACTCTTACAGTACTGACACACATGCATGGAAGCAGTACCAAGCTGATCACCTATTTTTTGCAACTATTGAACCTGTTGCTGCAGCTATGCCTGGATGTTTTAAAGAGGTTGCATCTGCATGTGTGAGTCTTGAACAGTGTGAAAGCATAGTCATGGGACATCCACTGACAGCGTTTGTGCCCCATTCAGTGGAAATGTTGTTGACACATGCTCGGACACAGTATCTGACTTAACAATAGACTTACAAAATACGAGCACACACTTATGTGCGCAGAGAATGTGCACTATTCTGAATCCATCCACTCTGATGCCACTGCCTGGAAAGAAAACTGTGAAAGATCAAGTTGAACAATATTGCTTGGATGTGACTGAGTTATGCACAAAGCCCAAGCCTGAAATACAGGATGAACATTTGCCTGACTCTGATCATGTGTTATTTGTTGATGGTTCCTGTTTGCAAGACAATGAAGGAAATCTGAAAGCTGCTTATCCCCTTTGTACAGTTGCAGGTGTTGTTGAAGCTTCATGGTTACAAGGAGTGTATTCAGCACAGGTTGCTGAATTGATTGCCTAGACACGGGCTTGCAGCATTTCAGAACCACTCAGGTTGACAATATTCATCTATACTCAGTATGGCTTTGGAGTGGTACATGACTTCAGGCAATTGTGGTCACAGCATGGGTTTATGACTTCCTCCGGATCACCTATTCAAAGTGGAGAAAGTGTGAGGAGCCTTTTGCAGTCTCTACAATGGCCTGCCCAAATTGCAGTACTTAAGTGCATGGATCACTGACAGAATATAGAATGCCAAAATATCGACCTGCAAAAATATCGTGGATAAAATATAGAATGCCAAAATATCGAATTCCTATCTACAAACAGGTAAGTACAAAAATATTGAATACAAAATATCGTTGTAAATAATATAGGTGTCTATTACGATGTCGGGCGGAGAAAAATCCGCCATCAACCACATTGGGGAAAATCCGCCCGCCTACACCGTCTGAATACCGACCGAGCAATTACGATGCCGCGAAACCGAAAACCGCCGGAGGCGGAAAATAAACAGAAAAAAACACCCGCCCATGTCCGAGTCCAAGTCCATCCGCCCGCCACGGACGGAAAGACGCACGACAAGTCAAAACCGCCCGCCCTGACGACCGAGACACCGCCCGTTAAATTAGGATCGTACCGACATGAGCGCGGGAAATCCACAAATACACCGCCCGCCAGCGCAAACAACAGTGACGAAAATGGACACGGCGGAAGCCCTGGTGGCCACGTCCATGCACAGAAACCATCCGCTGACGAAAACAAACACACACAACATGGCTAACAAGTCCACACAGCAACCCACGCACAAAAACCCAAACACAGTACACATCCCTGAAACCCCCCCCCCTGGACAAACAAATCAACTACAAATCCCAGAACACCAGCCACAACACACCTGAAAACAACAGACCATCATGACACACCCACATAGGTAAGTACAAAACCAGCCCCTTCACAGACCACAACCCCCTGCAACATTATAAACTGAGGACGAAAGCACACAACACAGCGAGACAGAAAGGACAGCAGCACACCACAGACACGCACCCATCACCACCACCACCACCACCAAACACCGGCAACACAAACCCCCTGCACATCACACACCACACACCGCACCAGCACCACAAACACCAAAACACACACCATGGCACCACACAGAATGCCCAAGTTCACTGCCACCGAGTTGACGGTCATGGTCGACGAGATCGTCAAGGTGCACCCACAAATCTATGGCAACCAGGTCCAACAGACACCACTATCCACCAGAAACCGGTTGTGGAGCAGGATCGTAGACCAGGTCAATGCAGTCGGGAACGTTCCACGCAACAGAGGAGAAATTAACAAAAGGTGGAACGACCTCAAAAGCGTGGTCAAGAAGAAGGAGACCAAAAATCGAGAGCTGGCTGCCAGGACTGGCGGAGGGAATCCCGCGCTATTCAAGACCTTCAAGGCGTGGGAGGAGAAGGTGCGAGTCATCATACATCCGGAGATCCTCACCGGATTACCAGGGGAGTGGAGGCTGGTAAGTACAAACAAACGTATACCAGCACACCACTATGTAATCACATGCACTACCACCATGCCATAGCTCCTAGGGACAAACACCCCCATGTCCAGTACACAATACACAAGACATCACCCACACATGCAACAGACACTCACACACACTCAGCCCAAAGCTACCAACTAACAAAACCATGGGGGCATGTGTACAGTCAGCCAGCACCGCAACTCCCACCAGGTCCCCTTGCACTCCAGATGCGCCAGAATGAGCACTCCCCACACCCACATCCATGTGTCCGCCATAGCTGCACTGACCGACAAGTAACAGGTAAGTAGCCGGAACACAAAGACAGTGGGTCGGAGGGGGACAGCTGAAGTAAAACACCCACCAGGCCCCCACTACCACAGACCAGCAAGGCGGAGCACACCCCACATCCATGTGTCCGCCATAGCTGCACTGACCGACAAGTAACAGGTAAGCAGCCGGAACACAAAGACAGTGGGTCGGAGGGGGACAGCTGAAGTAAAACACCCACCAGGCCCCCACTACCACAGACCAGCAAGGTGGAGCACCCCTCCCTCCCAGTACCATGTGGCATCCATTGCATTGCGCACTCAGAAACAACCTGTAGGTGGGAAAATGTACAGGGTGGGGCGTCTGTAGGCATGAGGACTGTACTACGACTGACACATGGGACATGTCACGTAGCAGAGGAACACGCAGCACTGCTCCCAGTCACAATCATGAGACCAATGTGCACACGGACATGTTCAACAGAGTCAAACCCCACATGACCCATCACAGATACAGCAACACCTAAGGAGCCACGTCTGCATGTACAAGTCCCACTGGAGCACAGACCCACACGGCAGGCACTGTGCCACCCATCACACACATCAGCAACACCATCGAAGTCCTGTCCATGTAGTCCTCACTGCCTGTCACCCACACATCGTACAACAACGCCCACGTAAGACAGACCGTACTAGAAGTAACAGCTTGGAACCACAATATTGCACACAAAGACAACCAGACCCATGAAACACACAGGCACACAATGCACATTCAACATATCATCCATCTCATCTCTCAGCCACAATGTCATGAAAGGTATGACATCCGAATAGCTGGCCCTCATACAGTAGACATGCAAAGATACCTGCCCATGACAAATCAAGTGCCTGCAGTGACTGAAGCGCACGTCACACTGCGAGTAACGACACACATAATATAGTCAACACCCCAAGAGCACAGCACTGATGCACATGTACCAGGGCAGCATGCACACAAAGGAATTGGCCCATCTGCAATACGTCGTGTGGCACACAACAAGCACGAACTCACAACATTGCTACCAATGTGATGTCCATGAATGATAACAGTCAGCAGATATTCCGGCCATGTGAGACAGACACACACCTTTGTCTATGCACTGTCACGTTGCCAGAACACATGTCACGTTCTGCACCCATTACCCACAGCATGTACCCCAAAAGCATATTTCAACCCAAGAGCGTTTAGGGGCTGTACCCCCTTTTGGCATCAGCGTACCTAAGCGTTCCATCCCTCCCCCTAAACCATCGTTCAACCCAACATCGTCGATGGTCCTGGAGCACGCATACACACGAGCCACAAAATGTAGGAGCATAGCAACACACACCCATCGGCATTGCTAATCCGTCCCATGCCACATGTCCACATCACACAGACCCATTGCCTAGCCCACGCATACACACATCGTACATCCACACACACGCCACTGGGAAACCTGTGCACGACAGTGCACGAACTGTGAATGTCAGACAACCAATACATACTTTGCTAGGTGCAACACAATGACCCATCTCATCCTCCCCACAGGTGCCGAACTGCTGGATGCTGGAGAGGGTGACAGCAGCCAGCACAGCCAGTCCGCAAGCCCCCGACCCGGACTCACGGATGTAGAGGAGCTGGACACCTCTCCGGACACGGACCACCCAGCAGGCCCATCTGGAGTGGCAGGGCACAACCGCTCCCCAGGGCCCCTCCTGCCCACCAACCCATCACCCAGGGCTGCTGACCAGTCACAGACCCCTGCTGCCACAGCCGTTGCGGCCACCACCACCGCCGCAACCACCACCACCGCCGCAACCACCACCACCACGCCATCCCTCGCCACAGCCCCTGCGCAAGGGTCGGCACGGCCGTCGGGCTCCACCCTGGGAGCCAGAGCGAGGACCGTGGTGAGCAATGTGGCTAGTGGGCAGGTCGGTGGCAGCAGTACTGGTAGGAGGAGCAGGGCCAGGCCAACGCCAACTGTGCCTGGGAGCCAAGCCCTGCCGCCAATCGACAGAGTCCTTGGGGCCTATGAAGAGGCCCAAGGCGAATGGGCCAGGTCGGCAAGCGACACGCGGGAGGTCCTTGCGGTGTTGAGGTCCATGGACGCCCATATGGCCCAAATCGCGGCCCTCATGGGCCAGCTGGTGGTGGGGGAGGGCACAAGCAAGGCCAGCAACACCACCTCCGCCACCACCTGCTGTGGCGCAGGCTCGTGCAGCATCGCGTTCCCCTGCGTCCACAGCGAGTGAGCACTCCTCAACCACCACCAGCGGAACATCAACACCCCCCCCTACCAAACGTGGAAGGGGCCGTCCGAAGAGGAAACAGGTGTGCAGAGAGGACTTCGCCCGCACCAAACGCCAGTGAGTCAGCCAGCCACCTTGACCACCTACTGCATTGACTTGTAATACGATCCTACCCCACACTGCCATGTGAATGGCATGTGTCTGTTGGACTGTGGACATAGAACTCCATGGGTACACCTTGACCATCACGCAGCCATGACCGTCAACTCATTGTCACAGCATGCACCACATTTGTCATCACCTTGCACACAATCACATGTCACCGCTGTTAATAAATACACCTTGATCACAATCGGCTTAATGTGTCCTGGGTTTATTCCACGATGTGCAATCGCCACCATGAGCAGAAATGCATCTGCTGTGTGGCATGTCGATGGGACAGGAGAGGCTGCAGGGACCTAGGGGTGAAAAACAGAACAAGAGTACATTCAATGAGTGTGTCACACACTCATCACACAGTACTTGTCACCAACTACAAGCAATGCACACACATCTCACAGAGCAACAGGGCACAATGCTACAGCCACTGTCAGTGGCATACCAACCTGGACATGGACCATTGACACACAGCACTCAGTGAACAAAAGGCCCCCATGACAGAGCACACATACACCTGCACAACTACAGCTACATCAGCCGTCGTACATGGTCACTCACCGTCAAGTGAAGTAGCGGGCGATGAGCTGCTGACGCACATTCACAGCTTCATCCTCTCCACTGTCCTCTTCACTGGAGCTGTCCTGGTCTGCAGGCTGGGGCCCAGGTTGATCTCCGTCATCCACAATTAGGGGGATCTGCT
This sequence comes from Calotriton arnoldi, assembly GCA_963921515.1. NCBI lineage: Eukaryota > Metazoa > Chordata > Amphibia > Caudata > Salamandridae > Calotriton > Calotriton arnoldi. The sequence goes on from CAWUFW010007827.1 coordinate 127,831, forward strand.
TGCGGATCGCCAGATTGTGCAGCATGCAGCAAGCCACAATTATCTGGCACACCTTCTGTGGGGAGTATGCCAGTGCGCCCCTGGTGCAGTCCAGGCATCTGAACCTGGACTTGAGGAGGCCAAAGGTCCACTCAACCACACGTCTGGTCCTCCCATGTGCCTCATTGTAGCGGACATAAGCTGGGCTCCCAGGACGTCGTAATGGGCTGAGCAGCCAGGGTCCATTCGGGTAAGCAGAGTCACCTGGGTGTGAGGGACACAGAGAACCGTTGCAATTTCAACTGGACACAAGACAGCATCGCACAGCCAGCACGCTACACTACTCCACATACTCACCAACAATCCAGCCACGGTCATGTTGCAGATTGGTCATCAGTCGTGGTAGGATGCTGTTGCGCATGATGTGCGCGTCATGGGCCGATCCTGGGGATTTCGCACACAAGTGTAATCACCATGTCCGCAAGGCACACCACTTGCACATTCAGGGAGTGCGTGTGCTTCCGGTTGCGGTAGAGGTGCTCAGTGGCCTGTGGTGCAACAAGGCCAACATGGGTGCAGTCTATTGCACCAACGACGTGGGGGATTCGTCCAAGAGCATAGAATGCACCTTTCACTGCCGCCAATTCACGAGCCCTGGGGAAGCGGATGTATCTGTTCCTGTACAGCATCATGGCTGACAGTACATCCCTGAGCACCATGCTGAACATGGGTTGGGACATCCCACCTCCACTGCCCACTGTGTACTGGAATGACCCAGTGGTGAAGAAATGCAGTGCAGCCATCACCTTAGCCGTGGGGGTGAATGCTGTTGGATACACCCTGCGAGGACGGAGGTGGGGTTCCAACAAGGCACATAGACAATGCAGGGTGGGTCGGTCCAGACGATATTTGCGGATGACCTCCACATCCACCATGTCTGACAGCAATTGGTAGGGGCGATGAATGTTTGGTCTCCGCCTAGGAAAGATGGAAGTGGACACATGTCAAAGCAACACGCCACATGGCATATTCACATACACAAAACATAAATGACTGAGCAGGCAATTGAATGACAGAACGGCTGACAAGTAGGGACAGCACAGCCACAATACACTTACACAGGTCCCCTACCAATAGCAATGGGCAGTGACACACACCATTGCTATGAGCATGCACATGGGGAGTTAGGCCTTAACAACTTGTAAGGCATGCTGATGGTAACAGACTGCATATTCGGTAAGCTGCAACACCACGGCAACATGACTAGCTGCTGTGCATCACACTGCTTCCGAGGCTGGGTGTGTAGGGCACACACCAACAACGCTATGGACACAGGCTGAGCGGCCAAAACAAGTGGGACCTGTGGCACGAGGGGATATGAGACAGTCATTGATGTCCCTACTGCACCCTATGTACAGCACTGTACGGATCACACCTCCAGAAACATTGACAGGTGTACACATTGACAGCCCCATGCCAACACGGCTGTGTGCTTGCAACTACACATCACAAGTGACACGTAACATTGCACGTGCCAAGTGGCAGATGTACATAGTGAAAGATGGCATGTGTGTGCATATGCATATCCCATGCCCCATGCCAATGTGTACATGATGATGTGCCTACAGACATGTGGAGGCTGAGCACTGGCCGTCCCTGCCTATGCACACAGCATGTTGTGGCCCTGTCCATTGTGGACCTGCACCCACACGCAAATCATGGCCACACCTGCAGATTCATTGCGCACATTATACTGTGTGGTGCACATGGCATCAGCGGACTGTACCCGGCATGGGCCAGGCCCTTACGGCCAACTCCAATGACCCTTGCGGTTGCACCCTGCGTGTTCCACTGTGGAGGTAGGCATCCATGGCCAGCTGGGAGCAGGCCAACGTCTGCAATTGAAGCTGCCAGACATGGTACACGAATTGCAGCAGCTTGTACCCACTGAAACGGCCCCAGGGGGTAATATGTGTGTGTGAGTGGGACAGGCATAACCACAGCTACCTGGCACTGCAGCCTGGCACCCCTCGACAACACCTGCTGCTGCCACCACTCCACCTACACGTGGATGACGCTGAGGACATGTCCAGGTCCACTCACCAGCGAGGTGCTGGAGAACCTGGATTCCGTGCTCCACGCACACTGCACATGGCTATTCCTTGCGAAAGTTGTGTGTGAGAGACAACTGCAGTGTGTGTGGGTGTGCATGTGGGGGACACACATGTCGTTGCTCCGCAGCACTATGAGTCAGAGCCTGTGGAGTACAAACATGCACTGCTCACCATGCTGGCTGCAGGTGGCATGGGTATGTGAGCTCTCGGGCGCTTTGACCTGTCTGTCCATCCCGAGTGGTGGTACATGGCAACTTCATGTCAGACATCCAGTGACACAGACAATTGGCAATGCAGGTCTCAGTGCACTTGTTGGTCGTGTGGAAGTCAGGCTGGGGCCATGCTGCCCTTCTCAGTCCCAGCAGGCCTGGCCTGCACATTGACTGCACAATGCCAGTAGGTGCCGACACAGACTGCCTAGTGGGTTACATGTGTCTCCTGTTCAGGACCCCCGGATGAGCGCTTACTCTGCACTGTCGATTGGACACACCATGACTCGTGATAGGGATGTGTGTGAGAGATAGTGGCACTGAATGTGACCTTCGTTGCGGGGTGGGCCATGCACAGGGCGAGTACGCTGATGGTTGTGCAGTGTTGGTCACAGTGGGTACACCCACACAGATGTGTTGCCTTGTGATCTTTTTCTAGGTCAGCCTGACAATGGACAGTAGATGTGGGCAGGCTACACATTGCTCGATGTGCTGTCTATATGCATGTGCCTTCACACCAGGCACAACTGCCCCTGCACATGTGACCCCTGCTGCACTCAGTGCTGGGTCTGTTGAGCTGATGCACCATCTGTGCGTGGGGCAGACAGCTCTGCTCACTTCCGTCATTGCCCATGACATCACTTTGCCGCAGGTGACATGGATCATGGAGGGCCCACATGTACGCGTGGGTGGACTACACAAGACTGTCCAATGGTTGTCACCCCCAGTCAGTGCTTCGAATGGGTAGTATGTGGTGCTGGTACTCATTTTAATGTGTCGAGTGGGCGGGGCTGGGTGCGGGGCTACATGCAGGACATGGGTAGTTCATCGGCTGATCTACTAGTTGCAATACACACAAGACACGTCTTTTTCCGACCACATCAGGGTCATTCCTTAAACTGGCTGAAAATCAAACAGTCAACTTTTGCACTGTCCTCATGGCCTCCCCTCGCTCGCCCCAATATGCGTTTGCACCTGAGCAGCTAGCGCATGCACAGGCAGCTCCAAGCTCGCCCCAGAGAGGCCAAGGAGTGTATGTGTGGGTCCAGTTGAACAAGTGGTCTGTCTCACGGTATAATAAGTGGCGTGACGCCGTCCACATGCGTGGTGCCCCGACTCGAGACCCGGCCAACATTGACAATGCATGACAGGCTCCGCAGTCCAGATACACCACCTGCAACACACAGAGGCTGTAGCTGTCCTAGCGGGCCAGTCCGCGTCCAACTGGAGCTCATGGCCCCACACATTCACTCTTTGGCCTCTCTGGGGCGAGCTTGGAGCTGCTTGTGCACGCGCTGGCTTCTCTGTTGCAATGGCATGTAACGTGTGTGGGTGTATTGTCAATGGGTGGGATGGTGCGAGCCACCTTCCGTGACGTCACTCCTGCTTGTGATGTGTGCGTCCCCCCACTACTTCCATTTGACTTGTGCCATACTACACATTGTGGATGTGTTGCCTGCGTGATGTGACCAGGACGAGCGCGCCATGACCTCTCACCCACCATGCTCTACTGCCATCCCGTGCCCTGGATTGCCTGTGCAAGTGGACAATGTTGGGGATACACCAGGTCGACAGGGGATGGGAGTGCCTTGGCAAGGGCCTGGCGGACGCGCAGCAGTATCCGGCATGTCCACGGAGGGTGGGCTGACGTCTACACTTGATGCAGCATTGTTCGTGTGCCCGCCTGTTGTGCACACACGAGTTCACATTCATCACCAGACAGGTGGTCTTTACAGATTCCCAGGAGTGCGCCAATGTACTGTTCCTGAGTCCTCCCAACACAGCGTGTTTCAACATTGCATGTGCGCACCTACCCGTCACACCCACCCACCTGAGCCATGCGTAACTCCCGCTTCACATGACACATGTGTGTCTCCCACAGTTGTGCTACTCATTTGCGTTGACATCCAATGACAGTGGACTACATGGTCATCTCACGACTGCTGTGTACTTCACACACTCTCATCCTCTCTCATTCGTACTTGTGAAAAGAATCAGCAGAGACACATTTTTGCTTCAAGCCATGTATTGGGACTTATGTCCTCTGTGATGCAGTATAGTGAACACTACTGGCAGCGAAGTGCATGTGGAGGATATACTCAGCATGATTACACATAGCATAGGGTGTAGGGGTACAGTGATTAGTTGTTGACTGTGGGATGTGGGCTTCAGAGTTACAACTGCTTAGCCGTTGGTGTGCTAATGTACATTTGCTAATTACTGTGGTGCTGCTGACTTTGACACAGACAGTATACATGTAGCCTACCAGTCCGCTTGTCATCATGGGCACAGTGCATCTCAGTTCAATGTTACGGGTTTGCTGCTATAGTTACTCATACACACGTGCGTGGAGGTGACATCAGGGCATGGGCTTACGTGCATGCAACGGCGTCCCACTTGTTGTTGCGATGTGGTGGGTACTGGCCATGTCACAGTCACTGGGCTCATGTTGTTGGTGGATGCACTTGGTGTCCATGCAAAGCTCCTGGCACGGATGTTCAGAGGGAGGTGAGGTGACAGCTCTCACATACTAAAGCAGGACGATTACTGTCCACTGACCGGTGCATATGTTCATGGGCGCAGGATCCATATCATGGCATGGTTGTACGTGCAGTTCTGTCCATGTGGTTGCCATACACAAATCCCATGCCTCTGCCTCCCCCTGTTCATGCAGAGTTACTGGATGTGATGAGGAACAGGGTGCATGTCCCGAAAAGTATCAGATGTCATGGCAGTGTAGTTGTTGTTGTGGTGTCAATTGCAGGTTGCATGGTATAGTTGTTGTACTGGTAACTGCCTAGTCCGTGCGTAAGCCAAGCATGGGTACGGTGTGGGACATCATTGCTCAATTGGGGGTATGGCGACGGGGCCCGGCGAATTGACAGGTTGTCAGGAATGCAATACCTTCCAGCAGGGCTTCCATGGCATTGGTGGTGGACATGGTTGCCATCCAATGTAGCGGATGGTGGCTGTCAAGGTGTTGGTCGTGAGTTGTCCCTTGTAGGAGCATGATGGGACATGTCGGATGGCATTCGATGTAACTGTAATCCATTATCCGTCGTGTGGAGGCACAGTGGTCCCATTGCAGTGTGGGTCCGATAGTCGCCACATACGCCATGCCCCCATAGGCTGAACAGACCCTGTCGTGGGCGTCCAGGGGGTTGAATAGTTGTAGCAGGTCCGCCCTTGGACATGCCGGGTTGGAGAGACATAACTCCACAGGATAGTAGAAGGGACACCTCCGACAGTAGAAGACGGGGATGACGCAGCTGAACAATGCGATGCGGTAAGTTAGTCGGTAACTTACGTTCAGCAAGGCCAGATTGTCACATCCCAATATCTGTATCAGGTTATGTTTGTACAGCTTGATCTGTCCGGCGTAGTTGGGTAGGTGTGGTGCAAGTGCCATTTTGCTGCAGGGTGCTGTGGTGGCGTGCTCCGGCTGTCTGTGCAGTCTGCAGAGTGCAACCTCCGATGTTGCTGGGAATTCTGTAATGGTCGTAGGGAGGCAGGACTTGTGTTATGTTGGCTTGTGCGGAGGACACGGGCCCTCATCCCACATGCTTCTCTGAATGGTCAAGGTCAGTGGTGTCTGACTCCTTCCAGATAACTTGCATGTGAACCACATGGGGGAGTGTTATCATTTCTTCTTTCCGTTGTGAATGTTCTTTGGTGTTATGCGCTATCTGCCCTGTGGCCGCTTCCCTCTGCATGCCTGTGTTGGGCTTTGTTTGGTGCAATGACTGTTGTCTCCGGCTTGTTTAGTCGGGATGTGGTTTCACAGTGGGAATGGAAGGTCATTCGGTGCTGTCTCCTCTCCCGTGTGTGGGCAGCAGGCTGCGTTTCCACTATACGTTGGGCCTTGTGTTATAATTGGTCCCACCTGTTGTCTGTCCCCGGTATCTTTGATGTTACGTATTGTATGTCTTGTTATTGGGTGCAGGGTGGCATCGGTGTTTCTGTGTGGTACTGGCGTACCTTTTCCCGACGGGGTCCATATTCTGCTGGGTGATGTTGCCTCCGCTGTGTGCTTCGCCGTGTTTTGCACACAGGGGTGTGTCCTAATGTGGCGTGACGTCACTGACATGTTCGGGTCACTTGTGTGACGTCAGGTTGGCAACAGTGAATTGTCGGTTGGGGACATGACTGTGGCAGGGCTGTCACGTGACATGTGCGTTCTGGGTGGTGCTGGTGTGTGTGGTGTTTTGTTGTGACCCTGTGTTGTTTGTGTGCGGCGCATGCATTGCGCTGCCGTTGGCCTCTGCGTTGTGCGCATGTGTGGGTGCAGTGGTGGATGTGTCGTGTCCACGCAGGGTTGTCGGGGGGCCATATACAGTTTTCCCGCCCTTGCGCTGTGTGCGCTGTTTGCGTGCCCCTGTTGTGTGTCTGCCTACCTGCGTCGCCGCGGTGCGTTGACTCCTGGGTGCTGCATCAGGTAGAGCATGGGGAGGGCCTGCAGTGCTGGATTCATGCTCGGGGGGTCCGCCTCTTTGCTATCCGTACTGTGCGTTCGGTTTTCCGCCTTGCTTTCACGTGCGGTGTCTCTTAGCCGGGGGAACTGTTTGGTTCTGGCATCGTAATTTGTACGCCGGGCGGTACGTGATTTCGTCGGGCGTTGTGTCTCCATTAGGCCACGCCGCTCCGTGGACGGGCGCACTTTGATGGCGGAGGGCGTAGCTGGCTTACGGGCGGTGTTTGGCTGTCTTTTCGCATCCTAATTGGGCGGGCGTGTGTGCTGTGGTGGGCGGACGGTAACTGGTGCTTTTTGCATCCGCCAGCACGGCGGTGGTGCTTCCGCCCGCCATCCTAATGGGCCCCATAGTTTGTTAAAATATCGAATTTTTTAAATGTCTTAAAAGTAATGTGAAATTAATGAAATAATAAATATAATTAACTGAAACATACTTAAAAATACTTAAATAACCTTAAAATTAATAAATAATTCATGTAAGTTATAAAAAAAATAAACATACATTGTTATGTTTTAATACATATATATATTAACTTAATATTAATAAAAAATATTCAATATTTTTAGCGTAGGATAGCGGGAGGGTAACATTTACTATTATCACTCCAGAGAGTGCAACAGTAAGGAAAGCGTTGGATAGCGTAGGGGTAAAAATTACTATTTTCACTCCAGTGAGTGCAACAGTAGGGAAAGCGTTGGATAGCGTAGGTGTAAAAATTACTAATCCTACTCCAGAGAGTGCAACAGTAAGGAAAGCGTTGGATAGCGGAGGGGTAAAAATTACTATTCCCACTCCAGTGAGTGCAACAGTAGGGAAAGCGTTGGATAGCGTAGGGGTAAAAATCACTTTTCCCACTCCAGAGAGTGCAACAGTAGGGAAAGCGTTGGATAGCGGGAGGGTAAAAATTACTATTCCCACTCCAGTGAGTGCAACAGTAGGGAAAGCGTTGGATAGCGGGAGGGTAAAAATTACTATTCCCACTCCAGTGTGTGCAACAGTAGGGAAAGCGTTGGATAGCGGGAGGGTAAAAATTACTATTCCCACTCCAGTCAGTGCAATAGTAGGGAAAGCGTTGGATAGCGGGAGGGTAAAAATTACTATTCCCACTCCAGTAAGTGCAACAGTAGGGAAAGCATTGGATAGCGTAGGGGTAAAAATTAGTATTCCCACTCCAGAGAGTGCAACAGTAGGGAAAGCGTTGGATAGCGTAGGGGTAAAAATTACTATTCCCACTCCAGTGAGTGCAACAGTAGGGAAAGCGTTGGATAGTGTAGGGGTAAAAATTACTATTCCCACTACAGAGAGTGCAACAGTAAGGAAAGCGTTGGATAGCGTAGGGGTAAAAATTACTATTCCCACTCCAATGACTGCAACAGTAGTAAAAGCGTTGGATAGCGTAGGGGTAAAATTACTATTCCCACTCCAGTGAGTGCAACAGTAGGGAAAGTAATGATTTAATATTTAATTAAAAATAAATTAATTATCAATAACAATAAAAAATTAATTAAAATTAATTACCAATTACAAAATATTTAATAATTAATTAATTATAAATACCAATACATATTATTTATTAAAAATTAATTACCTATTAATAATTAACAACCAATTAATTTTCAATACCAAAAATGTAACATCATCCTCTCTCATTCGTACTTGTGAAAAGAATCAGCAGAGACACATTTTTGCTTCAAGCCATGTATTGGGACTTATGTCCTCTGTGATGCAGTATAGTGAACACTACTGGCAGCGAAGTGCATGTGGAGGATATACTCAGCATGATTACATATAGCATAGGGTGTAGGGGTACAGTGATTAGTTGTTGACTGTGGGATGTGGGCTTCAGAGTTACAACTGCTTAGCCGTTGGTGTGCTAATGTACATTTGCTAATTACTGTGGTGCTGCTGACTTTGACACAGACAGTATACATGTAGCCTACCAGTCCGCTTGTCATCATGGGCACAGTGCATCTCAGTTCCATGTTACGGGTTTGCTTCTATAGTTACTCATACACACGTGCGTGGAGGTGACATCAGGGCATGGGCTTACGTGCATGCAACGGCGTCCCACTTGTTGTTTCGATGTGGTGGGTACTGGCCATGTCACAGTCACTGGGCTCATGTTGTTGGTGGATGCACTTGGTGTCCATGCAAAGCTCCTGGCACGGACGTTCAGAGGGAGGTGAGGTGACAGCTCTCACATACTACAGCAGGACGATTACTGTCCACTGACCGGTGCATATGTTCATGGGCGCAGGATCCATATCATGGCATGGTTGTACGTGCAGTTCTGTCCATGTGGTTGCCATACACAAATCCCATGCCTCTGCCTCCCCCTGTTCATGCAGAGTTACTGGATGTGATGAGGAACAGGGTGCATGTCCCGAAAAGTATCAGATGTCATGGCAGTGTACTTGTTGTTGTGGTGTCAGTTGCAGGTTGCATGGTATAGTTGTTGTACTGGTAACTGCCTAGTCCGTGCGTAAGCCAAGCATGGGTACGGTGTGGGACATCATTGCTCAATTGGGGGTATGGCGACGGGGCCCGACGAATTGACAGGTTGTCAGGAATGCAATACCTTCCAGAAGGGCTTCCATGGCATTGGTGGTGAACATGGTTGCCATCCAATGTAGCGGATGGTGGCTGTCAAGGTGTTGGTCGTGAGTTGGCCCTTGTAGGAGCATGATGGGAGATGTCGGATTGCATTTGATGTAACTGTAATCCATTATCTGTCGTGTGGAGGCACAGTGGTCCCATTGCAGTGTGGGTCCGATAGTCGCCACATACGCCATGCCCCCATAGGCTGAACAGACCCTGTCGTGGCGTCCAGGGGGTTGAATAGTTGTAGCAGGTCCGCCCTTGGACATGCCGGGTTGGAGAGGCATAACTCCACAGGATAGTAGAAGGGACACCTCCGACAGTAGAAGACGGGGATGACGCAGCTGAACAATGCGATGCGGTAAGTTAGTCGGTAACTTACGTTCAGCAAGGCCAGATTGTCACATCCCAATATCTGTATCAGGTTATGTTTGTACAGCTTGATCTGTCCGGCGTAGTTGGGTAGGTGTGGTGCAAGTGCCATTTTGCTGCAGGGCGCTGTGGTGGCGTGCTCCGGCTGTCTGTGCAGTCTGCAGAGTGCAACCTCCGATGTTGCTGGGAATTCTGTAATGGTCGTAGGGAGGCAGGACTTGTGTTATGTTGGCTTGTGCGGAGGACACGGGCCCTCATCCCACATGCTTCTCTGAATGGTCAAGGTCAGTGGTGTCTGACTCCTTCCAGATAACTTGCATGTGAACCACATGGGGGAGTGTTATCATTTCTTTTTTCCGTTGTGAATGTTCTTTGGTGTTATGCACTATCTGCCCTGTGGCCGCTTCCCTCTGCATGCCTGTGTTGGGCTTTGTTTGGTGCAATGACTGTTGTCTCCGGCTTGTTTAGTCGGGATGTGGTTTCACAGTGGGAATGGAAGGTCATTCGGTGCTGTCTCCTCTCCCGTGTGTGGGCAGCAGGCTGCGTTTCCGCTATACGTTGGGCCTTGTGTTATAATTGGTCCCACCTGTTGTCTGTCCCCGGTATCTTTGATGTTACGTATTGCATGTCTTGTTATTGGGTGCAGGGTGGCATCGGTGTTTCTGTGTGGTACTGGCGTACCTTTTCCCGACGGGGTCCATATTCTGCTGGGTGATGTTGCCTCCGCTGTGTGCTTCGCCGTGTTTTGCACACAGGGGTGTGTCCTAATGTGGCGTGACGTCACTGACATGTTCGGGTCACTTGTGTGACGTCAGGTTGGCAACAGTGAATTGCCGGTTGGGGACATGACTGTGGCAGGGCTGTCACGTGACATGTGCGTTCTGGGTGGTGCTGGTGTGTGTGGTGTTTTGTTGTGACCCTGTGTTGTTTGTGTGCGGCGCATGCATTGAGCTGCCGTTGGCCTCTGCGTTGTGCGCATGTGTGGGTGCAGTGGTGGATGTGTCGTGTCCACGCAGGGTTGTCGGGGGGGGCCATATACAGTTTTCCCGTTCTTGCGCTGTGTGCGCTGTTTGCGTGTCCCTGTTGTGTATCTGCCTACCAGCGTCGCCGCGGTGCGTTGACTCCTGGGTGCTGCATCAGGTAGAGCATGGGGAGGGCCTGCAGTGCTGGATTCATGCTCGGGGGGTCCGCCTCTTTGCTATCCGTACTGTGCGCGGTGTCTCTTAGCCGGGGGAACTGTTTGGTTCTGGCATCGTAATTTGTACGCAGGGCGGTACGTGATTTCGTCGGGCGTTGTGTCTCCATTAGGCCGCGCCGCTCCGTGGACGGGCGCACTTTGATGGCGGAGGGCGTAGCTGGCTTACGGGCGGTGTTTGGCTGTCTTTTCACATCCTAATTGGGCTGGCGTGTGTGCTGTGGCGGGCGGACGGTAACTGGTGCTTTTTGCATCCGCCAGCACGGCGGTGGTGCTTCCGCCCGCCATCCTAATGGGCCCCATAGTTTGTTAAAATATCGAATTTTTTAAATGTCTTAAAAGTAATGTAAAATTAATGAAATAATAAATATAATTAACTGAAACATACTTAAAAATACTTAAATAACCTTAAAATTAATAAATAATTAATGTAAGTTATAAAAAAATTAACATACATTTTTATTTTTTAATACATATATATATTAACTTAATATTAATAAAAAATATTCAATATTTTTAGCGTAGGATAGCGGGAGGGTAAAATTTACTATTATCACTCCAGAGAGTGCAACAGTAAGGAAAGCGTTGGATAGCGGAGGGGTAAAAATTACTATTCCCACTCCAGTGAGTGCAACAGTAGGGAAAGCGTTGGATAGCGTAGGGGTAAAAATCACTTTTCCCACTCCAGAGAGTGCAGCAGTAGGGAAAGCGTTGGATAGCGGGAGGGTAAAAATTACTATTCCCACTCCAGTGAGTGCAACAGTAGGGAAAGCGTTGGATAGCGGGAGGGTAAAAATTACTATTCCCACTCCAGTGAGTGCAACAGTAGGGAAAGCGTTGGATAGCGGGAGAGTAAAAATTACTATTCCCACTCCAGTAAGTGCAACAGTAGGGAAAGCATTGGATAGCGTAGGGGTAAAAATTAGTATTCCCACTCCAGAGAGTGCAACAGTAGGGAAAGCGTTGGATAGCGTATGGGTAAAAATTACTATTCCCACTCCAGTGAGTGCAACAGTAGGGAAAGCGTTGGATAGTGTAGGGGTAAAAATTACTATTCCCACTACAGAGAGTGCAACAGTAAGGAAAGCGTTGGATAGCGTAGGGGTAAAAATTACTATTCCCACTCCAATGACTGCAACAGTAGTAAAAGCGTTGGATAGCGTAGGGGTAAAAATTACTATTCCCACTCCAGTGAGTGCAACAGTAGGGAAAGTAATGATTTAATATTTAATTAAAAATAAATAAATTATCAATAACAATAAAAAATTAATTAAAATTAATTACCAATTACAAAATATTTAATAATTAATTAATTATAAATACCAATACATATTATTTATTAAAAATTAATTACCTATTAATAATTAACAACCAATTAATTTTCAATACCAAAAATGTAACAAGTAATAAAAAAAATTACCAATTAATATTTAATTAACAATAAATTAATTATCAATACACAAAAATAATTTCATTAATTACAATTAAATTACTTCCCACCCTATTCCCCTATAAACCCACAACCCGCTCCGAATAATAAATTAATACAATTAACATAATTATCAATTTATCAATTAATAAAAATGAAATGCCAAATAATAAAAATTAATTACCAATTAATAATTAATTAACAATAAATTAATTATCAATACAAATAAATTAAAATAAATATTTACTTAATTACAATTAAAATACTTCCCACCCTATTCCCCTATAAACCCACAGCCCGCTACAGAACTAAAACGCAAAATTAAATTAAAAATAATTAATAATTCCTAAAAATTTATATTTAATTTACTATAATTAAATTACTTCCCACCCTATTCCCCTATAAACCCACAACCCGCTCTGAATAATAAATTAATACAATTAACATAATTATCAATTTATCAATTAATAAAAATTAATTACCCAAAAAAATTAATTACCAATTAATAATTAATTAACAATAAATTAATTATCAATACAAATAAATTAAAATAAATATTTACTTAATTACAATTAAAATACTTCCCACCCTATTCCCCTATAAACCCTCAACCCGCTATAGAACTAAAACGCAAAATTAAATTAAAAATAATTAATAATTCCTAAAAATTAATATTTAATTTACTATAATTAAATTACTTCCCACACTATTCCCCTATAATCCCACAACCCGTGACGGAATTAAATTTCGCAAAAATTAAATAACATAAAATTCATTACTTTAAAAAAATTAAACATACATTACAAAAATAATATACACTTTTAACACATATACTAACATAGAAAACACTTAAAAAATTCGATATTATTAAAAATTCGATATATTTTAATGCCTATATTATGTACTTCGATATTTTGACAGTCGATATTACTTACCTGCATTTCGATATTTTTAACCACTATATTATGTCCATTCGATATTATGTCCATTCTATATTTTGACTTCGATATTCTGTCCATTCTATATTTTTTTCCCGATATTTTGTCTAGTTACCTATGGCATAGCACTGACTACATCACCGTTGGCAATAGAAATGCTAATGAGATTTCCAAATATTGTGCATTATATGCCCATACCTTTAATGGGGATTTGATCAATGAAACATCAGACCTCACAAATTACAACCTGTTGTTAACTGCTATACACACCTGGGATGAGGTTAGGAAATTATCGGAAGAAGAGACAGAAGCTAAACAGCAAATTTGGGTATGAGCTGGATGTACCAAAAGAGAAGTTGAAGTCTGGGTTTACACTGATGGCAGACCTATATTACCTGATAGTTTGTTACCCCCTATGGCTAGACATTATCATGGTCCTGCGCATGTAGGAAGAGATGCAATGATGCGCCTATCCCAGAATCAGATTGATTGATGAGAATCTGTGCCATCGATGTGTAGTGTGTCAACAACAAAATGCTGGAAGAAAAACATAAGTTACAATGAGTCATGTAGGGAGATCAGAAGGGCCCTTTAACCAAATGCAGGTGAACTTCATTGAGATTCCCCTTTGCAATGGTTCGAGATATCTTCTGGTCATTGTTTGAATTTTCTCAAAACGTGTAAAAGCTTATCCTACACAAAGAAATGACAGTCTCACAGTAGCTATATTGTTGTTGAGGGAGTTGATTCCAAGGTTTGTATTCCTGACTTCTCTTGCGTCAGATCGAGGAACTTAGTTTAACAATGATGGCCTGAAAATGTTATTTGCAGCATTATAAGTTGAGCAAAAGCTCAAATGCACTTACCGTCCAGAAGCTTCTGGACTAGAGGAGCAGAATAATGGCACATTGAAATGCAGATTGGCTTAGATGTGTGCTCCAGTGTCTTTGAAGTGGCCCGATGCACTGCCTTCTGTGTTGATGAGTCTGAGAAGCACACCAGACAGGAGGACAGGATTGTCGCCCCATGAAGTCATCATGGGCAGAGTGATGAGAGAGCCAGCTGTTCCTGCAAATGCTCTCGTCAATATTACTGATAACTTAATATTGAACTACTGCAAAGATTTGGCTGCTGTTGTACAATCTGTGTCTCACCAGGTAGGATAGGCAGCAACTGCAACTCAACAGGAGCAGTTCACTGACCTCAGTCCCAGTGACTGTACCTACCATAGTTTACCGTTAACATGGAATTTCTTGCACTGTAGTAACTAGTTTTTTTAATGGTACTGATCATTTGCATTATTGTTTTTCAAATGAAGATATGATCTTTCTGAACTTCCTGTACTAAAACAATTAAATCCACATCCTGAAGATTCCTTAGCTGAGACTATGGCTATTTATTTAAGCAACTCAATCCTTGGTCATGGCTTATACACATAGAAATAACCTAACATGTAAACTAGAGAGAGCTGAAAAGAAATTAATAGATTTAGTAGGAAATAGATGAAGTAATGCGACAATCAAAACTATTGCAACTCCTAAAATAACGTTTTAAAATTTGTGGAAGAAGAACATAAAATAGTAGAAGGAATGGCTATATTAGCTTTAGACTGGCAACATAAAGGAAAGCTTTAAAATATATAAAAAGGTCAAATATTAAAACAAAATTTGTAATTTTATGAGAACTGGGGAAGATATTTAGAAGGATAAATATAGCTGCAGAAGTTGGGACTATATGGGATATCAATTCGGCCCCCCTCATAAAGAAGATAGGTGGAGATCTAAAAAGAATGGATAATTTACATCTGTCCATTATAGGAAGGGGTAATGTCCTAAAGATGACAATGTTCCCTAAAATGTTTTACTTATTTCGATGCATACCGCTGGAACCATCAAATATATATTTTTTTAAATAGACGGGATTTTTTCACAATTTATCTGGGGTTATAAGAAGATCAGGAGATCACTGAAATTAATGACTTTACCACAAGACCGAGGGGGGCTGGCCGTCCCTAACCTTCTGTATTACTATTGGGCTATAACGTTGCAGCAAATGACCATATTATTGAGACCCAAAATATGGATGGAAACAATGCAGGGAGGTCATGATAGGGAGATCCCGCCTTCCATTTATGAGTTAGCCATAGGGAACGCAGCACCAGGGATATTACTGAGGCAGTTGGAGGGGAGCTATTACAAGAAAACTCATTTCAAACCCCTGAGAGCAGCCTGGAACGTTTGGTGCAAGGCTGGTAAGATATTAAAATTCCCAAAAGTCCAGAGATATTTATTATTATGGCGTTCAGCAATTCTTCCGGCCCCACTTTATGACAAAATAGGGAGAACCTGGGAGCAGGCTGGAATTAATACTCTAGGAGACATTATCAATCAGAATGGGGTTATGTCATTTGAAGAACTCCAGGAACGATATGGGGTAGACCATAGGACATTCTTTAAGTATGTACAAATCAGGGAGACAATTAAACCGGTGGTATCGCAGCTTAATAGTCTGGAGCGAATTACGCTGTTAGAATGTCTAGTGTATAGACAGCCCCGCGTTAATGACTTGTACTCTATACTGATGAATGCGTACCCAGACGACATAGTTAAGTCAGAAAGTGTTTGGGCGGACAAGCTGGAGAATCAGGATGTAGATCTGTGTAGATCATTAAAGTTGTCTAAAATGGGTTTTTTATCGGCTAATCTCAAAGCCCAACACTTCAAAACAGTATTTAGATTATACTTTACACCGGCAAAATTGTGTGCTTGGGGTAAACACGAAAACAATTTCTGTCCAAGATGCGGGCAGGGTCCTGCAGACATGGTCCACATGTTTTCCGATTGTAGTAAATTGAATATGTTGAAACAGGGGATCGAAACTTTCTTGCTTCAAAACTTAGGGAGGGCGGTCCCATTAACTTCAACTATGATGCTACTTGGCTGTGATGAGATCTTACAGCTGGAACTGACCCACGTTTATTTTTGTTTCATGGTAACAGCAATTTCTCGTATAATTATTGCTTCAAACTGGAAGGATGTAGACGCTCCGACATACCAGGCTTGGTATGCTAGACTCTTGCATGTATACAATCTGGAAATGGCATTGTATAAATGTAAAGGCAGGAGAGCGAAGAAAAGGGGTCGTCAAGTTTGGGGGCCCTTGATGGAGCAAGAGGTGAAATAGGAACAGCGAATTAATATGCTTGGTTGAATTGTGTCTCCGTCTATGACTTTGTTTTCTCCAGCTCTTCTCCCTCAAATATCTTCTTATTTTTCTTTAAGTATATGCCTATTCCTTTTTTTTCTGATTTCATCGGAATAATATTGGTACCATGTATAGTTGGAAAATTTACGTATTGTATTTGGATATTATGTTTTTTGATTTATGAATTTATTGAAAATACTGCTTTTCTGAAAAATCAATAAAAAAAAAGGAGTCAATCCTATCTTTCCTAGAGTGTATTATATTTGTGGAAAGAATGCTGTTTATAAATTGCCAAAAGGATGGTATGGAAGTTGTAACATGGGGATTGTCGTTCAAAAAATGTATCATCTAAAAAATAAATTGAAGGAGAATTAAAAAAGCAAAATGGGAGAATTAAAAGAGGTGTGAGTGAAAGTGAAATAGTGGTTGACATTTTTGGAGCTTTAATACTTTCTGTAAGAATAGTATTACATTCACATAAAATTAGAAAACTTTCTACTATAGTTGATAAATTAACCACCAGTACAGCTGGGGGATTTTCTGTGTAGATATTGAAAAGATTTCAAGACGATCGATGATCATGCAAAATCGACTTGCCCTAGACATCCTTCTCGCGAAGGAGAGTGGAGTCTGCTGGTTGTTAAAGGTCCTACATACCCGGATAAGAGCAGAGATTTTGAAAGCTATATTAAAAAACATTACTGACTTTAACAAAGACTTGAAAGGGTTAAAGTCTGATGGTGCCTGCAAAATGATAAGAAAGGGTTGTCAACTGTTCGCAACTAGTTGGGAAACTTAGGTGATGGACTATTGATTTCTATCTTGAGGCCATTAGTGCCAATCTCTTGGTGCATAATAGTGATGATTTTATTTATCAAATTCTGCAGGTCTAAAAAGAATATCCAGGGAGTAAAAAGAATATGATCTGATCTTGAACTAGAAGATGAACAATGTAAATGCTTTGATGAAATGAAAATTCTGGAAGGGTCCAGATTAAATATACGTAGGACAACAAAACTGTAGTTTGTTATGATCTGATGTAGATAACATGTGATGGCTTGACTCTCCATCAGAGGGGGGGCTTGATGCTGTGTAAAAGCTAATCATTCTTTACACAACACAAAAACCAATTATGACAGCCAAACTCTAATGTGCACTTTGCACATGTCCAGAAAAATAACATTGAAATAGCGGGCATAGCAAATGAAAAACTGGTGCAAATAAAACATGTTAAACTGTATATGACTGAAGCTTTCAGCATAAATGCGTGCCATTATTAGAGTCGTAGATTTTATAAAACATTTTTTTTATAATGATTTTTAAGAATAGTTTACATGTATGTACTTTTGAAATAGTGGTAGTGGGCCATAATTCGAGTTGAACAGTTTTATGTAATAATCACTGACAAAAGTTACAATAATTTATTCATATGATATGCTTGATTTATTTAATTGTGCTTGAACCTAATTAGGAGTTTATTTTGCTAAATAAGAAGTATTCACTTTAAATGCATTGAATTGCCTTTTTCCTTAGGCCTGCATTATTTCATGGCCTGATGTGATGTACTCTTGTTATGTTTTCAAAATGTTGCTTTCTTTTAAATATTCACATTACATTCCTAAAACGAAAAGATACTTTCTTCATACTTCTTTGTGAGTGAAATTATGAGAACATGAACTTTTGACTAAATACATGAAGAACAACAAAGTAAAAAGGCTCATTGTCAACTAACCGATGAGGACGGACGGGACAGTCATTGCTCATGAACATGGGAAAATATGTTGGAGTATCAATTTTGTACCTGGTGATTGGAGGAATGGACACATGATGATCAGACCATTGTATTTTGACAACTGATGTCACAAATGACCATTATAAAGTGGGTTCCCAAGGAAGAGGGATGGATTTAGCTATCTGGAATCTCTCTCTTGCCTAGCGAACTATCCAGCTTGCCTAGCGAACTATCTTTTGATGCCTTTGCTTTTTCCCCTTTGCTGATGAACTTGCCTGATGGATGATTTGGAGCTGTCCTGTGACAGACCAGACTTGAACTTTCCAGATTATAGCTCTATTACCCTTGCCCATGGGCATGGAAATTTCCTAATGGACTTTAACCTCATCCCTTTGGCCATGCTAAGAGAACTTTTCTGAACCGTCCCATCACCTTTGTAGGTGGTAGGAAACTCTAACCTGAACCATCCTATTTATGGATTTTTGTATTTAGCAATAGATTTAATTGAATTAATTGTGTGGTTTTATACAACGTACTGTAAGACTCATGACTAAACTGCTTAAATTGTTACCTATATCCATTCATTTTGGATCTTAAATACAATAACACATTCATCTAGAATTTGTCTGAGTCTTTTATTATATGTGTCTTAATGCTCTTTCCATAGAAACTGTGCTTACAATTATCTGATTTCTAATGCATGCTAGAGAGACTCATAGATCATTTTCAGAACATCAAGTTATTTTGCTTTTGTTCCATGTAGCCACAACAGAGCTTCTGGTATCCTTGATTCTGGTTAGATTGAACTTCTTTAGGAGGATTGGTCTTTCAACTGTAATACTCTATGCCTATAGCATAATTCCATGAGTAGTGTATTTTAATTTGATCACTAATTTGTGAGTTGGATACTAATTATTGGCCCTCATGAGGTGGCCAACAGTTCAACACCCTGATTTCTCACCCCTCACTGTGACGAAGCAAGGTCAATCGGAGGACCAATGCCTCTGTGGGTGAAGTATAGAATCTAGGTAAAGTGACAAAATTACAAAGTAGCTGTATGGGCCCAGAAACAAGAAAAGAGAAAAAGCTTCCACTGCAACAAGTTGAAGCAACGCAGCACAGCAAGAAAATTTAGCACTGTGTGAATGGGAGACAAACTGTATCATATATTCAAGGAAATGGCACAGCTTTGCTCTCTCCATGTGCAGGCACACATGTGGCTGCCTAGCATAGTACAGCATAGTGCAAAGTTGTTTACATTGAAGTCAGGATAGTTTTTGTGCACTAAGGGATATGACCATGCACAAAAACTACCTTAGAGGCTACTTTCTCTTTGCATGTGTGCTGCAGAATGTGTAACGCATGCAAAGAGGAAACATGAAGGAGAAATAAAGATATTTCTTCTCTGTATTTAGGCATCAGGCAGGAGCACCATTTTGGCCCAAACCTATGTATACAACTCTTTGTTGATATTGGTTTGCATCAAAATCCATTGGTGGATGCATGGGAACACCCATGCACCATCCATGGAACGCCTAGCCGACGCAAAGTATCGCAAGGCAGTGCAATGCTCTGCCTTAGTTTATTTTTATAAAGCAACGCATATTGAAATTTGTGTTGCTTTGTAAATATTAAAATGGATTTTGTGACGGCTCTGCATCAAAAAAGTGATGCAAACCTGTTGTATTACAAAGTCCATTAGCCGAGGTGTATATTCTGTAGATTGTTTATTCAAGGTTAGTTACAAAGTAAGTTACAGGTTACTAGGTAGATGATAACAGCTACCCCCACCAGGAGCAGCCTCCCTGCTGCTCAGCCTGCACACTCCAACTGACACTCAGCACATCACCAGGCACCCATACATTCTATGACATCACCAAGCATTCAGCATTCCATTCATCACCAAGCACTCCAGCACTCATCCTGGCTGAGCAGTAGGGAAGATGTAGCTAAGGAAAAGGAATGTCAACAGTTAAGTCACAATATATCCCCTTTACTTAGGGAAACTATAGACACAAATAAATATAAAAACGGAAACATGCATATAAGCCAAAAGGAAGAAAATAGAAGAAGATCAAGTTGCATTGCCAAATCAATAAATACATAACATTCACAAATGATTGATGGAACATTCCTAAAGTATAAATGCATTAAAATCATGAAAAGAATTGACAGAACATTCCTGAAGCAAACGATAATTCCTAAAGCAATCAACACCTCCTGAATCAATTAAATGCATTAAGATCTACTCCATCTCCCTTCCTTGGGGAACATAAAGCTAGAAGCATACCGAGACCAAAGAGGAAGAGGCGTAACATACAACACACCTTGTACCTCTGACCCAACAAGAATTTCAGGCAACACGCTTCACATAGTTACAATACGCACACCTGCAACACTACACTCTGAAAGACCCACTTAGCACTGAGGTACACACAACCCCACTACTCTGTACTAGAGTACTCACAACCTTACAACTCTGTACTAGGGTACTCACCACCCTACAACTCTGTACTAGGGTACTCACCATTCTACAACTCTGCACTAGGGTACTCACCACCCTACAAATCTGCACTAGGGTACTCACCACCCTACAACTCTGTACTAGGGAACTCACCAACCTACAACTCTGTACTAGGGTACTCACAACCCTACAACTCTGCACTAGGGTACTCACTGCCCCACAACTCTATACTATGGTACTCACCACCCTACAACTCTGCACTAGGGTACTCACCACCCTACAACTCTGTACTAGGGTACCCACAATCCTACTACTCTGTATTAGTGTACTTACCACTATACAACTCTGTATTAGAGGACTCACCACCCTAAACTCTGTATTAGGGTACTCACCACCCTACAACTCCGTATTAGGGTAATCACAACCTTACAACTACAAACAAGAACGCAAAACCTCACCACACGCACACCATTATTAAACAAACAAGTCCGCAAGCTAGCTTACAAGACTCTATAATCATTGAGAAAGTGTAAATTGAACTCGCAATTAGCATAAACTTAAGCAGGAAAAACAGAATAGCATAGCACCCCCAAACATCACCATATGACGTAAACAATTAACATGCATACCAATAATAAGACTAGTACATATCAACATGAACAGAAACTGCTTATGGCATGAAATAAAAATTGCAGCATAATGACCACAGAAATAAAAAAAATAAACGTAATAAAACATCATCAGCAAACTAGGGCAAGTATAGGCAGTCACAAAAATATTTCAAATTCCCCTGGTGAGCGAGCCCTCACCTGAGAAACAAAACACCACTCCACTTCCAATCCTAAGTATCGTGCAAGAGCATCAATGTTCCCTTATCTCCTGTTCCCCTGTCAAGTCTGTACCTCACTGCGCATGTTCAAGTTCCTCAATCCTTATTTCCATTAGCAGATGGAATAAAGGCCGCCGCACAACAGAAATCCACTCCCCCTCATGCCTCTGATGCACGCCACGCACCAATTCCTGTATCATTATAACAAGCAGTGCGTGGTATAGTTGGTGACCTCCCAGCAGTCATCACGGTGACGATGCGCTTCCCTCACTGTCTCGCAATTCCACCAAGCGCGAAGGTCCACCGCCGAATGACACTTGTTGCTGACTCATGCAGAGTGCATCACAGTGCTTGCAGCGAAGATTTGGCAGGAGAAGAGGACACATCAATGACGCAGGGCAGCACACGTGGGCATTTTCGAATGCCGCCTCACATGCTGGTAAGTGGACACGAGCCATCCATAGATGACAGTCTCGTGGCCGTTTGAGTCCTGCAAAACCCAACGGTAATAGGGCACGCACTCCGCACTACCCACAACAAGCCAAAATCAGAGTTAGGATGCCCCCACCGCATTGCAGAACTCACCATTATTAATCATTTCCAGTGTACCTTTACCATTAGTACCACAGGGATAGAGCAGCAGGTTCAGCAAACCAAATGCTGTATGATAACAACTTCAAAGTAAATGCTGCAGATTTCCTCAAAATACCCGCAGCAGCTCTGTGTAATCCACACAAAACAGATCAACCGTGGCTGTTGATGAAGAGGTACTATCAGTTGCACTATCTGACTCAGTAAGCAGTTCTGTGTACACTTACAGCAACTCAAAGGGCTTCCACCACTTTTTGAAATCACTTTCAGCACATCAGGGCACGTAGACAAGCAGGCTAGTTGACATCAATACATAAAGGGGCATATTCTCAAGGAGCTATTGCCGAGTTATCGGCACGTTATCGCAGCCAAATCCGCGATAAATGTATCTCCCCATTCCCAAGCTGGTGCTAACAGCCCATAACACCAGTTTACCTGCGATAGCAGTCGCAAAAAACATCGCCACAGAGGCCCCCGGCAACTAACGCTAATGATTTGCAAAGTAGGCGTACCCGTGCAAAAAGCCGCGACAACACCACTCCACAACATTCTCAACGACCAGCCCGATCCGCGATAAGACCACAAAACATGCGATAAGGCGCGTTAGCAGCAGGAAATTAACGCCTGCTCTTACCTGGTGCAAAGTCGGACGATAACCTGCAACAGACAAGGGAGCACAGCCCATAGCCACACATGAAGAACAACAGATGCCATGGAGCCACTCACCATGCATCCCGGAGCCCCGAGAGGGCAACAACACCCACCGCCACCACACCCAGGACCCCCCGGGGCCCCACTCCGGGCACCCCCCACCCACACCCGGACAAAGATATGTCACATCAACCTCATGAAATCATGAACAAAACAATGTGCCCGATGTCGCACAATAACAACACCTAACCTACATGTGTCGTCAGAAAAATGAGAATCATACATTCATCTTAGACTCAGCAAATAATTTGTTTCATACAGAATAAACACAAAATAACTATTCTGAAGAGTCATGGCGGGGCCACCGAGGACAATCTGGAAGTCACAGCCTGCAAAACAAATTTCCAGATAAGAAGATGTGTCATGCGCTCATCAAAGGACAGAGAGCGCGAGCGAAAGTGAGAGAGAGAAAGAGAGAGTGAGAGAAAGAGAGGGAGAGGGAGTGAGAGAGAGAAATAGAGATATTGTACAAGGAGCGCAAGGCCAATCAGGCTCCTGGCTCATACATGCCAACTATTGTGTGTGTATCGCTATTGGTGCACACTAAGTCAAAGGCCTGGCATCAATAGCAACGCGAAGGCCACATCACATTTCAAAAATGCAAGCAGTAGTCAGACCAGCATCAGGAATGAAAGCTCTTTTGTTTCAATACACAAGGCTGAAGGACACCTGAACCCACGACCTTGGTCCTGAATGCGGCTGGCACTCCCTGCGAGAGATACCAAACCAGATCATGATGACTCCCACACCACGAACTGCGTGAATGAAAGACCAACGTGTCCACACCCCACACACACTTGTCCCTGCCTGAGGCACACCTGCTTGGGATGCCCCTGACACATAAGTAAGAAACAACTCATACGCCCAAACTTTGCACACAAACACGACTCATTGCTCCGAGCAGTGGCATCTCATACACACAACTGCCGCCTGTCAGAAGTGTGCCGGTGCTACGAGACCAACAAAGGCAATGGCTGGCAATCCCGGGCACATGCACAACCCCTGTCACGTGGAACTGTACCGTGCAAGAATGCTGCATCTGTTGGGATCACTGCCACTGGCAGTGTTGCGCATCAGTTACCATCTGAGTTTCCGTCTTGCATACGTCACCTGCGTTCAGCCCTGGTTCCACTGTCGATCATGCACATTCGAGTGGCCCATGGATGTCTGCTTATCCAACACAACGGTAGCTGAACTGAATTATGACACGTGTGTGCGCCCCCTATTGGCCCACGAACAGGAGTGTAACCGTGACACCCGTGCATGGGATGCCTTGATATTTGGCGTATGTGCAGGCAGTTGGGCATGGGAGATTGCACAACTCCTCGTGTGCAGTGACCACATCGAGGCGCTCCCCCATTACGCTGTGTTGCAGATTGGTGAAACGGCGTGGACGGAGCACAGCTGCCCGGACCAGGTAATGGACTGGCTCGCCCTCGCGCACCTTGACCTCGACAACGATGTACTCTTGGAACAGATTGCCCATGAAGCAGCGCTCGCATACATGGACGAGTAACTATGTTCCTGCAGCCACAATTGATTGTCACCCACAGCACAGGTCCCAACACCTTGTAGCATCTTGGAGGAATTTCCACATATCCCACCACAACAGTGTACATGTCTGCCTTCGCCTGGACTCAGAATGCATGTGCGTGGACCTACACATGTGTACACACACCTGTGCAAGGTGATGCAGTCCCATGGGTGGAGCAGCACAGCGTCGCCTGGCAACGTTCCAAAAGCAGAGAAACTGCTGGGGGGAGAGAACACAGATGGCAATGTAGCACGACATGTGACCTTGTAGGATCCCTCCACCTGCTCACTGTCAGCAGAGCACACAGTCAGCGCAGTCTGGTGCTACAGCACTATGCAGATCCCATGGGCTGTGAGTCGTGTCCCCTGACACGGGCCGATGAGCAGACGCTAAACATCACATGACTCATCCAGCAAGGCAAGGTGGGCTGAGATCGTTGACATCCGTAATGAATTGTGTGCACTTTTGCAACCCCATTACTTGCACCTCGACATGTTCCTAAGCTGTCTGTAAGTGTCTTAAACATTGGTCTGCATGTTGTGGCCCTTGCCTTGCCCGTACTGACACGCACATGCTAATAAAGTCTACACAACTTCACCTGTGTACAACTGTGATGAGTGTTGATTATTATGACAGATCATGTGCCTACATGTGCATTGTCTGTACACAAGGAGGCATTGACTGACGCTTGTGAATTGGGGGTGAGTCCCTATTGCCAGCTCCACCTGTGTGAGCCAGACCTTGTGGCTGGGATAGTTGGTGGCAGACCTGTGCTCCTACGTGTCCCCAGCAACGTGCGTATGGTGTCCAACTTCTCGCCATGTAGAACAAGGTCATCCATCAAAACAGACTGTGTCCACACAGATGTGTGTGAGTAGGCATGAGAAGAGACGTTCTCTTGTCACATGTGATGGGGGACACCACTTAAGGACTGCTACCGAATGTGACATTTCCACACACAGCCCTATTTGATACATGGATGTGGTGCTGCGTTTGGGGGCAACGGGATTGTTGTCACTGTGCAATGTTGCCACAGCTAGTTCACACCTTCACAGTCATCTAAGTGGCCAGGTGGGTCAGGGTCAAACATGCGCATTGATGACATCTACCAGGGTGTACCTTTTAGTGCTATCGATGTCCCTACATTCATCCAAACATTTATTCGTGAGTGAACATAGACATGACACATCTGTGTGATTTGGAATGTTTTATTCACATTCTGGGGGGTGTCAGACCTGGAGCAGTACATGGCCACTTCAAGCCCACATAACATGGTTGCCCAGTGGTGGGCCAACCAGAGTTCTTGTGGCAAGGCAAAGTTGATCTGAAGAGGAAGGGTGCAGTCCGCCGCCGGGTTGCTGTGTCATTGGTACCAGAGCAGATATGGCAGTCCTTGTCGGGGTCCATGTGAAGGTCGCAGAGTGTTTTGGGGGACAGTGGGAGGTGTTGTTCCAGGGTATGATGCAGAGAGCACGACCAGGCAGGGACAGGCCATATGGCGGGGACGGATGCTACTACCTCCTTCCTCACACAGTCATTACCCTCCACATCTTACTCCTCTGAGACGTCTTCTGTGTCCGGTGTGTCAGGTGTGTGTGGTGGGGTTATGGCTGCATCACTGTGTGCCACTGACACATCAGGGTGCGAAGGTGATAGGGCTGCATCACTGTGTGCCACTGACACATCAGGGTGCGAAGGTGATTGGGCTGCATCACTGTGTGCCACTGACACATCAGGGGGAGGATATGTGTGTGTCAAGGTTCCTGCAGCAGTGACCTGGAACTGGCTCAGTGGCAGCAATGGCAAGATGAGGATCTGCAAGGCATGGAAGATCGCAACTACATCTCGCTGATGTTCAGCAGTGGCAGCCATACTTCCAGCCTGCATCGGCTCCATGGTCTCCATTAACCTCTGCATCTCTGCCAACTCTGTGCTGACATCGCTTGGGCCTGTCTGCCTAGACAGTTCTTTTAACCGAGTAATGGACCCAGCGATGTCAGCCAAGGATTGTTGGTGAGCATGGTGTGGACAGTGGGTGTCCGTTAGGGACTGTAGGTGCTCCCTGATGGGACTGAGGCACCCACGTATGGCATCGAGTTTGTCTGCCAGGAGCTCGAAACCCAACCGCAGCTGATCTGCCATCTTCTCCTGGCACCCTAACACATGGGGCCCGATTCTGATGCGGGTTGGAAAAGCTTCCCGACCGAATCGGTTGGGAAATGGTTTCCGACTCACTCAGATAGGGAAAGTCCGACTGGCGGAGTAGGATGCATCCGGATGCTTCCAGATACGATTTGGTTGAACTCCCATTGACTTCAATGGGAACATTTGTTCCTAACCGCATCAGAATTGGGCCCTCGGTCGGGAAGACACGTTCCCGATCCGATTTGGAAGGAGCAAATGCCGTTAGGAGGCCTTCCTAACCGCATCAGAATCAGGCCCTCGGTCGGGAAGCTTTTCCAACCCGCATCAGAATCGGCCCCATAGAGTTTGAAATCCGTATGTTGGTCGTGGGGGTCCTGGGAGGCAGCCGTGGTGGTGTGTGCTTCCTGCGGTGTGGTCTGTGCAGGGTGTGGGCTCACCGCGATGCAGCTGGGCTGCCCTACTCCTGGAGGTGGGTGCGGAGGCTGTCCACGAGCCGTTGGAGGGTGTCTGTGCAAATGTGCAGGGTGGCCTCTTCATCATCACTGAAGAGATGTGTGGTCTGCTCTGCTGGAGGTGTTGATTGTCCCTCTGCAATGTGAAGGGGAGATGCAGGTTAACAGTGTGTTCCATGTATGTTGACGCATTGTAGATGTTTACATTCAGACTGCATGACGATGTACATTGTGACTGTTTTGATGCAGCTGGCTATTTGATGGGAGTCAGTGGATATTTTGACTACATGACGGATGTGTGGTTGTACTCGTCCGTTATCAGCTCACAGTGTCATGCATTGCCAGTTGTGATTGGCCAGTTTCTACACACGAGCGGCACCAGTTGTGTCCTCTGTCCTGTGGTGTAGGGGTTGCACTCTGTCCCACATTGTCGTCAATGTTGATGTACTGTGATTGCTATGTGTGTGTGCTGCATTGTTGGCGATTCGCCCCTGCAGCTCTGCATTGGCGGACCCTTATCCCTTTCAATCGGTGTGCATTTGACTTGTGTGCTTTTCGGGTGCTGGGATGTTTGCGACTTGGGTCATTTGTGCTACTGGAGATATTTGTACTCTTGTGCATTGTTTGTCTGTAAATGTGTTTTTTACGTCATGGTTCGTAGGTGCACGTGGATGTGTCAGAGTGTGACCTGCTCCTTTACGGATGTGGTCCACACTCAGCCACCTCAGTGTCGTCTTGTGCACCATGTCATGTATTGTGACTTCAGCCATGCTATCTGTCATGCAGTGTCACTTGCATTGTCGGTGTGGCTCACAGAGCCACTGCTTTTTGGGATTCAGCACATGTGCATGGGTAGGTTTTGGCATTGGTGATATGGAGGAGGGCCCATTTGTGCGGATTGTGGACGGGGGACTACTTGGTGTTTCTATGTGTGCAGCAGTGTGCCAAGGGTATCAGGGACATGTTCCACAGTCATTGTGGGTGTGCAGTGTGCTGCACATGATTGTGAATGTGTGGCATTGTGCCCATCTGCCCCCGTCCCCCCAGTCCCCGGTCGTTACTCACCCTGTTGCTGTTGGGTCAGGTCATTTCGGGCTGTGTCCAGACCCCGACTCCTTGCACCATCTCCACGCTGATGACTGTGGCCACCATTTCCTCCAGCTCATCCAGCTCCTCCTGTGGCGCAGGACTCCCACCTCCAGTCGCCTTTGCTGCCTTCATGTTGGCAGCGAGTTTCTGTTTGGTTTGGCTGTGCACTTCATGACAGCGCCTCTTGACCTCCTCCATTGACCTCCTCGACACTCTGACTGCATTCACATTGGTGACGATAGACTGCCATATTTCCGTTTGTGTTGCCAATGACACAGTGGAGGTGACGAACAGTTGTTGGTAGTGTTCTATCACCTCCGTGACGATGATCTGGTCTTCCTGCAGACTGAACCCCGTCTTCCTCTTCCTCTTCTCCT
Source organism: Calotriton arnoldi (assembly GCA_963921515.1). NCBI lineage: Eukaryota > Metazoa > Chordata > Amphibia > Caudata > Salamandridae > Calotriton > Calotriton arnoldi. The sequence goes on from CAWUFW010007827.1 coordinate 156,265, forward strand.
TGCCCTTCCCCGAACACGGGGTTCCTGGCTGGTCGTCCGTGGGGCTTGTGGGGTTCGGGTTGTCCTCTGCACTCGGTCCGGGTGCATCCATGGTGCTACACAGTTTGTTTTGTTTTTGGTGTTTATTTTTTGGTTGCTCTTATAGTGCACTTTCACGCATGACGCGTGGGATTTGCGGGCCTGTGGCTGGTTGTTGCTGATTTTTGTATCGTGGTTTGGGACATCGCAGGTTTTTTCGCGTTCGTGTTTCGCATTGTTTCTGCGTCGCGTTGTTTTTTGGGTGGTCATTTGGCGCGTTATCCTGCTACTATCGCATGGTGCTGCAGGGTTGGGAATACCACGTTGACAGGGTGTTATTTTCCCGTGATGGACTGCGATGTGAAGGGTTGCGTTAAGCAACTTTTGCGGTAGTTATCACACGGTCTTAAGAATATGCCCCAAAGTTCCCTGATGTCAAGAAGGTCAAATGCCCCAGGCTGCAGGCTGTCCAGGTGATGAGGGGCACTGGTGGGGCTGATCAGGGCGTTATTTTTCCTTCAGGTTACTTAGTTCCAGTTTCTTCAGCAGGTTCCTTACTTCCAGTTTCTTCAGTAGATTCCTTAGTTCCACTTTCTTTAGTAGATTCATATACAGTCTGTCTTCACCAACACGTAGGTTCTTGTCAAATCGTCACCAAAATGTTATAATACAAAGTCCATTAGCTGAGGTGTATATTCTGTAGATTGTTTATTAAAGCTTAGTTACAACTTAAGTTCCAGGTAAGTAGGTAGATGATAACAGCTAGCCCAACCAGGTGCAGCTTCAATGCTGCTCAGCCTGCACACTACAACTGACACTCAGCACATCACCAGGCACCCATACATTCTATGACATCACCAAGAATTCAGCATTCCATTCATCACCAAGCACTCCAGCACTCATCCTGGCTGAGGAGTAGGGAAGATGTAGCTAAGGAAAAGAAATGGCAACAGTTAAGTCACAACAAAACCATATGCAAGATTTTTGTGAATCGAGGCCCACTCGGGTAACATTCTTTGATGCATCAGGCAAGTACGGAAAGGGGAGGTCAATAAGCACAATGGACACAACAACATTTGTAGCATACTGATTCCTGAATGAGGAAGAAAGAGGTATTCACTCTGCAGATAGAGTTCACTTCAGCCAGGATATAACAATCAAACTCTGCTGGCTGGGGAACACACTGCTATCAATTCAAGTGTCAAATGACTCAAGTGTGAGATCAGGAGAAATCCTCATGTAATAGGCCATTTTTAAATTGCCTTCTGAACTTGAGGTGGGCTTCCTGTTGCCTACATGCCAGGCCAGCTGCTCCCTGAAACAGAACACAAGCAACCCAAGACCAGTTTCACCCTGACTGGGGCTCTTCAGTCGGTGCAGTTTGGGTCCAGTGGCACAGTGAGAAAGGAGCCACGTATAGGCATACGCTTCACCATTTAGGGCATCACATCAAGCACACAAAAGGTGATGGGAGGAATGCTTGCAATAAGTATAACAACTGGTAATCCCTTCGGGTAGCATTTTAATCAATCAATATTTTGCCTATCTTGTCACATCAGTATGGACCCAGCTGTATACAAATCACTCTTGACCATGTTCCAATGAGAACAGTCCAGCCCAAAATATAGTGTTGGGTTGCTTGTGTCCTGCTTCATAACTCATAATATTTTTCCTCATTTCAACAACCTTGGTGCCATCTGTAGGAAGGTGGAATCTGACTGCATGGTTTCCCCCACTTTTTATCTGGTATTTTGCTGGTTTTCGACTTAGTCTGACTGGGATCCTGCTATTCAGGACCCCAGTCTATCTGCTTACTCCCTAAATTGGTTGTTCATGTACTTTAGGTACACTCCAGATTGGATTCTGGGGTACCCTTATAAGTCCCTAGTATATGGTATACTATGTACCCAGGGCATAGGCACCCCAGAGGCCTCCCAGGGGCTGCAGCATGTATTATGCCCCCCCTGAGAGACCATTTAAAATGACACCACAGGTCTGCTACTGCAGCCTGTGTAAGGTGGTGCATGCACCCCTTACTTAGATATAGGTTCACTATATCTATCCTAATCACTGCACATATAAACCTATCAGTCACCCCTTTAGCAGGCCTTATCAATTCTGAAAGCAGGGTGCTGGGTTTTATGTGAGAGGGTGCCCATGCATGAGCAGAGCCCCTCTGCAGCCTTCGGAACCTATTCTCTGGGGTTGTTTGTGATGCAGCCAACCATATATACTTAAGTGCATTATAACCTTGCAGTAAATGCTAACTTTAAAATGGCTGCGTGGAAACATGTTGTGTTTGGTGTCAAACACCTTGGAATCATACCTCCACACCAGTAACTGGTGTGGGAGGTATGATTCCACCCTCCTAGAGGGAGAAATATGTCAACACAGGTACACCTGGTACCAGCTTCACAGAACCCTGGCATCACAAAATGGATGCTGCCAGCCACAGACACGATTCTGCCCTCCTGCTGCTGGACGAAACTCTGGCAGGGGAAGGCTTGACAATAGGTTTCCTGTCACAGGGAGGTGTGACCACCTCCTAGACAGGCTTTAGTGTATTGGGGCTGGATGGGTGCACTCTCAGAGTGCTTTGATGTCTGCACTGGGGGCACATTTGGTGTCCTCGTGCATAGTCCAGCTCAAACCGGTTGCAGGGGCTATCAGCCCCTGCTCTGGTGCAAAACTGGACAAAGGACATGGGTGTAGCCACCCCTCTGTCCTGACCCTCCTATAGGTGGGTCCCCAGAGTTTGCCCCACCCCTTCCTTGGGTATAAAGTATGAACCCCTGGCTACAGGACTTTGGATATTACCTGGACTAAACCCTGCTACAGAAACCAAGTAACCTTCGACGATCTACGCTTTGCTGGACGACTGAAGAATCTCCCTTGGAGTAAAGGAGTTACTCCCTTGCTGAGCAGGCACCTAAACGCATCTGACCAGTTTGCATCTACGAAGCTCCCGAAGGACTCCGAAGATTTCTGCAATACAGGAGGTGGGTTCCCGAGGTCTCCAAGTTCGATCAGCGCTTTAAGCAATTCTGAGGCCCGAATCCCTCGTGGGGACCGTGAAACCCGTACCCCTGGGCACCGTGTACATTTGCAACAGCATATGCTTTTCGGCAATCCCTGAAGCTGTGCTTTAGGCTACTTGTAGTCCTGACCCGAGCAGTAATTCCACCAAAGATTACCGGCCTACACTCCACGAGTGTTCCGTGGGCAGGCACTTTGCGATTCCTCTTGAGGTCCCTTTGCGATCCCTGGTCTGTTGGCCTGTGGGTCCCTGAGAAGGCAACTTTACCTATCAGTGGGCTTCCCTGATTGCTCTAGATGTGCCCTGACTCTCCATTGCTTGGAGAGTCCCCAGGACCTTGCTGGTCCTCACAGAAGCATCTTTCCTCTGACCGCGTGGGTTGCAGTTGCCAAGGCTTGTTGGAGTTCAATCCGGACACTGACCCCCCAGCACTCGACCTCCTTTGTGGGACAGCTTGAATCCGGACTGTGGTCATCGCAGACGTCTCCTGGTCCCCATGGCTGCAGAGTCAAGCTTCACCTCTTCACACCTGAAGCACCCGACATCGGTGGGCTTTCGATTGCTCCGCTCCTGGTCACGTGAAGTGAACAAGACTTTGTCCCCTCTGCTTTCAGGTTCTTCACATCTCCGATCCAGGCTTGGTTCACACCGGACACTTTTCTTCTCCACGGCAGCAGTACTTTCTCGCATCACGCCATTGAAAACGATGAGGGTTTCCGACACCACTTGACCCCTATGCACCCGGCTCCTCTGGGATAGGTAACACGGGTACCTCGGTACTCTCAAGGGGGCTCGCCTTAGAACCTTCTATGTTTAGCTGGGTTTGCTTGAAGTCCTCTCCTAAGTGTCCTTAATCTTTAAAATTCCAACCGCGACTTTCCCATAGAGTTGTACGGAGCTCGCGTCTGTGTTCCCACACTGCACCCATCCTCCATGGGTCCCCTGTGTCACTACCTTGGGTGGTTCCTTGGGGTCCCAGCGATTCTACATGCTCTAGGCACTGTGTCTAGTCAAGTCGTGGTTCTTATACCACTTTCTTAGTATATGGTTCGGTCTCCCCCTGGAGCCCGCTGTGTATTGTGCTATTTACTGTCGTTCTAGTGATTCAATATTGTGTGTCTTGTTCTCTAATCTCATAAAGAGGTTAGTAGAGAGTGTTTAGTAATAAATACATATATTTGATATACACCTGGTGTAGTTCTCCTTTCATTTGGTCATTCAGGAGGTTATATACTGGTAAAACAAGCTGCTTTACATTCCTTCAAGACTTAGCCTGAAGGCTGCTCTCCACAGCTACCACTAGGATAGCTTTCTATAAAGGTTGTCTTTAACCTAATCATCAATAAGGGTCGTTTGGACTGGTGCAAGGTGCCCACTTTAATTAGTGGACAGCATATACCAGGCCAACTTCTCACATTGGTGTGCAGCGGTTGGGATTCAAGCTTGCTATTGTTTTACCAGATAATCTCATTGAGTGACTAACTGAAAATCACTAAAGGTACTTAGGTACATATAAATCAAGACTAGAATAAAGTAAGTTCTACTGAACTTAGAGTTTGGTAAGTCAAGGGCGTAGCACACCCTTTCTCCAACTCAAGAGAGTTCAGTTCCCACTAGAGTAGGTAGGTAGGTGCATACACCACACCACACTAGCATGTCTTCTAGGCCTGAAGCCAGTGGCTCCTTGCCAACTAAGTATGACCATCTCTCATTCCAGGAATTGAGAGCCATGTGTACATCTAGGAAACTGAAGACAGGGAAAAATCCAAACTACCCAACGTCTCATAGAGACTTTGCTTTTAGATGGCCTCAGAAAGACTCCAGGGTCTGATGAGGTAGGCAAAGGGGGTGGGGCAGCAGAAGAGGAAAGGACAGGAAGTGGGAACTTCAATGACCTGGACTCTGATGCTGGCCAGGAGGATCAAAATGATTCTACCCTGGACAATCCAATTCTTCCTGAAGGTGAGGAAGGAGGCCTCAATGGTCCTCTCTTTTCCCCACCTGGAAGGGTTAACAGTTTACCAAGAAGAGCAAGATCTCCTTCTCAGGAATCTAATCATTCTGGTACATCTGTAGGGAGCTCTGTTTCCCATAGGACCTCTGCTTCTCATAAAAGGGAGTCCTCTTATGAGAAGAAGTGCCAAATGCTTGAGTTTGAGAGAGCTAAGCTCAGAATCAAGAGAGAGCAATTGGCCTTAGATAGGGAATCCCTGGAGCTTCAGAGAGCTTCTCAGAAGTTGAGGCTAGAACCCCATGGTGGCAGCAACAGTGTCCCTAGGAGTAGAGAAGATACTCATAACCATAGGAACCTGAACAAGATTGTCCCTCCCTACCAGAGTGGGGATGACATCCACAAATGGATAACTGCACTGGAGAGGGCCTGTAAGGTACAGAGGGTCCCCCAGGAGCAGTGGGCAGCAATCTTGTGGCTCTCCTTTGCAGACAAAGGTAGAAACAAGCTCCTCACTGTAAGAGAAGAGGATGCTGATAATTACAAAGTCCTGAAGAGTGCTCTGATTGATGGGTTTGGCTTAGCCACTGAACAATACAGGTTATAGTTCAGAGACACCCAAAAGGCACAGACTCAGGACTGGGTTGACTTAGTAGATTGTGCTACTAAGTCTCTGGAAGGTTGAATACATGGCAGCAAGGTGCATGACTTTTTAGGATTGTACAATTTGATTATGAGGGAGCAGATCCTTAATATTTGTCAAAACCAGCTTTTACACCAGTACCTTGTGGACTCTGATCTGACCTCTCCCCAAGAATTGGGAAAGAAGGCAGCAAATGGGTCAGAACCAGAGTAAAACCAAAGAATCAGGGTGGTGACCAGAAGAAAGATTCTTCCAAAAACCAAGAGAAAGGTGGGGATAAATCAAAAGATACATCCACTACAGGGCCCCAAAAGTCCTCTTCTGGGGGTGGGTCCCAAACTCCTTCCTCCCCTGAAAAGAAACCTTATTGCCATATATGTAAGACGCCTGGCCACTGGAAAAATGACCCCAGTTGCCCTAAGGCCAGCAATAAAGAAAATGTTCCTCCCAGCAATACTACCACTCCTCCTGGTACTACAAGTAGAAATCCCCCAGGTGGTAGGAATGCACCCAAAAAGTTAGGTGCGTTGGTATGGGGAACTGAGGTGGACCCCAGCTTATCAAGGTCCTCCTCCCAGGCCTCCTTAGTCTGTGATGGTGGCATGGGATTTGCCACTTTTACTGTCAGTCCTAATTATTTGGGCAAGTACAGACAGGAGCCACTGATCAATGGTCAGAAAGCTGTGGCCTTCAGAGACACAGGGGCTAGTGTCACCATGGTGACAGGGAAACTAGTCCCCCCTCAACAGCTTTTACTTGAGTTTAAGTACCAGGTGACCAACATTGATGGTATTAAAACAGATCATCCCATGGCCATAGTCATTATCAGCTGGGGAGGGGTCACTGGCCCTAAAGAGAGTGGCAGTGTCCCCAAACTTGCCTGTAGATTGCCTGTTGGGCAATGATCTGGAGATTTCAGCCTGGGCTGAAGTTGAATACCAGGCCCATTTAAGAATGTTAGGCCTCCCTGAGAAAGTTGGTGGGGCTCTTAGGGTCTCAGCCCCATCACAGGGAAATTTTGGAGAGGTGGAGCCTGAAAGAATGGCCCACTCTACTCCACAAGAGAGCAGAAGGGTGGAAGAAAAGTCTTCTACCCCCCAGACAATAGGTAAGGGTCAGCTTCCTCAGGGATCTGATCCTACCCCTAGTGAAGGAACTGCCCCAGAGGTGGTCAGGCCTGGCCTGGCAACACCCCTGATGGCAGGAGACCCTTCTAAGGTGGTACCCAGTCTGGAGCAGGTATCCTGCCCCTCTCTACCCTACCTCACTCAGCCTAGGGCTGCAAAGGTCAGGGAGGTCAGTGGACCCCTTAGGGCCCATTTCTCAGAGGAATCCCCTCATCCACAGATTAGGGGCACCCAGTCTAGTAGCCCTATCCAGGTGAAAATTCCTCAACCCACTGAGGGATCCCTCTTACCATTGGATAGGGACCTCCCCCAGATGGATTCTGTTGGGCCAAGGCAAACCTGGGACCAAGTGGTTTCAAACCTACCATGTCCCTCCAGTGTTCCAACCAGAGGAACCCAACCCCCAGCTGTAGGCAGCCAGAGGTTTACCCTTAGGGCCAGATACAACTCAGTCATGGAAAGAAAGGCCTCCATGGTGAACAGTGATCTGAGGAAGCTGAGGCCAACTTTATTATGGCCTCTCTTCTCTACTCAGCCACCCCACCAGCCTTTTACTTTGCCAAAACACCCCACAGGTAGAAATTCCAACTTTTGGACACCATCCCATACCCTTAGGGGTAGGGACTGCTTAGTGGACCATAAGACAGGGGGTATCCATGCTAATGCAGGATCTTCCTTATATGGCTACTTAGTCAATAAAGGCTCAACTGGACAAGGTTAGCCTTATCTCCTTTCGTTTGGGGGGGGTTATGTAGGAAGGTGGAATCTGACTGCATGGTTCCCCCACTTTTTTTCTGGTGTTTTGCTGGTTTTCGACTTAGTCTGACTGGGATCCTGCTATTCAGGACCCCAGTCTATCTGCTTACTCCCTAAATTGGTTGTTCATGTACTTTAGGTACACTCCAGATTGGATTCTGGGGTACTCTTATAAGTCCCTAGTATATGGTATACTATGTACCCAGAGGCCTCCCAGGGGCTTCAGCATGTATTATGCCACACCTGAGAGACCATTTAAAATGACACCACAGGTCTGCTACTGCAGCCTGTGTAAGGTGGTGTATGCACTCCTTACTTAGATATAGGTTCACTATATCTATCCTAATCACTGCACATATAAATCTATCAGTCACCCCTATAGCAGGCCTTATCAGACCTGAAGGCAGGGTGCTGGGTTTTATGTGAGAGGGTGCCCATGCATGAGCAGAGCCCCTCTGCAGCCTTCGGAACCTATTCTCTGGGGTTGTTTGTGATGCAGCCAACCATATATACTTATGTGCATTATAACCTCGCGGTAAATGCTAACTTTAAAATGGCTGCATGGAAACATGTCGTGTTTGGTGTCAAACACCTTGGAATCATACCTCCACACCAGTAACTGGTGTCGGAGGTATGATTCTACCCTCCTAGAGGGAGAAATATGACAACACCGGTACACCCGGTACCAGCTTCACAGAACCCTGGCGTCACAAAATGAATGCTGCCAGCCACAGACACGAGTCTGCCCTCCTGCTGCTGGACGAAACTCCGGCAGGGGAAGGCTTGATAGTAGGTTTCCTGTCACAGGGAGGTGTGACCACCTCCCAGACAGGCTTTGGTGTATTGGGGCTGGGTGGGTGCACTCTCAGAGTGCTTTGATGTCTGCACTGGGGGCACATTTGGTGTCCTCGTGCATAGTCCAGCTCAAACCGGTTGCAGGGGCTATCAGCCTCTGATCTGGTGCAAAACTGGACAAAGGACATGGGTGTAGCCACCCCTCTGTCCTGACCCTCCGGTAGGTGGGCCCCCAGAGTATGTCCCACCCCTTCCTTGGGTATAAAGTATTAACCCCTGGCTACAGGACTTTGGATATTACCTGGACTAAACTCTGCTACAGAAACCAAGTAACATTCGACGATCTACGCTTTGCTGGATGACTGAAGAATCACCCTTGGAGTAAAGGAGTTACTCCCCTGCTGAGCAGGCAACTAAACGCATCTGATCAGTTTGCATCTACGAAGCTCCCGAAGGACTCCGAAGATTTCTGCAATACAGGAGGTGGGTTCCCAAGGTCTCTGAGATCGATCTGCGCTCTCAGCAATTCTGAGGCCTGTATACCTTGTGGGGACCGTGAAACCCGTACCCCTGGGCACTGTGTACATTTGCAGCAGCATATGTTTTTCGGCAATCCCTGAAGCTGTACTTTGGGCTACTTGTAGTCCTGACCCCGAGCAGTAATTCCACCAAATATTACCGGCCTACACTCCACGAGTGTTCCGTGGGCTGGCACTTTGTGATTCCTCTCAAGGTCCCTTCGCGATCCCTGGTCCGTAGGCCAGTGGGTCCCTGAGAAGGCAACTTTACCTTTCAGTGGGCTTCCCTGGTTGCTCCAGACGTGCCCTGACTCTCCATTGCTTTGGGAGTCCCCAGGACCTTGCTGGTCCTCACAGAAGCATCTTTCTTCTGACCACGTGGGTTGCAGTTGCCAAGGCTTGTTGGTGTTCAATCCGGACACTGACCCCCCCAGCACTCGACATCCTTTGTGGGACAGCTCGAATCCGGACTGTGGTTGTCGCAGACGTCTCCTGGTCCCCGTGGCTGCAGAGTCAAGCTTCACCTCTTTGCACCTGAAGCACCTGAAGCACCCAACATTGGTGGGCTTTCGGTTGCTCCGCTCCTGGTCACGTGAAGTGACCCAGACTTTGTCCCCTCTGCTTTCAGGTTCTTCACATCTCTGATCCAGGCTTGGATCACACCGGACACTTTTCTTCTCCACGGCAGCAGTACTTTCTCGCATCACGCCATTGAAAACGACGAGGGTTTCCGACGCCACTTGACCCCTATGCACCCGGCTCCTCTGAGATAGGTAACAGGGGTACCTCGGTACTCTCAAGGGGGCTGGTCTTAGAACCTTCTATGTTTTGCTGGGTTTGCTTGAAGTCCTTTCGTAAGTGTCCTTAATCTTTAAAATTCCAACCGCGACTTTCCCATAGAGTTGTACGGAGCTCGCGTCTGTGTTCCCACACTGCACCCGTCCTCCGTGGGTCCCCTGTGTCACTACCTTGGGTGGTCCCAACGATTCTACGTGCTCCTAGGCACTGTGTCTAGTCAAGTTGTGGTTCTTATACCACTTTCTTAGTATATGGTTCGGTCTCCCCCTGGAGCCCGCTGTGTATTGTGCTATTTACTGTCGTTCTACTGATTCAATATTGTGTGTCTTGTTCTCTAATCTCATAAAGAGGTTAGTAGAGAGTGTTTAGTAATAAATACATATATTTGATATACACCTGGTGTGGTTCTCCTTTCATTTGATCATTCAGGAGGTTATATACTGGTAAAACAAGCTGCTTTACATTCCTTCAAGACTTAGCCTGAAGGCTGCTCTCCCCAGCTACCACTAGGATAGCTTTCTATAAAGGTTGTCTTTAACCTAATCATCAATAAGGGTCGTTTGGACTGGTGCAAGGTGCCCACTTTAATTAGTGGAAAGCATATACCAGGCCAACTTCTCACACCATCCACAACATGATGCGTTGATCCTTGAGATTCCACAACTAAGCACCATGACATTTTGAGCTGGAATTCTTTGGCTTACCATTTTAGATGAGAGATTCCTGTGGTGCGATGGGGAGTGCAAAATACATTCTAAATATACAAACACCAAGAAATCACCAGACCACACTTCAAGCAATTGAACATCTCTAAGAACTCACTGACTTGGGGATTGGACAAAGCAATTCTTCTGTGCGTTAGTCCATATTCAACAGAAAAATAGTCTTTGAAGTGGAGGTGGGCTGTACAGAATTATCTGAGGCAATGTATAATGACAGAGCCTCACACGAAAAATGCCTTCTGCAAGAGACAAATCAAATTCTCAGCAGTACTTGTTAATAATGACTCAGATTTGACCCACTGGGAATAATAGTCAGTGAGATGTGCTGCCAGAATATCATTTCCAGCACATCTCCTGACTTAGATATTATATACTAAACATAATTTAAGAATATTTCACCGTAATGGAGTTAATAGCAGAAAATCTACACCCGGTGGGACAATATGATTCTTGACGATATCTAGGAGCAATATCTATGTCAGACAATATTTCTGAGTACAATATTCTATGACATCCTGACTTCAGTGAAAATTAATTAAAAAATCCTGTTGCCAGGCAACAACTGGAAAGGACCAAAAATCAATATCCAATATTCGCCATGATTCATCTTGCAACTCAATGTGACACAAAAACCTATTATATATATATATATAAATGTGTCTCTGAATCCTGTCTAACTGCATAATAATTTGTGAAGCCTTGTACCATGTGAACATCAGTATGTTTCCATACAATGTTTTAGTAACACGCATTCTATAAAAACTTTAAGAGGAATGGATTGCAAAATATCATTCACAACATATGGAGAAATTTATTTTGAACCTTGCAATTCTAGCTTTATTTCAACCACTAACGTGTCCTAAATTTTCTACTATGGCTGGATGTAAATGTCCAATTGAACCTCTTTACGGCATTTGTTCAACATCACTTCTCTGACAGCTTAAAAGACAGACTTAGGGGTTGATTCCGACTCGGATCCGGAAAAAATACCGACCGACACGTACCCGTGGCGCACGACACTCCAAGTACGATGCAAGGCGCGAAAAATCCGACCGACACGTACCAAAACTAAGTCGACCGACCGAGCCGCACGGAAAACAGCAATCCGGCCGGAAAAACACGCGAATCCAACCGACCGACACGCACCCGGAACAAATCCGACCGAAACGTACACGCGAACTCCAAACCGCAAAGTACGATGCAAGGCGCGAAAACCACGAGCGAGTCGGACGGAGGACAAGCCGTACGACCGACACGCATACAAAACCGAGCCGAAGCAACACAATACACCGCGACCGACGCGTACGCAGCATAGAAAACTGCACAAACACAGCGTGAACGAAACGGAGAACACCGTACGAGACCAATGCAGGGTCCGACTCGGTCACAAGAACGTTTCCAACATACACAAACAGCACAAAGGAAAAATCACCCAAAAAAAGGCCAAACAAGCAATTACCAAGCCAATAAATACTGGGGGGTGGGGACAGAGAACAAAGACACACCCACAACTCCACCTATATAAAGGACACAAATCACTACCATGAGCCTTTGCAAATGCCATTCCACTGCCAGCACCCAAGAGAAAGCAACCACACACCCACAGCTCATCCCTCACACAAGCCACACACCATCAGCACACCAACAAATACCTACCTCACATACACCCAGCAAAACACACACTCACACACCCTCACCTGCACACCAACACACACATCACCCACCATCACCACCCATCACCATGCCCCCCAAGAAGAATCCCAAGTTCCTAGATAGTGAATTGGAAGTCATGGTAGACGAGATCCTCAGGGTGGAGCCACAGCTGTTTGGCACACTGGTCCAACAGACCCCCATGTCGCAGAAAACCAAGATGTGGGAGAGGATCATCAACAGGGTGAACGCCCAATCACCATGTCGGCGCACAAAGACCGACATCCAGAACAGGTGGTATGACGTGCGCAGGAGGGTACGGGACATGCTGAAGAAAGACTACATCAACAGCCAATACACCGGCAGTGGCCCTCCTGCCAAGCCAATATACCTCAGGCCCTGGGAGGAGAAGGTGCAGGCCATCCTTCCGCCAGTGAGCGTATATGGACTAGAGGACATCCCAGAGCCTGGTGAGTACACAACAAATGTACACAATATACTGCCACAAAACACACACATCACTGTCAAGGGGAGAGTCAAACCATGCACTCATAGCAATTACACAGCAACTAGAACAGAATCATCCCAAAATGTGTATGTCAGTCAGATAAACACAACACATGCCATCAAAAAAGTCACATCCAACTGTGCCAACACATGTACAAACACAACCACAACTACAGCTAGGCAGTGGCACAAATAGAACTAACAAACACATCCACACATGTAGCCACCACAACAACACCAACACACAGTGAAGACCACTCAAAGGAAGGAATTCTGTGTATGCTGGCCAAGTCAGTGTAGCCAATAGCATCATGGGAGTCGCAGTCACACATATTGCCCCCCCACAACTGTCCCATCAACACCACCATGAACCATGCGCACATCACAGGGAGTGGAGAAGGACTCACAAGATGGCTGACACTGGCTACTGCTGTGGGGAGCACAAGGCCCTGCTGGCAACTGTGCACCAACAAACAGCAGGACACCACTGACTGACATCCTGAGAGACAACTTACACTCCCTGCAATGCAAGCACGTTCCATGGTGGGAAATCTGGCTAGCTGGGTGGGAAGGGGGACTTGCAGCACTGACCATAGTCACAAGCACCTCCCCTCACACACCCCCCAACACAAACTCCACAGAACCCATCTGGTAGAATGCAATGCCCCCCATCCTAACACAAGATCCCACAAAGAACCACCACCCTGGGTTATGTTGTGTGAAGCACAGGGACACTCTTGGGACTCTTAGCCAAACAACTGCCAGGACAACACTACCAGCCATCCTGTCAGCACAGCCAGCCCACCCCACAGGGAAGCAGAATCAAAAGGAAGGAAGCATGGGCATGCTGGGAAGGGGGTGGAGGCAATAGCATGATGGGAGTCGTAGTCACTGATATTGGTCACCCCCACAACTGTCCCATCAACACCACCCTGAACCATGCTCACATCACAGGAAGTGGAGAAGGACTCACAAGATGGCTGACACTGGCTACTGCTGTGGGGAGCACAAGGCCCTGCTGGCAACTGTGCACCAACAAACAGCAGGACACCACTGACTGACATCCTGAGAGACAACTTACACTCCCTGCAATGCAAGCACGTTCCATGGTGGGATATCTGGCTGGCTGGGTGGGAAGGGGGACTTGCAGCACAGACCATAGTCACAAGCACCTCCCCTCACACACCCCCAACACAAACTCCACAGAACCCACCTGGTAGAATGCAATGCCCCCCATCCTAACACAAGATCCCACAAAGAACCACCACCCTGGGTTATGTTGTGTGAAGCACAGGGACACTCTTGGGACTCTTAGCCAAACAACTGCCAGGACAACACTACCAGCCATCCTGTCAGCACAGCCAGCCCACCCCACAGGGAAGCAGAATCAAAAGGAAGGAAGCATGGGCATGCTGGGAAGGGGGTGGAGGCAATAGCATGATGGGAGTCGTAGTCACTGATATTGGTCACCCCCACAACTGTCCCATCAACACCACCCTGAACCATGCTCACATCACAGGAAGTGGAGAAGGACTCACAAGATGGCTGACACTGGCTACTGCTGTGGGGAGCACAAGGCCCTGCTGGCAACTGTGCACCAACAAACAGCAGGACACCACTGACTGACATCCTGAGAGACAACTTACACTCCCTGCAATGCAAGCACGTTCCATGGTGGGATAACTGGCTGGCTGGCTGGCTGGGTGGGAAGGAGGACTTGCAGCACTAACCATAGTCACAAGCACCTCCCCTCACACACCCCCCAACACAAACTCCACAGTACCCACCTGGTAGAATGCAATGCCCTCCATCCTAACACAAGATCCCACAAAGAACCACCACCCTGGGTTATGTTGTGTGAAGCACAGGGACACTCTTGGGACTCTTAGCCAAACAACTGCCAGGACAACACTACCAGCCATCCTGTCAGCACAGCCAGCCCACCCCACAGGGAAGCAGAATCAAAAGGAAGGTAGCATGGGCATGCTGGGAAGGGGGGTGGAGGCAATAGCATGATGGGAGTCATAGTCACTGATATTGGTCACCCCCACAACTGTCCCATCAACACCACCATGAACCATGCTCACATCACAGGGAGTGGAGAAGGACTCACAAGATGGCTGACACTGGCTACTGCTGTGGGGAGCACAAGGCCCTGCTGGCAACTGTGCACCAACAAACAGCAGGACACCACTGACTGACATCCTGAGAGACAACTTACACTCCCTGCAACGCAAGCACGTTCCATGGTGGGATAACTGACTGGGTGGGTGGGTGGGAAGGAGGGCCGGCTGTCAACCAAACACAACCAATGCAGAAAAATGTTCACACCCCAGAAAATACATAGAAATGCCCAAATAATGCAGGACAATGTGCCACACCAATATCAACCCCTGACTGTGACGACTTAGGACAATGCAATGTACAGGCCCGCACCCAGAGGCACAGTCACAACTGTCATGTGTGTCAACCATTGATGCCTGCAGAAACATGACATACATTGTTTGTGTCTCCCAAAAACAGGTGATGATGGGGACACAGCAGCAGACGCTGAGGAGTCCCAGTCCCAGGCTCAAGAGGATGCCGAGCTCACTGGCGTCGTACAGCCTCTGTCCTCCTCGGACGATGAAGAACAACCTGGCACATCCGGTGCAAGTCAACATGCAGCACCAGCAGGACCACCAGCTGCAGCACCAGCAGGACCACCAGCTGCACCCCCTGCACCCACCCCTCCAACGACTGTCACCACGAATACCATCCCTGCCGACATGGACAGAACAAGGAGCAACACCAGCACAGTGACCCTGGACCAACCTGGGGCCATGGACACCACCACCACCACCAACCCCCAAGGTGGACCAGGGTTATCTGTGCGTGCCACTGCACACACTGCACATGTCAGCAGGGGTGGTGGGAGGGGTGGGAGACAGAGGTCGCTGCTTGCAGACGTTGCTGGTGTGCATGATGACCCACAACTGGTACGCATAGCTGATGCGTACCAGTCCTGCACCGGAGAGCTCAGCCAGGTAGTGGGGCTCCTCAGAGACATTAAACAGCAGCAGGCTGCCCATCATGCCCGCTTGGACTCCCACATGTCCCACGTGGAGTCACACATGTCCCGTGTGGACTCACACATGTCCCGCGTGGAGTCCAAGTGGGATGCACTGCATGAGATGACGGCGGTGCACAGGGACATTTTACAATGCCTCCGCCAGATGAACAGCAACCAGTCCACACCTCCCTGTGTGCCAACAACATCTGGTGCCGAACAAACTGCAACTGCCACAGGGAGGGAGGAGGACTCTGACGGAGAGTCCCCTGCACCGCAGCAGCCTGTACTTGAGGGGCCCCCCCAAGAAGAGGGGTCGTCCGAGGAGGGAAAAGTGAGAGGCCGATGGCCAAGCGCAACTCCCAGGAAGCCTGAACCTGTTCTGGATGTCCGCCTTTGTGCACAGACTGTTCACCCTGTTGACGGCAACACTACTCCCACACATTGCATGGGGAGTACAAGTTGGACCAATGTGTCAGACAACTGTGGCCCCGATACTGGGGATCCTGTCTACCCGGACTTTCAATTCACCTAGGAACTTGGGATTGCAAGATT
The DNA here is from genome assembly GCA_963921515.1 of Calotriton arnoldi. NCBI lineage: Eukaryota > Metazoa > Chordata > Amphibia > Caudata > Salamandridae > Calotriton > Calotriton arnoldi. The sequence continues at coordinate 172,391 of CAWUFW010007827.1, forward strand.
TATGTACAGCACAACCCATCCTATGCACTATTAACACAAATGTATCACAATAAACACACTAATACACCATACTTGCCTCTGTCGTGATTCCAACGTGGGTGCTGTTATGGGGATGATGAACTGCAAAATTACACTGTGTATGCGAACTGCAACAGCAAGGACAACACAGGCATGTGAGTACAGGCAACGTGACACACATGAGGGAGACACACCACCAGGGCTACACAACACATACACACCTAGGCCATCTGACTCATTGCCTACACTGATGTTGCCAGGGAAGACAGTGCAATGCACAGACACCACACCCATTCCCAGTTGTAGTCAAGTAGCCCACAGGTGCAGTAAGCAAATGGCAGTCAAATGTGTGACCACAGACAATGCACATCACAAAGTGAAGCACAGGTTTATTACACAGTTGCAACATGCCGTAACCACTACAGATGCAAGGTAACCCCACCTGGCAGCGGGCACACAGTCAACAACTGTAGACGGAAGGAAGTCCATGGGTGTGGCGCACATCACCTGTAGGGACACAACAGCTACCAGCCTGGATGTGCAATCACGTCGTCGGTGGACACAGTTGACCAAACGAATCTGAAAGTACCCTGCGAAGGACAGAAATGACACACAGTCAAAAGCAATGGAGTACAGGACAGAACAGCAAAACTCATGCACAATACATGTTACAAGATACCCACCCAGAACCAAGTTAGCATGTCAACACTGTTGGGGAGTACAGCCCACCTGTCACCACACATCGCAACACACATCCAGTCAAGTAGCCCATGGACACACTCCAACAGCACCAGAGCACCACCCACACATCATGCCAACTCACATCATTGACATGACACCTCAGGATACTCACATTCAGCTAAAGAAGTTGGTGATGAGCTGTGTGCGGACATCACCGTCACCATCATCATCATCATCGTCACTGGCATCGTGGTCCAGGCCAGGATCCTCCACAGGTGGCGGATGTTGGTCATTGTCATCCTGGATGAGAGGCAACTCCTTCCGCACTGCCAGGTTGTGGAGCATGCAGCAGACGATGATAATCTTGCACACTTTCGCAGGGGCATATGGGAGGGACCCTCCGGTCTTGTCCAGGCAGCGGAAGCGGCTCTTCAGGAGACCAAAGGTCCGCTCAATCACTCTCCTGGTCCGACCATGTGCCTCATTGTAGCGCATCTGGGCAGGTGTCACAGGGTTCCTGAGGGGTGTCAGCAACCACGGCATGTTGGGGTATCCCGAGTCACCTACGGACAGACAAGTGCACATTAGCTGACTTGGAAAAGTGGGCGGAATACTACAGATCAGATCACACACAATGGCACAAAGTCAGTACACACCGACAAGCCAGGCACGCTGGTTCTGCATCTGTGCCATCATCCTGGGGATGCGACTACTCCTCATCACAAAGGCATCGTGTGCTGAACCAGGGAAACGGGCACACACGTGTGTGATGGTCATGTCTGCAAGACACACCACTAGTGCATTGACCGAGTGGTAGTGCTTGCGGTTCCTGTAGGCCTGCTCCTGGGCCTGTGGTGGTACCAAAGCCACATGTGTCCCATCAATGGAGCCAATTACATGCGGCATCCTCCCCAGGGCATAAAAGTCACTCTTCACGTCAGTGAGTCGTCGCAGTCTAGGGAAATAGATGTACCGGTTCAGGAAGAGCAACATTGCCGCCAAAACATCGCGGAGCACACGGCTGAACATGGTCTGTGACATCCCACCAGCAGTCGCCACAGTATGTTGGAAGGTACCGGTGGCAAAGAAGTGTAGGGCTGCCATCACCTTCACCTTGGGGATCAGCGCTGTAGGATACGGCCGGCCAGGCTGCAAATGTGGGGACAACTGCACTGCCAAATCCTCAATCAGCTGCCTGGTGAAGCGGTACCGTCGGATGCTGTCCCGTTCCACCATCGTTGCCAGGTCTGGGAATGGCCGATGGACAGCAGGAGCCCTGCAGTGCAGAGGAGAAGTAAGCAAGATTGTCAGTCACCCCACATATGCGGCATTGAACACACTCAAGATCCCAACATACATCATTATGAGGCACAACTACATGAAGTGTGCAGTACCGGAAGGACATGTATGGTACATACATGGCCAACATCTGTCAACACGGTCCAACAGGTGGCATCAATTAGTCCCAGGTTGGCCCATTGGATATCATGAGGCCGTGTCACAGTTCCCATCTCCTGCTGCCGTGTCACAATAACCCCCACAGTGACATGTGAGGACAGATGTGCCCCAGGCACCACAGCTCAACGACAGGTACATTCCCAGGGACCCTGTAATGCCACATGGACACTGGCATTACATGGAGTATCATGTATACACCACAGCAAAACAACCATGACCCCCACAGGTAGTGGCCCCACTTGCCACGGCAGGACAGACATGGACGTCTGTGACACACACGCACAACATCAGAGTCCATGCACACACAACGTGGATGTGGAGACTGTCTCCCATTGTGCACATGAAATCAGAGACATTGTAAACACTACATGCACAAAGACTGTGGAGGACCATCACTATTGTGCCACTGGGACACCCTGGCTCAAACATACCGTCCCACATGGGACTCACGGGGTATGTGACATGACATACACATACACCACTGTGAAATGTGACCATGGCACATGCACAGATATGAACAGTTGCACATCACAGTGGTCACGTACACGTAACACCCAGGATCCTGTCCCCATGAACACGTGCACAGCCTGGGGGTGGCTGCCCACATGTGACACCCACAGGACAACATGTACACACAATAGGAAATGCATCCTTACATGCCTTATGATAAGGTTTGGACAGGCTGTCGTGATGTAGGTGTGCCCCTCACTCCCTGGGAGCTATCTGTGGCTGGCATATGTCCATCTGAGACAGGCATGCTGACATATGCCAGTCACATGTACAGTGATGCGTTGTACCTCAATGGACCGATCGGTGCCTCCGGCCGGCCCATTGCATTCAATGTGTGCGGGTACGCGTTGTACCCCTGTGCGCGTTGTACCGCAATGGACCGATCGGTGCCTCCGGCCGGCCCATTGCATTCAATGTGTGCGGGTACGCGTTGTACCCCTGTGCGCGTTGTACCGCAATGGACCGATCGGTGCCTCCGGCCGGCCCATTGCATTCAATGTGTGCGGGTACGCGTTGTACCCCTGTGCGCGTTGTACCGCAATGGACCGATCGGTGCCTCCGGCCGGCCCATTGCATTCAATGTGTGCGGGTACGCGTTGTACCCCTGTGCGCGTTGAACCGCAATGGACCGATCGGTGCCTCCGGCCGGCCCATTGCATTCAATGTGTGCGGGCACGCGTTGTACCCCTGTGCGCGTTGAACTGCAATGGACCAATCGGTGCCTCCGGCCTGCCCATTGCATTCAATGTGTGCGGGTACGCGTTGTACCCCTGTGCGCGTTGTACCGCAATGGACCGATCGGTGCCTCCGGCCGGCCCATTGCATTCAATGTGTGCGGGTACGCGTTGTACCCCTGTGCGCGTTGTACCGCAATGGACCGATCGGTGCCTCCGGCCGGCCCATTGCATTCAATGTGTGCGGGTACGCGTTGTACCCCTGTGCGCGTTGTACTGCAATGGACCGATCGGTGCGCACCCATTGACAATGGGCTTGCCTGGCAACGGACGCGTTTTCGAATTTCGAACGAGTCGGTTGCTGTAAATTCAGTTGGTCACCCACAACAATGTTGCAAAATCATGTATGTCATGAAGTTGAGGATTTGAAGGATGCTGTGGGCGTGTTTTGGTGCTGCTATTCCATGGATTGGCCAGATTCAGAAGATGCAAACGACTTGGACCTATCACTTTGGACACAAGGGACAGTATCTGCCTCTCCAGCACATATATATTGCTGGCTGTTCCCCTGAGAGCTCACTTGCCTGCACTACATGCTCCAGGATGACATCTGCCACTGCACTGCTGCTGTCTCTGCCCCTCTGGACCCTGCAATGGCACGTACTGTGGAGAGAGCCCCAGCCTTCAGCCTTGAAGAGAACCAGGCCCTGCTGGACAGCCTACTTCCACAGTACAGCAAGCTGTATGGGACTCCAGGGGAGCAGGTGAGTGTTCTGTGCACTGCCTTTCTGAATGGGCTTTTTGTGTGACTGGCAAGGCTGAGAGTCTGCACGCCACTGGCTAGCAGGCTCACTGAGTAGTTGTCACCCCCCATAGTGTGTAGTGACGTGCACTGGACAGGTATGGTGCAGTGACAGTGCATTTGAACATGGTTTTACTTCCCATGCAATGATACCATGTAGTGACGTCTGGCAAACTGTACATGGGCAGCTTTGCACTGCCTGTGTACATCATGTGCCCCTGTGATTGAGACATGTATATGCAACTGTGTCATGCACGGATATGTTGCATGTGTGGTAATGGCCTTTTCACTTTGTCATCCTGACAGGTTAATGCCCATCGGAAGCAGGAAATCTGGAAGGACATCGTCCGGGCTGTCCGGTCCGTGGGGGTCTACAAGCGCCGGATCCGCAACTGCCAGAAGAGGTGGCAGGACCTTCGGGGCTGGACCCGGAGGATTGCACGGGTCCAGCTGAAGCTGTCGCCTCCTCGCAGGAGGGGCGGAACACGGACCCTGACCCCCCACATGCTCCAGATCCTGGCGGTGGTGTTTCCAGACCTGGATGGGCAGCTGAAGGCCAGACAGCAGCAAGGAGGGGGTGAGTCAAAGACTGCACTGTGAACTCTGTATTACATGCTTTGTGCCCTCCTCTGGCCTGGTTCAACTGCCACAGTGCAGCAGTCATGTTGTCCAGGAGCCATGTCCCTCTATTGTGCACTGCCCACTGCTCATCTGATACCCAGGTGTGGCCCTTACATTCAGGGAATTGTGTCACTTGGGACTGTGTCCTTGCAGTTTGCTTCACTAAAGGTGGGGGACTGCGTCTGTTTCCCTAACTCTGTTGTGGGCATCATGGGTGGGTCCATTGTTCACACAACGCCTGGGTTTGGACATGTGATCTGCGTGTTGCTTTGATATGCGGTCCACTTGCTGAGCTGAGCCACCACATGTGCCTGGGGTATGTGGCACACGCCCATGCAGCGGGTGGGAACAATGTTTGGGCCCCAGGAGTGTGCAGATTACGTGTGTCACACATACATAGCCAGCTATCCACTGTCCAGGGCACATCCCTCATTCATGTGGAGCAGGACAGTCATGCCTACTCCAGGCCATGCAATGCACTCTGTACTCCCACTCCCGTGTATCAGCTGACACATTGTGCACAGTGATTTGACCCCTCCGGTGTCTGCCTCTGTGTCAGTGTGCTGTGGATTAGTTGCCAGGACTGCTGGGGTGTTTCTTGGTAGGGGCTCAGCATGCCCCTGGAGATGTGACAATAGGAGACGATACTTGTGTGTCACATAGGTGTTTGATCAGCTGCCCGTGCAGACTGGGGTATGCGAATGTGATGTTCAGGCAGCTGTTCCCCATTCACAGCAAATTGTGAGGGGCTCAGGTTCAGAGGGTAGTGTCACAGGTCTCCCATATGTCCAATAGGTGTGACCTGGACAGATGAGGGTTGAGATGATGTGTTGTGTGGGGGATGTACATGTGCACTTGTGCAGCTCCAGGACTTGCATTCCCCATGACCTACTATTGTGACACAGTGCATAGTGTTGTTGTCTGGCTGCCAAGTCATACATCACTGAGACAGTGATGTATGACTTAGCAGTCATGCCTCTGCCATGGCATGTGTCAACTTATTTGTGGTCCTGCAGGGGAGTGACATGTGCTACATGCACACCATAGTGGCGCTGGCTATCAGGACATGGGTGCATCATGGTGTCTGTCGCTGGTATGCATCACATGCATTTCCTATTTGACTCTGGGCATCCCTTTCATCCGGAAACCTGTACTGACTCAGTGGCAAGAGCTGTGATGTGTCCACACCGTGTCCTCTGCACTGTCCAACTACTGTGTACTTGGTGCATGTGTCCACACTGGGGTGTTGCAATCCAACAGACACCAGACAGATGGGTGCAAGGCCATGTGGGATGTGAGTGCCATGCTTGGCATCAGACTGACAATTGGCTTCTCCTGTTCAGTTAGGGCACTTTTAGCAATGTACAACTAATGATGCCAGGGCTTGCTCTGTGATGTGCTGTGCTCACAGTGGTGTGTGCGTTTGGTGCAGGTGACTGATGTCTGTCTGTTTCCCCATTGTTTGCAGATACATCCACGACCACGGAAGGGGACAGCTCCACGGACCAGGAGGAGCCAGAGAGCCAGACTGGGTCAGCAGCCGAGGAGTGGTCGGAGGGACCCAGTGGCACGGAGGGCGAGGGGAGCCACACCGAGGAGTCCTCAGCACCATCCACCTCAGCTGAGGACCAGAGCAACTCGGAGGATGACTCCCTTGTGGAGGCGGGTGTCAGCAGCCACCACACCCCAGCTAGTGTTGCTGTCCCCGCCACCACCAGCACCACCACCGCCCTCCCATCGGCTCCCATTCCCAAGGTCCGTGGAGGCTCCCATGTTCGGGAGCGTGTCTCCTTTGGCCCAGGCACCGCACCCCCTGCCCCTGTGTCCCCTGCTGCCCTGAGTGAGGAGTCTGTGTACCTCCTTCGCCAGCTCCATGTAGGGCAGACAGCCATGCTGAGTGTCCTCCATGCGCACACCGCACTGTTGACTCAGCTGGTGTCGTTCATGGAGGGCATCTCATCGGGCATGTCTGACCTACAGAGGGGCAACAGGTCCATGGTCTCCTCCCTGACGGCAGCAGTGTCCCTCCTCAGACAGTCCCTCACCCCTCCTGCCTCTGCTCCATCCACACTCCCCAGCACCTTGCCCGTCCCAAGCACACACACACCGGCACAGGCACACACCAGCACACACACATCCAGCACACAGACACACACGCCACAAACTAAACGCACATGCATGCACAGTCAGGGGACTGAAACCAGACTCACAGGGGATGGGGCCCTGGTACACACACACACATCCACGGGCACTGCACAGTCCTCAGTTGCCTCTCCCTCCAAAGCACCCTCCCCTGCCTCACCTGCAACCCCAAAGACCCAGCGCCTCTTCCTCAGTGACCTCGGCCTCTTCCCCTCCGATCCAGCTGCCCCAGCATCCAGGGGGAAGAGGATGCCCCCCACACGGAGCAGAGTGCCCCTCGCCCCCGGACACCCTCCCCCAGGCGCAGACAGACTGAGGCCCCCACCCGCAAGTCCCCCCGGAGTGCTAAGAGCAAGACCCCGCCGCCGCCCTGCAGCTGAAGCACCAGGTCTCCTTCCTCCATCCTTCAGGCCCCCACACCACAGGTGCCCCCACCACACCCTGCCCCAGGTTCCCCCACCCACAGATATACCATCCCCAAGAGGCTCCGGCCTTCTCCCCCTGCCACTTGCTCTCCCGGCACCACACCCCCCGCTGCGCTTGTCTGTGCCACTGATGTGGTGAGGGTGTCCTCCCCCTCTGTCCAGCCCACCTTGCCTGTTCCCCATTCTCCTCCCCTGGTGGTAGGCACTGCAGTGGAGTCCACTACCACCCTGTCTGACTTGGGCACTGCAGTGGCGGACCTGTCCACTCCATCTGCAGGGTCCACTGCAGTCGTGCCGGCACCCACAACATCTGAGCCATGCCCACCAGTTGTGCCGGCACACACCATGTCAGACACCTCCACTGCAGTTGTCAGTGGCTCTTCAGCACCCACCACCCCTTCCCTGCTTCCTCCTGGTGAGCCCTGATCCTGTCCCTGCGGTGCCTGGCCTACCCCCCCCCCGGTTGCCCCTCCTAGTGGATTGTCACTGGTTTTGTGCAGGCATATGTAGGGTGGCATCTGCCACTGTCACCCACTTGTGACTTTGTTGATGGACTGGCCATTGGCCTTTGTTTATGTTCTACCGGACTTCTACTTTTAATGCCACATATGCTGAATAAAGCAACTTTCTGTTCTCTAGTGCTTTTGCTTCTGATGTACATGATGTTGATGATGCTAACAATGCCCTTGCTGCAGTGATGGTGATATTTGGTCTCATGATAATGAAGTGTTACTGTGTAGGAACCCATGTGGTCCAGGGGGAATGTGTCCTATCCTGTGGTGTATCCATGTCATCCATAGCAGCATCTGAGGGTGTCATGTGTTCACTATTTGGCAATGAGATTTCCTACTTAGATTGGCAACTTCACATCTGTGGCTTCCACCCCTGCACATCTGTTGTGCCTGCCATTGTTCTATTCGTCTACTTCCCTGACCGTGTGGCCATCTCCAGTGAACATGCAGGTTTGGGCATCAATGGGGAAGGACTCATCTGTGTTGTCAGTGCAACATTGCTATACAAGTGTGTTGGATCTGTGCTGATGATTCCGTTGGCACTTCCATGACCAGGCTGATGGGACGGGAGCCCTCATTTGGTGCTAATTTTTCATTGTGTGTCCCATTGCTGCCATGGTATGGTATCTGTTCGCCTCACATCTGCAGTCTCCACAGGGTATCTGCATGTGTGTGCCCATTGGTGCAAATATGTGGGTCTGCATTCGGATGGTCACTTCTGTCATTGTGTCATTGATGATTGTTGACGGTGTCAGCCCCCATGGGTGTTGTTTGTCTGCACATGGCCAAAGTTATGTCTTATTTGCACTGCAGGATTTGGCTCCCCCAATTTATGTTGCAATGGGACACATACACTACTTTGCCACTGATGTGTTTGTTGTTCTGTGACCAGGAATCATCCATGCAGTTTGGCAGTTGCACCTCTTACTTTGTCAACACTTACCTTTTGGTCACTGTGATGATGGGGGTTTGGACCCCATTGCCACAATGTTCAAAATGTGCTGCAGCTATGGACCCCACACTTGCCTTTTGGTCACTGTGATGATGGGGGTTTGGACCCCATTGCCACAATGTTCAAAATGTGCTGCAGCTATGGACCCCACACTTACCTTTTGGTCACTGTGATGATGGGGGTTTGGACCCCATTGCCACAATGTTCAAAATGTGCTGCAGCTATGGACCCCACACTTGCCTTTTGGTCACTGTGGTGATGGGGGTTTGGACCCCATTGCCACAATGTTCCAAATGTGCTGCAGCTATGGACCCCACACTTGCCTTTTGGTCACTGTGATGATGGGGGTTTGGACCCCATTGCCACAATTTTCAAAATGTGCTGCAGCTATGGACCCCACACTTACCTTTTGGTCACTGTGATGATGGGTGTTTGGACCCCATTGCCACAATGTTCAAAATGTGCTGCAGCTATGGACCCCACACTTGCCTTTTGGTCACTGTGATGATGGGGGTTTGGACCCCATTGCCACAATGTTCAAAATGTGCTGCAGCTATGGACCCCACACTTGCCTTTTGGTCACTGTGATGATGGGGGTTTGGACCCCATTGCCACAATGTTCAAAATGTGCTGCAGCTATGGACCCCACACTTACCTTTTGGTCACTGTGATGATGGGTGTTTGGACCCCATTGCCACAATGGTCATGGCCTGCTTGCGTTGTGTGTGCCACACACATATTTGTGTGGCACATGTGCTAGGGGGTCACACTGTATGTTAGAAGACATGTTCGGTGTTGTAGGCATTTGACACAGTCTACACACGCTTGTCATGGTGTTGGGGGGATGTCTTCTTCTTGCATTCCCTAGGTTGTGGTGTGCTGGTTGTGTCATGCATTGTCCATCCTATGGGTGGGGTGGTAGTAGTGGTAGGCATCCTGCCCCCCTGGCTAAGGGTGGTAGCAGTGGTAGGCATCCTGCCCCCCTGGCTAAGGGTGGTAGTAGTGGTAGGCATCCTGCCCCCCTGGGTGAGGGTGGTAGTAGTGGTAGGCATCCTGCCCCCCTGGGTGAGGGTGGTAGTAGTGGTAGGCATCCTGCCCCCCTGGCTAAGGGTGGTAGTAGTGGTAGGCATCCTGCCCCCCTGGGTGAGGGTGGTAGTAGTGGTAGGCATCCTGCCCCCCTGGCTAAGGGTGGTAGTAGTGGTAGGCATCCTGCCCCCCTGGGTGAGGGTGGTAGTAGTGGTAGGCATCCTGCCCCCCTGGGTGAGGGTGGTAGTAGTGGTAGGCATCCTGCCCCCCTGGCTAAGGGTGGTAGTAGTGGTAGGCATCCTGCCCCCCCTGGGTGAGGGTGGTAGTAGTGGTAGGCATCCTGCCCCCCTGGCTAAGGGTGGTAGTAGTGGTAGGCATCCTGCCCCCCTGGGTGAGGGTGGTAGTAGTGGTAGGCATCCTGCCCCCCTGGCTAAGGGTGGTAGTAGTGGTAGGCATCCTGCCCCCCTGGGTGAGGGTGGTAGTAGTGGTAGGCATCCTGCCCCCCTGGCTAAGGGTGGTAGTAGTGGTAGGCATCCTGCCCCCCTGGGTGAGGGTGGTAGTAGTGGTAGGCATCCTGCCCCCCTGGGTGAGGGTGGTAGTAGTGGTAGGCATCCTGCCCCCCTGGGTAAGGGTGGTAGTAGTGGTAGGCATCCTGCCCCCCTGGGTGAGGGTGGTAGTAGTGGTAGGCATCCTGCCCCCCTGGGTGAGGGTGGTAGTAGTGGTAGGCATCCTGCCCCCCTGGGTGAGGGTGGTAGTAGTGGTAGGCATCCTGCCCCCCTGGCTAAGGGTGGTAGTAGTGGTAGGCATCCTGCCCCCCTGGGTGAGGGTGGTAGTAGTGGTAGGCATCCTGCCCCCCTGGGTGAGGGTGGTAGTAGTGGTAGGCATCCTGCCCCCCTGGCTAAGGGTGGTAGTAGTGGTAGGCATCCTGCCCCCCTGGGTGAGGGTGGTAGTAGTGGTAGGCATCCTGCCCCCCTGGCTAAGGGTGGTAGTAGTGGTAGGCATCCTGCCCCCCTGGGTGAGGGTGGTAGTAGTGGTAGGCATCCTGCCCCCCTGGCTAAGGGTGGTAGTAGTGGTAGGCATCCTGCCCCCCTGGGTGAGGGTGGTAGTAGTGGTAGGCATCCTGCCCCCCTGGCTAAGGGTGGTAGTAGTGGTAGGCATCCTGCCCCCTGGGTGAGGGTGGTAGTAGTGGTAGGCATCCTGCCCCCCTGGCTAAGGGTGGTAGTAGTGGTAGGCATCCTGCCCCCCTGGGTGAGGGTGGTAGTAGTGGTAGGCATCCTGCCCCCCTGGCTAAGGGTGGTAGTAGTGGTAGGCATCCTGCCCCCCTGGGTGAGGGTGGTAGTAGTGGTAGGCATCCTGCCCCCCTGGCTAAGGGTGGTAGTAGTGGTAGGCATCCTGCCCTGCCTGGGTGAGGGTGGTAGTAGTGGTAGGCATCCTGCCCCCCTGGCTAAGGGTAGTAGTGGTAGGCATCCTGCCCCCCTGGGTGAGGGTGGTAGTAGTGGTAGGCATCCTGCCCCCTGGCTAAGGGTGGTAGTAGTGGTAGGCATCCTGCCCCCCTGGGTGAGGGTGGTAGTAGTGGTAGGCATCCTGCCCCCCTGGCTAAGGGTGGTAGTAGTGGTAGGCATCCTGCCCCCTGGGTGAGGGTGGTAGTAGTGGTAGGCATCCTGCCCCCCTGGCTAAGGGTGGTAGTAGTGGTAGGCATCCTGCCCCCCTGGGTGAGGGTGGTAGTAGTGGTAGGCATCCTGCCCCCCTGGGTAAGGGTGGTAGTAGTGGTAGGCATCCTGCCCCCCTGGCTAAGGGTGGTAGTAGTGGTAGGCATCCTGCCCCCCTGGGTGAGGGTGGTAGTAGTGGTAGGCATCCTGCCCCCCTGGCTAAGGGTGGTAGTAGTGGTAGGCATCCTGCCCCCCTGGGTGAGGGTGGTAGTAGTGGTAGGCATCCTGCCCCCCTGGCTAAGGGTGGTAGTAGTGGTAGGCATCCTGCCCCCCTGGGTGAGGGTGGTAGTAGTGGTAGGCATCCTGCCCCCCTGGGTGAGGGTGGTAGTAGTGGTAGGCATCATGCCACCTCTGGGTGAGGGTGGTAGTAGTGGTAGGCATCCTGCCACCTCTGGGTGAGGGTGGTAGTAGTGGTAGGCATCATGCCACCCCTGGGTAGGGGTGGTGGTGCGCATTCAGGCCCCTGTGTGCATATGTGGCATTGGTGATGGGCATCCCGCCCCTATGGTGCTGCTGTTGCTGGTGTAAGTATATTCTGCATCCCTGTGTGTGTGTGTGATGTGTCGTGTACGTGTTGTATGTGTTTTGTGGTTGGTGTCTGGCTTACCTTCTGCGCCGTACGCGTCCGTGCCTGTTCCGGTAGTATATGTAGAATATTGGTATGATCGGGACGAAGGGATTCATGGTTGGTTCGTGTCGTTCGTCCTTCTCGTTGCTTCGCGTCGTCCTCGTCGCTTCGCCTCGTCCTCGTCGCTTCGCTCGTCCTCGTCGCTGGCGTGTTCGTCTCGGAGCCGTGGATCGTGTTGTGGCGCGAATCGGAGCTTATGTGCGCCTCTCCCGGATGCTTTGACGTGCCGTGCGTAGCGACGGGTTCGGCGCGTACGGAAAGCGCATCGTACTTGTCCGGCCGGACGGGGCTGCATTTTTCCTTCCGTGCGACTCGATTCGGCGTTTCCGGATTCGCCTCGGTCGGAGAACAGGACCTGGTTTGGGTGAGTACGGCTCGGCCGGATTCTTTGCTGTTGTGCGCATCGTACTTGCTCGTTCGGTGTGCTGTACGGATCGGTCGGGAAACAGGCTCTCGCATGGCTTTTTTCCCGACCGAATGGTATTGGGTGCGCCTCCGACCGAGATCGGAATCGGCCCCATAGCCTTTCAATAGTGAGAAACGGAATTGGCAGTATTTCACTGTCAGGACATGCAAAACACACCAGCACATGCCCTACCTTTTACCTGCACTGCACCCTGCCCGTGGGTGTACCCTGGGCCTACCCGAGGGGTACCTTACATGTAATAAAAGGAAGGTGGGGCCTAGCAAGTCAGTGCACTTGTCAGATCGACATGGCATTTTAAAACTGTGCGCAGACACTGCAGTGGCAGGTCTGAGGTACCTTTACAGGGCTACTTATGTGGGTGGCACAATCAATGCTGCAGGCCCGTTAGTAGCATTTCATTTACAGGCCCTGGCACACTCAGTGCACTTTACTAGAGGCTTACCAGTAAATCAAATATGCCGATCATGGATAATCAATCACAATAACAATTTACACAGAGAGCATATGTACTTTAGCACTGAACAGCAGTGGTAAAGTGCCCGGCCTCATAAAGTCAACAGAAACAGGTCAGGAAAAATAGGAGGAAGAAGCAAAAAACTTGGGAATAACCCTGCAAAGAGGCCATTTCCAACAATATTCATGCACTTTCCAGACACAGAGGATATAGCAAAGCACCTGGCTACATGAGATTGTACTGGATTTTAGAGAGGCAAGGCCAATAGACCACACTTCCAGGTGCAGAGAACAGGAAAAAGGCTTTTTGTGCAATTATCACACTGCTAAGTTCATGTACTAGCTAAGAAAGGCAAGTATGGTGAGCCCTGCTCTAGGTCTCCACCTAGCTATGGTGGTCCTCAGCCTAAATGCATGATGGTAATGTGCACTGAGGTCTAAATGTCAAAAACACTGAAGAGACTTGTGAGATCAGTGAGGTCAGCTGACAACAAGGATCTCTAGATCTGCTCTTAGGCAAACAGTGGCACAACAAGTTTGTTTTGAATCCCCAGGGTGGCTAAGTCGAATGTGAAAAGTAACTGCAGTAATTTCTCTAATGGTTGTAATTCTCTAACGTTAACTCTCTTGGGTTCTCAAGGTTTGCCCAAGGATTTACCATTGTTTTTCAATGATTCATCTGAATACTGTGCTACCACTTTGGGATGGCTGTGCTGGCAAGCTGATAGTTCACTTGGGAAAGTCAGAATGGCCTAACATTCCCAGTGGGCCTCTGAATTGCCAGGGAAGTTTGGGTGGTAGATATACTACATCTTGAAGAATACAGAACTTCAGCCTATGTGAGGGTTTGGAGATTCTTCTTATCTTTAATGTCAGAACGATTACCATGTAAAACTGGTGGTAGAGAGTTAAATGCATGTAGAGCAGCTTACACTTTTTTCCTCAATCATTTCCAAAAGACCATTGGGAACATAGAGCAGGGGTGCTTGAATCAGCTTATTCCCTTGTTTTCCTTCTCTAGTCCTAAACTTCTAAAGAGCAGCAAAAGCTTATCTGTGAAAGCTCCTTTACCATTTTTGGAATATACCATAGTGGCAATTACTTGCCTGTTCTTGCTACCACTTCAGATTTGTATTTTCGTTTGCTCGAAACACATCTTCAACTCTGGTCCAGAGTAGGTCATCACCTGCTTTTCAGCATGAAGGCAAGTAGTAGATTGTTTCTTACTGATAAATGCATCCTGAAGCAGGGGCATGAGCAGAGTCATAGGAACATGTGGAAGTTGTGTGATTTTCACATATATTGCAAATTGCGTGCTTGCCCTAGGTTCTGTGATGCACGCTCAGCCAAGGTGTATCTCTTTGGGGGTGTAAAGGGCTTTAACTGTGTCCTCATGGGGTTGCTACAGGTAGGAACACTGTGATATTTAATTACGGATTTCATGAATTGAACTGTGGCCTTGCACCTGACGTATATGTCTGAGTTTAAAACAATAAAATGTTCTATTAAGAAAGATGTAAGAGTTTTTCACAATGAGAAAGCCTTTAGGGAAGATGCAACCTGATCAGCCACATCATTGTTGCTCTTTTCTTGCTTGTGTCATAATTGACCCCTATTTCACAGGGTACACTAGTAGCTCATTCCTTTTTTTTTTTAGTTGGTTGTTGGCCATTGCTCCTTCTTTGTGTTCAGGCCTACAGGGTCTATATGTTTGAGTCTTGTCAGTGAAGGAGGGAATAGTCGCCGACCCCCCTCACAGGTGGAATGAGCGTTGTAGGTTTGTGGCCCATTTCTCCTTCATAAGGGATCCCTTCAGGTCTGTGAGCAAAATGTGAGCAAAGCGTGAAAGCAGTAAAAGGGAACTGTGGTCTAGAGCGGTTGTGCATGGTAACCGCATGGAGCTTATGCTTTTGAACTTGTTTTGTGGTGCTCATCACATGCAGCACTGGAGCTGCAGAGACAACTCCATTGAGAGCGGGGTTTTACTACTGTCTCCCCTTTCCCCAAGTCTCTCTATTTCACATTCTTTTTATTTCACATGAGGCCAACCTCTTTAAGCTGAGGAAGGACCAACAAATTCAAATTGATGGGCACAGTTTTGGGGCATCTTCTGCGCTGCGCAGTGAAAGTCAATGGTTATAGGGATGGGGCCTCAGTTTGGTAATTGCAGCTCCTCAATTCAGGATGCATCATGAAGCTCAGGTGCCAAGGTTCTTTAATTTCCATAATTAAAGTAGCTTTCTCTTTATGTGTTTGGACGAGGTAGTCTGTAGCCCAGGGGTCGATTCTCCTGCCTTTTGTTCATCTTTTTTGGCAGTCTCTTATATACTTGAGGGCTAGGGTGTGGTTGTGCAGTCACTGTGTGGCAGGAGTAATCTGGCAGACTTGTGGTGTAAGGGCACTCTGGGTATTGATGCTGTAGCTGCAGGGGCCTCACCATACCTGTTACGTTATATTGATTTGTATGGCGCACAAATCACATGAGTGGGTATCCTGGCGACTTAGGCAGGTGTGTAGGTGTGTGGGTACCAACAGTGCTTATATGAAGAACCAGATCCTCAGCTTCTTGCGGAACTCAGGAAGTGAGGTGGAGGCTCTGATTGGTGCCCATCTTCCATTATGTCAAGGTTTTTAGAACTGGGCCTTCTCAAGTGGCTGGAATATAGGTGGGGCCCCATGTGCGGTGTGCCCCTCCAGGTCTCCTGGTAGTTTTAGAGCATGCAGTTATCTTCTCAAGTTAGCCACAGACATCTGTTGCTCAAGGGGGCAGCAGCTGCATGGCGAAACGATGGAAGCTGCTTCAGGACTGTCAAGGCCATGGTCATTCAGACCTGGTGAGTTTAAGCAGTGGTGCAGCAAAGGATGGCAGGTGTGCTCAACAACCTCCTCTCCAGGAGCCAGTGAGTGCTCTTCAATGCTATGTGCTCCTGCCCTCTCATGCTGGCCCTTTATGGGGGGCAGTCACAGCTGGGATGGGGAGCCATAGGACAATGACAAGCTCCACACCCCAACTTAAGTAGACGAGCCATGTCCACTATATGATAGGGCACGTAGGAGCTATTCTTCCCACTGTAGGATTTAAAGAGAAGGGGGCAGAGTTCATTTATATGACAGGGTGATACGAATCTTTCATACCAGCAGTGTTTCAGTCTGTGCAACATGGTGGGAACAGCTGTTTCTGGCTTTGCTGGAGTAACATAATGTGCAGGGAATTGCAGTTGCTATTGTGAGGAGGAGCACCTTTCATCTTACCCAGAGAATGGAGCCTGACACATGCTCTTCTGCCTTCTCCTTGACTGCATTGATTTCCTTGTGGGAAGGAAGCAAGGGTGACATGTAAGACTTAGGCTGTCTTTTCTCTAACGTGGCTGGGGTGTGCATAGGCTCTACCTGGTGCAATTTGCAGCCAGTAACAATAAGATTGTGTCTCTCTTTTTCTGATGCGGCTTTGCTCATGTCTGTTGATAAGAGTAGAGAGCTCAGGCTGGCGGAAAGTCCTGTGAAACAGTTAATTTGATCTTGGCCTTGGATAAAAGAGGATTGTAAGGTAGCTTGTGGCTAATGACAGACCACTTCTATATGTTTACGCTTGCGGTGGTAGGGAGAGTGATCACTGTCTAAATGCACCATTTGGGGCAGCGAGGAATACTCTGAGTACAAATAGTGGGCAGCAAGGTAAATACATAGGAGACAACTGCTTGGGTTAAGATCAACTTTGGGATCACAAACAAGAGCAGAAATTAGTGCAGTGCAGTTGAAACTGGTACTTTCTGGTTGGCTGAGGTAGTGCCCAAGCCAGGCAGAACCTACCACTCCTGTTAGGGTTAGGTGATTATGCTCACTGTATGACCTGCATTCACCCTTGGGTAGCTTGGCACTGAGCAGTCAGGCAATGTGTGAAGCATTGGCACAGCACTCTCACACAATAAATACACTGAGCGTAACAAAAGAGACTTTACACGTGGTGTATATAAATAAAGATTGTATTGAACACACACATTGATTAACACAATATGAACATCATGAGTTTCTGGGCATAAATCACACTCAGAAATATTACTAGACGTCCTAGACCCAACAGTAGTAAAACGAAATCGCTAATAAGCACAAATGGAAAAATCCTATTTTACCCCAGCACCCTTATGCGGTGCAATACATTGTCTTAACTGGACCCACCCGTTCATTTAATAAAATTCAAATCTACACATTTCTAGGGTGCACCCCAGTTCACATCGATAGCAGGAATGTATACACACAGGAATCTATACCACTTTTCAGCTGTACCGTGGGCCAAGGTCGCACGGGTACAACCAATGTCAAAACTGAGTATTCATTAGGTAATGAAATAAACACTATTAGCAAATATTAGCAGGCTGTTCTCATGCAGCACACTCTCCCACACTCACACAGCACCGTAACACAGTGCAAAGGATATCAGCAAGTCCATTTGAAGCACACTTGCACAGAAACAAGCACTCAGCACCGTAATCTGGTGCAATTGATATTCAACAGGTCAGTTGATGATATGAATGTGGACCCAGTGGCACAATCCCTCCCACACCTCTCAATTACCCCTCCACTACTCTGCCCACAGGTTACAGCCAACACCCCCACCCCTTACTATACCGGTTTAAGACTGGAGTCACACTTATTCAGGGCCATGGGGAGAAGAGTAAAGTAACTATTGGGGTAACCAGACAACAGTCAACAAATGAGGGGTTGGCCACCACTCGGGAAGTTCAGCCTCTTTATGTGGAGCAGAACTGGCAAGAGGCCGTCCCAGTTCAATCTGAGGTCCCTCAATTCGCCTTTCATCACCAGTCCAGTGCTGCGAAGCATGGGGGGGGGTCATGCAGTCTCTCAACCTGCTTCTGATTGCTCTCGGAAGTTTTCCCCAGCCCAGTCACTTACTCTCACCACCCAGGCCCGATCCGGGCGATAATACCTGGCAACACAAAGTCATTGGGCTGTGGGAGGAGAGGGCAGATGTTTCACCTCACTGAGGGCAAGGCGGAACACTCAGTGAATGGGGGTGCAGCTGTCCCTGCTCCCAACGGGAAGTGAAAGACAATATCTGGTGCGCGTTGATCTGAGTCGCACCAGACAATCCAGTCACAATGAAGCACGCGTCAGGTTCTCCGTACCTCCCTGGAAATGAGGCGCAACGCCTGGTGCACAATGATATACTAGCACCAGACAATCCAGTCCCAATCAACCCACGGTCAAGTTCTCTGTTCCTCCCTGGAAATGAGGCATAATGTCTGGTGCATGATGATCCTAGTCGCACCAGACAGTCTGGTCCCACACACACAGTTGCAAGTTCAGTAGTACCACACAAGGTAGAATGAGGTACTACTACGGATGCACCCTCCGTCCGAGGGTCGCAACCTGTGAATTGGATACTGCATGCAATGAACATGCAGTCAGCGTCTCGCATGAGGGAAGTGCGCCACGGTTGATGAAGTAGACCACACTGATTCCCGCAACCAGTGAATCCACTCCCACCAACGAGACGCTTCTGCATGCTGAGGCCCCATGAGGCAGGGGCCACACTCTTTAGATGCAGGCGCGGTTCGAGGGCTCTGCACAAGGCAATCCAGTCTCCAGACACAATACTTAGTTTCAAGCTCACACCGCGCTGCAGTCCGGATCCAGCAGACAAAGTAGGCGCTTGAGAGGGGATCGCTCTCCAGGTGAAACATGTAGACAGTGTAGGTCCCTCATGAGAGGTCTTTGATGTCCCTGAGATCTCCACAAACAACAGAGGGCAATCCAACAAGCCATTGGAGAGCACACTTCAGGGCGCCACACAACAGTGGGTAGTCGGCCCAGGCCAGCCACTATTCAAGCAGGGTGCACGGTCCCTCCAATGGCAGTTTCGTCCGTGTGCACATTAGATTCCTCTAGCAGTGTGAACTATGCAGTCCAGGATCTCATGTCCCCACAGGTGTATCTCTGCCCTGCGGAAGTATGGCACCAGTAGTTATACTGTAGCGTCCCTTTGAAGTCAGGGTGGTTCAGAAGGTTCCCCTTTGAACCATAGATGTCTCTCCTAAATTTCAGTCCTGTATGCCATGGGGCCTTTGAATGCAGATCTGAACCTTTAGTGCGGCCATGATCTGGCTTTCCTGAGGCTAAATGTCAAAACCTCTCCCCCTATCCATTCAGCCAAGTCCTCAAATTACAGAGGTCTGTTGTTCCAGTTGTATGCCTAATGTTTATGGCTGTCTCTGGGGAATGGACTGGAGTCAAACTAAATGGCAGGCTTGAGATATGTTTGAAAACACCATGAGGCTACTCCCTGCTGTAAGCTAAACTATAGTTAAAAGTCATTCAGCAATTCCCCCATGTTGAACCATGGGAAGAGCAGACCTCCTAGGTAGGGAAACACCCACATGGGGATAATTCACTACCTGGGCAGGGAACACATAGGTGTACCTGCCCTGCCTTTGCCCTACCTCTTGCCCCACCCACCAGGGCTTACCCTAGGGATGTCCTAGTGGTAGTGAACAGCCCACTCAGCATTCGCTAATGGTTTTGAAGTGCCAACCTGAGCATAAGTGCAACTGAACACACATAGGCCTGCAATGGCAGGCTTGATACATGTTTGAAAGGCTATTCTTGTGGGTGGCACAATCAGTGCTGTGGCCCACTAGTAGCCAGTGTTGTACCTGCCCTGGGTATGTGGTATACCTCTTTACAGGGTACTCACAGGTGCAGCACCTAAACCAATCAGGTAAGCACCATTTTGTAGCGTTTGTAGGAAGAGCACACACACTTTCACACTGCATTACAGTGGGAAAGCGTGCAGAGTCCTAAGGCCACAAAAAGAAAATCAGCAAAAACCGGGAGGAATAAACAAACAGTTGTAGGAAAATCCCCTAAGAAGGGCCTTGTCCAACAAGTGCCATTCACTGTTTCTGTGGCTGGTGACAGATCTTTGCAAGTGAATCTCCAACCTTCTCATTTGGAACCGGCTCAGTCAGGCGGGTGAGTGCTCTCCAAGGCAGGCAGCTTCCCTTCTCCACCACATCACAAGAGGTTCTATAGGTTGCCTAGAGTCACATTTCTTCCATCAAACAGGAAACAGGACAGCAACATCACAGCAGACGGTGTCATGGTCGGCAAAAGGACCCTCAACAACAAGCGTAGTCTATGAAGCCTCTTTGCCTATGTTATGTCGCATGGAACAGGTGGAACTGCAACAGGACAACTACAGACATCAGGGTAGAAGGCAGTGCTGGAGTGTGGGCATGTGTGCCCAATTCCCTCTTATTAGCCCCGTCACCTGACCTGGTAAGGTAGGTAGTACAGACCAGTGACAGCCCTGTAGGAGAGGGCCTGTCCTAACTTCATGTCCTCATGCCCCCATGGACATGGCACAACACAATAGCTGCAGCTGAAAGCAGCAATATAACATTTTAATCTGCACCAGACTTTAATATGCTTGCGGAGTGTTAGACCTGGCATCATTGGCGCGGGTCTCCCTTCCTCTTTACGCTTCTTATCTTTTATGTTGGCTGGATTTAGATGCTCTGGGCGCTGTGCCACTGCCAATCAGTGACACAGCGCAAATGCTCCCTGTGTAAAGATAACTGTATGAATTGGGATAACCATAATTGGCTCGTTTGGTTTACCTGTCAGCCCCTAGTATCAGTGCACTGTGTGTGCCCAGGGCTGGTAGACCAAATACTGCTGGTGGGCCTGCAGCGCTGATTTGCGCTACCCACCGAAGCAGCTTTTAAAGTATGTCTGTGTAGCATGTTCTAATAGCGAGTTACCCTCCATTTCACTGTTTACTATTGTGAGGCTATCCGTTCTCATAGGCCAGAATGGGCAGGCTGAGTATTACATGCCCTAATCCTACCTGCCCCCAGGAACCTGATAGGAACGTCGAATTTGATATGTTTAAGCTCAGAACATTGAGATACATCTTTTAGTAAGGATTATTAGCGTAGCCCATGTTCAAAAGTGCCTCTACTAGAAACGAGGTATTTTCTGGCCTAAGCTTTCCTGTAGGCTTCACTAGCGTGTGTATTGGCCGTCTGGTTTTGGAGCAGCAGGGCCAGCTGGGTCAGACCTGGCTGGAGAGAGAGATCGGCATTTAGAGTATGGAGAGGGGTGACTCTTTGATCTGAGCATGGCCGTGCCTGGCAAGGTGAATGATGGCTCCACCTCCCACTGGGCGTCTGATAGCAGACCCCCAGATTCTCAAAGGGCAGGATGTCGCCTCGTAAACCAAGTGCTCCCCGACCCCACCGAACTGGTTCTGGCTGGATGCAGTGATTTGTGACTGCAGAGAACAAAGACTTTTAGGTATAAAACGCTGCGCTGAAACCTTTTTCAGGTGTGTTCCTTCTGGATGTCAAGACGAAACTCTGTCCGAGTGAACAGAGCAAAGGACTTTGAAACTTTCACCAAGCTTGCGGAAGAAACTACCCGAGGGCCTGAATTGAGAGCGCCTCCTGCTGAAGTCTCAGGGACATTAGACTTCACCCCGTCAGCCGTCTGAATTCCTGTGCTAGGGATTCTACTTGCAGGTGAGGCCTTCGTCGAGTAATCCGGAACCTCTAGTTCTACTGTGAGGAACGCGGACTGGTAACCCTTGTGAACTCTGTGTGTGGGCCGCCGCAGCTAAGAGAGAGCTGCCGCCGCTGAGTGCCCGCCTTAATTTGAAGCTTCAGAACCTTCGCTGAATCTGTGTGGGCCGCCGCAGCTAAGAGAGAGCTGCCGCCGCTGAGCGCCCGCCTTAATTTGAATCTTCAGAACCTTCGCTGAATCTGTGTGGGCCGCCGCAGCTAAGAGAGAGCTGCCGCTGCTGAGCGCCCGCCTTAATTTGAATCTTCAGAACCTTCACTGAATCTGTGTGGGCCGCCGCAGCTAAGAGAGAGCTGCCGCCGCTGAGCGCCCGCCTTAATTTGAAACTTCGGAACCTTAGCTGGATCTGTGTGGGCCGCCGCAGCTAAGCGAGAGCTGTAGCCGCTGAGTGCCCGCCGTTGTTTCAGCCGGGTCGAGATCATCCTTTGTCCTGTGGGCCGCCGCAGCTAAGAGAGAGCTGCTGCCACTGAGTGCCCGCACCTTTGCCAACTCCGCATCATCGTGATTTGTCCTGTGGGCAGCCGCAGAAAGGGAGAGCTGCTGCCGCTGAGTGCCCGCATCTGTGTCAACTTTGCCTCATCGTGATTTGTCCTGTGGGCCGCCGCAGCTAAGAGAGATCTGCTGCCGCTGAGTGCCCGCATCTTTGCCAACTTTGCATCATCGTGAGTCGTCCCGTGGGCCACCGCAGCTAGGAGAGAGATGCTGCCGCTGTGAGCCCACCACGGAGCTGCACGACAAGAGTCATCGCCACCACCAGCCCGGGCCACCGCAGCCGCGTGCTGCTGCCGCTGGGAGCCCGCCTGTCCCCAAGTGCCCGAATCATTGTGAGTGCACGTTGCGGACCACTGCAGTCGAGAACTGTGGTCGCTGGGAGTCCCCCTGTCACCGTCTCTGCTTCTTCGAGAAGCTACGTGCTGTGTCCCCGTCCAACGGCAGGTATCTGGTGCGCAACAGGTCGCGTAGACCCAGGCCTTGAACTCAGTCAGTGCCACGTTCTGGTGAATACGTTATTGCCTTTTTAAGTCCCTACTGATTTACGTGCATTGTGACTGGTTGAAACGCTTTTGAGAGTCTCGTGCTAAACCTTAGATAAAGATACTATTTTGCTATACCTACTTGAGTTGTGTCCTTTTGTGGTGTCGTTACTGCCTTATTGTGCATGGTCATAAATGCTTCACACACTTCCTCTGAGATAGGCCTAACTGCTCGTGCTACGTTACCACAGGGTTGAGCATGGGTTATCAAAGGGGGTAGCCCACTTGCCCTGACTTAGGAAGAAGGGTCCCTATTTGGACATTGGCGCCAGCCATGGCCAACTAGAGACCCCCATTTCTAACATTGGCGGTCAGCGGTGAGGATCAGGACTTGCATTTATGATCCACGTACAATAACTGGTAGACACCACTAGTGAGTACAGACCAAAGCGCAGACACGCGCGGATTTTTTTCCCTCTTCGAATTTTTTTTTTTTGGTTGGTTGTTTTAGTATTGAATTGTTGATCGCAGCCATGAGTACTGCTAATATGGGAAGGCCAACATCCAATGCTTCGGAGGATCTCGCCTTTGAGGAGGAAAGATTAGATACCTATACTGCCAAACAGCTGAAGTCATTTTGTAAGCAATTTGCAGTCCCCGTGATAGGTCTCTCTAGGAAGGAGGAGTACCACAAGGCGCTGAAGGCCTGGTGGGAAGCCAGAGAGTCCGCTGGGGATGAGGAAGAGAATGCTGGAGGCAGCAGGATGATGCAGTAGAGGGGGGGGAGATAGAACACCCTCCAATCCAGGTACTAGTGTATCCCAAAGGAGCCTGACCCCAGAAGAGCTGGAGGACAGGGAGAGAGATAGGGGGCATAGTTTGGAGATGGCTGAATTGGAAGGTCAGAAGGACCTTGAGAGTAAGAAGTTAGACATTGAGAAGAATCGATTGTCAATTGAACTTGAGAAAATGAGAATGAAACATGAGAGAATGTTGAGGGAGCTAGAGATCAGGGCGAGGAGTGTCCCGGTCTCCTCCTCTGGTGGCAGCATACCTTTAGTAACTCCTGAGAGTAGAGTTTATATTCCTAAGGATGTCATTAAGGATTTTCACAAGAGTGAGGATATTGGGCAATGGTTTGCCGCATATGAGATAGCAATGGTGTCCCACCGGGTCCCTGAGCAGGATTGGGGAGCGGGATTGTGGGGGCGCTTTGTGAGTGATGGTAGGGATACCCTGTTGGACCTGCCTGAGGAGAGCAGGATGGTGTATGCCCATATGAAAGAAGCTTTGATGACCCGTTATGGTTTGACCCCAGAAATGTACAGGCAGAGGTTTAGGACCTGTAAGAAGTTAGAGGGTACCACGTGGGTTGAATATGTGTCTTTTTCTGCAGAGCAATGGATCGCTGGGTAAAGGGTAGCAAAGTGGAAACTTTCGAGCAATTGTATGATTTGTTTGCGTGGGAGCATTTTTCTAGTAACTGTTTTCCAGAGCTACGCCAGCACCTGATTGATAGCAAGCTGACTAACCCTAGGAAGCTTGCTGAGGAGGCGGACAGCTGGGTGAACACCCGGGTCCGCAAAGGTTTTGTGGGAGACTTTCCCAGAGGTGGGCAGGGTCCCCAGCAGAGAAGTGGGGGGGACAAGGGTAAGCCGAGGGAGTTCCAGAGAGGGCCCCAAAGTAATTCCCAAGGGAACCAAGCAGTGGTGTCCCAGCCTCCCCCTGAGAAGAAGCCAGTGTCCCCGACAGGTAGGCCTGTTCAGAGGGGGCCACTCACCTGTTTCAAGTGTGGTCAAGTGGGCCACCGGTATTATGATCCCCAGTGTCCCCAGAGGGACCCCAATGCATCCCCTCATGCACCACCCCGTGCACCATCCCGCCAGATTGCCAGTGTAGCCCTGGGGGGGGAGGAGGTAGAGGTCCAATGTGGGTGGGATCCCATAGAGTTAACCCTTGTCTCACTAGGAGACTTTGAGAAGGTCCCTAACCCCACACTGATGAATAACACTCAGAAGTACCGGCAGTGGGTGACCATCAATGGCCATAGGGTGGAGGCTCTTAAGGACACCGGAGCTAGTGTGACTGCTGTCAGCTCCCGGTTGGTGTCCAAAGAGCAGGTTGTCCCCCATGCATTCTGCCCCGTAGTGTCAGCAGACAACTCAGAGAGCCAGTGTGAAGTGGCTCAGGTTCCCTTCAAGTGGGGGGGGGGTCTCAGGAACTCTTCAAGTGGCTGTGAGGCCCACCATGCCTGTAGACTGTCTGTTCGGCAATGATCTAGAGAACTCCCCGTGGGCTTCGGTGGAGAGAAAGTCTCATTTGGAAATGTTGGGACTGCCTGAGTGGGCGTGTGTGACCACTCGGTCCATGACAGCTCAGAAGGATGTTCAGGAGGGTCTGGAGCCTGAAAGTATGGCCCAGGCCCCTGCCTCAAAGAGAAGGGGTAGGGGGCGCGGTAAACCGGCCCCTGCGGTACCCACGGTCCCGGAGGGAGCAGACCTTGAGGGGGATGCCCTGGAACCTACAGGGGAACAAGTGGCCGAACTGGGGGACCTAAGGGAGCTGTCCCATTGGCAGCAGGAAGGGGGGCCCTCCAGGGAGGAATTTTGCGAGCAACAGAGAACCTGCCCTTCTCTTGAGGGGGTGCACCAGCCCAGGCAGCAGGTGACCAGACAGGGTCACATTGGATCTATTGGGAGAACGACCTCCTTTACAGCGAGCCTAAGGTTGCTGAGCCTGGGTCAGCCCGTGTGCTGGTGGTACCCCAGCGCTTCAGGACTTTCCTACTGGGGTTGGCTCATGATATGCCACTGGCCGGACATCTTGGGCAGACCAAGACCTTTGAGAGGCTGGTCACCCACTTCTATTGGCCCCAGATGCGCAGGAGCTCAGATGCTCACTGCAGGACGTGTGAGACTTGCCAGGCAAGTGGGAAGAGTGGGGGGAAGATTAAGGCCCCACTACAGCCGTTTCCCGTTGTGAGCACCCCATTCGAGAGAGTGGGCATTGATATTGTGGGGCCTCTGGATCCCAAGACAGCCATGGGAAACAGGTTCATCCTGGTCTTGATGGACTATGCCACCCGGTACCCTGAGGCCATCCCGCTCAGTACAGTGACAGCCCACGTGGTGGGACGGGCACTGATGGGGATTTTCTCCCGTGTGGGATTCCCCAGAGAGGTGGTGTCTGATAGGGGAACTAACTTCATCTCCAAGTACATGAAGTCTCTGTGGGAGGAGTGTGGGGTAACGTATAAGTTCACCACTCCTTACCACCCCCAGGGTAATGGGCTGGTTGAGAGATTCAACCGGACCCTCAAGGGCATGATTATGGGCCTAGGTGAGCCCATGAGGAGTAAGTGGGATGTCCTCTTGCCATGCCTGTTGCTTGCTTACCGTGAGGTGCCACAGAAGTCCTTAGGGTTCAGTCCCTTTGAGCTGCTCTATGGTCACCCGGTAAGAGGGCCTCTGAGTCTGGTCAAGGAAGGCTGGGAGCAATCTCCCAGGAAACCTCCCCAGGATGTGTTTAGTTACATGCTGGCCTTCAGGAACCAGACTCAGCGTTTCAGGAAACTTGCTGAGGCAAACCTGGAAGCCAGCCAGGAAGAGATGAAACGCTGGCACGATCAGAATGCCACTCTGATCGAGTTACAGCCTGGACAAAAGGTTTGGGTCATGGCCCCGGTGGAGCCCTGTGCGCTACAGGATAGGTGAACCGGCCCCTTTGAGGTGGTGGAGCGCAAGAGTCCTGTTACCTACGTGGTGGACTTGCAGTCTCCCAGGAACCCCTTGCGGGTCCTGCATGTTAACCGCCTGAAGCCCCACTTTGAGAGGTCTGAAGTGGGCATGCTTCTGGCCACAGATGCTGGGATGGAGGAGGAGAGCAAGCCCCTTCCTGACCTCCTGTGTGCAGGGGAGAAAAATGGGTCAGTGGAGGGCGTGGTCCTCTCCACCACACTGACCCCTGAGCAGCAGGGTGATTGTCGCCAACTGTTGGGGCAATTCAGTGATCTGTTCTCCCTGGTACCTAGTGTCACTGATTGGTGTGTCCATGACGTGGACACCGGGGACAGTCCTCCCATTAAGCACAAGGCTTACCGAGTGACTGACCGGGTAAGGGCCTACATTAAGGATGAGGTTACCAAAATGTTTGCCCTTGGGGTGATTGAGTCCTCTAGCAGCCCTTGGTCCAGCCCAGTGGTCCTGGTACCAAAAGCTGCAGCGCCTGGTACCACCCCAGAACTTCGGTTCTGCGTGGACTATCGGGGCCTCAATTCAGTCACGAAGACTGACGCGCACCCCATCCCCACAGCTGATGAGCTCATAGATCGGTTAGGGCCTGCAAAATACCTCAGCACATTTGATTTGACGTCTGGGTATTGGCAGATCGCCTTGACCGAGGGAGCAAAGGAGAGGTCAGCCTTCTCCACACCCGATGGGCACTACCAGTTCCGGGTGATGCCCTTTGGAATGAAGAATGCCCCTGCCACCTTTCAGAGGCTGGTCAACAGGGTGTTGGTTGGGCTGGAAGACTTCAGTGCCGCCTACCTGGATGACATTGCGGTGTTTAGCTCCTCTTGGGAGGACCACCTGCGCCACCTCTGGGAGGTATTGATGGCACTGCGGAAGGCAGGCCTCACAATCAAAGCCAGTAAGTGCCAGATTGGGCAGGGTTCTGTAGTGTATTTGGGGCACCAGGTGGGGAGCGGCCAGGTGGCGCCCCTTCAGCCCAAAATTGAAACTATCCTGGCGTGGGAACCCCCCAAGACTCAGACGCAGGTGAGAGCCTTCTTAGGACTCACAGGGTACTACAGGAGGTTTGTCAAGGGATATGGCGACATTGTTGCACCCCTGACTGAGCTGACTTCTAAGAAGCAGCCAAAGAAGGTAAACTGGACTGACACCTGTCAGAACGCTTTTGACGCCCTGAAGACTGCCATGTGCACCACACCCGTGCTTCAGGCGCCCGACTTTTCAAAGGAATTCGTTGTCCAGACAGACGCCTCAGAGCATGGTATAGGGGCTGTTCTGTCACAGATCAATGAGGAGGGACTAGACCAACCGGTAGCCTTCCTAAGCAGGAGGTTACTTCCCCGGGAACAGAGGTGGAGTGCAATTGAGCGTGAGGCATTTTTTGTGGTCTGGGCGCTGAGGAAGCTGAGACCATATCTGTTTGGGACTCACTTCCGGGTTCAGACAGACCACAGGCCCCTTAGATGGTTGATGCATATGAGGGGTGAGAATCCCAAGTTGTTGTGGTGGTCCATTTCCCTACAGGGTATGGATTTCACGGTGGAACACCGCTCTGGTACAGAACACGCCAATGCTGACGGTCTGTCCAGGTTTTTCCGCCTTAGTGATGAGAACTCCCAAGGGAATGGTTAGTTCTCCCCACATTTCAGCTGGAGGGGACGCGTGTTAGACCTGGCATCATTGGCGCGGGTCTCCCTTCCTCTTTTCGCTTCTTACCTTTTATGTTGGCTGGATTTAGATGCTCTGGGCGCTGTGCCACTGCCAATCAGTGACACAGCGCGAATGCTCCCTGTGTAAAGATAACTGTATGAATTGGGATAACCATAATTGGCTCTTTTGGTTTACCTGTCAGCCCCTAGTATCAGTGCACTGTGTGTGCCCAGGGCTGGTAGACCAAATACTGCTGGTGGGCCTGCAGCGCTGATTTGCGCTACCCACCAAAGCAGCTTTTAAAGTATGTCTGTGTAGCATGTTCTAATAGCGAGTTACCCTCCATTTCACTGTTTACTATTGTGAGGCTATCCGTTCTCATAGGCCAGAATGGGCAGGCTGAGTATTACATGCCCTAATCCTACCTGCCCCCAGGAACCTGATAGGAACGTCGAATTTGATATGTTTAAGCTCAGAACATTGAGATACATCTTTTAGTAAGGATTATTAGCGTAGCCCGTGTTCGAAAGTGCCTCTACTAGAAACGAGGTATTTTCTGGCCTAAGCTTTCCTGTGGGCTTTGCTAGCGTGTGTATTGGCCGTCTGGTTTTGGAGCAGCAGGGCCAGCTGGGTCAGACCTGGCTGGAGAGAGAGATCGGCATTTAGAGTATGGAGAGGGGTGACTCTTTGATCTGAGCAGGGCCGTGCCTGGCAAGGTGAATGATGGCTCCACCTCCCACTGGGCGTCTGATAGCAGACCCCCAGATTCTCAAAGGGCAGGATGTCACCTCGTAAACCAAGTGCTCCCCGACCCCACCGAACTGGTTCTGGCTGGATGCAGTGATTTGTGACTGCAGAGAACAAAGACTTTTAGGTATAAAACGCTGCGCTGAAACCTTTTTCAGGTGTGTTCCTTCTGGATGTCAAGACGAAACTCTGTCCGAGTGAACAGAGGAAAGGACTTTGAAACTTTTACCAAGCTTGCGGAAGAAACTACCCGAGGGCCTGAATTGAGAGCGCCTCCTGCTGAACTCAGGGACATTAGACTTCACCCCGTCAGCCGTCTGAATTCCTGTGCTAGGGATTCTACTTGCAGGTGAGGCCTCCGTCGAGTAATCCGGAACCTCTAGTTCTACTGTGAGGAACGCGGACTGGTAACCCTTGTGAACTCTGTGGTGTGGGCCGCCGCAGCTAAGAGAGAGCTGCCGCCGCTGAGTGCCCGCCTTAATTTGAAGCTTCAGAAACTTCGCTGAATCTGTGTGGGCCGCCGCAGCTAAGAGAGAGCTGCCGCCACTGAGCGCCCGCCTTAATTTGAATCTTCAGAACCTTCGCTGAATCTGTGTGGGCTGCCGCAGCTAAGAGAGAGCTGCCGCCGCTGAGCGCCCGCCTTAATTTGAATCTTCAGAACCTTCACTGAATCTGTGTGGGCCGCCGCAGCTAAGAGAGAGCTGGCGCCGCTTAGCGCCCGCCTTAATTTGAACCTTCGGAACCTTCGCTGAATCTGTATGGGCCTCCGCAGCTAAGAGAGAGCTGTAGCCGCTGAGTGCCCGCCGTTGTGCCAGCCGGGTCGAGATCATCCTTTGTCCTGTGGGCCGCCGCAGCTAAGAGAGAGCTGCTGCCGCTGAGTGCCCGTACCTTTGCCAACTCCGCATCATCGTGATTTGTCCTGTGGGCAGCCGCAGCTAAGGGAGAGCTGCTGCCGCTGAGTGCCCACATCTGTGTCAACTTTGTCTCATCGTGATTTGTTCTGTGGGCTGCCGCAGCTAAGAGAGAGCTGCTGCCGCTGAGTGCTCGCCCCTTTGCCAACTTTGCATCATTGTGATTTGTCCTGTGGGCCGCCGCAGCTAAGAGAGAGCTGCTGCCGCCGAGTGCTCACACCTTTGCCAACTTTGCATCATTGTGATTTGTCCTGTGGGCCGCTGAAGCTAAGAGTGAGCTGCTGCCGCTGAGTGCTCGCACCTTTGCCAACTTTGCATCATTGTGATTTGTCCTGTGGGCCGCCGCAGCTAAGAGAGAGCTGCTGCCGCTGAGTGCTCGCACCTTTGCCAACTTTGCATCATTGTTATTTGTCCTGTGGGCCGCCGCAGCTAAGAGAGAGCTACTGCCGCTGAGTGCTCGCACCTTTGCCAACTTTGCATCATTGTGATTTGTCCTGTGGGCCGCCGCAGCTAAGAGAGAGCTGCTGCCGCTGAGTGCCCGCATCTTTGCCAACTTTGCATCATCGTGAGTCGTCCCGTGGGCCGCCGCAGCTAGGAGAGAGCTGCTGCCACTGTTAGCCCACCACGGAGCTGCACGACGAGAGTCATCGCCACCACCAGCCTGTGCCACCGCAGCCGCGGGCTGCTGCCGCTGGGAGCCCGCCTGTCCCCAAGTGCCCGAATAATTGTGAGTGCACGTTGCGGACCACTGCAGTCGAAAACTGTGGTCGCTGGGAGTCCGCCTGTCACCGTCTCCGCTTCTTCGAGAAGCTACGTGCGGTGTCCCCGTCCAACGGCAGGTGTCTGGTGCGCAACGGGTCGCGAAGATCCAGGCCTTGAACTCAGTCAGTGCCACGTTCTGGTGAATACGTTATTGCCTTTTTAAGTCCCTACTGATTTACGTGCATTGTGACTGGTTGAAACGCTTTTGAGAGTCTCGTGCTAAACCTTAGATAAAGATACTATTTTGCTATACCTACTTGAGTTGTGTCCTTTTGTGGTGTCGTTACTGCCTTATTGTGCATGGTCATAAATGCTTCACACACTGCCTCTGAGATAGGCCTAACTGCTTGTGCTACGTTACCACAGGGTTGAGCATGGGCTATCAAAGGGGGTAGCCCACTTGCCCCGACTTAGGAAGAAGGGTCCCTATTTGGACATTGGCGCCAGCCATGGCTAACTAGAGACCCCCATTTCTAACACGGAGCAATTGGAAACATACGAACAAAAGACAAATTGATCAACTTGGCTGCAGCTGGCAGCAGAGACAACCATTCCTTTTTAAAGACCCTGGTGTTCAATCAATCAATCAATAAACTTTATTTCGATCAACTGATCATAAAAGTGCAACATGAAAATAAAAAACATGATAATAAATATGATAAAATACACAATAAAATTACACACATTGCAAAACACAGGAACGATTGTCACAGGTTAAAATAAAAGTGACATCCCACAATATTAAATAATCCTACCGATTGTAGAGGTAGAACCACTAGCAGCAAAAACCTCCTAAAAAGCCCTAAAAGTGGGCTAAGAAGGGTCCGTTATGCTGTCCAGGTAGTCCAAACCAACAGGAGGTTATATGAGCCCTAATGTAATCAATTGATTAGTTGAATTTAGCATAATTTCAGTTGATTGAGCCTTAAAAACCTTTTAAAACACTATGCACAGAGCAGTTTGGTTACATTGTCGACAATAAAATAATTTTAAAAAAAATGTAACAGCAGTCCCCTTTACAATTAAGAGGTACAGTAGATCAAATTCCAAACCACATCGGGTCTAGGGCCTTCGAAGGACACCTAATGGTAGGCTATTTCAAGTATATGTAAAGCAAAAACATCCTGGCTGGGGTTCGATCTCAAAATATGGTAAGCCACCCGATATTGTCTCACACCCCAGAGAGCACACAGCGGTTTAATCCATCTCAGCCTGGGTCTGGCATGTTTGGGACAGTAAAAAATAACATGTTCTACATCCTCAGAGGTGTATTTACAGAATTCACAGGCTGGGGAGATGAGTTGGTGAAGCGTCATCAATAAATAAGATTATTGACTTGAAGTGTACCCAGTCTAAATTTCATGTAAAGTGGGTGCGCCAGGGGTGGTTGGGTCTGATCAATGTATGCCTCCTTAGCAGGTGAGACTTTGCGTGCCAGGAAAGCTTCTATGAACCCCCAGAGCTCGATTTTGGTGATATTAATTTATTTTCTTGTCCCAATAAGCCGCTTCAACTCTACTCTTCTTGCCTACCCCCATTAGTGAAGGAATATTCCAAAGGTCGCTTAAGCCTAGGTCGATAAGATAGGATTTAACATGCTTGAGCCAGGGGAGAAGGTGGGCATTTTTATGGCACATCATTTCTTCCAGGACTATCCTATAATGGTTGAGCTCTAGAGTCGACCACAACCTTACCCAGTAGAGGAGTGGTTTTAGCATTCTATATCTCCTACCCTTTTTGATCCTGTGTCATAAAAAAGAGGGATGGTGGGTGTACTCTGTGGGAGGCTAAAACGAGATCTCAAGAAGTGGTTTTCCTTACTGGTCAGGCCTTTGATATTAGAAATTCCCTAGAGTTCAGCACCATATAGAGCAGCAGCCTGTGCCCCTGCCCTACATAGCTCTATGACTGGTGATGCAGACTTAGGGGTGGTTGCCCTGAACCTTTCGATGATGGCAGAGGAAGGGTGTGAAAGAATCACCTCGCTCTTTTCGGTCTGAGATTTCCATGTCCTATTCTTATCAATACTGATCCCCAATTAGTCAAATTTACCTACTACCTAGAGAGACTCACTGTTCAGCTGGAAGTTCCCTCTGTAGGTTTTATGCGGGTTAAGCACCATAATCTTAGTCTTCGTAGTGTTCTCCTCCATCCCACGGATGACACAAAAGTCATAAAATGTATTCAAAAGATTTTGTAGCCCAGATAGGGTATGAGAGAGCAGGAGGGTATCATCAGCGATTAAAAGCGCTGAGGTGGAGCAGTCGGCTAGTTTGGGGGAGTTGTATGTACATTCGCCTGAGAAGGAAACTGTATTATTGATGTATAGTGAAAAAAGAGCCAGCGTTAGTACACACCCCTGCCTTACTCCACACTGCATGGGAATCCATCTAACCTGCGCAGTTGTGTAACTATGGAGTCTAATGAGAATGAACAGCAGGGATAAATCATTGCCCACATTGACCAGAGTGGACCAAAGGTGCAGCCGTGGAAACAGATCAAAGGCTGCCCTGAGGTCCACAAAGGCCAAATAAAGGTGGTCACTGGAGTGCTTAAGATATTTGGCTGTTATAAGGTTGAACCGAAAAAGTTGGTTGACTGTACTAGCCCTAGTACAAAAGCCCGCCTGTAAAGGTGTCAAAAGTTCTGCCTCATCTATCCAGTCCTGTATTCTAACCAGGATCTGGCGGCAGAAGATCTTTTGTAAATTATCTGTAAGGCTAATGGCCCAATAATTGATTGGAGATACTTTGTCTCCCTTTTTATAAATGGGAATGATCTCAGCATTTTTCCAAGATTCCAGGATGTGTCCTCCTGCCAGTATGCCATTTGAGAGTTCATCAATATATATACCCCACACCTGAGGTTCAGAACAAAACAGGTTCCCTGGAATACTATCAGGGCCCAGAGCCTTTCCAGGGGGTAAATCTGCAATAGCTCATAAGGTTTCTGGTAGAGAAAAATGGAGCAGAGAGGACTCAGGCACACGTTCTAGTTCCGGGTCTAAGGGTACAGGATCAACCAAATCTGTGCTAGGGAGAGCATATATGTTGGACAAATGATCAGCACTCTGTGTTGGTTGGATTGATAATTCTATGGGGCTAATAGAGTGGGTGCATTCGTGGGAAAAAATGTGCCAGAGCTTCTGCAAATCATTTTTGGTAGATGCCTCAGCTAGGGCTTGCCAGTTGGAGTCCACCCAGCTCTGTTTAGTGCTAATAGTCAACCTTTTGTAATTTGTGTGGGCAACCCTGTCCCAATTCCTTCATGGTCTCCCCTTTTGACAGCCTCAATAAACATACTTTTTGAGTGACAACACTCCTTAATGTACCAGGATGGGGTCTGGCCAAGCGAAGAAGTATTTTTGCCCTTATTCACCTTAGTACAGTGCGATTTTAAAACACTGAACAAAATATGATGAAGGTCTAGTAATAATAAGCCTACCCCTGGATTGTCAGTAAGTGGAGTAAGAATCTCACTATAAACATTGTAACTTCCTGCTAGAGTAGCTGTGTCAAGCAAATAATTTAGACCATTTAATCCATTTCCTATTATTGTTCAGGCTGAGCTTAGTTTCTTGCTTTTGATCCAATGGTTTAAAAATCCATGAGCCTCCTCAGGGCACTATGGTCGCTGTCCACATGGAGAAACATGTCAAAATCGACTGCTAGGTGACAATTCTAGATCCATAATAACATAGTTGATTCTACTATGGCTAGAATGTGTGAGCGCACTTTAAATCTGAGGGGAAACTCCCATTACATGCACAAATACCTTTTTTCAAAGTTAAAGTGAGAAGTTGTGTTGCTACCACGGGCCAGGTGGATAAAGATTCAATCTCAAGTGAGGGTATGCCTCGGGCCTCATCTTCCAGGCTAAATATGGAAGATAAGCCATCCAGCGGCTCAAAGGTAGTATTGAAGTCACCTGCAATTAGCAGTGGCCGGCTGTCTTCTCTTGAGGCCAAAAGGCAAACTAGTTGGTGTAGAAGGGGGATTCCTTATTGTGAGGAAATAAGCATTTATAAATGTTATATAAGCCAACCTTGCATCCTTTACAGCCTCTCAGAGAGAGTCCCAGAATGTCTTTGGTATGGGTTTCCGGTGTTTTTGCTGTTAGATCCATGGTGTTCTTAACCCATACTATGAGGCCACCAGAAGGGCGGTCGGCTTTTGAAGGGCTAGCTTCAATGCTGTAATTAGAGTATCCTGATCTAAAGCATTTTTCTACTGCCCATGTTACCTGCATGATTATTATATCATGAACATCAATGAATGTCCCCCACTCTGGATCTATAATCGTCCCATTGAGGCCTGCGTTGTTCCAAGAAAGCAGTAATGTGGAGGGGACTTTGGTGTTTTTATTGAGGAAGGTCTATTAGAAAACATATGAAGTGTTGGTTATAAGTGCATTTTTAAGTTACTTTTTCTTAGGAATAAACCTTTATTATGCTCTGGTTGCTTTTCTATAGCTGACAAGCAGCAACATATTATGAATAACACCTTCATAAATTCCTTTTTAAGACTATATTTGCTTGCTGTATGCCATTTATACTTTTTGATTTAACAATAATATGGGCTACAAATTCCTTGTATTTTTTTATTTTTTTATTTCAGGAGTATTTTATTGAGCATTTTTCGTAAACAATAAACAATAAAGAGCAAACAAAAAGTAAAAAATAGTCTAATAATACAAGGGACCAATCTGAGATATACGTTTCTGTAGCGTACAGACCTGGATGGTTGGTAACAGTTGATGAGCATAAGAAAAGCAACATATGATGTCTCGACGGGCCCTTGAGTGGAATGGTCTGGCAAATAATAAATGATAGAGGTAGATGAAGAGAGAAGGGAGGGGTGCTAGTAGGTATAGAATTGACCCTGCTCTGTCTGTGGGTAACATCTAGGAGGCACGTAGAGCAATTAGTTTCAAGTGGAGTTCAGGTTATGTGCTCTGATCCCTCTAAGGAGTCATCACCGGTTTTAGGAGGGTGACATTGTCAGGTCTAGTTACTCTCATGTTTGTGCATGTGCGAGAAGGGGAGATGTACCGGAATGTAGAGGTGGATCTCCTTGTGGGCTTTCATGGTGGTTTAGAGGTGGCAAAGTAATTTTCAAGGGAGTTCCAGATAGGTGTGTTGCGTACAATCCATGGGGAGTTTTGTAGTGAGATGTTATCTGCTCCTCTCAGGAAGGAGACCCAGTTTAGCCAGGATCGGAAGGAGGTGGCGGATGTGTTCTTCCAATTAGCTAAGATACTTTTGCATGCAGCAGTGAGTAGGATATCAATTAGTGACTGTCTTCATGAGATCTTATGTTTGGGTCTAAAAACCCCTCGAGTAGTGTTAAGAAAGTCTGCTCTAGAGGGACTCCACAGGTGGAATGGATAAAGCTAAACACTGAGTCCCAAAAAGGGGAGACTGCACTACAATAGAAGAGGAGATGAGGGAGATCACCCATGGGGTCATTGCAATTCCAGCAGGCTGGTGTCTCTCTAAGAGAGAGTTTGTGGAGACGTGCAGGGGTCCGGAATGTCCTGTGTAATAACCAGAATTTTGTCTGTGCAAGTGTGGGGGAGATTTTATATGAGACCACTGATCTCCATATCTGATGCCAGGTTTGTGGCGTAACTTTTCAGTGGGGTCCCACTTAGCTTGGAGTTTTGAGGGTGTGGTGGAGGACTTCAGTTGTATAAGATGGTAAAACTTAGAGGCCTGGTGACCGGATTTGTTAAAGGATAAAATGGTCTTGATAAGTGAAGGGTCCTTATTTGGAAGTTGTAATTTAGAAAGAGCAACCTTAAGTTTTAAAAAAATCATAAAGATCTATGTCCTGTAAGTTAAAGTGGTTTTTCAGCTCCCTGAAGGGTAGCGGAGATTGAGGAGACCCTAGGTCTTTCAAGAAGTTGACTCCTCTAGAGGCCCAGTGGGACCAACTGGGAGGAGA
Organism: Calotriton arnoldi; assembly: GCA_963921515.1. Lineage (NCBI taxonomy): Eukaryota > Metazoa > Chordata > Amphibia > Caudata > Salamandridae > Calotriton > Calotriton arnoldi. Next base: position 208,768 of record CAWUFW010007827.1, read on the forward strand.
GCCATGGATTCTGATTTTAGGGTTGTTCCATAGGAAGGTCATATTTGAGCTAGAGATCGAGATTTCTAAGGTTCTATCTATTCTCAGGAGGGCCCTTTTGGTGTTGAGAAAGATATATTTGCCTGAGAGCGGGAGTTTGGGGTTGCTAGTTAAGAGAGAGATCGGGTGGAATTCGCCTAGGAGCTCCCTTTCTACCAAAAGCCATGTGGGGGTATAATCCAGGGCTTGGGCGAACCACATTGAGCCCTGTCTGGCCAGGAAGGAAGTTTGGTAGCTCTTGAAGTCAGCAAGATTAACGCCACCGAGATGCACTGGGAGGCGTAGTTTTTTATTGAAATTCTCGGTCTTTTGTTTTGCCAAAGGAATTTGTTTAGTAGCTTGTCAATCAATCAATCAAAATTCTTTATTCGGTAACTATCATAGCAACCATAAAAGCACAGTACTTGTATTAAATTACTAAAAAAAGATAATCAATTTAAAAATACAATTTCATGATAGTTAACCTACTCCCAGCAAGATTGTTTTATGCATCTTAAGAACATTCTTTAAATAAGCAGTCACAGAAGCAATAATAAACACATCATCTAACATTTGCAAGGTCAAGTATGCAGGTTTACATTTTTTGAGCCCAAGTTTTTAAGTAACGGAACAATCCATATCCTCCTAGGAGCGGTATAAAATTTACAGAAGAATAAAATATGTATCGAGGATTGCACCGAAATATCATTGCACGGGCATTTGATTAAGTCCCGTCCCCAATCATTTACCAAAGGGAAACTTAATAAACGATGTAAAACATTCAATCTAAAACGGCACAACAAGAATCTATCATAATCACTGGTGGTTAAAACAAGATAAAACTGTATAGATGGGGTCGCTAATGTCATAAAATGTGCGTGCACTGTTGATTTTTTCAATTCTATAGAAGTTCTGGAATCATCCAGATGTTGTAAACATATAGTTTTAAGATCTTTCCTGGACACGTTTAACATATTTTCTGGGTCTGAGTAATATTCAGGGTGCCCTATTTTGGACATAAAGATTTTAATATATGCCAGCCATTTAATATTTCTAAGACCATCGCATAATAGGATATCCTTCAATACTGATCGATTCAAGGAAGTTTCCTCGGTAATCCAAATTCTATGCCATAATAATACTGGCTGTATTTTAATGACATCTTCTAAGAATAGGATGCCTAATTCCCGGTGGCATATATAAGCAGAGGTACTGGCCGGGACAGATAAAAGAGACCTCAGAAACTTATTTTCTGCAAGCTGCAGAGAATGAACCCCCGCGTAACCCCAAATACCGGCTCCATAAGTCGCAATCGACAGACATTTAGCCCTATAAATCTGTAAAATTTCTACTGGGGCACGTCTACCTAATTTTTTACTAAAATTAGAAAGGGCCATCAGTGATTTAACAAATAGTAATCTTCTAATTTTAATTGCCGAGGTCCAAGTGCCAGTCTGATCAAATAAGATCCCCAAATAAGAAAAAGTCTTAGTGACTTCGATTGCTTTCGAATCAATGAATAAGATCCTTATCTTCTTTTAGGACCTGCCCCACAGGACATAGTAAAAGTTTTTGAGCAATTTACAGCCAGACCAAGGTTTGTCATAAAATTTGAAAAGACATCCACCATCCTTTGCAGACTTCGGGTGTACGGGCCATCAATACCGCGTCGTCCGCATACAGAAGTGCCGGTATGGGTCGATTGGCTGCCATTGGTAAATCCTTGCACTCCTGTACTAGAACTGCTTCTAAATTATTTATATAAAGCGAGAAGAGGAATGGGGCAAGAATACACCCCTGTCTAACTCCTCTTCCTACCCCGAAATAACCAGTGCATTCACCACCTCTCCCATACCGAACTCGTGCCTTCGCCCCTGAGTACAATTGTTTTAAAAATTTTATAATTGCGGCATCTATGCTCATCCCTTCTAAAATCACCCAGAGCTTCTTATGTATGACACAGTCGAATGCCGCAGTTAGATCGACAAATGTCAGATATAATCTTTCTCCTTTTGCTTTAGTATATTTTTCTAGGATAATATGTAAGTTGAGGCCCTGTTCGATTGTGCCCATACCTTTACGAAACCCATATTGCAGGTCGCTTAAAATTGAATGTTCCTCAGCCCAAGTTTGCAGCCTATTTAATAGAACCCGCCCTACTACCTTCACTGTAGAATCCAAAAGTGAAATTGGATGATAGCATGCGGGATTATCCCTATCCCCTTTTTTAAAAATTGGAACTATTATCGATTCGCACCAAGTTCGTAAAAAGCCCTTTGAGCCACATGCATTAAAAACCTGAGTTAAAAGTGGACCCCAAAGTGCTATATTGGACTTAAAAATATCGACGGGGACCCCATCCGGACTTGCCGCTTTCCCTCCCTTACTTGCATTAATGGCCGAATTAACCTCAGTGAGTGTAAAGTACAATAATTGATCAGTAGGAGAAATGAATTCCAAGTTATCAACCCCATTCATTGAAATTACATTGTTCTCCATCATTGGGGTATTATATAAGCAGGAGTAGTGTTGAATCCACTCGGGTTCAGAAATGGCAATTTCAATGGTGGCATTGTCCTTATCGGCCAAAAAGGGAGCGTTAACTGCCTTCCAAAATGCAGAGGGATCCTTGTTAACCGAAGCATCTCGTAAGGCTTGCCATGCTTCCTCTTTTAGAGCAGTCTTTCTAAATTTCTGTGCGCTCTTATATTCGCTTCTCGCTACTCTTATATCAGCCTGATTTTTCACCTTAGCTTGGAGTTCCATTTTCAATTTGGAGTGTGCTTTGGTACAACTTGTATCAAACCAGCCCTTGTTTTGTTTGCTGTTTCCCTTTATGCAGATATACAATGATTCTTTAATAAAAGTTGTAATTTCATAAAAATTCTCTAAAATTTCCTGGTGCGAAGAATTATCATCCAAACACTTTAAAAACATATCTTTGCAATTTATAGCCACCCTATTAATAAAAACCTCCTGATCCACTTTTTCCCATTTTAAGGCATAACCATTTTGTTTACCCAGTGAGATGTTTTTCACCACATGGTCTGAAGTACCTCTGTTATTCACTGGCTTATTCTGAAACCTTAACTCAATACTAATGGGGAAATGATCACTCAATGCGATATCATGAGTAATAAAATCTCTAAAATATGAATTAAATCTTTGTGAGGCTAATACATAATCAATTGTGGAAAACATGCCTCTTCCATTAAAAGTAGGGTTAAAAGGAATCACAGGAGCACATAAATCGTTAGCAAACCCAAGGTCGATAGTAAACATAATATCATTCAACATGTCGCCAAAATGTGTATGGGGAAGTGGGGACTACAATAACCTAGTTCATAAGATAACCCACATAACCCATTATTAACATGCTGACATAAGGATACATTAAAATCACCACCCCAAATAACACAAAACTCTATTGATGTACTGGATTGTAAATTATATAGGTCACTTCTCAAATTTCTCATCACTCCATGAGTTAAGTCTAATGGAATATTATTATAAAAATTTACTAACGCTATACCGGAAGCTTGGTCTATAAGAAAACTAATGATGTGGTAGTACTGATTTGAATTTTTAAAAACAATTTTCTCTATATTCAAATAATTTGAAATAAAGGTACTAAGACCACCTTTCGCTCTGCAATGGGGTGAGGGCACATCTGGAGTAAAATAAGTTTTATATCCATTTATATGTACAGGCTCTTGCATCCAGGTCTCCTGCAGGCTAAAAATATCAAAGCTAGTCACAAAATCAATCCAAACCATATTATCCATCTTGCTATTTAAACCCGCAACGTTCCAAAATAAAATATGGCAACTTTCCCTCATTCCTATAACCTCTTTTCTCTGTACCATCCCTACCCTTTTTGGTGATATATTTTCCAGGTGACTAATATGGGGGAGGAGTACTTCAGCAATGGCGTTAAATTCCATGACGGGATTACACATGTTAGCCACCGTCATACCTATATCTGAGGGAAGAATGTTCGTGAGGCTATTTGGCGGGTTAATTATAGACAAGTCAGGAGGTTCACGTGCTACGGCTAAAGTATCAAACTGTTCGGATGTTTCCAGTAGAAGTCAATCCACAGGATCATGCGTTACCAGAGCCTCAAAACGGTTCTGTGTTGAAAGATTAAACCCACTCTGAAAATGCTGAGTTTGGGGTCTCACAACACTCAGGGCGGCATGTGAGAAAGACTGATAGAAAAAACCCAGTGGGACTGCGTTGACACTTTGTCCCATAATGTGCTGTGTGCCAACTCTACTCAAAATCAATTCCACTAACTGTGGTGTCTTAAATGTTAATACCATACAGTCCCCCGGCAAAGTCTTTCTCCCCTTTCCCAGCCAACTCACTCTCCTGACCATTTTAAATTCATCAAACAGCCTTTCACTTAAACCAGACCTCGCTCCTAACCAATGTAATGACTTGTTCCTCATGGTCTCCCAGGATTCTTCCCCCTTAGTTTGTTGTTTAGGTACATTAGTTAATACCACCACATATGGTGTAGCTTCTGGCGGTAAATCCAAGCATGTTGCTGCTTCTACCTCCTTATATTGTATATTAAAGCTGTTAGGACCCTTGTTTCCTTGGTTGACGTACGTATTACGTGCAAAGGGCAAATGGAGGATGAAGCAGCCCTGCTTTTTGCAAGACTATATTGTACCGACTCTTTCCCTGAATTTTTAAGGTGATCCCTGCTTTCTAGGGCATCTGGGTACACCTGACCTGAAGGCTGCGTTTTCTCCAGCTTACTTGTCAGAACTTCTTCTATAACACCAACTTTATGTATTAATTCACTTAGGATTTCTCGAAGGAATTTGTCCAAGTTATCCAGCTTTACTTTTATATTTATGACCTCATTCTGGATACATAGATTAGTAGTAGGTTTTAATTTACCCGTTTTATTTCTTACTACTGGTAATTTATCCTTCTTATTAATCTTTTTTCTTAGTTTAGGATTAAGGTCACTAGACATATCACGGAACTCTCCTCTATCACCTATAGAACTAACCGGATTTCTAGCTCGCTTGATCGGTGGTTGGATATCCTGCTCCTGTTCACTTTCCGAGATATCATCCTGTAAATTCGTGATACAGCCATTTGAGCCTGGAGAATTAATAACTATCGGTAAAGGTAACTCAGGCCCTTCCCTCATTAGGTCAGTAGTTACAGTGTTACCTTCTCTTTCTGTACAATCCAAATGACACGGTTTGAGCGCCTCTTCGACTGTTACAATCTGGCGCTCAATAGCCCCCATCACCCCTGATAGATAACTTAACAAAGTGTGTTGGGGGTGAGTTTTCACACTTTGTTGTTTGGTGGACTGCATACTAGCAGCCTTTCTCTTCCCCATCTTATATGTTAAAATTATCACTGCCGTGCCGTGCGCTACTATTATCCTGCCAAGAACAAGCAGAATATGCAATCATTAACTCGTGCTAACTCATGTTACCAGCAGACCCACTGTAGCAAAAATACAGAATACAAAATGCAAGTTCCAGAGGCCAAGGGCAAGGAATAGGGGATAGCAGAAAGTTACCAACTGGTTACCAATATACAAAGTATATACTTATAAACGGATAGTCCAAAATGTTCTAGTAGAAATGGCTATATGTCCACCCAACTAGTAAAAACAGATGTTACGCCCTCCGTTACCTTTCCCTTCAATTCTTAGGGCTATGGCCCAGTCCAGTCTCTGTCAGTCTATGACGGGCTAAGACGGGCCCGTCTTGGCCCGGTCTTCGCCCGTGCCGCGCCCCACGCGCGTCCCGCGCTGCGAGACCGCGGGGCGGCTTTTCAGCGTGTTGCAGCCCCTCCAGGGGCTGTGTGCAAAAAGCAAGTTCCAGGGACCAGGGGCAGGGGATAGCAGCAAGTTACCGGCGAGATTCCAGGCCAGCGCAGTCTCCCGCTCACCGGGACCGCGGGGCGGCTTTTCAGCGTGTTGCAGCCCCTCCAGGGGCTGTGTGCAAAAAGCAAGTTCCAGGGACCAGGGGCAGGGGATAGCAGCAAGTTACCGGCGAGATTCCAGGCCAGTGCGGTCTCCCGCTCACCGGGACCGCGGGGCAGCTTTTCAGCGTGTTGCAGCCTCCAGGGGCTGTGTGCAAAAAGCAAGTTCCAGGGGCAGGGGATAGCAGCAAGTTACCGGCGAGATTCCAGGCCAGCGTGGTCTCCCGCTCACCGGGACCGCGGGGCGGCTTTTCAGCGTGTTGCAGCCCCTCCAGGGGCTGTGTGCAAAAAGCAAGTTCCAGGGACCAGGGGCAGGGGATAGCAGCAAGTTACCGGCGAGATTCCAGGCCAGCGCGGTCTCCCGCTCACCGGGACCGCGGGGCGGCTTTTCAGCGTGTTGCAGCCTCCAGGGGCTGTGTGCAAAAAGCAAGTTCCAGGGGCAGGGGATAGCAGCAAGTTACCGGCGAGATTCCAGGCCAGCGCGGTCTCCCGCTCACCGGGGCCGCGGGGCGGCTTTTCAGCATGTTGCAGCCCCTGCAGGGGCTGTGTGCAAAAAGCAAGTTCCAGGGACCAGGGGCAGGGGATAGCAGCAAGTTACCGGCGAGATTCCAGGCCAGCGCGGTCAAGTAGCTTGTCAATCTTTTTTAGAAATTCCTCTGATAGAGTTAATGGTAGCATATTTGTAAGGTAGTTGATTATGGGTGTGATCATCATTTTTATGGTCTCCACTCGGCCCACCACGTTAAAAATTTGGGGTTCCATCCCTCAAGTAAGGTTTCTACCTTCCTTAGAGCTAGTGTCTCGTTGTGTTTCAGGGATTCCAGTAAGTCTGAGTTGAATTCCAAGCCCAGATATTTCACAAATTTTGGTTGCCAGGTTAGACCTGTGTTGATGAACAGGGCACTAGAGCAGAGATTATTCAGAGGGAGAATTTCAGATTTGTCTTTGTTAAGTTTGTAATTAGAAACTTGGGCATATTCTTTGATGGTTTGGAGTAGGGCCGGAATAAATTGAGTAGCCTTTTCAGACATTATTAGGATATCGTCAGCGTATGCCGCGACTTTCACTTTAATATTATTGAAGGCAATGCCATGAATGTAGGGGTTGGATCTGATCTTGTGGAGTAAGGGTTCAAGGGATAGGATAAATAATGAGGGAGAGAGGGGGCAACCTTGCCTCGTGCCTCTTTCTAGTTTAAATTCAATGGAAAGTAAGCCACCAGACCTGATCTTAGCAGACGGACTGCTATACAGAGCCATGACCATTCTAGAAAAGGCATCACCTAAATTATATTTCTTAAGAGATTCATGGAGAAATGTCCATGAGACCCTGTCGAATGCTTTTTCAGCATCGAGGGTAACCGTTACCATTTCAGAAGGGGCCAATTTAGCTTTTTCAATAATGTGGCAGAGGAGCCGGGTGTTATCGTTGGATAGCCTGTGTTTCATGAAGCCCACTTGTGAGTGTCCGATTAGTTGAGGCAGGAGAGGTTCCAATCTCTTGCAAAGTATCTTGGCGTAGATCTTTGCATGCAGGTTAATTAGAGAGATTGGTCTGTAGTTTTTAACTTGTGTATGGTCTTTCACCTCTTTGGGGATTACGACGATAGTTGCTTCACTGGTGGTCCCGGAAATAGTGCCAGAGTCGGCAAAGTGTTGAAAAAGGGACAGAAGAGTTGGTTTGAGTATATGGGCGAAAGTTTTGTAAAAGCTGGCAGTATAGCCATCTGGCCTGGGCGTTTTGTTTGATTTTAACGAACGAATTGCTGAGTCTAACTCTTCTATAGAGAATGGTGAGCTTAAGATAGCTTTCTCTTGATCCGAGATGGATGGAAGTGGGATGTCTCTGAGGTATTCCGCACAGGCTGATGTTTGGATCCCTGAGTCGTCTGTGTATAAGGACTGATAAAAATCTTTAAGTATTTCTAATATTTTCTGTGGTTTGGTATGTGTAATGTTAGATTTATCCTTGAGGGAATCAATTCCCTTGTGGTTTTGCTTATGTTTCAGGTAGGAGGCCAGAATTTTCCCTGCCCTGTTTGCATCGCATAAGTTTAGGCATTTGAATGTGTTGACCCATATACCCGCTCTTTCACTTAGGAGTCTATTATATTCGTATATCTTGTTGGAAAGTTTTGAGAGGGTTTGGGGATCCATGTCAGACCTGTGGGCGGCCTCCAGATGTTTAATATCTTGTTCCAAGGCTAGAAGTTCTTTGTTGTGGTCTTTGTTAATCTTAGTTTGTATATTAATAAGAATGCCCCTCACCGTGGCTTTCAGGGCGTCCCAATGGTTGGCGGGGGAAGTGTCAGAGCTACTATTATCTTCTAGATGGTTTAGAATGTTTTTTTCAATCTTCTCTTTTGATGAAGCATCTATGATTGATTCATCATTGAATCTCCAGATCTTACTCGGGTATTCATATTTGTGCCGATAAGGGAGAGAGTTATGGTTGAGTGGTCTGAGACTAATCTCAATAGTATGTCTGTTTGGTCGATTAGGTGCACATGTGGTATGGATATAATTAAGTAATCGATTCTGGAGTAGGATTAATGGGGGTTTGAAAAAAGGTGTAGTCTCTGGTGTCTGGGTGTTGGAGCCTCCAGGAATCGTGGAAGCTAAATCTTTTGCAGAGTTTGTGTAATGACCTATGTGCCCTAAGGGATTAAGGATGGACCTGGATTGTCTATCTAACGTTACATCCATGGGGAGGTTGAAGTCGCCTCCCATGATAATGAGATCATTACTAGGTATTTTGCTCAGGGGGAGGGTTAATGAGTCCCAGAACTCCGGGTCGTCTGTGTTCGGGCCGTATACGTTGAGCACATGGAAGTGCTCTGTGCTTTTTGTGAATTTTGATAGGACCCATCTTCCACTCTTATCTGCTAAGTGTGATTCAGGGAAAAAACCTGGATTTTTCAAGATTAAAGTGGCTACCCCGCCTTTCTTGTTTTCACTGGACGAGCTAATGATGTCAGCAATCCAGCTCTTACCAAAGTTGTCTAGACCTCCTTGGGACATCTTTGTTTCTTGGAGCAGTATTACATCTGGTTTTAATTTAAAAAGGTAATTTTCGATTTTCTTCCGTTTGATCGGGTGGTTAAGGCCCTTTACATTTAAGGAGACAATTTTTAAACTTCTGTCTAATGGGGAATTAGTCATTGCAAGGGTAGGCAAGCGTGGCTGAATGAACGCGAAGCTAACTTGTAATTTGAGGTGCAAGAGAACCCCAGGAAGGCGTAATAAAAGAGATGTGAGAGTAATGTGCGGGCCTTGGGCCTTGTGTTAATGAGAGAGATTGACACCAGGTGAGGGAGATGACATGTTTCAAGAGTAACCCTGGATTATGGGTAAACATCTGTGATGGCAATGTACCTACAGCATGAAGGAAATGGGATGAGAAAGGAAAAAAATAAAGGTAAAATAGAACATGAAAATGCAAGAGAGCAAAAAAGAAAAGGAAACCCCGAACTTCCAACCCCCCTCCCCCCATAACCCACCCACCCCTCCCTCCCACCCAGAACCTTGTAAGAGAGGGAGACGACAGCGGGCGAGAGCCGCCATCCCTGGCAACAGCAAGCAGCAAATGAATAACAAGTAACATGTAAACTTGCGAACAGATAGTATGAACATGCCATATTAGCTACTTAGAAGTGAAACAATGTGGGTTAGATACCCAAAAACTTCCTTAGTAAGATCTGCAATAGGCTTGGAGTACATCAAATGAGGGGTATCCCACTCTCGAGACTACATAAAATAAAGGATAGTAACCTAATAGTGGTCTTGTTGTTTATATTTGTGGTGTGAATAATATACGATATTGCAATGTTATATGGTGTGGTATGATGTGGATTACTGGTATGTGATGATAATCAGAGATAATTGGAGATGCGAGGATATGATGGTGCGATGTGGTGAACTAAGGTATAGTGTGGTGTGATGTGATACGGTATGAAATATGTTATGTTGTATTTTAATTTTGCTGTATGGTATGTTTTATAAGTTGTGTTTTGCTATATGTGAATGTATGAAGTGGGAGTGAGTTGCTGTTAGGGTAAAGATTTGTGGTTAAGGCTTTCTGAGAACCTCTGAGAGTCTGCTGGACAGGTGTTAGCTGGTTGGTGGTTTGTTTTTGTGCTAAAAGGCCTTGTATCATGTGACATCCCGTGAGAGGGTACATCAGTATTGGAGCAAGAGTATAATCATGCAGTAATAGAGAAATCTCTGGTGACTATAGGCGAAACCCCCAGGTAGGACACAATAGTAGTCTGATATGGAGATAGAAAAGGATACAGAGCTGGGAACTCTGCCAGGGCCTGTATCACGGGTTCCCGGAAGAAGCAAGAGCAGATGTAGGGACCATTGAGATCGAACTCTTTTCATCTAGAAAAGACCGTAGGTCTTTTGGGTTGGTGAAGACATGGTTTCTTCCATTGTCAATGACCTTAAATTTCACTGGACCGATGAATGAGAATTGAAGGTTTGAGGACTTTAGTCTGAGAGCTAGAAAGCCCTTCCTTGTCTCTAGTGTAGGTCTGGAGTAGTCCTGGGAAACAAAGATTTTCTGACCTTGCCAGAGGATGTGATTGTTTTTACGAACATAATTGAGGATCATTTCTGAATGTTGAAATCTCAGTGGACGGCAAACAATCTGTCTGGTGGTATTCCTGTTCGTAGGTCTGAAGGAGGGAACTAGATGGGCCCTTTCGAGTTCGAAGTCTTTTTTAAAGGAGAGGCCTGTTGTTTGGGGAAGCCAATTTTCCAGGAAGTCCAAGCACGAGGGAGATGTATCTTCTGAACCTTCCGGTAGACCAAAGATGCGCAGGTTTCCTCTGCGATTACATTCCTCCAATTCGGCAACGTCTTTTTTCAGTGTATCTGTAGTTATTTGTAGGCTTTGGATGTCTTTTAGTGAGGTGTGGGATTTGTCCTCCAAAGTACTAATGCGGCCCTCTGCCTACGTAATTCTATTGTTGATGGAGCTGAGTTCAGATTTGATGGAATATAAGTCCTGCTGCATAACATCCGTGTTAAGCTTGGTGGATTTCGCTAGGTCATGGACCACTTCCAATTTTTTTAGTATTATGTCCATTGTGCTGGGGTTTTCATTTTTACTCTTAATTGGTGAGTCAGGAAGCGGAGGTTCTGCTTTGATACGTTTATTTCCTGCTTTGGGCTCTTTTTCGGACATGATTTTCCCTGGGGGAAGCCAAAGTTGGGAGTGCGCCAGTGTGTACTTTACATTGTTGTACGCGGATGGCAAAGATACCAGTCGCAGGGAGAAGATACGAGATAAGATACGAGTAGACACGAGTAGGTAAGCCAGTCGCACCCTGTAGTATTGTAGGCAGTTTGATTATAGACAGTTTGATTGTTTTAGGCCAGCAGCGGCGAGACGGAAAAGAGTTTTGGCGTTAAGGCTTTGTGGCATTATAACGTTGTGGCTCGCTCGCTGTAGGTGGTTCACGTTCTGACACACTCGCTGTAGATGGAGTGATAATTTAGATCACACAGAAGATCACATAGATCACATAGAAGACTGTTGTGGCAAGGTTATGATACAAGGGTGGTGGCCATCTTAAAGTCAGGCAGAGTCTGGCAGAGTGCTTAGTGAAATCTCGGAACAGAGGTATCACAGTATATCATAGACCACTGCATAGAAGGACTTCCATGTATAAAAGTTGCTTCTCGCTGGAAAGCAAGGACGGCCTGAAATTACGAAACATGATTTATGGTAGCTTCACAGCTATGGGAGTAGTGGGAAAAACACTTTATTTTATAAGGTAAACAGTACCCCAACTGCACATAAAAAGGATACTTCAAGTCTGCCCTAGATTTACCTCACCCAATGAAGACACTTGGCTACTGACTCATGCCTCAATATGCTCATTGAAGTCCTTAGTGACTTACAATATAATATTGTATGTTTGTTGGGTATTTATACTATGTATGTTCTTAAATATAGTAATGCCCTCTGAATATTTGGTCTGACCACGGAATGCTAAAATGATAAATGTTTTATTATTAAAAAGTAGATGCCCATTGATTACATTTCCAGATAAATACTGGCATTCTATTGATTAGACATTAGCATTAGGTTTTATTTTATGTGCACGTTGTTATGTTTATTATGCTTGTGTAAACCAAAAAGTAAAGGTGAAGCCTTTAGCTTGAAACACGAACATACCAAAAATAAGGAAGAAGAGTGCACCAGACTTTGAGATACAAGTTGAAGAGGAGATCAGACTGCAAAATGTCCTAATCATATGTGAGAGACAGTATGATGGCCCTTTGTGAGATCAATAAAATAATTGACTTGGTAGTAACTCTTGATTAGGGGTGGACGATATATTCCACTCCACCAGAGGGATTGGCGTAATTTTGGCCACTCCACATTATCAGCGTAACACAGAGTTGTGGTGAAATTCTGGCAACCGCTGCATGGCAGAGTTTTTTCATGTGCATGGCTAAAAAATTGTAAGTTAGTGAGCAAGAATTAGTGTTGTCGATTTTTAGTCGTTAGGAGGGCATCCATCGGGATTTCTCCAACACGGGCGGTCACAACCATTCGCGGTCAGAAAGCTGCCACTTGATCTGTAGCAAAATCAGCTCACCAAGCTGTGCCCTCTGGCATGCCGCATGGTGCCATTTGCACTGATTTTTCAGGGTGGAATGAGCTACCGGTGCTAAATTACAGTGGCAGCAGCGTGATGTGCCTATTTCCGCCCATTCGCGGAATTTCACAGAATCTCGCGGAGTTTTTTTGTAACTCTGCGGTATTCCACAGAGTGAAACTTTGCGAGTTCCGCCCAGTCTTACTCTTGATATTATTAGCCTCTATATCAGTATTCATAGTGAGGTGTACTTATAATGGAAGGGGTGATAACAGTGTGATAGACTTCCTACTGTTCCCCCAGCGTTATTCAACACTGGTCTTAGAGTTTCTCATTTATGACATAGCGATTAGCGATCATTTCCCCCAAAGTGTCGCCTTGAATTTTGACCTTTTTGGCTAGCCACGAGGAGCACTAAAAGTTACTGCTGTAGAGGAAATTGTGATTTCCCGCCGTAATGGGTATGCGTTAAGATGGTCCCTGGTGGATCCATCTAACTTTCTAGCAAAACTGATTCAAAAAGAGAGAGGCTTTTGAAGTATGCCTAGATGAAACTACAGAGGCTCACAAGTTTATTTTAGCATTCAATCGTCTAAAAAAGGGCATTGGCGAGGGGCTCCATGCAAAGCAGAAAATAGCAAAGGCGGGTGCTTGTGGCTGGTTTGACTCAGTGTGTACAAAAACTCACAGAAATTTAAAACTAGCATTACCTGAACAACCACGATCTGTTAGTACGGTCCGGGAATGTAGACTAGCTTATAAACTAGCCATTAAACAACGGAAAAGAAGTCTGAAGGAGGAAACGTGGAACAGATTGCTTGATGCTAGTCTGTCGAATGATAATACCACGTTTTGGCGTGTCATTAATTCTCCTTCCCACAACTCCCTAGACTGCCCTCAAGCAGAGATAGCCATCACAGAGGCCGCATGGATAGCACATTTTACTAATTTGTATTCTCCTAAGGAAGACATTGTAATCCCCCCCCCCTATTGTTTCGAATCATACTGGGCCTGCCCTTCTTACCAACGCTTCTAATTTCACTGGACCTGTAAAGGTCTCGAGATACCCAGAATTTTCCTTGGACGAAGTTGTTCTGGCACTGAAAGCAAGTAAGGGGGGTAAAGCCCCGGGGCCTGACGGGATCCCTATTGACTTGTTTAAATTTAACACTGATCTTTGGGGCCCCATCCTTACTTTGCTTTTCAGAGCCTGCCAGGACCAAGGTATTTTACTCACCTGGCCTGAGTCGCTTATTGTCCCCATATTTAAGAAGGGTGACCATAACAACCCAGCGCAATACAGGCCTATCTCTCTTCTGGATTGCCTGGTTAAGGTGGCTGGTCACATGCTTTTAGGAGGACTTCAGGACTGGGCCAAAACAAATAATATCCTCTCGGACCTACAGTATGGTTTTAGGGCTGGGCTTGGAACTGTAGAGCAGGCCATTAATCTAGATTTACTAATTGGCAAGTACGTGCATCTGAAAGGTGGCAATTTGTTTTTAGTCTTTGTAGATTTATCTTCTGCTTTTGATTTGGTAGCGCACGATAAGCTATGGGCAACCATGGCCAATATGGGCGTGGACTGCACTATCGTGAACTTCCTAAGAGATTTGTCGCCCAAGGCAGAGGTAGAGTCCGTTATGGCCTTAACGGCACCTGTACTGAGCCATTTAAAATAGGAAGAGGGGTACGCCGGGGATGCGTAATGGCCCCCTTCCTGTTTAATCTCTATATTAATAGTGTAGGCGACATATTGGCAAGTAAATGTGCGGACCTACCCCAGGTGGGACATCGGCCTATACCAGCTCTTTTTTATGCTGATGATGCAGTATTGATGGTCCGCACTCCTTTTGCCCTGCAGCGTCTAGTTGATGAGTTTGCTCAGTTCATGCAAAACCTTGGGCTAAAAATTAATATCAGCAAAACCTTCGCCATGAAGATCGGGAAGAAGGCCACTCGCTTTCGTGACATCCTTATTGATGGTTCCACAATTCAGTTCACAGAGTCATTCTCATATCTGGGCATTGTCTTTAACCAATCGGGGAACTGGCAAGGGGCGATTAAATCTAGGCGACTCCACTATATGAAAACGATAATGGCTCTACCAAGTTTTGCTAGACAGCTTGGCATTAAACATCCGAAGGAATTGATGACAATTTATAAGGCCAAATGCAGATCCACTGCTATGTACGGGGCTGAGCTCTGGGGGCACGGAAAGATCGATATACTCCAGATTGAAGAAAATGTTTTTTTAAGGTCTCTCCTTGCTCTCCCGAAAAGTAGCCCAACCTATGTGTGTCACTCCGAACTAGGAGCCCCTCACATAGCAGATTTGATCAGGATCCAGCCAGTGCTATTATGGCACAAAATATGGTCATCTGAACATACAACTCTAAATCGAGCCATAATTGCTGATTGTCTAAAATCCTCACATGCCCTTAACATCCTTTGGCTTAAATATGTGTACAATTTTCTGACAGACCTCGGCCATCCAGAATATTTCAATCTCCCCAACAGTCTGGCCAATGTCCAAAGAAAAGCCTTGAAACTGAAATGCATTTCACTATTGGAGGAAACCAGATTAGCTTCTGAAATCTGTAATCCCACTGTGTTGAGGAATCAGATGATCTTGACTAGTCTCTATATGCAACCTTATCTAGCCAATGTGTATAATCCACGCCACAGGTTCGTGTTGACCCGCTTTCGGTTGGATATTTTCCACCGTTTAATTAGTTTTCCTACTACTAATAACTGGTCACCTGACCTGGGAAATGCACGTGTGATGCTACCTCACCACAGAATACCATGCATACTGTGCTTTTCTGTAAACACTTTTCAGGGCTGAGAAAAAACTCATTAAACCCTTGTTATTACAGCTGGGTTTTGCACAATACCGCCCGGCTTTTATTTATCTGCAAATGCTACCGAACTTATACATATGTGCAGTAATGTCTCGATTTCTGCTGCCCGTTATTAATTACAGGAAGCAGTTGTAAATAGTAATTAAGTGATTTTGTAGTGTTGACAGTCTTTTTAATATTCATGTTTTTATACAGAACAACTTTTTGTACACTGTTTTAAACTTGTATTTTGGGACGAGGCATGGCGTTTTTGTAACGCGGGTGCGGTGGAGACTGATATTCACAGTCCGAAAGGCGAAACGTGACCTATTGGCGCGGTATTCGCCATTGAAGAGGGTTGCAGGTACGAGGGACGACAGCAACCACTCGCCACAGATATGGTGCAGTAAAATTTAAGAGGTGAAGACTGGTTCCCCAATGCCCTGATGAAGTTGCCTTGAGAGTGTTGGCAACGAAACATGTTGGCCTTTCGTGAGTGAAAATGGCCATATACATGCCTGTTTTTTAATCTGAGGACACTTACAGCACTCAATAAAGTACATCTTGCATGTGAGCAGTACCTCTTTTTAATTGTGAGAATAGTTTTTCTTATTCACGGTTGGGGCCCAGTGGGCACTGAGTGAGCTGCACAGACTCAGTGTTGTTTTGCACACAGTTTTTTGATTCATTCTCTGTTTAATTTCTCACCTCTGAGGAAGTACTAGCACACATTCTCTTTTCTTTTCTGGCCATGTAAGCAACCGATGATGATAACGTGGGCATACTGGCGAGTACCATCCAGCAGCTCCTTTGGTTTGCGTACGTGAGGTGCTTACTGGCCGTATCACACATTTTTTGTCTTTAATTTGTTAATACACAACTATGTGAGGGAGTGATGTTATTATACACTGCTGTGGTTATTGACGTTGGTTTAAACTGAACAGTACGGACCAGAAGGCCTTTTTGCTATTAGCAGGCCTTGTTCGGGAAGTCTTAAAATGCAGTAAAAGCTCCCGTAGGTCCTAAATTATTAATTGGTCTGTTCGATTGGGGTCAGATCTTGAGGTGTTTTCTGTGCAACTAAATTCTACCAACAGATTAAGGGGACTTTGATGGCAGCTACTTGTGCCCTGGACATAGCAATTATCCATATCACAGACTTTGAAAAATGGTTTATTTATTATGACATGACTAATCCTTATGGCAATAGCATTCGTACATGGATGCAATATATTGATTAAATTTTGCTTTGTGGAGAGGCAGTAAGGAATCTTTACAGTCTTTCTTTAGCTAGAATAATTCTCGATGTGGTGATGTACAATTCAGGATGGTGCAGTGCAGTGAAGATGAGATTCATTTTTCGGGATTTGTTGATCAAGGTTGAAGATGATAAACTTTTAACTAGTCTATTCAAGAAAGAGACTGACAAGAATACATTTCTTCTTTACACGAGTGCACCAGCCAAGGGATTTGAGGGATAATCACCCTTTAGGGCAGTTCCTAAGTATTCATAGAAACTGTTGAAGAGCAGTAGATTATTTCAGGGAGGTGGAGGATCTGTCAGGCAGGTTGAGAGCCTGGGGATATCCCAAGAAAATGCTCAAAAGGGCCCTGAAATGAACCTGGTACAATTACTGTGATAGTTTATAAACTATCAAGGCAAGAAAGTAAAAGACTAGGCTGGTATGCAGTTCAACATTTGGCAAATGTAGCTTTACTCCCTCTCCTCTTTTTTTTGCATTCAAGAGACTCCCCAATTTTGAGAGATAAGTTGGTTCAGGCATTCTTAGATCCTCCAAGGTCGTTGGATTTTTCTGCAGGCCTTGGTTTGGAGGTCACTTTAAATGCAGACATTTTCTGCCATGTGCTACTTCGGACATTATTAAAAGCTTCTCAGTTAATACCAGAGTCAGGACATTGATAGGTTTTGGTGTACTGTATAGAGTGCGCTTGTAGCATCCGTTATATTGGCAAAACAGGTAAACAGGTGAAAACAAGGATTTTACAGCATCAATCCAGAATTAGGTGTAAGGTGATGTCAGTACCAATTGTAGAACATTATCTTGATAAGAATCACAAGGTCTCTGAGATGTTCTGGTTTGTATTTGAAACGATACATGCTTTAAAACCGGGCTCTAATATTGTTGTCCTTCAAGGAGAAATATTGGATTTCGAGATTGCGCACAATAAATGCGGGTTTGAATACAGCTTTAGAGTGGCATCATTTAGGAACACTATGATAACATTCACATATCTGTATGAAACAGTTGGTATTGTTGTATCATTTAGGTGAGTATCTGCTGGAGGATTTGACACATACTGACACATACTGACACATACTGATTAGAGGTTGAATAATATTGGGCAAGAGATATCTGCATTCCCAACACTCGGTTTATGCCTTAGTTCTGAGACATCATACTTTGAGTATTATTGAGGATGTTTGTGAGTGATTGTTGGTTGTGTTGGACCACCTATATCAGAGATATAAATCTACAATATTCATTTTGCACTTGGGCAGTACAGAGCAGAGTTTCCTGACTCTCAATTTTTTAGTAAAATCATCATAGAGGATCCCCCACTAGGGAACTAATATCAGCAATAAATTTCAAGTACAGCCAAACCAATGTGACTCCATAAGAAAGACAGAGAGGATGGTATCTAAACCACTAGGATTTTATTAACAATTTAAATCAAATTATAGATCGAATCCATCCACAAAATTGAAGGAAATATATAGTAAGAGGATACATATTAAAATGATCATGCAGTCTCTATTTATTTATGATCAAGAAAAACATAGAAAAAAATAGAATCACATATAGCAAATATAAATATCAACCAAGCAGGCTCCATACAGGAATTTCCTTCTTCTAAAGTGGCAAAGAGAAATTCTATGGGGAAGGTGTTGGCATCAGATGAACCCAGCTTGAGGGTCAAAAGGAAAATATGAATATTCGAGCATGAAGCTTGACACCTTAGGCAGGTTAATCAGCAGAGTCGAGAAGAAGTCTACTTTCAGCAAAGTCAGGACAGGGTCTGCTCTTCTGTTCTAAAGATCACACAACAGAAGCATGAAAGAAGATTCTAAAAAACTTCTTCCTATTACTTTCCACTAAACAAACCAATCCGAAGACAGAGTTCTCTGGGAGCAGGTTGCCTCCCTAATTTCCCAGCCCTCAATCAAAGGAGCAACCATCTGGGTGGCCTTAGATGTAACACCAGTTGGGTCTGCCTGGTACAGAACATCTCTCCCACCGTCTCAGTCTCCATAGCCTATATCTAATTAAAAGTTCAATAGTCTACTGATCTAATAAAATAAACAATAAGCCTTCTCTAACTTAACAAGCAAGTTGATAAGATACCTGCAGAGGAGAGAAAAACAAGACCCTGGCAAGACATTTCATCATAATGCAAGTTGTGCAACTCGGGCACGGTTATTAGTTTGACAACATTAGATTCAAAATAGGCTCTAAACAAATTCAGTTAGCATAAGTGATAATATCAAATACATTTAAGAAAGGTGTACATTTTCTTTCTATGGTAAAGGAGTTTATTATAATTCAGCTAAATATGAGGGTGTCTCTCATCAATGTGAATACATAGCCACTCACTACAATTAATTAATAAAATGCATACCGATTAATACATTTAAACACACTTTAAGAACATAAGTTGCATATAAAGAGGTGGGGCACCAAATTACGCTGCTCCAAACCCCCCTGATGGCTAGAATAGCCATCACACAAATCAAATGAATCTTCTGATAGCACTTCAAAATGTTATTGCCTTAACTTCTTTGATTCCTTCATCTCACCACAGACCTTGCACTGTTTCTCTTTTAACTCAGTGTCATCCCTTTTCCTTTTGAGTCCCTTTTCTTTAACTACCACTTTCTGTGATCTTGTGCATTTAAATCCCTTAAACATAGCAAATAACCTAATCAAACAAATGCAAATGATCAAAATAGGCCTCATTATAGCACCTAAAAGCCCACTACCAAGATTGCCAAGCCAACTACCTATGGCAGCAAATCTCTTTCCAACTACTTCTCAAGCTCCAGCTGCTTTCAATTCCTCCAATTTAGATTTTAATCCAGTGATATTCTTACCAAACCCTTGTATCCACCTGCTTTTATCAGGGATAAAGAAGCAACCTTGTTGAACCTTCAACATCTTACAGACTCCACCCTCTTTCGCCAGCAAATTGTCTAATGCAACGCAAATCTGCAAGGCCATGGACCATATAGCTACTAGCTCTGTTTCTATATGCATAATGCACCAGGAGTACTAGGAGCAAGTTTGTCCACTATTGTGGAAAGCTTTCTAATATTTGAATCATTTAAATCAACACCTACTAAAGGGGTCATACCTCGAAAAAATATTTCCTACTATTTATGAAGCACTACTACCATTAGATGATACCGTTCTAGGTGTATCTAAATTCTTTCCATGATAAATCTTTGGAAACACTAAAGCAGCTAAGAGTATGATAGCAACAATTAATACTCCAGTTACAACTAACCTACGTTGATCTTTGGTAAAGACATCCATAATTTCTCTACAGTCAGACCTTTAGAGTAGACTAAAAGCAAATAGACTTATGAAACCTGCAATGTTTCTACTTGTGCAAATAGGAAAACTGATTTGGGGATTACACAATGAGATTATCTTTATGTACAGCAGTCTTCACAAGTCATCCCTAGCCCTAATCCACCTTCTTCTAGAATGACAACCCTACTCTTCTACTGGAGCCTTTGCCCTAGGGAATCTTTGCAATTCAGTAAATGCAAAGCTCAGTCTCTCAAAATTCAATGAAGTTAGGTTAATGGACACAGTTCAATATGCTGGCTGCATTCACTACAGAAAATTAAAAGCTTTATTGTGTGCGCATAAATCACGGAGGGTCAGTTGGCAAGATTTCCTGATAACCAAAATCATAGGTAATTTGATCAAGTTCACTGTCAATGTAGTCAGTACACTAAGGGGCAGAGCACTTCCAACAAGGTACCCTTTCTTTTTTCGATCTCCTGAGTACTGACTGTTCAACATCACTGTCAATCAACCCATTCAATTCTCTCTCCTCAGTGACAGCTTGTGGAATGTGTTCAAAGCCTAGACGTGGTCTAAGTCTCTCTCACCCCTTGGCCTCTCATCTCTCCCCCAATCACTCCAGGTCACAATACTCAGCTCTTCATCAGGATCTGCATCATCAATCCCCTGTGCATGAGGCTGGTTCACTGTGGTCACTCCTGATTTACACACCACAGACTCAGGGCTTGCCTCAGATAGGGTTTGAGTTACTTCTGGAACTTGGACAATGGGTGGACTCTGAGATTCTTGAGTACTCACTTCACCAACCGCTCCTTCAGGGTACCAACAAGATGGTGGTTGTAGATCAATAGCAAGTGTTACTACCTCCTCATCCGTACTTCTCACTCACAGAGGTGTGCACCCAATTTGGCAGTCCACCACACTTAACAGCAGTGTTGGTCACTAAGATAACCTGTTATAAGCCTTTCCAATGTGGCTCCGGGCACAATTTTCAAACGTGCCTTTTGACAAGGACCCAGTACCCCGGACTGAGATCGTGGCACTGTCCCAGTTGAAGGAGAACAGTGGCAGCTTCAACTTGGAGAAAGACAGAAGGCACCACATCAGCCAGTCCCTTCAGTAATTAAGAGTCATATCTGTGATGTTGACAAGTGCATTAGCAGGCAATCTCATGGCCCTCCCCATCTGGCACTTCTTCCTGCAACCTCTTATCTTCCTCCAAAATATCAGCAACTGAAATTAAAGTTAGTCTCATTTTCAAGCTCATTTGAATATTCTCCATCAGTGCTGACCCAAAAGTGCAGCACCTGGCAACTTCATTGGCATATCGGCTACCAGATGTCACATAATCATTTCCGCTTCGCTGTGCTGCGTATTTAACTACAGCAATCTCACGGAGCATCTGCAGTGCCTCAAGCACTCTCATAACATGTTCCCAATTCCTTATCGGAGACCCTGATGACATCATAAATCCCCTTTGTCACCACAACTGTTCAAAGTCATGGATAGCACCAACTGTCAGCAAAAATGGCAAATTTCAATTGCTCCAAGACACAGTAAGCTCTAGTATGAGGGACGAATTAACCCACTTGGGCAGAAGTTACACCTCAAAGGCAGGAGGCTTCCATTACACCAATGGACAGTGCAGACAGCATAGGCAGCTCCTAAATTTCCCTCACTATCTCTCAAGCAAAAGCCGTCCAAAACCATACATAATCGGGCTCTGCAAGGGGGTTCATCTTTAATATCAGGTCTTGGCTTGGTGCACAATTCCATGACATTGAGACAGGCATGCTCAATGCCCCCGCTCATCTTCAGCTTCATGGAGGGGTAACAATGTAGCAGGATTGAGGCTGCAACATCTCTTCAATGTAATGTAATATTTTCAGCAGCAATATGATTTACACATAACGAGTGAGTCTGATGTTGGTCAGGTGCTGTGTCTTATTACAGGTAAGCAATATTTCTACAGAGTGCAGGACTAAGGACCATCATAGTAAGAGGATAGCCCTATGTTCTCACTCTGCTTGATGCTGTCACCAACAGTTGTGACCTTATTAAGGCAGCCTGACAGTCCTGTAGCTACGACATCAAGTACATCAGAAAGTATTGGACAGGTCTTTGGGAATCACCAGGCATTTAAGTAACTCTGAGAGAGAACAGCCCTTCCTCTCACTGCAAAAAGGGAGGGTTCACTCTCAAAAAAGCAGAGATTCACTCTTTCGACTCCTTCTTTGCTTCCATTTCAATGTGGTGTTCTAAGTACAGGACCTCTTTCTGACAATACTGCACTTTACTCGAGGATACCCTGTGTCCGTTATCAGCCAAGTGATTCAACAGGGCAATGATGTTTGCATGCTTCTTGTGACATCAACGCTACTAACAGGTCATCAGTGTATTGCACAAGAACTGAATTACACAGTAACTTTAGAGTCTTCGGATTTCTTTTCAAAATCTAGTTAAAGATTGAGGGGATTTCCATGTACCTTTGAGGAACTCAGCACCATGCCAAACAATGTTATTAGTCTTTCGCAGGTCCTGCACAATGTTGTTCTTGCCACTCAGTTTCTGCAGGCCCATAATAGGGGCCCATAATAGGGGAATTTCATGGGCTTCCCATAATCTCTTCCAATGTTCCCTGTTGTATCCTGGACTCAATGACTAGGGCAATCCCAGCTATTGTTTCTGGTGTGAGATTATACTGTGGTATTCAAGGAATGTCAGGTTTGATGGTAATTCTTTAATAAGTCTGATTTCTTTACCCGAAAAATCCCAAACTTCAGGTTTTCTAGTGTCTTTCAGATCCCGGGTAAGTCTTCCACTATTATCAGGAGAAACAACCCAACAGCTGTCCCATGTTTAGCTATTTTAAAATCAACATCTTCATCATGAGTTTGAAATTTGACACCCTCACTTGTACAGTAAATTGTTCAGTTTACTTGCACAACAGGTGACGTCCTAATACGCTGACTGGACTAGAATCATGTATCACAAACTGATGGTTCTCATTAAAGGAACCTATCTTAACTGGGACCCTTTCTGACACAAGGTTAACAATCTGTTTATTTTCAACACCTACAACTTGTATATGTTTTTCTGAGAGGGGTAGGTTTGGGACTTCTGCTGTTCTAAAGTGGAATGGGTAGCACAGGTGTCAATTAAAAAGGACACTGGGAGCCTTATTATGAATATAGCACACTTTGCCTCTTTGCGCCATGGCGCACCTTTCAAAGGGTACACTGAACACAAGCAGGGATAGTGCACTGTATTACAAAGAATGTGCTGCCCCCAAGGCAAGTGAAATATGGAGCAGCTACTTAAAAACTGCTCCATTATGCATAGTGCAGGCAGCAACTCACCTGCACTTTGAAAAGGGGAGAGAGATTCTCTTGCAGACGGGTGCAGTGAGTGACTGAACTCACTGCAAGGGGATGTCTGGGGGGTCCATGGGATCCCCCTTCTCACCCAACCAGAAGACTGCCTTTAGGAGGAGCAATGAAAGTGAGCAACCTTTTTGTGGCACACTTTCAGTTTGTCTACTAAGGCTGTGTTTGCCTCTGCGCCTGTGTCCATAATATGGTGCGGTCACAGAGGCAAAGTGATTACCTAATTTACATGGGTCTATGCCCCCATGCAAATGAGGGAATGCCCTCTTATGACAGATATAGTGCAACATGTGCTCCAGCACTATCAGTATTACAGAAGGGGCTGCACAAGCATCTGTGTCCCCTTCTCTAATACCATTGTGCCCCAGGGGCATAAAAAGCAGGCACACACGCCCTTTGTGCCCCTGGGGCCCAATGTATAATATGGCCCAGGGTGGCCATTCACCTCACCTTCCATGAATGGACCACTGTGGTCCACAGCCAAGACTAAGTCAGGTACGCAATCGTCCTCCCCCCTCAGGCACCTTCATTGGGATTGACCAGATCCATACCCATCAGAGTCATTAAAAACTGGGAACTGTAGAAAACGGCTTGATTTGCAAAAGCGTTCTGATTTACTCTTGGAACCTGGTACACGTTAAACCTCCGATTCCCCATATTCTGTTGGGGCATCGATGCTTGAAGAACCTGCATCACTTGGGCTTGTGACATATTAGGATTCTGGAGTCTCTGCATTGGTAGATTATGCATCTGCATAGGATACACATTCTGCATTTGACCATCACCAGACATTCAATTTGGGTTCAGTCGACACTCCTGCTTCCAATGGCCCAACTTATCACAGTAATGACATGAGTGGGACCACTTCAACATCGCCACATCTACTTCTGTACTCAGTTTGATTGGAGCACCAAGGCCCCTACCTTGCAGAACACCATTTCCACCTTGCATCATGTCTCCTCCACCTTAGTATGTAACACCTTGCATCCCACCAATATTACCCATTTATAATCCATTCTAAAATCCCTCCTGTGCCAGCTTAGTTTGAGCCTATATGACCTTTTCCTTGAGTCTTTTTTGTTTCATCTTCTGTACATCATTCCAATGCTTTGCATATCGAAGTATCTCATCCAAAGGCTTGCTTCGCCAACAAATCACATTTTGTGTGTAGGCTAATCTCTGGATGCACTCCAAGAACCAACTGTGACACAAAACTGCTCATATCACCCCTTTCTGGGTTATCACATATCTGTGTTGTCTAAGCACCTGCAAGAAGCGCTCGTATTAGGCATGCATTGACTCCTTAGCCTCTTGAGTAGTTCAATGAATCTTCAACCAGTCAATCTTTTTGTGTTGCCTTTTCCTTCAAAAAATTAATCATTGGTTATACTTTTCCATCACTATAGGAGACGGTACTTTCGTCCCAGCGACTGTTCAGGTTTAGCATTTGATTACTGTATTGATACCTTAAATTCAGCCCATAGATCACTGGGAACCACTACTTGAAAAAAGTGTTCAAATCTTCCCACAACACTTTCGAACTTTTCACAAAACAGTTGACCAGAGTGTAGCCCAAATCAGGACTCTCCCTCAGTTTCAGGAACTGAAAGGTAAAAGTAGCAAGATTACCTTGACTCCGGGGCACATGCTCATATCCTCATCCATGTACTTCTCTCAAAGGGTAAGTCATATTAGTAGTTCCATCTGAGAATGCGGGATATCTTTATCATTCCCCCAGCTTCTTCCTCTCTCTTCTTCTTCTCCCTTTTCCTGGCCCACCTGTCGCTTAATTTGTCTAGGCTACTCCAATTCTGTATGCAAGTGACTAATTCTTTAACATGTAACTTTATCCCAGAGGGCCTCATGATCGCAATTGCTTCATCATCTAACTGAGCTTAAAAGCTCCTCTGCACAGTTCTGCTTCTAGAGAGATCTACATCGTACTTGTGCTATTTCTGTTAATTTCTCATGAGCTTGCACAGTGAGTAATGTCTTTTCTTAAATATATGAACTCATTCTCCTCTTACCGATCCACATGACTACGGTCAAGTCCTCCCATAATTAGCTCCTCTAATTCCACATTAAATCTGGAAATATCTAGAGGTCTCAAACTTGACTGGACCACTGATACATCTTTGATCACCTAGTCTCTCCCCTTTCTGGACACTTACCAAACAACTGGGGTGTTACTCCAAAATCCAAGAATCCCATGGCACCTTAATCAACAGGGATCATAAACAGTTGAGTCCCACCTTGTCCTAAAGGCTTTACAGATTGGTTGGGACTCCAAATGGCGAATTGTGAATTCTGTGTTGTAGGTGTAATAACGGTGGCAGGCATTCCAACAACTGCTCTAGAAACTATAGGCATCGGAGGCACAGCTTTCAGAGCAGTTACAGCAGGAAAAGTCAATGTCCGGGTCCTTTATAACAGGGGTTATCACTCCAGGGATGGGTACAACTGGAACAGTAGTGACCGGGACAGTCAAAACAATAGCTGTTGGTGCTGGAACAGTCACAACTGGGGCTGTTGGGTCAGGTACCCTTGTCTGAGTTACCTACCATAAACACCCCAACCCAACAACACTCATTCACCCGCCTCTCATCTTTTGCACAATTTAGAGCATTAAAACATGACCCACATGCTCCACCACCACCCCTAGCCCATACACTTCCCACACTAAACATATGCAAATGAAATAAACAACACACCACTCTTCACAACTTTTCATCTCCTTATCTATTATGCAACAAGACTACTCTTAAAAAACAACACAGCCCACCAACTCACTCTCAACCACCATCACCACCACCTGCACACACAGACCCAACAAAACACCTTCTAAACCTGCTGGACAAGGAGACAAACACTGCAGTTAATACCAACATTTATAGTACACCTGCTACAAGTTCAAAGAATATCACTCACTCTTCCAGAAGAGAAAGTCACACCACCACCAAAACACAATCTCTAGACTGCCTACTAACAAATGCTCAATCACTTTCTAAAAACTAGTGCCACATCACCGACCTATTCACTGACACACAACCTGAATTACTCTTCATAACTGAATCATGGTTGGGAGCTGAAGTGGCTACAGTATTGCATGAAGCTGTTCCTCCAGGATATCAAACTGTCATGAAAGATTGCATAGGCAAAAGAGGAGGTGGACTAGCTGTTATATTCAAGGAAACAATAAATCCCACCAAAGCTGTTGACGTTTCCACACACAGTTGTGATGTCCTCATCACCAGATGCAACCTACTCCAACTTCCTCTTGTAACTTCCTCCTTCTCTACAGACCACCACCTAGCAATGCAACATTCCCAGACACGTTTATAGGCACAGGCTCAAACCTTATGACACTACACTCCAACCTATGAATCCTTGGTGACCTAAACATATGGTTTGACAAACCTAATATTCCACATCCAAGAGCTATCATCGCTGGCCTAGACACAATGAACCTACATCAGATCATCCCCAAACCCACACACATCGCTGGACACATCCTCAATGCCATTTTTGCAAATCCAGAACTAGTTAAGTTTCAAATGATTACTCCAGTTGCATTTTCAGACCACTATCTAGTAGCTTTCCAATACAAAACACCACAACTTACCACACCTAAAGCCACCTTACATGCAACCACATATCGACCGTGGAACAAATTCAATTTTGAGTACTTACAAACACAGCTAACATCCAACACAGATCTAGACACAAATTCAGTACAAATACTCTATGAGTGGCTACAGGGAGCTTTTGAAATTCTGATATCACTAAAAACAACAAAACAGGGCAAAAGAAAACAAGCACCTTGGATGAATGCAGTAAAACAAATTGCAAGGCTGCAGCACACCTGGCTCAAAACAAATAACACCCAAGTAAAACTTCACCTACAGAAACGTAACAGAATATACAAGTCAACTATCAACAAAGCTAAAATAAGTACTATTCAAACAAAATTCAAAAAGTTAAATGTGAAAATAAAGAATTTTATAAACTTAGATGCACAGAAGGAACTCATCCCATTTCTCAAGAATTTACTGACAAGCTGTCAAGTCATTGCAAATGCAAAGCAGCTGCCCTTCTGACCCTTCTCTACCACAAATCTTCAAGATCATACTTTTAACTACCTCTGCTGCTATACTAGAAAGAACAATCATCAATAATGCTTTAACAACAGGAGTCTTTACAGAAGACTTAAGAAAGGCATACACACAACCATTATTAAAGAAAAGAAATCTGGAGCCGCAGGACACAAGCAACTACTGACCAATTACAAATGAACCATTCTTGGGCAAACTGATAGAAAGAGTAGCATTCACCCAGCTTTCACTATTTATTAAAGATATTCCCATACTTTCTGACTTCCAAACAGGATTTTGTCCAGGGAGAGTCAGAGCATCTGCCCTTATCGTCATTTGGGATGACCTTAAAAACACAGTAGACCAGAATGGGGTCGCTACAATACTTCTCTTGGACCTTTCAGCTGCCTTCAACACAGTTCATTATGACACTCTAATCCATAGACTCAACAAAGCCGGCATAGAGAGGCCTGCTCTCAACTGAATCACATCATACCTTAAAAATAGAAGCAATGTTGTCCATACTTCCACTTTCTCATTCAAACCATGCTTCACGAAAGAAGGGGTCCATCAAGGCTCTATCATCTTACCCATGCTTTTCAACATCTACATGCAGTCACTACCGGCAATGATCAATGAATTTCAGCTCACATTCTATAACTATGCAGATGACAGACAAATACTTTTTAAACTGGAAAGCACCTGTAGGAGAGTAGGATCTGCCTCTTATGGTTACCCCCACTTTTTGCTGATGTTACACTGTTTTTCGACTTTAGTCTGGCTGGGGCCCTGCTATCCAGGACCCCAGCCTAGCTGCTTCCTCTCTAAATTAATTCCATGTACCTTAAGTACACTTCAGATTGGATTCTGGGGTGCCCTTATAAGTCCCTAGTATATGGTATACTATGTACCCAGGGCATAGGTACCCCAAAGGCCTACCAGGGGCTGAAGCATGTATTGTGCCACCCCTGGAAGGCCCTCCAAAATGACACCACAGGACTGCTACAGCAGCCTGAGTAAGGTGGTGCATGCACCCCTTACAGAGATATAGGTTCACTATATCTCCCCTATCACTGCACATAGAAACCTATCAGTCACCCCTATGGCAGGCCTTATCAATCCTGAACTGGGGTGGTGGAGTGAGCTAAAGAATGATGATGGATTAAACCCAGATCAGTTGACTGGGGGTGAGTGTTTGATTGGCTCAAACGTTCCGTCCATCATCCCCTTTTGTATCGAATGTTTGCCCTAAGTTGGCGGGGGTATGCCCAGACGTGGGTCCCTTGCTCACTTTGCCACTGGATTCAAGCAAGCCTGGCTGATGACGGCTGGAATGCCAGAAACCGGTCCTAGGATGCTTGTTTCCGGTCCAGGGAAGACATGGCTTGGCAGTTCGGGCTGGACTGTTCCCATGAGGCACAGGGTCAGACTGATTTGCATATGGCCATGTCTGAACTGGGGTGGTGGAGTGAGCTAAAGAATGATGATGGATTAAACCCAGATCAGTTGACTGGGGGTGAGTGTTTGATTGGCTCAAAAGTTTCGTCCATCATCCCCTTTTGTATCGCTTTGTTTGCCCTAAGTTGGCGGGGGTATGCCCAGACGTGGGTCCCTTGCTCACTTTGCCACTGGATTCAAGCAAGCCTGGCTGGTGACGGCTGGAATGCCAGAAACCGGTCCTAGGATGCTTGTTTCCGGTCCAGGGAAGACATGGCTTGGCAGTTCGGGCTGGACTGTTCCCATGAGGCACAGGGTCAGACTGATTTGCATATGGCCATGTCTGAACTGGGGTGGTGGAGTGAGCTAAAGAATGATGATGGATTAAACCCATATCAGTTGACTGGGGGTGAGTGTTTGATTGGCTCAAACGTTCCGTCCATCATCCCCTTTTGTATCGCTTTGTTTGCCCTAAGTTGGCGGGGGTATGCCCAGACGTGGGTCCCTTGCTCACTTTGCCACTGGATTCAAGCAAGCCTGGCTGATGATGGCTGGAATGCCAGAAACCGGTCCTAGGATGCTTGTTTCCGGTCCAGGGAAGACATGGCTTGGCAGTTCGGGCTGGACTGTTCCCATGAGGCACAGGGTCAGACTGATTTGCATATGGCCATGTCTGAACTGGGGTGGTGGAGTGAGCTAAAGAATGATGATGGATTAAACCCAGATCAGTTGACTGGGGGTGAGTGTTTGATTGGCTCAAACGTTCCGTCCATCATCCCCTTTTGTATCGCTTTGTTTGCCCTAAGTTGGCGGGGGTATGCCCAGACGTGGGTCCCTTGCTCACTTTGCCACTGGATTCAAGCAAGCCTGGCTGATGACGGCTGGAATGCCAGAAACTGGTCCTAGGATGCTTGTTTCCGGTCCAGGGAAGACATGGCTTGGCAGTTCGGGCTGGACTGTTCCCATGAGGCACAGGGTCAGACTGATTTGCATATGGCCATGTCTGAACTGGGGTGGTGGAGTGAGCTAAAGAATTATGATGGATTAAACCCAGATCAGTTGACTGGGGGTGAGTGTTTGATTGGCTCAAACGTTCTGTCCATCATCCCCTTTGTATCGCTTTGTTTGCCCTAAGTTGGCGGGGGTATGCCCAGACGTGGGTCCCTTGCTCACTTTGCCACTGGATTCAAGCAAGCCTGGCTGATGACGGCTGGAATGCCAGAAACCGGTCCTAGGATGCTTGTTTCCGGTCCAGGGAAGACATGGCTTGGCAGTTCGGGCTGGACTGTTCCCATGAGGCACAGGGTCAGACTGATTTGCATATGGCCATGTCTGAACTGGGGTGGTGGAGTGAGCTAAAGAATGATGATGGATTAAACCCAGATCAGTTGACTGGGGGTGAGTGTTTGATTGGCTCAAACGTTCCGTCCATCATCCCCTTTTGTATCGCTTTGTTTGCCCTAAGTTGGCGGGGGTATGCCCAGACGTGGGTCCCTTGCTCACTTTGCCACTGGATTCAAGCAAGCCTGGCTGATGATGGCTGGAATGCCAGAAACCGGTCCTAGGATGCTTGTTTCCGGTCCAGGGAAGACATGGCTTGGCAGTTCGGGCTGGACTGTTCCCATGAGGCACAGGGTCAGACTGATTTGCATATGGCCATGTCTGAACTGGGGTGGTGGAGTGAGCTAAAGAATGATGATGGATTAAACCCAGATCAGTTGACTGGGGGTGAGTGTTTGATTGGCTCAAACGTTCCGTCCATCATCCCCTTTTGTATCGCTTTGTTTGCCCTAAGTTGGCGGGGGTATGCCCAGACGTGGGTCCCTTGCTCACTTTGCCACTGGATTCAAGCAAGCCTGGCTGATGACGGCTGGAATGCCAGAAACCGGTCCTAGGATGCTTGTTTCCGGTCCAGGGAAGACATGGCTTGGCAGTTCGGGCTGGACTGTTCCCATGAGGCACAGGGTCAGACTGATTTGCATATGGCCATGTCTGAACTGGGGTGGTGGAGTGAGCTAAAGAATGATGATGGATTAAACCCAGATCAGTTGACTGGGGGTGAGTGTTTGATTGGCTCAAACGTTCCGTCCATCATCCCCTTTTGTATCGCTTTGTTTGCCCTAAGTTGGCGGGGGTATGCCCAGACTTGGGTCCCTTGCTCACTTTGCCACTGGATTCAAGCAAGCCTGGCTGATGACGGCTGGAATGCCAGAAACCGGTCCTAGGATGCTTGTTTCCGGTCCAGGGAAGACATGGCTTGGCAGTTCGGCTGGACTGTTCCCATGAGGCACAGGGTCAGACTGATTTGCATATGGCCATGTCTGAACTGGGGTGGTGGAGTGAGCTAAAGAATGATGATGGATTAAACCCAGATCAGTTGACTGGGGGTGAGTGTTTGATTGGCTCAAACGTTCCGTCCATCATCCCCTTTTGTATCGCTTTGTTTGCCCTAAGTTGGCGGGGGTATGCCCAGGCGTGGGTCCCTTGCTCACTTTGCCACTGGATTCAAGCAAGCCTGGCTGATGACGGCTGGAATGCCAGAAACCGGTCCTAGGATGCTTGTTTCCGGTCCAGGGAAGACATGGCTTGGCAGTTCGGGCTGGACTGTTCCCATGAGGCACAGGGTCAGACTGATTTGCATATGGCCATGTCTGAACTGGGGTGGTGGAGTGAGCTAAAGAATGATGATGGATTAAACCCAGATCAGTTGACTGGGGGTGAGTGTTTGATTGGCTCAAACGTTCCGTCCATCATCCCCTTTTGTATCGCTTTGTTTGCCCTAAGTTGGCGGGGGTATGCCCAGACGTGGGTCCCTTGCTCACTTTGCCACTGGATTCAAGCAAGCCTGGCTGATGACGGCTGGAATGCCAGAAACCGGTCCTAGGATGCTTGTTTCCGGTCCAGGGAAGACATGGCTTGGCAGTTCGGGCTGGACTGTTTCCATGAGGCACAGGGTCAGACTGATTTGCATATGGCCATGTCTGAACTGGGGTGGTGGAGTGAGCTAAAGAATGATGATGGATTAAACCCAGATCAGTTGACTGGGGGTGAGTGTTTGATTGGCTCAAACGTTCCGTCCATCATCCCCTTTTGTATCGCTTTGTTTGCCCTAAGTTGGCGGGGGTATGCCCAGACGTGGGTCCCTTGCTCACTTTGCCACTGGATTCAAGCAAGCCTGGCTGATGACGGCTGGAATGCCAGAAACCGGTCCTAGGATGCTTGTTTCCGGTCCAGGGAAGACATGGCTTGGCAGTTCGGGCTGGACTGTTCCCATGAGGCACAGGGTCAGACTGATTTGCATATGGCCATGTCTGAACTGGGGTGGTGGAGTGAGCTAAAGAATGATGATGGATTAAACCCAGATCAGTTGACTGGGGGTGAGTGTTTGATTGGCTCAAACGTTCCGTCCATCATCCCCTTTTGTATCGCTTTGTTTGCCCTAAGTTGGCGGGGGTATGCCCAGACGTGGGTCCCTTGCTCACTTTGCCACTGGATTCAAGCAAGCCTGGCTGATGACGGCTGGAATGCCAGAAACTGGTCCTAGGATGCTTGTTTCCGGTCCAGGGAAGACATGGCTTGGCAGTTCGGGCTGGACTGTTCCCATGAGGCACAGGGTCAGACTGATTTGCATATGGCCATGTCTGAACTGGGGTGGTGGAGTGAGCTAAAGAATTATGATGGATTAAACCCAGATCAGTTGACTGGGGGTGAGTGTTTGATTGGCTCAAACGTTCTGTCCATCATCCCTTTTGTATCGCTTTGTTTGCCCTAAGTTGGCGGGGGTATGCCCAGACGTGGGTCCCTTGCTCACTTTGCCACTGGATTCAAGCAAGCCTGGCTGATGACGGCTGGAATGCCAGAAACCGGTCCTAGGATGCTTGTTTCCGGTCCAGGGAAGACATGGCTTGGCAGTTCGGGCTGGACTGTTCCCATGAGGCACAGGGTCAGACTGATTTGCATATGGCCATGTCTGAACTGGGGTGGTGGAGTGAGCTAAAGAATGATGATGGATTAAACCCAGATCAGTTGACTGGGGGTGAGTGTTTGATTGGCTCAAACGTTCCGTCCATCATCCCCTTTTGTATCGCTTTGTTTGCCCTAAGTTGGCGGGGTATGCCCAGACGTGGGTCCCTTGCTCACTTTGCCACTGGATTCAAGCAAGCCTGGCTGATGATGGCTGGAATGCCAGAAACCGGTCCTAGGATGCTTGTTTCCGGTCCAGGGAAGACATGGCTTGGCAGTTCGGGCTGGACTGTTCCCATGAGGCACAGGGTCAGACTGATTTGCATATGGCCATGTCTGAACTGGGGTGGTGGAGTGAGCTAAAGAATGATGATGGATTAAACCCAGATCAGTTGACTGGGGGTGAGTGTTTGATTGGCTCAAACGTTCCGTCCATCATCCCCTTTTGTATCGCTTTGTTTGCCCTAAGTTGGCGGGGGTATGCCCAGACGTGGGTCCCTTGCTCACTTTGCCACTGGATTCAAGCAAGCCTGGCTGATGACGGCTGGAATGCCAGAAACCGGTCCTAGGATGCTTGTTTCCGGTCCAGGGAAGACATGGCTTGGCAGTTCGGGCTGGACTGTTCCCATGAGGCACAGGGTCAGACTGATTTGCATATGGCCATGTCTGAACTGGGGTGGTGGAGTGAGCTAAAGAATGATGATGGATTAAACCCAGATCAGTTGACTGGGGGTGAGTGTTTGATTGGCTCAAACGTTCCGTCCATCATCCCCTTTTGTATCGCTTTGTTTGCCCTAAGTTGGCGGGGGTATGCCCAGACTTGGGTCCCTTGCTCACTTTGCCACTGGATTCAAGCAAGCCTGGCTGATGACGGCTGGAATGCCAGAAACCGGTCCTAGGATGCTTGTTTCCGGTCCAGGGAAGACATGGCTTGGCAGTTCGGCTGGACTGTTCCCATGAGGCACAGGGTCAGACTGATTTGCATATGGCCATGTCTGAACTGGGGTGGTGGAGTGAGCTAAAGAATGATGATGGATTAAACCCAGATCAGTTGACTGGGGGTGAGTGTTTGATTGGCTCAAACGTTCCGTCCATCATCCCCTTTTGTATCGCTTTGTTTGCCCTAAGTTGGCGGGGGTATGCCCAGACGTGGGTCCCTTGCTCACTTTGCCACTGGATTCAAGCAAGCCTGGCTGATGACGGCTGGAATGCCAGAAACCGGTCCTAGGATGCTTGTTTCCGGTCCAGGGAAGACATGGCTTGGCAGTTCGGGCTGGACTGTTCCCATGAGGCACAGGGTCAGACTGATTTGCATATGGCCATGTCTGAACTGGGGTGGTGGAGTGAGCTAAAGAATGATGATGGATTAAACCCAGATCAGTTGACTGGGGGTGAGTGTTTGATTGGCTCAAACGTTCCGTCCATCATCCCCTTTTGTATCGCTTTGTTTGCCCTAAGTTGGCGGGGGTATGCCCAGACGTGGGTCCCTTGCTCACTTTGCCACTGGATTCAAGCAAGCCTGGCTGATGACGGCTGGAATGCCAGAAACCGGTCCTAGGATGCTTGTTTCCGGTCCAGGGAAGACATGGCTTGGCAGTTCGGGCTGGACTGTTTCCATGAGGCACAGGGTCAGACTGATTTGCATATGGCCATGTCTGAACTGGGGTGGTGGAGTGAGCTAAAGAATGATGATGGATTAAACCCAGATCAGTTGACTGGGGGTGAGTGTTTGATTGGCTCAAACGTTCCGTCCATCATCCCCTTTTGTATCACTTTGTTTGCCCTAAGTTGGCGGGGGTATGCCCAGACGTGGGTCCCTTGCTCACTTTGCCACTGGATTCAAGCAAGCCTGGCTGATGACGGCTGGAATGCCAGAAACCGGTCCTAGGATGCTTGTTTCCGGTCCAGGGAAGACATGGCTTGGCAGTTCGGGCTGGACTGTTCCCATGAGGCACAGGGTCAGACTGATTTGCATATGGCCATGTCTGAACTGGGGTGGTGGAGTGAGCTAAAGAATGACGATGGATTAAACCCAGATCAGTTGACTGGGGGTGAGTGTTTGATTGGCTCAAACGTTCCGTCCATCATCCCCTTTTGTATCGCCTTATCAATCCTGAAGGCAGGGTGCTTGGTTTTATGTGAGAGGGTGCCCATGCATGAGCAGAGCCCCTCTGCAGCCTTCGGAATCTCCTCTCCGGGGTTGTCTGTGGTGCAGCCTGACCATATACTCTTAAGTGTATTATATCCCCATGTAAATGCTAACTTTGGGATGGCTGCACGGAAACATGTTGTGTTTGGTGTCAAACACCTTGGAATCATACCCCCACACCACTATGATCCCACCCTTCTAGAGGGAGAGACATGACAGCACCGGTATACCCGGTAGAAACTTTACAGAGCCTGGCATCACAAAATGGATGCTGCAGCCACAGACACGAGTCTGGCCTCCTGCTGCTGACCGAAACTCCAGCAGGGGAGGCCTGGACAATAGGTTTCCTGTCACAGGGAGGTGTTACCACCTCCCAGACAGGCCTTAGTGGATTGGGTCTGGGTGGGTACACTCCAAGAGTGCTTTGAAGTCCTGCACTGGGGGCACATTTGGTGTCCTCGTGCATACCCCAGTTCAAACCGGTTGCAGGGGCTGCCAGCCCCTGCTCTGGTGCGAAACTGGACAAAGGAAATGGGTGTAGCCACCCCTCTTTCCAAACCCTCCCATAGGTGGGTCCCCAGAGTTAGTCCAACCCATTTCTTAGGTATAAGTAAGAAACCCCTTGCAACAGGACTTTAGATATCCCTGGACGAAACTCTGCAACTGAATCCTGGAACTTCGACGCTCTACTCAAGACTAGAGGACTGAAGAAATCTCCCTTGGGGTCAAGGAGTGACTCCCCTGCTTGGCAGGCACCAATGAAGCATTTGCCGGTCTGCATCTCCGAAGCTCCCGCCAGACTCCGAAGTAACTGCAGCCCAGGAAGAGGATTTCCAGACTTCTCAGAGGCCGACCCGAGTTCCCAGCAAAGCTGAGACCCGCAGCCACACGAGTGACGTGGAACCGGAACCCCTGGACACCGTGCACATTTGCTAGGGCATCAACTTCTCGACAACTCTTGAAGTCCTGATTTGGGTTACTTATAGCCCAGGCCCCGAGCACCATTTGCACTGAAGATTGTGAGCCTACAAACCACGAGTGTTCTGTGGGCCCGCTTCTTGCATTTCAGCTTGAGGCTCCTTTGCGATCCCTGGTCCGTCAACTGGTGGGTCCCTGTGAAGGCAACTCTGATTTTCTTTGGGCTTCCCTGGTTGCTCTAGACGTGCCCTGACGCCCCACCGAGTGGTGAGTCCCTCAGACCTTGCTGGTCTGCACAGAAGCCTATTTCTCCTTTCTGCGTGGGTTGCTGTTGCCAAGGCTTGTTGTGTTCAATCCGGACACCAACACTGCAGCACTCGACATCCTTTGTGACACAGCTCGAATCCAGCTCCTGGTTGTCGTCGACACCTCCTGGTCCTTGTGGCTGAAGAGTCAAGCTTCACCTCTTTCACCTGAAACACCCGACATCGGTGGGCATTCGACTATCGTGCCCCTGGTCACTGGCAAGTGACCCAGACTCTGTCCCCCTGCTTTCAGGTTCTTCTAATCTCCGATCCAGGCTTGGATCTCTTCGGACACTTCGCATCTTCCCGGCAGCAGCACTTCCTTGCAGGCTGCCATTGAACTCGACGACGCGACCCGACACCATTCGACACCTATGCACCCGGCTTCCCTGGGTGAGGTACCTCGAGAACTCCGGAGCTCCCATGGGTGTTGACCCTAGAACTGTCTAAGTCCAAGAGGCTTTGTTCCTAATCCATTTCTAAGTGTCCTTAAACTCTAAAACTCTAACCGCGACTTTCCCATAGACGATAACGGAGCTCGCGGCTGTGTTCACACACTGCACACAACCCCCGTGGGTCCCCTGTGTCACTACCTTGGGTGGTTCCTTGGGGTCCCAGTGATTCTACAGGCTCTAGGCCTTGTGTCTACTTAAGTCGTGGTCCTTATACCACTTTCTTAATATATGGTTTGGTACGCCCCTAGGGCTAATCGTATATTGTGCTAATTTACTGTGCTATTTGACTTGTAACTTGTGTACTTTGACCTCTAGCCTCATAAAGAGACTATTGGGTAGTGTTTAGTAATAAATACATATATTTTATATATATACCTGGTGTGGTTCT
This sequence comes from Calotriton arnoldi, assembly GCA_963921515.1. Taxonomy (NCBI): domain Eukaryota; kingdom Metazoa; phylum Chordata; class Amphibia; order Caudata; family Salamandridae; genus Calotriton; species Calotriton arnoldi. The sequence goes on from CAWUFW010007827.1 coordinate 245,851, forward strand.
CCTTTCATTTGGTCATTCATGAGCTTATAACTGGCAAAACAAACAGCTTAACACTCCTTCAAGACTTAGCCTGAAGGCTGCTCTCCATAGCTACCACTAGGATAGCTTTCAATAAAGGTTGTCTTTAAACCTATCATCAATAAAGGTTGTTTGGACTGGTGCAAGGTGCCCACTATAACTAGTGGACAGCATATACCAGGCCAACTTCTCACAGCACCAAAGACATTTGGAACTCAAACATCTTCAGTTGCCTCAGAGTTGTTGATCAGTGGATGACTTTTAGCCATCTCAATTGAATGCCCCCAAAACTGAAATATTTGGAGGTAAATTATGACCCACTCTGCGCCTGGACTGTCAATCTGGGACCACCTCCTAAAGTATCCAAGGTAGTAAGAAGCCTTGGAATTACCATGGACTCCAAGTTATCAATGAATGCCCAAGTGGATAAGTTAGCAAGATAAAGTTTTATTGCTATGAAAACACACAAGGTCCAACCCACCACCTGTCTTGTACTATCTAAACTTGATTATGCCAAGGGCCTCTACCTTTATCAACTTTGTGAAGACTACAATGAATTCAGAACTCTGCTGCTTGACTACTCCTACATGAAGGCCACAAGCCCACACACCCCCTGCCTTGAGGGCCCTACATTGGTTGCCAGTTGCCAGAAGATCCACTTTCAAGCTGCTTTGTATCATCCACAAAGCAATATATGGACCAGGACCACATTTCATCAGGAATAAAATCACCAAATACATACAACAAAGGAACCTCCGCTCCAGATTGGTGCCCCGCCTTAAAACCCCAGCATACAAGAAAAAAAACATGGGTGGTACATCTTTCTCTGTTCTAGCAACCAAACTATGGAATTCATAACTTTCAAACATAAAATCCATAGATAACCTTATTATCTTCAGAAGACTACTGTTAGAAATGTGATTCCTGGTTGGCTGAGGTATGCACTCAGGCCAGACAGGAACAACCACTCTAGTCAGGGTAAGCAAGATACACACTAAAAGATAACCTGTGCTCACCCTCTGGTAGCTTGGCACAGAGCAGGTAGGCTTATTTAAAGAGTCAATGTGTAAAGTGGGAAACATCCTTTACCATGCAGTCACTGCCACGATCTGCCTTTACAAAGCAGTCACTACCCCGACTGCAATGTTACCACGTGTTCCTTTACCATGCAAGTTATTACAACAACTTGCTTTAGGGGGCGCGTTGTCGGACTAGTGTTGGATTTTAAGTCTAACATCTTCCCTACTGTTGCGTAGACTGGAGTTGGAATAGTAAATTATACTATCCCAAAGTCCAGCACCCCCTAAGGCAAGTCGTTGTAACAACTTGTGTGGTGAAGGAATGTGTGGTTATGTCGCAGTCAGGGTAGAGACTGCGATGTAAAGGCATACGTGGTAAATGCATGCGGGGTTCTGTCATACAACTGTGCAAAGTATTATTGCAACACACACAGTAACACAATGGCAATATCGCAAAAAGGCTCCACCCAGGTTTAGAAACATAGGGCCAGATGTATGAAGCTTTTTACCGGTCGCAAACGGGCCGATTCGCAGAATCGGCCTGTTTGCGAACGGTAAAAAGCCTTTTGGGATGTATCATTCCAAAAGGCCCTCGCAAAATAGGGAATCGCAAAATTTGCGATTCCCTATTTTGCAAATGCATTTAAGGAATCGCAAATTGCGATTCCTTAAATGCAATGCAGGAAGCACCCAAGTTGTGCGATTTCTGGCTTAGGAAATCGCAAATTACCACCAACTTCAAGTTGGTGGTAAATTGTGATTTCATTGTAAAATGCATTTTTTGCATTTTTCTAAGTGCCATGTGGCACACATACATGCCCCTAGGGCATGTATGTGCGCCACATGTGCACACATACATATTTCAGGGGTGCAACAGGGTGTCCTTTTGACACCCTTGCACCCATGAAATTGCATTCGCAATTTGCGAGTACCTATTTGGTACTCGCAAATTGCGAATGTCTACCCATTCATTCCTATGGTCCCATAGGAATGAATGGGAAAGTATTACTTAATTGCGATTTGCAATTTGCGAGTCGCAATTAAGGAATATGTAGGAATCGCAATTATTATTGCGATTCCTACATACATTCCATTTTGCGAGTCCTTAATAGCGATTCGCTAAAAATCGCTATTAAGGACTTGCAAAACTGTGGTTTCATACATCTGGCCCATAGATTATTATATTTGGAAAAAAATAACCCTGGGCGTAGTTCGCGTAGTCGCGCTACGCGAAGCTACGCAAAGCTGTTAAAGCGCTACGCGTAGCTACGCGAGCGTGCATAGCTGCTTGTCGCACCCCTTCGCGATGCGTTTTTCTTCTTCAGGAACGCGTTGTGCGTGTTCGGGACGCTGTTTGCGTGCTCGGGCGATGCCTTATTTCCTGTTCCGGGTCACGTATAGCGTGCTTGCGATGCGCATTTCATGTTCGGGAACACGTCGTATGTGTTCGCGACGCTTTTTGCGTGCTCGGGGGGAAATATCGCGCAAACGTACCCACGCGGTCGCGATGGGCGTGGCCATCTTGTTTTTCACTCTATGCTATGGTTCTGGGCCTGCTTTTCTATCCTCCCTCAATCTTTGCAATCCTTAGTTTTTTACACTGTTTTTCAATTTTTTTTAATTTATTATCTATCTCTCTCCCTAAGTCTATATTTTGCATTTATTTCTACTTTTACTGTGTTTTTTTTTACTTTTCTACTGTTTTATATTACTTCCTTCTTTAAGCTCCTACTTCTTCCCCTAACTTTATTTTTTCCTTCTAACTTTTCTTTTCCGCCTCTCACACACCCCAGAACCATGGCGAAGGGTAGCACTACCGGCTCCAAGGGCAAGGTGCGTGAGCCCAAGAGCCGCCTGCCTTGCGGCAGACTGCGTCCTGCAGGGGTGCAAGCCCAGCAGCTTTTTTGCAAGGCGGAGGTGGCCGCCCTTGTTTTTTTTGTGCAGCGCCACCTCCCCTTGACCTTGGCAGCAGGCGGCAGGCCAGGCTCCGGGTACCCTACCCAGGAGCGTCACCGCCGGTGGGCGAAGGTGCGCCGGGCAGTGTTTCGCTGCTCAGGGGTCCGGCGCACCCATAACCAGCTGGCCCACCGGTGGTCAGACATCTTGGACCGGGAGCAGGACCTGTTGGACCTGCTAGGTGTCGAGGTTGTGGGGCTTGGTGAGTAGCTAATATATAGTAGTATAAGTATTGTGTATAATTTTTTTACGAATAACAAGAATACTGCTGCTTACATTGCAGGTAAATTACGTTTCAAAATCTTCTGTGATTGTAGGACACAGGTGCTCGCGCTACTCTTACTTGTTTGCAACTTTGCGCTTGCTTGGGCTGATTATTATGTAAGAGTTTACTTTAGAGAACTTAAGTTAGGTAATGCTATTGCTAGAGAGACTCTAGTCCTTCCTTTGTCCTCCTGTCAAATAGTGGTGGATGGATTGATACTAGGTTTAGTTAGTATTAGTTGATAATTTTTTAGCGGTCTGCGTGACGCATCCTCTGTCACTGAGTGCTGCTTACCCCAGTCCTTAGTAGAACCTTTTGTAGTTTGTTTAGTGAGTGGTAGGCTTAGCAGTGTCAGTCAGTAGCAGAACATCAGACACGCAACCAACCAACAATTTGGTGTATGCACAAATTTATGCATGTGTCCTCCATCTCATCTATGCATTTTTGAGGGCTAAAAAAAATGGAAATGCAGACTTAGAGAACAATTGGCCCGTCTAGAATAGGTGGGCTAGGTCAGGTGGTACTTAGGCTTAGATAGTATTCTGGATTCGAATCAATCAGAATGGAACACTGGATTAGTGTTCATAATTAAGTAGACGGTCCGTGAATCCCGCAAGCCAGTAGTCGATCTGATTAGATAGGTCAATTTTATTGCAATTATTGTTTCCTAAAATGTTTTTGGAGCGTTTTTTAAAGTAATTTATTTGTTTCACAGCAATCATTAATGTTTGTCTCTTTCTTTATTATATCTTACATGATCACTGATCAGCAGCACCCAGGGGCAAGAAGACGGGGTCCGAGTTGGCGGGACAACCAGAGGACCGCTCCTCTACCGAGGGCCCTGCTGCTGGCCCCAGTAAGTCCTCCAGTGGTTAATATTAACAATTATATTTCCCTAACTTTTACTGCAGCTTATTTTTTCCAAACTATTAATTCTAGTTCCACTTCCTAATTGTATTTTTTACAAAAGCTTCTTTGATCTTGACTATCTGTTTCTAAATTCTGGTTATCCCTGCCTCTACGTTCTAACTGCCTCTGCTATGACTCTCTGTACTACTACTATTAGTCTGTCTGTAGCTAAGCTTCCCAGTTTGCCACTCTTTATTTTACGGTTTTGAATAAAACTCAGATTGACCAATAGCTCTAGCCACTGAGTCCAGTCCTTTGGGTTTTCCTCTTCTAGTCTTCTTCTTAATCTTGAGGCTTTGACAATTACCACCAACAAAATGCCCAACCAGATATTTGACTATTTTTGATAGGATATAGTACATACTACTACTGTTGTGGGGATTCTGCACAGCCACATACAGAACTATGCACAAGAAAATAGGATGTTGGTGATGGGAGGTTGGACCTTCCTCACACCTCAGTCAGAAGTGAACCCACAATCCCCTGACCGACTAGCTATAGTGTCTCATTAGGTCCCCGAACCCCCACCCGAAGATACCCAATGATTACACAACCCAGAACATAACACCCTTTCGCTCACTCACTCGTGTAAGTCCACCACCATACCAAATACCACAGAGTCTATGTGTAAGTTCAAAAGGTTTATTTTCAACTAACAAGCTCTGTACGTTGTTCTATAAAATTCAGTGTACTACAGCCAGCTCCAACATGCATAAGATTAAAACAATAAACATTGTTACAAGTGAATGATAGAAGACAAAAGATCTGTGCGAATTCTGGGAGACCCCTCACCGTAGAACGTAGAAGTACTGGTTACATGCATCATAAGCTCTGCAAATCTCTGGTTCGTAGAAGGGAATCTTCTGCCTGTTATGAGAAAAATGGTGCGCGTTAGATAGTATAATGCAAGCATTTCTCAGTCATGCCAAAAAGTGTAACATGTTACTTATGGCTAAGCAATACGGACTAACCGAACTCCATAACAAAGTGACTTGTTTTTCGACCTCTTGTACGCAACGCTCAGACAGTAGCTGTATGAGCTCATGTGGGCTCAAAGGCATCTTACTGCACAACAAGCTGCGAGGTAACATGCGCAAAAGACATGAAGCAAAAATGGTTGCATGGCTCAGGCTAACTTTGCAAAGAGTAGAGTAGACTATAATAATGACCCTAGGGACCATAACACTACTAGTGTCTACTGACTCTACTCTAGTACCCGATTTGGACTAGTGATGTATGTTGTATATGTATGTATTAACTTTTTTTCAATCTTGCTAGTGAAAACGAATAAATAGGGGGAGGTGTACAGGCATCTAAAAGTGTGTAATGTTTTTCTAGGCGTACTACCGACCACCAGTGCCGGCGGGGCCAGCGGCGATGGCGATGCGGCCATTCCGGAGGGGGCAGGAGATGCGGCACCTGCAGGAGATACAGGGGGTGAGCCAGCAGCAGTGGCGGGTGGTGGTAAGTTATATTCATTACTTATTGACATTACACTAGCTGGAAGGGTGTTCACTTCACTCACTGTACTGTTGAGACTTATTAAGTATGAAGTTGTAGTGAACATTATACAACGGTTGAAGAAGACACCCTTTACTTAGCATTAGCAATGCATTAGCAATAGCATTAGCAGCGTGAGTTGAGTAACCAATGGCCTCTTCTATCTGACTCCAACTCAGCTGTGAAAGTTTTATGGAGAAGACTAAAAGTCAGATCAGATTACCTTGATGGATGTGTTGAACAAAAAGGGAAAGAAGGGTGGAAGGAGGAAGGACGGGCGAGATGTAATATGACTGGCAGAGAAGGATACGTTGGAAGCATGCATAGGTGGCTGATAGGAATCAGATGCATGTGTTGTTGAAGGATGGGTGGAAGGTGAAAGAAGATGCCTGCCTGGGTGGGCGACACAGTATGGGTGGATACTGGGGATAGCAAGAATCATCAGCGGTGTTTGGGTGAAACTCAAAGCCAAGGCAAGCAAGGAAGGAGTGGACGCATGGGTGGTTGTTGGTGAAACAAACTAAGGTTTGTGGAGAGATTAAGAAGAAGGATAGACATTTACTTAGAATGGATGGATGCCTGTATGTATTCATCATAGACAGCATAGGTGGAGACTGTCACTGGATGCAGAGTCTTAGTTTGAAGAGAATGTAAAAGAAACCGCGCCAGAGTAGCAAAGCCGAGGGGAATACAAGTTGTATTTTCAGAATACAGTTGACTCACAGTAGTTTGCAAGCACATCATATATATATATTGTGTATAGTTAGTTATCAAGCGCCGTTCTCCGACTCCGAGGACCACTCCCTACCTATGTTAATTTATTTTCGACTGTGTCAGCCAGCCTGCAAAGGGTGGCCTATCTGTTGGTTACACAATCAATCAAAACAAAGTACCTTATGCAGTAGCGGTCGGTGGTGGGAGTGCTGCCGGGCAGTGATGTGGGGAGGGAGGGGCAGGGTGGGGGTAGTAAACTATGGATTACGGCCAATTACAGGTAAGTAAACATAAAAATAAATAAAGCGAATTTCATTGTGCGCACTGCACCGCCAAATGCAATGCAGTGCGCGCAATGAAATTAGTTTTATTTATTTATATGTTTACTTACCTGTAATTGGCCGTAATCCATAGTTTACTACCCCCCACCCGGCCCCTCCCCCTCCCCACGTCACCGCCCGGCAGCACTCCCACCACCGACCGCTACTGACCTTATGTCGTCGTCCCATATATAAGCAATGATCATTGGATCAGATATATAATCTGCCTTTTTGTAGTAGCCAGGGCAGGGTGAAAGTGAAATTGAGCAATTGCCCTTCATGTAACAGAGAGAGTATGGCCAGTGCCACCCGTAATAGAAAAATACGAGCTTCCCCACCTGACAGTAGTAAATAAAACTAACGTGAGTCTGCGTCATGACTCGTATGTTTGTCTTGGGTGCAAGCTTAGCTGACTGAGCTGGCATGCCGGCTACAACAAGGTTATGTAATTTCGCTAAACTAGAGATAAGAAGAAGACTGGTGTACTGTGTATTGGAGTCCATAGTACTAGTATAATGCCTGAAACTCCCACAAATGTTAGAGGCCGAGGAAGTGGGAGGATAGATTATTACCACAAATGTTATGTACTGTGCTTGCTAGTGCTACTGTGCCACTATGTGTTGAATTAATTTTGTGTTACTGTTTTGCTAAGAGTATTGGTTACAACAATATTCTTTTTCTTTCTTGATATAGATCCTCCTTCCCAAGAAAAACCAACATGGAAGGAGTTGGCAGCCAGGGCCCGGCGCTGGAAAGTGGAGGCCATCTGCCAAGAGTACCGGCGGCTGGTGGCTCAGGCGGAGGAGGAGGAGGAGGAGGCGGCAGCAGCCTCCTCCAATGCCCCGGGCCCCAGCCAGGCCCCACCTCCAGTGGTACGGCGCCGCGGTCAGGCAGCCGCCCGCCGCCACAATTCCTTAACATCCAGCACTGCTGCCCCCAACCCTGGATGCCACTGCAGGGCATTTCGCCGCCAGATGCTCCTCCGGATTTCACGCCTAGAGGAGCAACAAGGGGAGCGGTTCAAGATACTGGTGGACAAACACCTGAAAGCCCGCCGAATCTAAGAACTATCTAGGACCCCGTTGGATTGCCCCTTTCTTATTCCTTTTGTTGGTGGGTGGGAATTGGGCGTTGGGGTTTATGGACATTGTTTGGACTTTTTCGTTTTGGACATTGGTTGGGGTTAGGGAGAGGGGTGGGTCAGGTGTGGGATAGTTTATTTTTGTTAGGGTAATAAATTATATTTATACTTAAACATACGATGTTAATGTTTTGTGGGGGGTTACTGTTTTACGAATTTACGTCACATGGTTTCCTTGCTGCTGCAGGGCCGCAGCCAGTGTTTGATTTAAATAATCTGCCGATTATGTTACACACAAACAGATAGATGCGGTACCCCTCACTGAGTTATTTGTCCTACTAGTACTGTCAGTCTCTCCTCCTAGTCCATTATACCTCCCACCAAACTTATCTTACCTGTGATTGATGATGATTAAGTTCGGCACAGCGATGGCTGCATGGTTTCCCAAGAGAATGGAGAAGATGCCATGGTTGTGGTGGTAGTAGTAGACACTGGCAGTAGCATTTGCAAAAAAAATAAAAAAGAGACAGTCACTTGCCTGAGAGAGACTGTGGGAGGAGTAGTAGAACGAAGTAAAGTACAGTACAGAAGAAGACTGCCAAACAAACAATATTGCAACTGCTAAAGTAAAATAAAACATAATGGTGGCGGGGACAGCCTAGTACAAGAAGTTACAAACTGTAGTTGTGTCGAGTGAGTCACTTAACACAATCGTAATTCGTAACCTTTACTGCTGTGTGGTAGGATGTTGATGATGAATCCAATCAATGCCGGCAATTAATTATGATGTATTAGGTCCCTTTGGAAAAAAAATTGGCTTCCACATAGACTGAGCATGGGTGGGCAAGCAGAAGAAGATCCTCGCCCTGCCTTGAAATTGAATTAGTGTTGCTTTCACCACATCTGCCCCAGCAAGCGTGTGATCAATTGGTGTACATTTAATGTAGTCACATCACACCTCAATATAAATCACAGCCCGGGGGAAGAGGGTTAGGGTTTGATGAATGGATGGGAAGGGGGGTTTGGGGAAAGGTTTGACAAAGAAAAACAGTACGCATGTACACAACAAAAGCAAAGCACAATCTTGGCAGACGACCATGATCTTATCCAATAAATCTATAAAGGGAGAAAAAGGAAATGCATGCATGATGATGAAGATAACTTGATGGTTAATGAGTAGTACTTACTAACTACTACTAGACAATTAGACAGTACAGGGCAGCAGTATATTCTATGCAATTTGCCTTGCCTGTATGCCCACAGAGAGACCCAAATTACATGTTGTACCGGGCTTACTTTTAGAGATAGCAAAGAAAATTAAAAAATAGTTGTAGGGATCAATTAGCAAACAAACAACTACACAACACACAGTCGTAATGATTGAAGAGAAAAAAGGAATCAAATTAATTAAAAGATGACTGATGAATGATACTAAAGTTACTGTATTATCCTGGTCAAATTGTGGAGTTGAATCTCGTCATTCCTCTTGGTCCTATCTTCCATGGACGATCCGCACATCAATCTTGGGTGCCACTGCCTGCCTGATGCGGATTGGTAAGGTAAGCGTGAGTTGTTTCTCCCAGTATAGCACAGGGTAAAGGCCGGTATTGAAAAATCAATGAATAAAAAAAAAGCATAAATTACGGTGGAGTCCAAGAAGAGAAGAGAGAACACTTTCAGACTGAGGCGGCTTGGATACATCGTGTCTATTCTGTTTACAGCATTAAGCTACAACAACAACAGGACAGAACAGGCCCATGGCACCAGGCTGTGACCCAACCTCCATTTACCTTAAATTTTGACAGAGCCAGACAAAAGGCATATACAGCAACCTAGCATTTTCAAAATTAAGTGACTAAATCAATGCGCCGCTGTCAGTCATACCACTACACTCGACTCCACCACTACATGGACATGTAGGTCTGCTGTGTTTCTTGTTGAATTGTTGTTTTTACCTTTTATGCCACTTCATGAAACGCAGTTATTCCATCAATCATCTCCGATCCAACTGACTGTCTGCGTGCAAAGGTAGTATGGTCATCATCATGGTGTGGTACGTGTTGTCCAACTCCAACTCAGTCTGTAGTGACTCCGATTAAGTCCATCCATATTCCATATTAAAAAATTGCAACGGATATTGGCCTTCACCTGCAGTAGTAGGAGTACAATTTAGTTATTAAACAACAAGAAGGGAAACATTGACTGTCACTTGAGTCACTTTCACTTTGTAGATTAACTAGTAGAGTTCGACTTCATGCACAACATCAACACAACAAACAACAGCAATCGCTCAGAGTCAGCAAGCATCCAATGCATGCCATCATTACCTGTCTTGCTCTTCTCTTTGGCTGTCAGATCATCAGATGCCTAGTTCTGACAGGTGTGTGGTTTTTTTTAACGAGGCAGTGGCCTCATTATTACTCCACATTCATTTTGAGTGTTGTTAGTCGCTGTTTCGGTTTTCGTCTTATTCATCTATGGCACTTTGTCGCAGTTTAAGTTGGTTCACATGGTCAGCGCTGTGATGGGCCGTGGCCTCGGTAGCGGTCATTGCTGGTCAATTGAGTTTGCAGAAATGTCAGCAAGTTTCTTCGAAGAGTCTTGTCTTTCTCTGCCAAGTACCTTCTGTCCTGACAGTGATGAGCTTTGGATGCCTGCCGAGGCTGTAGCCTTCTGACAGTGATGAGTTTACTTTTGGATGCCTGCCCAAGTTCTGACAGTGAAGAGTTGTGGATGCCTGCAGAGGCGATAGCCTTCGGACAGTGATGAGTTTCGGCTCGGAAACAAAACGGAGGATAGCTATAGTCACGTTTCACTTCTTATGGAGGGACTGTTAGAGGCAACATTTCTTGTACTCCACTGTCTGGCTTGATGGAAATGTAATTAGGGCGAGTCAGGAAGATGGAGCAGGACTCTGAGGAGTGGACAGTTAAATGCACAGACGTGCAACTCCAATAGGGAAATAAAAAGAGAAGACGGTGGTGATGGATTTGTTGTGATTTGATTTGAACCAGAAAGACAGATACACAGACAAATAAAGGAAGGAAGAAAGTAACAATTTGAAATCCTAGTTGTCAGGGAAGAGGAGCTCGTCCTCAAACTCTGGTGGTTCGGACAGAAGTAGGTCCTGTAACCCACTACTTACGTCATCGAAGTCGCTCTTCTCTTCCTGCTGTGATTCACGTATTTTGTAATCCGGTGGTATAAAGTGCTGATTCATTTTGATCATGGTTAACCTCTCCACGCTTTTGGGCGAGAGACTGGTCCTTTTCAAAGTTACAATGGCACCAGCAGCACTGAAAACACGCTCACAAGAGACACTTGCGACAGGGGAAGCCAGATACTTTATCGCCAGCCTGCTGAGCACTGTCCATTGGCTTCTTTTCCCATACCAATACACCAATGGGTTTCGATCCATGAAGACCTCTGTTGGGTCATCCAGATAGGCCTGGACCGTCCGCTCAATGCTCAGGGGTGCTCCGATGTGCTCGGCCTGTTTTGCCTTTGCATCAGCACTGGACTTACCATACCCCTGCCGTAGAAACCAATCAGTTGCCGATTGTACTGTGGATGATCCTGTTCTTGCTGTTGTTGATGTTATTGGTAGTGTTGGTGTCGGTGACTGCTGGGAGGCAAACGCACTGCCCTCAGGCTCCGAAGTAGAACTTGACTCTGGATGCCCTGTAGTACTTGTTATGGCCTGGGGCCTGTAATTACCAGACGTTCGTTTTCAAAGTCAATGGCTAGCTGAGCTATCAAAGCTTTGTACTTGGCAACATCCACTTCTGAAAAAGAAATTACTGCCTTACTGTTCAGAAATACTTTGCACCATGGATCCAAAATTGTGGCAGTAATGTAATGTGGATCTGACACAATTTTATTTTGAATCCTTGTATTTTCAGATAAGCGAACGGCTAAGGACTCCGCCAAATGATATGCGTTTGTCATCCACACCTGCGTACATTTCAGACACCTCCTTCAGCTGTTGCTCTAGCATGTGCAACAATGGGATAGCTTGGCCCATAGTACAGTGCTCCCTGCTGACTTCACGTGTGAAGATCTCAAAAAGAAGTAGCATCTCTGTCAGGCATTTAACGAGGTCCCATTGACCCATCTCAACGGTCATGCCTCTCACAGTAGGATCCCCTAATCTTTGCATGACATAAGCATTGAGTGGTATGTACTGGTCAAACAGACGATCAAGCATGCAATAAGTTGAGTTCCAACGGGTTGGCACCTCCTGGATGAGTGCTTTGACTGGTATTTTATGCTCACATTGAATGACCCTCAGCTGCTTCCGGGCTTTAAAAGAATGGCTGAAATGTGTGCATATTCTTCTGCAGGTGGCCAGTAAGTTGCTGACTTTGTATTCATTTTTCAGAAAGTCTTGAACAACAATGTTAATGCAGTGTGCCAAACATGGGACCCTGAAATAGCGACCATCTTGCATGGCCCTAACTACATTACTGCCATTGTCCGTGGCAACAAAACCAATGTTAAGCCCTCTTGGGCGCAGCCACTCAAAGACCTTTCTGTTAAACTCTTCCAAAATGTTTGCAGCAGTATGAGATTTCTCCATGGCAAACATGGCTACAGTTGCATGTTTGCGAGTGGCATGAAAAATCTCAGCAGCGTCAACACCAGCAGATATCTGTTCTCAAACCCCCACAAAAGAGATCCAGTGTGCAGTGATGCACATGTAATCAGTGGCTTGGCAACTGGTCCACATGTCCGTTTTCAGTTGGATACTCTGAACAGCACTCTGCTTCAAGGCTTTTCCAAGCAATTCCAGCACGTCGTGATGTAGTGCTGGAACAGCAACTCTGGCAAAATAGTAGCGGCTGGGAACATGCCATTTTGGGCAGATGGCTGTCACAAATTCCAGAAAACCCACCCCTTCAACAAAAGAAAAAGGGAGAAGGTCCAGTGCTAACATTTTAGCCAGCTTCGCATTGTACAAACGTGCTATTGGGTGGTTGCGTTCGTACTGCCCCTCCCCCCAAACATGCTGATAATGGTAGGCTGCATGGTTTTCCTTTCTCTTAGGCTCAACAACGCACTTTTTTTCATTGCGGTACTCCTTGCTGTCTCAGGCTGACTCTTACTCTTGTGCCACTGAGATGTTGCTGAAGATGTGGGCGACGATAACACTGCACTGCTGGGGACAGGGCTACTTTGTGTACCACTACCAGAGAGAATGTCTCCCTGTCCTTCCTCTTCCACCGTGATCGGATCTTCTACTCGTTTATCCCCACCAACACCAATGGTTGCAGTTTTTATGCCGCGAAGGTGGTCCTCCCAGCTGATCAAGTGGTGTTTTTTCAGATGGGTTATTTGGCCTTCGGTACCATAGTTTGTACCAAGCTTACCCCGACTAACAGAGGTATTACAAATGGAGCATATAGCAAGGTTCTCCTTCTTTTCGCTAACCGTAAAGAAGTCCCAAACTGGGGAGCTTAACTTTTGCCTCCTGCTGGAGGTGCCACTTCCAATGCCGGATGAACTGGAGGGTGTGGTTTGAATTTGACTCTGTGCTGTACCACTACCTACTTCTACTGAGGTGGTGGTTGTGCTGGATGTAGGTCGCTGCCGGGCCTTTGCTAATGCAAATATGGATGCTGTAGGTCGTGTTGGTGTTACCTGTGTTGGAGGTATGCGTGCTACATCCCTCGCAGCGATTTTGGATAGGGTAATAATGTTGGTCTCCATCTCCTCGGGGCCGGGAGTGATGTTCGTGATGACTGGCTCATCATCATCATCCTGCTGTTCTACATCGACCTCCATAAGTGTAAGGCTTTCTGGAACCTTCCTTTTCCCTAGCCTGGTCTTGGGACGTGTCTCCCTCTCAGACTCAGTTTGTGGCTTCCAAGTGGCATCTAGATCATCAGAAGGGGGCTTGGCGAAGAACTTGATGGACTAACCCTCCTTTTCCTTGCTGGGGATTTGGAAGACAATGGATCTTCTGAATGAGTGGCTTCCTCTTCTTCTACCTCTTCATGAGGCTCAATTTCCTGAACTGCCCCTACTTCGGGAAGAACAACAACTACTATTGCGGGCGGTGGTTGCGGCTGTTGTTGTTGACCACTTATCTGCTGTGTTTCCTCCTGCTATGATTGGGTACTACTTTGAGATAGCGATAAGTTTATCTCAGGCTCAGCATCACTGGTTTCTACCATTAGGCTGGCTACCTCTTCCACACTCATGTGCTTGGGCCTGGGTTGGTGGGTTGGGCCCACTGATGCGGAGGTGCTGCCCCCAGCTTGCCCCCCCAGGCACCGCTGCTGCAGGCGTAATTTTTTGTTTCCCAAAAAAGGTATTGGGCGGCACACCAGACTTAAGTGTCACTTCCTTCTTCTGTTCCTTCTTCTCAATAGCAACTTTCTTGGTACTGGAGGACCTGGTACCTGCTTTCTTTGGGCCCATCTTCTTCAGATGTCAGCAGCACTCAGTTGCACAAGTTGCAGAGATGTCTGGTCAGGTCACACGTCACGTCGTGTACAGCAGCAGGATGTCTGTCTGGCAGTACAACGGACAATGATGACACACCTCCTCCTCAGTCTTTTGTGCACCTAAAAGCAAAAAAGCCAGAAGAACATCAGTCAAACGATAGCACAAATCAAACTAATATAATATATAACTTAGTGTGTGGTTGTCTCAATTATTAAATTTTAGAAACTCAGTGAACAACAACAGTGTACCCATTTATGAGACTTTGACAACAAGGCCAGGGCTTTCCTGGTGTACTGTGTACACTCAGGAAGAATAAGAATAGCAAAGAACAAAAACAAAAATGTAGTGGAGCCTGTTTGGCCTAAATTTGTGCATCACGTGGGATGGATGCAGCATCAGGGAGCTGCAGCTGGCAATGGGGATGGATTTGGAAGCAGTAAGACAAGAGGAACAATTAAAAGACACGCAGGCCTATGTGGCAAAAACAGCACACTACTAACTACCACCACAAAATGGCCCCCAGCCACATGGTCACTTACAGGCACAAGGCACGGCAAACAATGAACTCAAGCAGGCCTATATGGCCAGACAAAGGATGCCTGATAAACAACACACACAGCTTTAATGCAAAAACTAAAATCCACATGGCTAAAAACAGGTTGGAAAGTTACACAACAACCACAACAACAACACATACACACACGCAAAAAAGGCATTTATTTAACACACCCAAAAAGTGAAATAGACCCCCAAAAAAACCCACATTTTGCAATTCAATCCAATGCCATCCATGCCCTAAATGATGTTTAAATTCAACAGACAACACAAACGCATATTGAGTGGGCGAAGAAGAAAAAAAGTGTAAGTCCGCGTTGTCGTGCAGTGCGGATTTGCCAAAAGTCCACGAGCTGAACGCCCAGGGTTACCTACTGGCTGAAAAGGCCTATTTATTTAACACACACCAAAAAACTGAAATACCACCCCAAAAACCACATTTTGCAATTCAATCCAATGCCATCCATGCCCTAAATGATGTTTAAATTCAACAGACAACACAAACTGTTTTTATGCACCCATGATGACTACCTCTGGGCCTACTGGCAGACTAGGCCGCAAGCTTGGAGGCCTATGGCAAAAGCACAGTGGCTGGTCCCACAAAATGGCTGCCACCACATGGCCAGGCCACCCACAACAACAAGAAAAGGAAGACAAGACAGACAATGCAGGCCTATGGCAAAAGCACAATGCCTGGCTTCACAAAATGGCCGCCACCCACATGGCCAGGCCACCCACAATAACAAGAAAGTGAAGAGAAAGGACAGGACCAGGAAGTTGGAGACTCTGGGGAACTTCCTTCCTCTTTAAAAAAATTGTAAAAAAAGAAAAATGACTCACAAAACTACATCTAAATGACAACCTGAGGAGTTTTTGAGCAAAATGAACAAAATCATCATTTTCGAGAAGGTTTTATGCTGCTCGAGAGATATTCTTCGCCAGATTGTAAATTCTGCGTGTTCGGCATCGCGATCTTCACAAAAAGTCGTTATCGCACGCGCGAAAACGCATATTGAGCGCGCGAAGAAGAAAAAAAGTGTAAGTCCGCGTTGTTGTGCAGTGCGGAGTTGCCAAAAGTCCGCGAGCTGAACGCCCAGGGTTACCTACTGGCTGAAAAGGCCTATTTATTTAACACACACCAAAAAACTGAAATACCACCCCAAAAACCACATTTTGCAATTCAATCCAATGCCATCCATGCCATAAATGATGTTAAAATTCAACAGAAAACACAGAAACTGTTTGTATGCATCCATGATGACTACCTCTGGGCCTACTGGCAGACTAGGCCACAAGATTAAGCCTATGGCAAAAGCAAGCACACTGCCTTGCTCCACAAAATGGCCGCCACCCACATGGTCAGGCCACCCACAATAAGAAGAAAGTGAAGACAGACAATGAATGCAGGCCTATGGCAAAAGCACACTGCCTGGATGGCTCCACAAAATGGCCGCTAGCCACCCACAACAAAAAGAAATGGAAGACAGACAATGCAAGCCTATGGCAAAAGCACACTGCCTGCCTTCACAAAATGGCCGCCACCCACATGGCCAGGCCACAACAACAACAAGCATAAGCCAATGGGAACAAAGAAAAGACATGCAGGCCTATATGGAAAAAGCAGCACACTACTAAACTACCACCACAAAATGGCCCCAAGCCACATGGTCACTCACAGTCACAACAGGCCATGGAAAACAATGAACTCAAGCAGGCCTATATATGACCAGACAAAGGAGGCCTGCTAAACAACACAGCTTTAATACAAAAATGCAAAAACGAAAATCCACAGGGCTACGAAAGGTTGGAAAGTTACACAACAAGCACACACACACATCCAACAAAGGTATTTATTTATTAACACACACCCAAAAAGTGAAATACACCCCAAAAACCACATTTAGCAATTCAATCCAATGCCATCCATGCCCTACATGATGTTTAAATTAAATTCAACAGACACCACAGAAACATGCACCCATGGGTAACTCTGGGCCTACTGGCTGAAATTTCAATCAAAGAAAAACAACTAGGCCCCTACTGAAACTACCGGCCACCCAGGCCACAACAATAAATTTTAAAAACGATGAAAATCCCAAAACAATGTAGGTACACACAAGCCCCAATCAAACAAACAAGTACACAAATTCTCCAACTTACTTGTAAAATCTCAAATCCAAAAGTCCTCAAATCCAATCCAATGATATGATGCAGCAGACAGACACAAAAAGTGATCCTTCCAGCTCCAAATCCAAATGAAAGTGAACAGCACATGGACAAAGCACTGGGAGGAGCCTGCTGGACAGGAACAGGAAGTTGGAGACTCAGGGGCACTTCCTTCCTCTTGAAAAAAAAAGTAAAAACAGAAAAAGGACTCCTTGCACAAAAAACTACAGCCAAATCACAATCTGAGGAGTTTTTTGGAGCAAAATAATCATTTTTGAGAAGGTTTTATGATGCTCGAGAGATATTCTTCGCCAGATTGTAGTTTCTTCGCGTTCGGGATCGCGATCTTACCAACACTGCCGCCGGAAGTCAGATCGAGCGTCCGAATGACGTATTCACGTTCGGACACTCTCGCGGGATAGTGCGGCCGGATTCCAAATCTCGTGGCGCCCGCGAACGGATAGGAAATCACGTCGGCAAACACAGAATCACGGTAAGTCGTTATTGAGCGCGCGAAGAAGAAAAACAGCTACGCTACGTTGCAAATTGCGTAGTACTCGGTAACTTCGCGTTCTACGCGAATCGCGAAGTTACCGAAACTCCGCAAACTCCGCGAGCGTAGCGTAGTTCACCGCCCAGGGTTAAAAAATACAAGACCAAAACGACAAAAATCCAATGTATAGAAGTTGAGATATTGAATTTTATAAGAATAAATACAGTCAAGCGCTTAGAAGCAAGAAGCGCTATAAAGGTTACTTTAGGTCACGCTGGAACGGGGTAAATTCAAAGTTCAGGTCGACCATGATGAAGGACAGGCCGGCTACAGGACTCAGATAGGTACCGCTGACAAAGTACCTTGGATGGAGCATGCGTCGACTCCGAAGACTCGATGCAAGGAGTCGAGAGGGCACCGCGTCATTGTCAATCCAGTGCATGGAGGCGAAGCGCTTGTGCTGATCCATGCATTCAATGAATGATTCAGTGGCAAACCCCTTTACAATACAGTCACTGCATTGAGGTTGAGCCAAGCTGTCCATTGATGTTGACAATCGGCTTCTGCTTCAGCGTCGAAGGGCAGTGCATTGGTTTCACTCATCACAAAGACGTCACTGCATCGATTTGAAGTAGGAATAGCTGCAGAACCCACTTCTGAGACCCAGGGCTGGATTGGCACCTCAGGAAAGGGAGGACTCACATAAGTGGCATAGTCCTGCAGCTGCAGCAGAGTTGAAGGAAGACTTCAAGAACAGGGGGCAAGCCAACAATCCCTTGGAGATCACTTTGTAGTGAAGGCAGAGTCCAGCAGGGCAACAATCAGAAAAGCAGGCTTTCTAGATCAGCAGTCCAGGTGAGTTCTTCAAGCAGCACATCAGCTGATCTGGCAGAGGTTCGGTAACAAGTGCAGTAGTGTCTGATTTAATGGGTCAGAGACCCAGTACTTATACCCAAAAGTGACTTTAATGTGGGGGTGACTTCAAAGTAGCTCTCTGAAATGCACAAATTTCTCTTTCAGCCCAGTCCTGTCTGTAGGCTATCTGTGGGGCATAACCAGCCTTTTGTGTAGAGACAGGACACTGCCTATTCAAATGAAGTGTTAGCCCTTCCCTTCCATCCTGCCCAGGCAAGGCCATCAGAATGCAGATGTTTGTAGATGCCGCCAAATCAACGCCATCTTGTCCTCCTGCTTCCTCATGCTCCACATCCTTTGTAAGATCTTCAAGTGGATCCCCACTCAGTCCAAGAAAACGGTCAGCCATGCACTCGTGAGCAGCAGACTCGACTACAGCAATGCACTCTACGCTGGGACCACCCAGAAATTTATATAATTAGATTGTTTGCATGGTACAAAACAGCTGTTTCGCTGCAGCCAGAACGCCGATCTCTGACGGTGTTTGACTTACTCGACAATGCAAATATCGATTCACCAAATGGTTAACGGCGAAACCATATCAAGACCGCGCATAGAAATCAAAGTATACCGCAGGCAAGAATCGCTTTGATGCATTCATTATTCTTCCGGACTAATTGCTTTAAAGTCCTTATTTTGATCCTATCTTGTCAATTCCTTTGTCCTGAAGATGGTAAACTAGATGTATCACGACACAAGACCGAAACGTTGACATATTTAACCCATTTTCAACAAAAGAATTGTTAAATAGAAATTAATTATTGAAAGTTGAATGATCATTTCTAGTTGTAAATAGGCAAGATAAATGGGTTATCTACAAAAGTGACTATGAGACAATTTTATTTGAAAGACAGTGGGGCCAATTCCGATTCGGGCCGGAAATCTCTCCGACCGAGCCGGAGAGATTTCCGACCGAATCGGACCCGTGCAGCCCGACCGAACGAGTACGATGCGCACGTATGCCATCGGACTCGATTCGGTCGGACTCCCATTGAAGTCAATGGGAGCCTGTCGTACAACGCGTACGCGGGCTCCCATTGACTCAATGGGTGCGAGGCGGACAAGGGCGCCCCCTACAGCGTGTACGCGGCGAAGTGACTCGCGCCGTACACGCACAGGTAGGGGGACCCATGGGTCCCCCCCTGTGTGCGACTCGCGTGGCTACGCGTACAGGGGGGTCCGACACGGACCCCCAAAGTACGGCTCCGACTGCTCTTTCGAGCCGGAGTGCGCGGATCGGTCGGACTGCTCGCGGCGCGCATCGTACTTACCCGGCCGGGGAACGTCTCCATTGCGCGGTGCGAGTCGGGTCCGTGTGAGTCGGTCGGAGCGTGTTGAAGCCGTGTACGAGTCGGTCAGCGATTTCCCGGGCGCTTGCATCGTACTCGCTCGGCCGGACCCGCGTACGATTCGGTCGGGAAACAGGGCTCCGAATCGGATCCGGTAAAGCCGAATCCGATTCGGAGCCCTACCGGCCGAGATCGGAATCGGCCCCTCAATCTCTGTCATTTTTGTCTATGTGAATGTTGTTTTGTACTCTGCAAACTATCTAATTATATAAATGTCTACAAAAATAGTATGCACCCGCTGTTGTTCTTTTTATATATTCACTTTTTTGATTATTGCAATTGATTTTTTATAATTCATATATCTGAGGCCACTAAATAGGGCATTCAAAAGTGACTGTGAATAATTGAGCCTGATCTTCTTTAAACTAAATGCCTTGCAAGCACTGTTACCTGATAGAAATTTGTCATTACCCAAGCCTCCAAGGATTTATTGGGTTGCCCAATTTACTTAATTGCACTTTCTAAAAGTGGCATTTCTAAAACAGTAATGTTAAATCCAACTTCACCAGTAAGGATGGTTTATCGTTACTATTCCAAAGATAGGAAACATAAAAAAGCAACTCCTTTCTAATCAGGAATTACAGCTTAAAAGTGTATTAGGGAATTTCCAATTTCCAATCCTATGAGAGTGGTAGGACTCACAGTAGTGAAAAACAAATTCGGGTGTTTGTCACGGTGAGCAGTCAAAATATCAAAAATTTAATGTCGATATACCAAAATATCGATTGTAAAATATCGATGGTATAAAATATCAATGTTTAGCATATCGACATCAAAAATTTCGATATTGGTATGTGTAGTAAAATATCGAAGTACAATATATCGATTGTCATAATATCGTTGTGTTAAAATATCGATAAAGTGTAGTATTGTGGTATTTTTTGTATATTTTGTAATATTTTGTATATAAGTGTTTTAACATGTTATTTGGAATGTATTAACATTATTTTTTTATATTTTAAATAATTTAATTTTTAAAGAAACTTTTATATATAATTTTAGGAGCGGGGTGTTGGGTTTATAGGGGATAAGGTTTGGAAGTGTTTAAAAAAAAAAATTTTTTTTAAAAATATATTATTAAAAAGTTTTACAAATTTTTAATTTATTTAAAAAAAAAAAATTATATTTTAAATTTAAATTTGATAATTAATTTTAGGAGCGGGATGTTGGGTTTATAGGGGATAAGGGTGGGGAGTGTTTTAAAAATATATATTTTAAATTAAATATTATTAGAAATTTATATATTTTTTTATTTTATTTAAAAAAAGAGAAATAATATTTAAATTTAAATTTGAAAATTTATTTTAAGAGCGGGATGTTGTCTTTATAGGGGATAATGTTTGGAAGTGTTTAAAAAAATATATTTTTTTTTAAAAATATTAAAAATTTTACAAAATTTGAATTTATTTAAAAAAGAAAGAAAATTTATATTTTAAATTTAAATTTGATAATTAATTTTAGGAGTGGGATGTTGCGTTTATAGGGGATAAGGGTGGGGAGTTTTTATAAATATATATTTTATATTGAATACTATAAAAAAAAAAAAAATCTGAGAATTTTTTATTATAAAAAATATTTATATTTACATTTTAAATTGAAAATTATTTTTAGGAGTGACTTGCTGGTTTTATAGGGGATAACGGTGGGTAGTGTTTTAAAAATATATATTTAAAATTAAATATTACGAATATTTTTAATAAATTTAGAAATAATAAAAAAAAAAATTGGAAATGTAAATTACATTTTTTTTTAGGAGCGGGATGTTTTGTTTATAGGTGATGATGGTGGGTAGTGTTTTAAAATATATATTTAAAATTAAGTATTTATATTTTTTAAATTAATAAATTATTTAAAAAAATAAAAATATATGGAAATTTAAATTTGAATTTGAAATATAATTTTAGGAGTGGCTTGTGTTTATATGGTATTAAGTTGGGTAGTGTTTTAAATATATATATTTTAAATTAAATATTAATCAATTTTTAAGTAAATTTAGAATTAATTTTTAAAATAAAATATAATATTGAAATCTGAATTCGATAAATATGTTTAGGAGTGGGATGTTGGGGTTTTAGGGGATAAGGGTGGGGAGTGTATTAAAAATATATATTTTTAATTAAATATTATTAAAAAATTGAAAAATGTATATTTTATTTAAAAATAAATAAGTTTATAGAATTATAAATTTGGAATTTATTTTTAGTAGTGTGTTTTGGGGTTTTTAGGGCATAATGTTTTGGAGTTATAAAAAATAATTTTTGGGGGATGTAATTGATAATGTTTAGTGATCAGTATATAGTTAATTTAAATTTATATTGGAGTGTGAATAGTTAATTATTTATGTTTACTGTCCAGCACCTACCCCAATTTATTATAGACTGCCGTGGGGATAGTATATTATTTATGTTACTGTCCAGCATCTACCCCAATTTTTGATAGAATGCAGTGGGAATAGTAAATTATTTAGGTTTAGGGGCCGATTCCGATTCGGGCCGGAAATCTCTCCGACCGAGCAGGACCCGGAGAGATTTCCGACCGAATCGGACCCTAGCAGTCCGACCGAACGAGTACGATGCGTTCGCATGCTATCGGACTCGATTCGGTCGGACTCCCATTGAAGTCAATGGGAGCCTGTCGTACAACGCGAACGCGGGCTCCCATTGACTCAATGGGTGCGAGGCGGACAAGGGCGCCCCCTACAGCGTGTACGCGGCGAAGCGACTCGCGCCATACACGCACAGGTAGGGGGGACCCATGGGTCCCCCCTGTGCGCGGCTACGCGTACAGGGGGGTCCGACACGGACCCCCGAAGTACGGCTCCGACTGCTCTTTCGAGCCGGACGGCGCGTGTCGGTCGGACTGCTTGTGGCACACATCGTACTTACCCGGCCGGGGAACGTCTCCATTGCGCGGTGTGAGTCGTGTCCGAGCGAGTCGGTCGGTGCGGTTAGACCCGGGAACGAGTCGGTCGGAGCGGTCGGGACGCCCGGACGAGTCGGTCGGCGATTTCGCATCGTACTCGCTCGCCCGGACGCGCGTACGAATCGTTCGGGAAATAGGGCTCCGAATCGGATCCGGTGAAGCCGAATCCGATTCGGAGCACTACCGGCCGAGATCGGAATCGGCCCCTTAGTGTCCAGCACCTACCCTAATTTAATATAGACTGCATTGGGAATAGTAAATTATTTATGTTTACTGTCCAGCACCGACCCCAATTTAATATAGACTGTAGTGGGAATAGTAAATTATTTTTGTTTAGTGTCCAGCATCTACCCCAATTTTATATAGACTGGAGTTGGAATAGTAAATTATTTATGTTTAGTTTCCAGCACCTACCCTAATTTAATATAGAGTGTATTGGGAATAGTAAATTATTTATGTTTACTGTCCAGCACCTACCCCAACTTAGGGGCCGATTCCGATTCGGGCCGGAAAACGTACCGACCGACTCAGAGCCGGAATGAATTCCGACCGACACTTACCGGTGCAGCCCGACCCGCAAAGTACGATGAAAAGCGTGCAAAATCCGACCGACTCGTACGGAACACAAGCCGAACGACCGAACCGCGCAGAAAACAGCTATCCGGCCGGAAAAGCACACGAATCGAACCGACCGACACGCACCAGGAAGAATCCCGAATGAAACGTACCCGCGAACTCCGACCCGCCAAGTACGATGCAACGCGTGGAAAACACGACCGAGCCGCACGGAGCTCAAGCCGTACGACCGACACGCATACAAAACAGCGAGCCGAAGCAACCCAATACACCACAACCGACGCGTACGCAGCACAGGAAACAGCACAAACACAGCGTGAACGACTCGGAGATGCTCGCACGAGACAACTGCAGGGTCCGACTCGGTCAGAAGAACGTCTCCTACCTGCACAAAAAGTACAAAGTGAAAAAAAAACAAAAAAAGGCCAAACAAGCAATTACAAAGCCAATAAATACTGGGGGGGACAGGGAACAAAGACACACCCACAACTCCACCCATATAAAGGACACAAATCCCTACCATGATCCTTTGCAAATTCAAATTACCTGCCAGCACTCAACACCAACAGACAGCAACCACACACACACTCACAGCTCATCCATCACACAAGCCACACACCATCAGCACCTCAACAAATAGCACCCTCACATACACCCAGCAAAACACACACTCACACACCCTCACTTGCACACCAACACACACATCACTCACCACCACCACCCATCACCATGCCCCCAAGAAGAATCCAAAGTTCCTAGATAGTGAATTGGAAGTCCTGGTAGATGAAATCCTCAGGGTAGAGCCACAGCTGTTTGGTACACTGGTCCAACAGACCCCCATGTCGCAGAAAACCAAGATGTGGGCGAGGATCGTTGACAGGGTGAACGCACAATCACCATGTTTGCGCACAAAGGAAGACATCCAGAACAGGTGGTATGATGTGCGCAGGAGGGTCAGGGACCTACTGAAGAAGGATTACATCTTGAGCCAACACACCGGTAGTGGCCCTCCTGCCAAACCACTATACCTCAGGCCCTGGGAGGAGAAGATGCGGGCCATCCTACCACCAGTGAGCGTCTATGGACTAGAAGACATCCCAGAGCCTGGTGAGTACACAACCAATATACCCAATATCGTGTGACAATACACACACATCACTGTCAAGGGGATAGTCAAACCATGCACCCTTAGCAAATACACAGCAACAAAACCAGAATCATCCCAAGATGTGTATGTCAGTCAGATAAACACAATACATGCCATCTCATAGTGATATGTAACTGTGTCATGACATGTACAAACCCTACAACAAATAAAGCTAGGCAGTGGCACAAATCTAACCAACAAACACTGTCAGATATGTAGCCACCACTACAACACCACCACACAGGGAATCCCACAGAAAGGAAGGAATTCTGTGTATGCTGGTCAAGTCAGTGTAGCCAATAGCATCATGGGAGTTGTAGTCACAGATATTGCCCACCATCACAATACGCCCATCAACACCACTCTGAACCATGCTCACATCACAGGGAGTGGAAAACAACTGACAAGATGGCTGACACTGGCTACTGCTGTGGGGAGCACAAGGCCCTGCTGGGAACTGGGCACCAACCAACAGCAGGACACCACTGTCTGACATCCTGAAAGACAACTTGCACTCCTGCAATGGAAGCACGTTCCGTGGTGGGATATCTGGCTGGGTGGGAAGGAGGACTGACAGCTATGACCATAGTTACCAGCAGCTCTTCCCACACACACCCCTAACCCAAACTACACACAACTCACCTGGGAAAATGCATTGCCTCACACTAAATATATTTATCCCACAAAGAACCACCACCCTGGGTCATGCTGTGGGAAGCACAGTGACACACATGGGACTTGTAGCCAAACAAACGCCAGGACAACACTGTCAGCCATCCATTCAGCACAGGCACACTACCCCACAGGGAAGCAGAGTCAGAAGGAAGGAAGTATGGGCAAGCTGGGAAGGGGGTGGAGGCAATAGCATGATGGGAGTGGTAGTCACAGCTCAACACCCCCCCACATGGCCCAGCAAGCTCACACTGAAGCATGCATACCTCACAGAGAGTGGAAAGCCCCATCAAAGATGTCTGACACTGCTGCTCTGTTGTGGGGAGCACAAGGCCCTGATGGGAACTGGCCACCAACCAACAGCAGGACACCACTGTCAGCCATCTTGCCATTGCTGTCACACCCACACACAGTGAAGTACACTCAAAAGGAAGGAAGTATGGGCATGCTGGGAAGGGGGTGGAGGCAATAGCATGATGGGAGTGGTAGTCACAGCTCAACATCCCCCCACATGGCCCAGCAAGCTCACACTGAAGCATGCACACCTCACAGAGAGTGGAAAGCCCCATCAAAGATGTCTGACACTGCTGCTCTGTTGTGGGGAGCACAAGGCCATGCTGGGAACTGGCCACCAACAAACAGCAGGACACCACTGTCAGCCATCTTGCCATTGCTTTCACACCCACACACAGTGAAGTACACTCAAAAGGAAGGAAGTATGGGCATGCTGGGAAGGGGGGTGGAGGCAATAGCATGATGGGAGTGGTAGTCACAGCTCAACATCCCCACCCCCACATGGCCCAGCAAGCTCACACTGAAGCATGCACACCTCACAGAGAGTGGAAAGCCCCATCAAAGATGTCTGACACTGCTCTGTTGTGGGGAGCACAAGGCCCTGATGGGAACTGGCCACCAACCAACAGCAGGACACCACTGACTGACATCCTGAGAGTCAACCTGCACCCACTGCAAGGGTGGCAGGCTTCATGGTGGGATAACTGGGCTGGAGGGAGAAGGATGTCCGGATGTCAACCAAATACCACCAATGCTGGCTATGCACACACCTCAACATTCGCATTGAAATGCTTCATGTTGTCAGGACAATGCGCTACACCAATATCAACAGCTGACTGTGACAACTTAGGACAATGCAATGTACAGGCCCGCATCCAGAGGTACAGTCACAACTGTCAGGTGTGTCAACCATTAATGCCTGTAGAAACATTACATACATTGTGTGTCTCTTCCAAATACAGGTGATGATGGGGACACAGCAGCAGACGCTGAGGAGTCCCTGTCTCAGGCTCCGGGGGACACTGAGCTCACTGGTGTGGAACAGCCTCTGCCCACCTCGGATGACGAAGACCTACCTGGCACCTCCGCAGTGAGTCATCATGCAGCACCAGCAGGACCACCAGCTGCACCCCCTGCACCTACCCCTCCAACAACTGCCAACACACAGACCACCCCTGCCGACACGGACAGACCAAGGACCACCACCACCAACAGCACACGGACCCCGGCCCAACGTGGAGCTACGGACACCAACACCAGCAACAACCCCCAAGGGGGCCCAGGGTCACCTGTGCGTGCCAACGCAGGTCCTTCACATGTCGCCAGGGGTGGTGGGAGGGGTGGTAGACATAGGTCGCTGCTTGCAGAGGGGTCTGGACTGCATGATGACCCACAACTGGTACGCATAGCTGATGCGTACCAGACTAGCACCGGAGAGTTCAGCCAGGTAGTGGGGATCCTCAGGGACATTCAACTGCAGCAGGCTGCCCATCATGCCCGCTTGGACTTACACATGTTCCGCATGGAGTCCAAGTGGGACACATTGCAAGAACAGACGCCGGTGCATAGGGACATATTACAATGCCTCCGCCAGATGTGCACCAACATGTCAACACCTCCCTGTGTGCCCACAACATCTGGTGCTGCAACAACTGCAACTGCCACAGGGAGGGAGGATGACTCTGGCGGAGAGTCCCCTGCACCGCAGCAGCCTGCACTTGAGGGTCCCCCCCAAAGAAGAGGGGTCGTCCGAGGAAGGACAACTGAGAGGCTGATGGCCATGCACAACCCCCAGGAAGCCAACACCTGTTCCAGAAAATCACCTTTGTGCACAAACTCTTCACCCTGTCGAATGCAACATAACTCTCCCACATGACATGGGGAGCTAAAGTTGGACCAATGTATCAGATGACTGTGGACTTTACTCAGGACATTTCTGCTATCAGGACTTCCAAATCATCTAGGAACTTTGGATTACAATCACAATGTACAGCACCCACCATCCTGTGCACTATACTCACACATGTATGTCAATAAACTCACTAATACACCATACTTGCCCCTGTTGTGATTACAACGTTATTTCTGAAGTGGAGATGATGATCTGTGAAATGACACTGTGCATGCTAACTGCTACAGCAAGTACAACACCAGCATGTGAGTCATGGCGACGTGACACATATGAGGGAGACACACCACCAGGGCTACACAACACATACACACCAGGGCCATCTGACTCATCGCCTACACTGATGTTGCCAGGAAATACGGTGCAATGCACAGACACAACATCTATTCACAGTCTGTGTTAACTAGCCCACTGGTGCAGGAAGCAAATGTCAGTCAGATGTGTGACCACAGACAACGCACATCACAAAGTGAAGCACAGGTTTATTACACATTTGCAACATGTTGTAACCACTACAGATGCAAGGTAATCCCACCTGGCAGTGGGCACACAGTCAACAAGTGTAGAAGAAAGGAAGTCCATGGGTGTGGCGCACATCACCTGTAGGGAAACGACAGCTACCACCCTGGAAGTTGATTCACGGTGTCGGGGGATCACAGTTGACCAAACAACTCTGAAAGTACCCTGTGAAGGACAGAAATGACACACAGTCAAAAGCACTGAAGAACAGGACAGAACTGCAATACTCATGCACAATACATGTCACAAGATACCCACCCAGGACCAAGTTAGCATGTCAACACTGTTGTGGAGTACAGACTACCTGTAAGGACACATTGCTGCACGCATCCAGTCAAGTAGCACATGGACACACTCAAACAGCACCAGAGCACCACCAACACATATCATGCAAACTCACATCATTGACATAACATCCCTGGATACTCACATTCAGCTGAAGAAGTTGGTGATAAGCTGTGTGCGGACATCACCCTCATCATCATCATCACCACTGGCATCGTGGTCCAGCCCAGGATCCTCCACAGGTGGCGGATGTTGGTCATCGTCATCCAGGATGAGAGGCAACTCCTTCCGCACTGCCAGGTTGTGTAGCATGCAGCAGACGATGACAATCTTGCACACCTTTGCTGGGGCATATGGGAGGGCCCCTCCTGTCTTATCTAGGCAGAGCAAGCGGCTCTTCAGGAGACCAAATGTCCACTCAATCACTCTCCTGGTCCGACCATGTGCCTCATTGTAACACATCTGGGCTGGTGTCACAGGGTTCCTGAGGGGCGTCAGCAACCACGGCATGTTGGGGTATCAGGAGTCACCTACATACAGACAATTGCACATTAGCTGAGTTGGAAAAGAGGGTGGAACACTACATTGCAGAACACACATGATGGTACAAAGTCAGTACACACCAACAAGCCAGGCACGCTGGTTCCGCATCTGTGACATCATCCTCGGGATGTGACTACTCCTCATCACGTACGCATCGTGTGCAGAACCGGGGAAACGGGCACAGACGCGTGTGATGCTCATATCTGCAAGACATACCACCAGTGCATTGACCGAATGGTAGTGTTTGCGGTTCCTGTATGCCTGCTCTTGGGCCTGTGGTGGTACCAAAGCCACATGTGTCCCATCAATGGAGCCAATGACATGCAGCATCCTCCCCAGGGCATAGAAGTCACTCTTCACGTCAGTGAGTTGTTGAAGTCTAGGGAAATAGATGTACTGGTTCAGGTACCTCAACATAGCCTCCAAAACGTCGCGGAGCACACGGCTGAACATGGTCTGTGACATCCCACCAGCAGACGCCACAGTGTGTTGAAAGGTACCGGTGGCAAAGAAGTGTAGGGCTGCCATCACCTTCAACATGGGGGTCAGCGCTGTAGGGTATGTCCGGCCATGTTGCAAATGTGGGGCCAACCGCTCCGTCAATTCCTCAATCAGTGGCCTGGTGAAGCGGTATCGTCGGATGCAGTCCCGTTCAACCACCATTGCAAGGTCAGGGAATGGCCGATGGACAGCTGGTGCCCTGCAGTGCACAGGTGAAGAAAGAAAGATTGTCAGTCACCCCACATATGTGGCATAGACCAGACTCAATATCACATGATACATCATTATGAGACACAAGTACATGATGCGTGTGCCGTTCCGTAAGGACATGTATGGCACCTACATGGCTTACATCTAACATCACAGTTCAACATGTGTCCTCAACAAGTCCCAGGTTGTGCTATGGGATATCATTAGGCTGTGTCACAGTACCCATGTACTGCTGTCACGTTCCAAACACACACCACAGTGACATGTGAGGACAGATGTGCCCCAGGCATCACAGCTCATCGACAGGTAGATTCCCAGGGACCCTGTATTGACACATGGACACTGGCATGACATGGTGCATCATGAATACACCACAGCTAAACAACCATGACCCCCACAGGTAGTGGTCCCTGTTGCCTCGGCAGGACAGACATGGACGTCTATGACACACACACGCACAACATCAAAGTCCATGCACAAACAACGTGGATGTGTAGACTGTCTCCTATTGTGCACATGGAATCAGAGACATTGTAAACACGACATGCACACAGACTGTGGAGGGCCATCACAATTGTGGCAATGGGTCACCCTGGGATGTACATACCGTCCCACATGGGACTCAGGGGGTATGTGACATGACATACACATACACAACCATGAAATGTGACCATGCCACATGCCCTGAAATGAACAGTTGCACACCACAGTGTTCATGTGCACAACACACCAAGGATTCTGTCCCCATGAACACGTGCACAGCCTGGGAGTGGCTGCCCCCAAGTGCCACCCAAAAAACAACATGTTGACCCCCATACACGGAACATGTAATGCAGCCTTACATGCCTTAGGATACAGTGTGGACAGGCTGTGGTGTTGTAGGTGTGCCCCTCACTCCCTGGGAAGTATACGTGGCTGGCATATGTTCACCTGTGACAGGCATGGTGACATATGCCAGTGACTTGTACAGGGACGCGTTGTACAGCAATGGACCAATCGGTGCGCACACATTGGCTGGGGCCTGGCATGGCAACGGACGCGTTATCGAAGCTCCAACGAGTCTGATGCAGTGAATTCAGTTGGCCAGCCACAACAATGTTGCAAAATCATGGGTGTCATGAAGTTGAAGATTTGAAGGATGCTGTGGGCGTGTATTAGTGCTGCTATACCATGGATTGGTCAGATTTAGAAGATGCAAACGACTTGGACCTATCACTTTGGACACATGGGACAGTATCTGCCTCTGCAGCACACATATAATGCTGGCTGTTCCCCTGAGAGCTCACTTGCCTGCACTACATGCTCCAGGACGACATCTGCCACCAACACTGCTGCTGTTTATGCATCCTCTGGCTCCTGCAATGGCACGTACTGTGGAGAGAGCCCCAGCCTTCAGCCTTGAGGAGAACCAGGCCCTGCTGGACAGCCTCCTTCCACAGTACAGCAAGCTGTATGGGAAACCAGGGGAGCAGGTGAGTGTGCTGTCCACTGCATCACTAATTGTGCATGTTGTCTGACTAGCAGGACTTTCACTGTGCACACCACTGGCTAGCATGCCCACTGAGTAGTTGTCACACCCCAAAGTGTGTAGTTACATGCACTGAACTGGTACAGTGCAGCAACAGTGCATTCCAACTAGGTTTACTTCCCATGCAATGATACCATGTAGTGACTGCTGGCAAACTGTTCATAGCCATTGTTGCACTGCCTGTGTACATCATATGCCCCTGTAATTAAAACATGTATATCCAACTGTGTGATGCACGTATATGTTGCATGTGTAGTAATGGCCTTTTCACTTTGTCATCCTCACAGGTTGATGCCCACCAGAAGCAGGACATCTGGCTGACCATCGCCCGGAAAGTAAGATCCGTGGGGGTCTACAGGCGCAGGATCTGCAACTGCCAAAAGAGGTGGCAGGACCTTCGTGGCTGGACCCGGAGGATCGCAAGGGTCCAGCTGAAGCTGTCGCCTCCTCGCAGGAGGGGCGGACACTGGACCCTGACCCCCACATGCTCCGGATCCTGGCGGTGGTCTTCCCTGACCTGGATGGGCAGCTGAAGGACAGACAGCAGCAAGGAGGGGGTGAGTCCATGACTGCACTGTGCACTTTGTCTGCCATGCTATGTGCCCTCCTCTGGCCTGGTTAAACTTCCACAGTACATCAGTCATGTGGTCCAGGACCCATGTCCCTCATTTGTGACATGCCCACTTCTCCTCTGATACGCATATGTGTGGCCCTTATAGTCAGGAAATTGTGTCATTTGGGGACTGTGTCATTGCATTTTGCTTTGCTCAAGGTTGGGGACAGCATTTGTTCCTGTGACTATGTTGTGCAATTCATGGGTGGGTCAATTGTGATCTGCGTGTAACTTTGATATGTGGTCCGCTTGCTGCTCATACCACTACATGTCCCTGGGGAATGTGGCACACACCCATGCTGCTGGTGGGAACAATATTTGGGCCTCAGGAGTATGTGTATCCAGTGTGTCACACATGCTTAGCCAGCTGCCTACTGTCCAGGACTCATCCCTCTTACAGGTGGAGCTGGACAGTCATGCCTACTCCAGTGCATACAATACACTCTGTACTCCCTCTCCAGTGTATCATCTGGCATGTTGTGATCAGTGAAATGTACCCTCAGGTGTCTGCCTCTGTCTCATTGTGCTGTGTCTTCGTTGTCAGGACTACTGGTATGTTCATCGTTTGGGACTCAGCATGCCATCTGAGATGTGACCATGATAGACAATACTTCTGTGACTTATAGGTGTCTGATCACTTGACTGTGCACACAGGTGTTTGCGACTGTGACTTTCAGGCAGCTGTATTTTCATTCACAGCACACTGTGAGGTGCTCATGTTCAGAGAGTTGTGTTTCATGTCCCCCATATGTCCAGTTGGTATGACGTGGACAAATAGTAGTACAGATGATGTGGTTTTTGGGGGATGGACATGTGCACTTGTCAGTCACATAACTTGCATTCCCCATGCCCTCGGATTGTGACACAGTGCAGACTGTTGTTGTCTGGCTGCCATGGCCATGTGACTTGAGACAGTAATGTATGACTTTGCACGCATTCCTGTGTCATGGCATTCAACTTCCTGGGACTGATCCTGCAGGGGAGTGACATGTGCAACATGCACCCCATTGTGGCATTGACTATCCGGACATGGGTGCATCATGGTGTCTGGTGCTGGTATGCATCACATGCATTTCTAATTAGAATCTGGCCATCCCTTTATCCGGACACCTGCACTGACTCAGTGGCAAGAGATGTGATGTGTGCATGTTCACATGCTTCACCGTGTTCCCTGCAATGTCCAACAACTGTGTAGGTGGTGCATGTATCCACACTGGGGTCTTACCATCAGACAGGCACCAGACAGATGGGTGCAAGGGCAGGAGGGGTGTGAGTCCCATGGTTGACCATCAGACTGACAATTGGCTTCCCGAATCTGTGTGAGGACTTTAGGCAATGTTCAACTAAGGATGCCAGGGCTTGCTCTGTAATGTGCTGTACTTACTGTGGTGTGTGTGGTCAGTGCAGGTGACTGATGTTTGTCTGTTTCCCTAATTGTTTGCAGATACACCCACGGCCACAGGAGGGGACAGCTCCACAGACCAGGAGGAGCAGCGGAGCCAGACTGGGTCAACATTGGACGAGTGGTCAGAGGGACCCAGTGGCACGGGGTTGAGGGGAGCCACACCGAGGAGTCCTCAGCACCATCCACCTCAGCTGGGGACCACAGCAGCTCGGAGGATGACTCCCTTGTGGAGGCGGGTCTCGGCAGCCACCAAAGGCCAGCTAGTCTGTCTGGTCCCGCCACCACCACCACCACCACCGCCCTCCCATCGGCTCCCATTCCTGAGGTCCGTGGAGGCTCCCGTGCTCGGGAGCGTGTCTCCTTCGTGCCAGGCACCGCACCCCCTGCCCCTGTGTCCCCTGCTGCCCTGAGTGAGGAGTCTGTGTACCTCCTTCGGCAGCTCCATGTAGGGCAGACAGCAATGCTGAGTGTCCTCCATGCACACACCACTCTGTTGACACAGCTGATGTCGTTCATGGAGGGCATCTCGACGGGTATGTCTGCCCTACAGATGAGCAATAGGTCCATGGACTCCTCCCTGACGGCAGCAGTGTCCCTCCTCCAACAGTTCCTCACCACTGTTCCTCACCAAGTGATTGTTCAATCAGCCATTTTATCCAGATTGGACTATGCTAATTCGCTCCTTTTGGGAGCTAATCAGGCTGAGATAATGCGATTGCAGCGCGTTCAAAACGCTGCCGCCAGAGCCTTGGTGGGGCTCCCACGTAACTGTCCTTCCAGTGGGGCCATCAGGAGGTTACATTGGCTTCCAGTGGCCAAAAGGATCCAATTTAAGGCTCTCTGCCTTTCTTTTAAGGTCTTGAAGCTCGCCTCGCCCAGTCTCCTGACTAATTTGCTAACCTTGTATGTCCCCACTCGCCAGCTGCGTTCTCTGGGACAGCATTTGGTAACTGTCCCCCATGTGAAGCGCCTTCGGGTGGGAGGTCGGTCCTTCCGCTATTTAGCTGCTAAGTTGTGGAACTCCCTGCCCCCTCAGATTCGCAGCTTGGATCGCATGGTGGACTTCAGGAAAGCAATCAAAACGTTTCTCTTTCCTTCTGTCTAGTCCTTCTTGGTTCTGTCTGTTCCCTTTGCCTACTTGTTGTGTTCTTGGCCTTGTTCCTTCTGACGCTGGTAGCGCCGGGACGCCTCTTTGCTGGGGCAGCTGTGCGCTTTATAAACTCGGATAACATAACATAACCACTCCCACCTCTGCCCCATCCACACTTCCTGCACCCCTACCTGTCCAAAGCACATGCACACCTGCACAGTCATCCAAACACACAGACACGAGCAGCACAGACACACCCAAGAGTAAGGCAAGACGTGCACACAAGCATCCTCAGGGGACTGATACCACAGACACAGGGGATGGGGAACACACACACACACACACAGGCATCCACATTCACTCCGCAGTCCTCCAAATCCTCTCCCTCCAAGACCCCTTCCCTTGCCTCGCCTACTACCCCACATACACAGCAGCTCTTCCTGTGTGACCTCGGCCTCTTCCCCACCATTCCTGCTGACCCAGCACACCAGGGGAAGAGGAAGTCCACCACACAGAGAGGAGTGCCCTTGCCCCCGCACACCCTCCCCCAGGCGCAGGCAGACACAGGAGCCCATTCGGAAGTCCCCTGGAGCAGGAAGAGCAAGACCCCACCACCACCACCACGCAGCTCCAGCGCCCAGTCTCTCTCCTCCATCCCCCAGGCCACCACTGCACAGGTTCCCCCGCCACACCCTGCCCCAGGTTCCCCACACACCGATACTGCATCCCCAGACTGCTTAGGCCCTCCCCCTGCCACTTGCTCTTCCACCCCCAACCCAGACGCTCTGCCTGTTAGTGGCACTGTTGTGGGGACCGGGTCCCCCCTCTGTCCTGCCCACCTCATCTGCCCACCCTTCCACTCCCTTGGAGTCATGCACTGCAGTGGAGTCCACAACCACCACGTCTGACTCGAGCACTGCAGTGGGTACCCAGTCCACTACATCAGTCCAGCCCACTGCAGTGGTTGCAGCACCCACACCAACTGACTTGTGTACCACGGTGGTGCCAGCCCCCCCTGAGTCAGACACCTCCACTGCAGTTGCCGGTGACACTCCTGCACCCACCACCCCTTCACTGCCTCACTCTGCCATCCCCTGATCCTGTCCCTGCGGTGCCTGGCCTGCCCCTTGTATGCCCCTCCAAGGGTGATGTCCCCCAACCGTACCAGTGCAGGCAAGCAATGTGTGACCAGTTGTCACTTCTCACCCCGTTGGTACTGTGATTTTGGACTGGCCATTGGCCTTAGTTTCTTTTGGACTTCCGTTTTTACCCTGACATTTGCTGAATAAAGCCTCTTTTTGTTTACTTTTGGGTTTTCTTTTGATGTACATGATGTGGATGAGTAGCATCCTGCATTTGCAGTTGTAATAGTGTTCACATCAGGACGATGAAGTGTTGCAGTGATGGACTCCATGTGGTCCATGGGATATGTGTCCTGTTGTATTCTGGATCTATGGCATCCTTTGCTACAGTCTGAGGGTGTAATGTTCAGCATTTGACACAGGGATGTCCTTTTAGCATTTATAAATGAACATCTTTGTCTTACACTGATGCACATCTGGTGGGCTTACCACTGTTCAATGTTCCGATTTCCCTGACTGTGTGCCCAGCTCCACTGGACATGCAGTTTTGCACATCATGGTCGAAGGACTCATCTGTGTATACAGTGCAACTTGCTTGACATGTGTTTTGTGTGTATGCAGATGTCTGACGTGACACCCCCGTACCCAGGCTGATGTGAGCAGAGCCTTCTGTGTGTTGTGGTTGTTGACTCACTGACGGAGGGTTCTGCTGACATGTTTGGGTCGTGCACAGACAAGGTTTGGCACAGCGGACCTTCCACAGGAGTGGTGTGCCCTCATGGCAGTGTGTAATCTGGTGACATTGCGTGGGCCTGTGTTGTGTAAACATGTCTGTGCGTGTTCCCTTCCCTTTTCCTACACAGGCTGTGTCCCTAGGGATGTTCCTGTTTGTGATGCTTGCTGAGTTGTTCTGTGTTCATCCAGCATCTTGGACCTGGTTTCTCTGTGATGTGGGTGCATGGCAAACTAATGTTCATGAGGTTGTCATCCCAGGTTGTCTTTGTTGTCAGTGCTGGGGATGTGGGCAAACGCAGATGGGACACATTCAGGATTCCCTTGGCACTTGTTGTTTACACGAGTAATGTGATTTACAGTTTGTGTTAGCTTACAGTGATTGTGACACGTTGTGTGTGTGACTGCTGCCACTCCTCAGGGTCAGAGCTGCAATGTTGGTAGTTGTGTACGTGTGTTCTTCGTGTGTCACCTTGGCTTCTTCATTGGTGTGTGACTATGGCCAGGATCCCATTGATTGTGGTGGATTTCACATCATGCCCATGTACAGCATACTGTGCTGTGTGTCAGACATTGACAAGTCTTGTTGACTGGCCATGTGTGATGGGTTTCTGCACCTTGGTTCCCACCACCACCCCTGGTATTGTCATGGGTGCATGTGCAATGTCACCAGTCCATGTGAGCTTCACTGCTGCACATTGGTGGAGATCAGGGTGTGTGGTGTTGAGTGTGTGCAAAAGTGAGTTGTTGCACGGCCAGACCCCTACCTCCATATTGGCCTTGGCTGGCAGGCCGTGCTGATTGATTGGAGCTTGTGTAGGTGTGATGGTAGTTAGTTGCTCAGGACACATGGCTGGGGTTCACAGTGTGAACGACATCTAACATTGTCATCACAGTGGGATTATCATGCAGGCTAGTGTCAGCACAATATGGGGTCCCTGGGGGTAGTGCTGTGGTGGGTCTGTCTCTTGCTGTGTTAGTTGCTGTTCCTACAAGCTTGTGTGACATATGTAATTTGTGCTCCCTCTCATCTAACAATGCCTGATTGCCCACACAGGGGATTTGGATCCATGAGTTACTTTTGTGTGGCACTGTATGTGCATCTGTGTAATTGGTATTCAGGCCTCATCATGTGTTGTGTGGTTGCCTGGGGACACTGGCACCCCCCCTCACCTGTTGTGTTTGATGTGCAGTGTGGGTCTGCCTGTTTGTGCATCTGCACCACTGCATTGGCATAGCTTTAGTGTGCTATTGGCTGTATGTTGTTTGGTGGGTTTCACCTGCTGTCCCTGGGACTCCTAGGTCATCAGTTAGCACAATGATCATTGTTTGTGTGTCCCATTGCTGCCATGGTAATTTATTTGTTCACCTCACATCTACAGTCGCCACAGGGTATCTACATTTGTGTGCCCATTGGTGCAAATATGTGGGTCTGCATTATGATGGTCACTTCTGTCATTGTGTCATTGATGGATGTTGACAGTGTCAGCCCCCATGGGTGATGTTTGTCTGCACATGGCCAAAGGTATGTCTTATTTGCACTGCACTGTTTGCCTCACACAATCTATGTTGATATGGGACACAAGCACTACTTTGCCACTGATGTATTTGTTGTTCTGTGACCAGGAATCATCCATGCAGTTTGGCAGTTGCAGCTTTTTCAATGTCAACACTTACATTTTGGTCACTGTGATGATGGGGTTGGACCCCATTGCCACAATGTTCAAAATGTGCTTCAGCTATGGACCCCACACTTACCTTTTGGTCACTGTGATGATGGGGGTTTAGACCCCATTGCCACAATGTTCAAAATGTGCTTCAGCTATGGACCCCACACTTACCTTTTGGTCACTGAGATGATGGGGGTTTAGACCCCATTGCCACAATGTGCAAAATGTGCTTCAGCTATGGACCCCACACTTACCTTTTGGTCACTGTGATGATGGGGGTTGGACCCCATTGCCACAATGTTCAAAATGTGCTTCAGCTATGGACCCCACACTTACCTTTTGGTCACTGTGATGATGGGGGTTTAGACCCCATTGCCACAATGTTCAAAATGTGCTTCAGCTATGGACCCCACACTTACCTTTTGGTCACTGTGATGATGGGGGTTTAGACCCCATTGCCACAATGTGCAAAATGTGCTTCAGCTATGGACCCCACACTTACCTTTTGGTCACTGTGATGATGGGGGTTGGACCCCATTGCCACAGTGGTCATGGTCTGCTTGCATTGTGGGGGCCACACACATTTATGTGTGACACATGTGATAGGGGGTCACATTGTATGTTCAAAGTCATTTTCAGTGTTGTAGGCATTTGACACAGTCTACACACGCTTGTCATGGTGTTGGGGGATGTCTTTTTGTTGCATTCCTTATGTTGGTGGGTGCTTGTTGTGTCATGCATTAGCCATCCTGTGAGTGGGGGTGTTGTTGGTGGTAGGCATCCTGCCCCCATGGGTAGAGGTGGTAGTAGTGGTAGGCATCTGCACCCCTGAGTAGGGGTGGTAGTGGTGGTAGGCATCCAGCCCCCATGGGTAGAGGTGGTAGTAGTGGTAGGCATCCAGCCCCCATGGGTAGAGGTGGTAGTAGTGACAGGCATCCAGCCCCCATGGGTAGAGGTGGTAGTAGTGACAGGCATCCAGCCCCCCATGGGTAGAGGTGGTAGTAGTGACAGGCATCCAGCCCCCCATGGGTAGAAGTGGTAGTAGTGACAGGCATCCAGCCCCCATGGGTAGAGGTGGTAGTAGTGGTAGGCATCTAGTGCCCCATGGGTAGGGGTGGTAGTAGTGACAGGCATCCAGCCCCCCATGGGTAGAGGTGGTAGTAGTGACAGGCATCCAGCCCCCCATGGGTAGAGGTGGTAGTAGTGACAGGCATCCTGCCCCCATGGGTAGAGGTGGTAGTAGTGGTAGGCATCTGGCACCCCCTGAGTAGGGGTGGTAGTGGTGGTAGAGCATCGAGCCCCCATGGGTAGGGGTGGTAGTAGTGGTAGGCATCTAGCACCCCCTGGGTAGGGGTGGTGGTAGTGGTAGGCATCCAGCCCCCCATGGGTAGAGGTGGTAGTAGTGGTAGGCATCTGGCACCCCTGAGTAGGGGTGGTAGTGGTGGTAGGCATCCAGCCCCCCATGGGTAGAGGTGGTAGTAGTGGTAGGCATCCAGCCCCCATGGGTAGAGGTGGTAGTAGTGACAGGCATCCAGCCCCCCATGGGTAGAGGTGGTAGTAGTGGTAGGCTTCCAGCCCCCATGGGTAGAGGTGGTAGTAGTGGTAGGCATCTGGCACCCCTGAGTAGGGGTGGTAGTGGTGGTAGGCATCCAGCCCCCCATGGGTAGAGGTGGTAGTAGTGGTAGGCATCCAGCCCCCATGGGTAGAGGTGGTAGTAGTGACAGGCATCCAGCCCCCATGGGTAGAGGTGGTAGTAGTGGTAGGCATCCAGCCCCCATGGGTAGAGGTGGTAGTAGTGGTAGGCATCTGGCACCCCTGAGTAGGGGTGGTAGTGGTGGTAGGCATCCAGCCCCCCATGGGTAGAGGTGGTAGTAGTGACAGGCATCCAGCCCCCATGGGTAGAGGTGGTAGTAGTGACAGGCATCCAGCCCCCATGGGTGGAGGTGGTAGTAGTGACAGGCATCCAGCCCCCATGGGTGGAGGTGGTAGTAGTGGTAGGCATCTGGCACACCCTGGGTAGGGGGGTGGTAGTGGTAGGCATCTGGCACCCCCTGAGTAGGGGTGGTAGTGGTGGTAGGCATCCAGCCCCCCATGGGTAGAGGTGGTAGTAGTGGTAGGTATCCAGCCCCCATGGGTAGAGATGGTAGTAGTGACAGGCATCCTGCCCCCCATGGGTAGAGGTGGTAGTAGTGACAGGCATCTAGCACCCCTGGGTAGGGGTGGTGTTAGTTGTTGGCATCCAGGCCCCTATGTGTATATGTGGCATTGGTGATAGCCATCCCGCCCCTATGGTGCTGCTGTTGATGGTGTAAGTAATTTCTGCATCCCTATGTGTGTGTGTGATCTGTCGGGTACGTGTGGTTTGTTTGTGTGGTGGGTGTCTGACTTACCTTCTGCGTCGTACGCGTCCGTGCCAGTTCCGGTAATAGATGTAGAATATTGGTAGGATCGGCACAATGGGATTCATGGTTGGTTCGTCTCGTTCGTATTTCTCTTTGCATCGCCTCGTCCTCGTCGCTGGCGTGTTCGTCTCGTAGCCGTGGATCGTCTTGTGGCGCGAATCGGAGCTTATGTGCGCCTCTCCCGGATGCTTTGACGTGCCGTGCGTAGCGACGGGTTCGGCGCGTACGGAAAGCGCATCGTACTTGTCCGGCCGGACGGGGCTGCATTTTGGCTTCCGTGCGACTCGATTCTGCGTTTCCGGATCCGCATCGGTCGGAGAACTGGACCTGTATTGGGTGAGTACGACTGGGTCGGGATTTGGGCAGTTGTGCGCATCGTACTTGCTCGTTCGGACGTATGTGCGAATCGGTCGGGAAACAGGCATTCGCCTGGCTTTTTTCCCGCCGA
This sequence comes from Calotriton arnoldi, assembly GCA_963921515.1. Taxonomy (NCBI): domain Eukaryota; kingdom Metazoa; phylum Chordata; class Amphibia; order Caudata; family Salamandridae; genus Calotriton; species Calotriton arnoldi. Next base: position 286,109 of record CAWUFW010007827.1, read on the forward strand.
ATGGTATTAGGTGCGCCTCCGACCGGGATCGGAATCGACCCCCAAATATAGACTGGAGTGGGAATAGTAAATTATTTTTGTTTAGTGTCCAGCATCTACCCCAATTTTATATAGACTGGAGTTGGAATATTAAATTATTTATGTTTAGTGTCCAGCACCTACCCTAATTTATTAGCTTATGGAGTGGGAATAGTAATTTGTTCATGTTACTGTCCAGCACCTACTTCAATTTAATATAGACTGGAGTGGGAATAGTAAATTATTTATGTTTACTGTCCAGCACCTACCCAAATTTAATATAGACTGAAGTGGGAATAGTAAATTATTTTTGTTTAGTGTCCAGCATCTACCCCAATTTTATATAGACTGGAGCTGAAATAGTAAATTATTTATGTTTAGTGTCCAGCACCTACCCTAATTTATTAGACACTGGAGTGGGAATAGTAATTTGTTCATGTTACTGTCCAGCACCTACTTCAATTTAATATATACTGGAGTGGGAATAGTAAATTATTTATGTTAGTGTCCAGCACCTACCCCAATTTATTATAAATTGCAGTGGGAATAGTAAATTATTAATGTTAGTGTCCTGCACTTACCCTAATTAATTTACATTGAATTGGGAATATAGAACTATTTAATTTTAGTGTCCAACATTTACTTTATTTAATGTGCATTGGAGTTGTTATAGTAAATTAATTATGTTCACTGTGCAGCATTTGTTGAAATTATTTTAAATTGGTAATGGTAATTAATAAATTGACAGTATTTATTTATTATAATGTTTGTTAAAACAAATTGTATTTTATATATGTAAAATATAGATAATATAGGTAAAATCAAAATAATTAGAAAATACACCATTTTTATTGTAGTTTTTATAATTTGTTATTGTTTATTAATTTGAGTAGGATAAAACAGTAAAATATTTTATTACATTATAATTCAATAGAAACATATTAGTGCATATATTTCAGAAAATATGTTATGTTTATATACAATATTTTTTACATTTTTTTTAGGTACATATTAATTAACAACAAAACAGTAGAATTTTGTGTTTTAAATAATATTTAATACAGTAATAGGTATTGTATATATTTATACAAAGAAAGTACAAAATGTTTACATATAATATAAATGTTTAACATTTTTCTATTTTTGTTACATACATATGACATTTTTTAATTAATATTAATATTAAAAATATTAATATTAATTAATTTTTACAATGTTTTTAACTTAAAACAAGTTTTTAATAGAAATGTATTTGTATAATGCATGAAAAACATTTATAACAATTTTTTATACATTGTTTTATTGTATTTTTTTTTCTGTAATTATAATAATAAATATTATATTTATTATAATATTTATTTTTATAATTTTACAAATTAGGTACATTATGTCAAAAAATTTTGTTAAATCAAAATAAATTGTACTATTTTATTTAAATAGTTGTTCATTTTTTCCATGTAAAGTAATATTTTACTGCATTAAATGAGTTAAATTATCTATTGTTAAACTTTTTATTATGTTTTGGGTGTTTTATTTTGTAACCGGGTTATGTCGTTTTGTGTCATTTTCGTTGAAGAGAAGCTCGCGGTTGGGAGACACTTCACGTCGCTAAAGGTAAGGTTTGTTTTCTTTGTTTTAACTAAGTTTTAAATATATTTTGAACCTAATTAGATACTGTTTAGTGTAGTTAGATGTTTATTAGTTATATTCTGAAATGTTATATGTTATAGTTACGTGTGGTGTATTTACATATTGTTAACGTTGTGTAGGCCTGTTTAGAGAGTTAGTATTATGGTGTTTAATGTATATTTTTATCAAATTTAAAGCTAGTACTATTGTTAGTAAGTGTTTATGTGTTGTTTTATGTGGGTGGGAATGTATGTGCTTTTGATTTGACACTTTTTATTTTCAGAAATTCTTCGTATCGGAAGGAGTCGATTTTTTTTTTTAAAGAAGTGTTTGTTAGTTTTATTGACTAATATATTTATGACACTTCTTTAAATTTTTCGGTTTCCCTGGAGAGTTTTTTACTATTTTATACATTTTCGGGTTTTTTATGGTTTTCCTATGGACCTTTGCTACATGGATTATTAATTTTTGCTACAGTTGTATTTTTCAATTTTTTGGGGGGAAACAGGTTTTTTTATATTTGGATTGGGTTAGCAGAAAATGGATTTTACAGCACTTGGAATAAACCTGGTAAGTTTATTTATTATTATTTATTGTGGGTGGGTAATGTTTTTTAGTATAATTGTTGTATTTTATTTTATTACAAATATTATTAATGTGTGTTAATATATTTTATTAAAAAAATAAAAATATGTTACACACTAATTATTTTTGTGATAAAATAAATACATTTTACTTTTATGGTCTGTTTGAAAGATGAGTAATTTGTAATTTATTTGTATTAATGCTTTAAAGAAGAGTTTTGGATATTATGTTTAGGTATTCTAGGCCCTTTGTACTAGGGTACAATTTTACTTGTTGTTCTAGATATTTATGCATTTGTTTAGTTTGTTTTGATGTTTTTGGAGTTAATTGAGTTATGGATTGTTCCATTCGGAACTCCTGATAACTCTGTTCTTTTTGTAGGCATGATATAAATTTTTCTAGTGTTGGTTTTGTTCTGCCTGTTGATTGAAGGAAGGCATTATGCCATCCTTCGACTGCATTATTAGTTTTGGATTCACCGTTTAATGTGCTTCTGTATACGTTCCACCAGGGTATTAAGAATTTAGGGTTTCTTCTGTGGCCAGATATGTGTAGTCTGCCGACCCATGTATCCTCAAAATAGTCTAATAGTGGACTTAGTTTTGCTTCATTTTGTTTGTAGAAGGTGCTGTCTATTAAGATGTTGTAATGTTCTGTGACGTCTGTGTCAGGTACATAAGCTAGGGCTGTTAATTTTTTTATTTGATATGCAAAAGAAGAATTAGTTGCATATTCAATGCTTAGTGCTGATTTTTGCATGTGTCTCCATAAGCACTGATTAAAATGATAGTAACAGCCTTGGATGCAGGTATGGGGGTGTGTTTTTAATATAGTATTAATCATTGATTGTTCAAAATCTAGGATTATTTTTTGTGGAGAAAAGTCATTAGTTTTTGTTTTATTGTATTTAATAGTTCCATGTATGTGGAGTTCTGTTTGTTTGGTAATAATGCGTAAATTAATGGTATATTGCAATTCTGATGTAGCCCATGTATTGTGTACAGTTGGAAAAAGGGCTTGGGACATATAGTAAAAGTCCCATCCCTCATCCAGTATTGACAGTCTTGTAGTTTTAATAGATTATTTGCAGTTGCAAAAATTATTAATCTTTTGTCATTGCTTTTATTATCAAAAATGACAAATGGTTCTTTGTTTAAAGTGATACTTTGTTCAGGACTTATAATAACTTCACTATATGTTTTAGGAATTGGGGTGGAAGTAGTAGTCATTTTTTTAGTACGTGCTATAGTTCTCTTTAGTGAAGCTACAGATGGCATTTGTGTAGTAGCAGTTTTAGGAATTTTGGGAAGCTGTTCTTTTAAAATTACACTTGTAGCTTTTTGAGAACTTGTACTAGCTTCCTTTATTGTTTCTAATGCAGATCTGACTTCTATTTCTGTTACGTTTGGTGGGTGGTTATGTTCTCTAGTATACAGTACTGTTGTTTCCCTAGTTGTAGCACGCCCGTAACATTTATCAGAGTAGTATTTACAGCATTTCCAGTTAACTTTTAATCCAAATTGTTTTTCTTGTGTGTAAGTGTATCCCATATAGCATAGTAACATTTTCCCTTTCTGGCTTGTTATAAATTCGGCTCCTTCAGTCATTTTGATGTAGGTTAATCTATGAAAAATATATATTATTGTTATTAACTATGTTGTTCTATGTATTTTAATTTAAGCAATTAAACAGTTATTTACAATATACTTACAAAGTTGGTCTTTATGTATTTCGGTTTGACGATGTTTATTCTTTAGTTGTGAAATGTTCTTTCTGTCTTTTGTTTGTCTGAAAAAAAAAATACATTTGTTTTATTATTTGGTTACATATTTTTTATATGGGGTGGGTAGGGTATTGGGCATTGGTTTTTACTTTGCGTTGTTGTTTAATCTATTTGTTTAAGATTTGTTGGTAGATACTTACTTTGTTAGTTGTATCTTTTTTTGAGGCTTTTCTTTAGTTTGTTAGTTTTCTTTAGAGTTTCCTGTAGTGGTAAAATAAAATAGAAAGAAGACATTTATTACTTTATAGGTTATGTATATTATTTATAAAAGTTTTTTACTTTTAGTATTATCTCTTTTAATTTAGTTTACTTACTTTTGATAGAGTTAATTTTTTGGTATATGTTGATCTTCTTACATCTGAAGTTGAATTCTTGTAGAGTTTCTCCTTCTTTAGTTTTCTTTCTTTTGGGTGTGGAATAGGAATGAAGTTTAACTGTTTATATAGTGTGTTGGATGTTGTAATTTCGATTTTATTGGTTAGTTTGAATTTGCAGTTTTTCTATTGGTTTATTTGTATTTTTTTAAAACTGTTTTGGTAGTTAGTTTCCAAATAAGGAAAACGCTAATTAGTAGTAAGTTATGTATAATTTTCTATATATTTTTAAATTGCTTTTGTTATGTATTATATTATAAAATTGAATTGTAATAGTAATATTTAATATTTTTAATGTTTAATGTAGTAATGTTGTTAATAATATTTTAGTAATTTTATTGCTGTGTTAATTAATTTTTTAGTCTAGTAAAATAGTTATTGTCATTTATTAATTTAGTATTGTGTTTGTAGTAATTTAATTAATTTTATGTAGTTTTATTTTTATATTTATTATAGTTTTATATAGTCGATATATTTAATTTTACGATATTAGTGTTGTCGATATTTTTGTGTACGATATTTTTTACCTAGTTAATGTATTTTAATGAAGTTCGATATTTTAGAATTTCGATAAGTATGTTAGCGATATTTGTGAAATAGATATTTATGTACTTCGATATTGTATCCTCGATATTTTTGTAATTATTTAAATAGGTATATGATGTCGATATTAATGTTATCGATAATTTTGTATCGATATAATTGTAGCTCGATAATATGTCTTTCGATATTTTGTCAGTGATTCGTTTGTCACTACCAGGACATGTAGAGATTAAACACACATGTCCTACCTTTTACTTACATGGCACCCTATCCTTAGGGTTGCTTAGAGCCTACCTTAGGGATGATATATATAATAAAAGGGTGGTTTAGGTGTGGTAAGTAGTTTTAAATGCCAAGTTGAGGTGGCAGTAAATTGCACACACAGGCTCTGCAGTGGCAGGCCTGAGACAGGTTTGAAAGCTACTTCTGTGGGTGGCACAATCAGTGCTGCAGCCTACTAGCAGGAGGAACATAGATACATGCACTGGGTACATGGTATACCACTTTACAAGGGACTTACCAGTACCTCAAATATGCCAATCAGGTAGATGCCAATGTGATCATGTTTAGAGGAGAAACACCTGAACTTTAGCACTGGTTAACAGTGACAAAGTGCTCAGAGTCCTAAGGCCAAGAAAAAGAGTTCATCAAAAAGAGGAGGAGGAAAGCAAAACGTTTGGGGTGACCCTTCAGAGAGGGTCATTTTCCAATAACTACTCAAGAGTTGCCTCTTTCCTACATGACCAGCATACTCAAAACACAAATGTACAGCATATGCTTGTGTATGTAAACATGTATAATTTGATTATACTTATTTAGATATGTGTATTTCTTTGTACAAATGTATATACTAATTATGTTTTAAAAATATATAGATATTCTCATAGTTCTGCTTAACAAATGTATATAGTACTTATGGTCAAAAAATTAAATATCTTTTATATATATATATTATTTTATGCTTAACACCTATAAAGGTGACTGCATAGTTTACATGTAAGTAATTTGATTATATGTTTATGGATAGCTCTTATTTATTTTATTTATCGCAATGTGTAATTATGATCATAGCAGTTGTATCTATAAGTGCTTCACTATTGAAATATTGGAAACAATTTGAAATAAAAACAAATAAATATAAATAAATAAGTTAAAATTTATAAAGAACATAAAATTGGCAAAATATTAATACAAATATATCAATAAATTAGCTTCAAGTTTCTAAATATTTATCAATGCATGTGTATATGGGACTTTATGTCATACAAATGTAGATCTCTTTATTATTTTGAATATACATGTATACCTTTTTATGTAGTTATGTATCTATATATTTATTACTTTACTCCCACTGTAGATTTAAAAAAATGATCAACTTTCCCCAATTCACTACTCTATGTCTCAGCCTATACCTCTTTCAATATATACTCTACCTCCATTCTCTGACTCATCCCAAACCTCGTTTTACTATTACAATCTCCCAAAGAACCCTTTCTAGACTCTCCCCTCCTCTATCCATCCATTGGCTCATCCCAAACCTCATTTCACTACTATAGTCTCCCAAATAACCCTTGGTAGACTCTTTCCTCCTCTATCTCTCCTCTATCCCTCCTTTATCCTATTCAATCCAACTAACAGACTCACATGTCCACCGCTCCAATTACCAACTTATATTTCCCTATACTAATCCACCTTGGGTTCTGGAGTAGCGTGCTACTCGCTAAAATTCAACGCCTTGTCAGGGGATAATTGCCATGTAGATACAATTACAATCTTGGACAACTAGAGCAGTAGCACCATTGCCAGTACCAGCAGCACCACCATATCCAGCAGGCTGGACAATATTATAAAGCGGTGGCCGAGAGAACTGCAAGTCAATCACAAAATCATCACAAGAGTAGCTGTCAGTGTCAGACTTATTATCCTGCACCTCCTCATCTTTCTCTCCCGGGGCTCTCTTTTTCTTAGGTTTTTTGGTTACAACTGGATACAACTGGATACAACTTAGCTCCCTTAATCATATCCCTTCTCCACATTTGCGGTTCTGTATCCAAATTTAGCGTCCACCCAACTATGAACTGCCTTTTTTGCCCTATTCTCATATTTTTCCATACCTTGTGCATGGGCATTCAACACCTGTATAAAATGTTCAATTATATGTAGATTAAAGGTACCATATTTGGGATACTGCCTGGACCCTTCTTTGTTAGTGATCTGGTTCCATTGTTTAGGCCAAATACATGTGTGAAGTCTGACATATATGGCCATATAATGACCAGGCGTACCTTCTGGTGGAGCTTCCTTGAGCTCTTGGACAGAGACTCTAATGTCACCCCTCACCAAATCTCTTAGCTTCCTAAAACATTTTATTTTTGCAATAATGTTCTAACAGTTCAAGAATAAACAGTGAATTCAAACAGGCGGCGATTTCTACAAAATCATAATGTAATATGTAGCGATGCTAGTGTCCAAGTTTAGCTCGGCACCTGATGACACAACAACCAGCGCAGCACCTACACCAACTGACCAATACCAGTGCAGCACCCAATAACATGCACTACATCACCTCCCAGCATCTCTCCCCTTCACAATTTCTTTGTAAAAACCGACTTTTACAACAACACTAAAGCAAGTACAATTAACAAATAACTCTTGTCTGCTCCAATAAAAAATTCAAAGTAACCCAAGGGGATAGCGGAGCATAACGCTCTCCAACAATAGCACACACTCAGGTGAAATCTCAGCTAGCAGAAAATCACCTTGACTAGTGCGGTTTCTCCTCTGTGCAACAGAATCTACCAAAAACAATCACTATTATTATACTCTCAATGCAGCTCCAGACTTTTGGCTGTCATTATTAGTAACGGCTTTCAGTTAGTGAAGGCCAGCATTCATTGGACTGCTTATGCACACGTGTGGAATTTGCTCTATAAGTAATTGTATATTTATACCATAGAAATGCATATGATGGTGAAATCTCCCTTATGCTGACACCATATTATTGTTTGCCATTCTTGTGACGCCAGTTGGAGAGTCAAAGTTTAGATGCTGTTCTTGGTTTGTATTCATTAAGTAGGTACTCTTCATGCATAGGAAAGCATTTCATAACCTGTACCTCGGGTTTAAAATAACCCTCAATTTTGTCTTGACTCGTATTATATGAACATTTTATTTTTTACTCATTTTCAGTTGATGCTATATTTAATAATGTGGATGTTATGGTCCGTGGGATATTCTTTTCTCAGTTTGTTTTGGATTCATAAGATGTGTGCTATTGAGTTGTTTTTCATTGAAAAACAAATTGTAAGTTTCTTTGATTGTAGTTTTTATCTATTATGGGGCCGATTCCGATCTCGGTCGGAGGCGCACCCAATACCATTCGGTCGGGAAAAAAGCCATGCGAAAGCCTGTTTCCCGACCGATCCGTACAGCACACCGAACGAGTAAGTACGATGCGCACAACAGCACAGAATCCGGCGGAGCCGTACTCACCCAAACCAGGTCCTGTTCTCCGACCGAGGCGAATCCGGAAACGCTGAATCGAGTCGCACGGAAGGGAAAATGCAGCTCCGTCCGGCCGAACAAGTACGATGCGCTTCCCGTACGCGCCGAACCCGTCACTACGCACGGCACATCAAAGCATCCGGGAGAGGCGCACATAAGCTCCGATTCGCGCCACAACACGAACCACGGCTACGAGACGAACACGCCAGCGACGAGGACGACGCGAAGCGACGAGGATGACGCGAAGCAACGAGAAGGACGAACGACACGAACCAACCATGAATCCCTTCGTCCCGATCATACCAATATTCTACATTTACTACCGGAACAGGCACGGACGCGTACGGCGCAGAAGGTAAGTCAGACACCAACCACAAAACACATACAACACGTACACGACACATCACACACACACACACACAGAGGGATGCAGAATATACTTACACCAGCAACAGCAGCACCATAGGGGCGGGATGCCCATCACCAATGCCACATATGCACACAGGGGCCTGAATGCGCACCACCACCCCTACCCAGGGGGGCAGGATGCCTACCACTACTACCACCCTCACCCAGGGGGGGCTGGATGCCTACCACCACTACCACCCTTACCCAGGGGGGCTGGATGCCTACCACCACTACCACCCTGAGCCAGGGGGCTGGATGCCTACCACTACTACCACCCTTAGCCAGGGGGCTGGATGCCCACCACCACCCTTAGCCAGGGGGGCTGGATGCCTACCACCACTACCACCCTGAGCCAGGGGGCTGGATGCCTACCACTACTACCACCCTTAGCCAGGGGGCTGGATGCCCACCACCACCCTTAGCCAGGGGGCTGGATGCCTACCACTACTACCACCCTTAGCCAGGGGGCTGGATGCCCACCACCACCCTTAGCCAGGGGGCTGGATGCCTACCACTACTACCACCCTTAGCCAGGGGGCTGGATGCCTATCACTACTACCACCCTGAGCCAGGGGGCTGGATGCCTACCACTATTACCACCCTGAGCCAGGGGCTGGATGCCTACCACTACTACCACCCTGAGCCAGGGGGGCTGGATGCCTACCACCACTACCACCCTCACCCAGGGGGGGCTGGATGCCTACCACCACTACCACCCTGAGCCAGGGGGTCCTGGATGCCTACCACTACTACCACCCTCACCCAGGGGGGGCTGGATACCTACCACCACTACCACCCTCACCCAGGGGGGGCTGGATGCCTACCACTACTACCACCCTTAGCCAGGGGGGACTGGATGCCCACCACCACCCTTAGCCAGGGGGCTGGATGCCTACCACTGCTACCACCCTTAGCCAGGGGGCTGGATGCCTACCACTACTACCACCCTGAGCCAGGGGGCTGGATGCCTACCACTACTACCACCCTGAGCCAGGGGGCTGGATGCCTACCACTACTACCACCCTGAGCCAGGGGGCTGGATGCCTACCACTACTACCACCCTTAGCCAGGGGGCTGGATGCCTACCACTACTACCACCCTGAGCCAGGGGGCTGGATGCCTACCACTACTACCACCCTTAGCCAGGGGGCTGGGTGCCTACCACTACTACCACCCTGAGCCAGGGGGCTGGATGCCTACCACTACTACCACCCTGAGCCAGGGGGGCTGGATGCCTACCACTACTACCACCCTGAGCCAGGGGGGCTGGATGCCTACCGCTACTACCACCCTTAGCCAGGGGGCTGGATGCCTACCACTACTACCACCCTCACCCAGGGGGGCTGGATGCCTACCACTACTACCACCCTTAGCCAGGGGGCTGGATGCCCACCACCACCCTTAGCCAGGGGGCTGGATGCCTACCACTACTACCACCCTGAGCCAGGGGGCTGGATGCCTACCACTACTACCACCCATAGCCAGGGGGCTGGATGCCCACCACCACCCTTAGCCAGGGGGCTGGATGCCTACCACTACTACCACCCTTAGCCAGGGGGGGCTGGATGCCCACCACCACCCTCACCCAGGGGGGGCTGGATGCCTACCACCACTACCACCCTCACCCAGGGGGGGCTGGATGCCTACCACCACTACCACCCTCACCCAGGGGGCTGGATGCCTACCACCACTACCACCCTGAGCCAGGGGGCTGGATGCCTACCACTACTACCACCCTTAGCCAGGGGGCTGGATGCCCACCACCACCCTTAGCCAGGGGGCTGGATGCCTACCACTACTACCACCCTTAGCCAGGGGGCTGGATGCCTACCACTACTACCACCCTGAGCCAGGGGGCTGGATGCCTACCACTACTACCACCCTTAGCCAGGGGGCTGGATGCCTACCACTACTACCACCCCCACTCATAAGATGGACAATGCATGACACAACCAGCACACCACAACCTAGGGAATGCAAGAAAAAGACACCCCCAACACCATGACAAGCGTGTGTAGACTGTGTCAAATGCCTACAACACCGAACATGACTTTGAACATACAATGTGACCCCCTAGCACATGTGCCACACATATATGTGTGTGGCACCCACAATGCAAGCAGGCCATGACCATTGTGGCAATGGGGTCCAAACCCCCATCATCACAGTGAGCAAAATGTAAGTGTGGGGTCCATAGCTGAAGCACATTTTGAACATTGTGGCAATGGGGTCTAAACCCCCATCATCACAGTGAGCAAAATGTAAGTGTGGGGTCCATAGCTGAAGCACATTTTGAACATTGTGGCAATGGGGTCTAAACCCCCATCATCACAGTGAGCAAAATGTAAGTGTGGGGTCCATAGCTGAAGCACATTTTGAACATTGTGGCAATGGGGTCCAAACCCCCATCATCACAGTGAGCAAAATGTAAGTGTGGGGTCCATAGCTGAAGCACATTTTGAACATTGTGGCAATGGGGTCTAAACCCCCATCATCACAGTGACCAAAAGGTAAGTGTTGACAAAGAAAGAGCTGCAACTGCCAAACTGCATGGATGATTCCTGGTCACAGAACAAAAAACACATCAGTGGCAAAGTAGTGTATGTGTCCCATTGCAACATAAATTGGGTGAGCCAAATACTGCAGTGCAAATAAGACATACCTTTGGCCATGTGCAGACAAACAACACCCATGGGGGCTGACACTGTCAACATTCATCAATGACACGATGACAGAAGTGACCATCAGAATGCAGACCCACATATTTGCACCAATGGGCACACAAATGCAGATACCCTGTGGAGACTGCAGATGTGAGGTGAACAGATATCATACCATGGCAGCAATGGGACACACAAACCATGATCATTGTGCTGACCGATGACCTAGGAGTCCCAGGGACAGCAGGGGAAACCCACCAAACTACATACAGCCAATGGCACACCCAAGATATGCCAATGCAGTGGTGCAGATGCACAAACACAAACAGGCAGACCCACACTGCACATCATACACAACAGGTGAGGGGGGTGCCAGTGTCCCCAGGCAACCACACAACACATGAGGAGACCTGAATACCAATCATACAGATGTGCATACAGTGCCACACAAAGGTAACTCATGGATCCAAATCCCCTATGTGGGCAAGCAGGCATTGTCAGATGAGAGGGAGCACAAATCACACATGTCACACAGGCACGTAGGAACAGCAACTGACACAGCAAGACACAGACACACCACAGCACCACCCCCAGGACCCCCACAATGTGGTGACCCTGGGCTGCATTACAATCCCACTGTGATGACAAAGCTAAATGTGGTTCACACTGTGAACCACAGTCATGTGTCCTGAGCAACAAACTACCATCACACCTACACAAGCACAAATCAATCAGCATGGCCAGTAAGCCAAGGCCAACATGGAGGCAGGAGCCTAGCCGGGCAACAACTCTCATCTGCACACACTCAACACCACACCCCTCGACCTCCAACAATGTGCAGCAGTGAAGCACACATGCACTGGTGACATTGCACATGCACCCATGACTATTCCAGGGTGGTGGATGGGAACCAAGGTGCAGAAACACATGACACATGGCCACTCAACAAGACTCCTGAATGTCTGACACACTGCACACTACGCTGTACATGGACATGACGGCAATACCACACCAACCAATGGGATCCCAGCCACAGTCACACACCAATGAAGAAGCCAAGGTCACCCACAAAGAACACACATAGACAACAACCAACATTGCAGCCCGGACCCTGAGGAGTGCCAGCAGTCACACACACAACGTGTCACAATCACTGAAAGATAACACAAACTAGAAATCACATGACAGGGGCAAACAACAAGTGCCAAGGGGAAACCTGACTGTGACCCATCTGCGTCTGCACACAAACTCAGCCCTGACAGCAAACACACCTATGGGTGACACCCTGATGACCAGTAATGTGCCATGCACCCACATCACAGAGAACCCAGGGAGAAGACTTTGGGGGAACATAGCTCAACTCAGCAAGCATCACAAACAGGTACAACACTAGGGATCACAGCATGCACAGCTAAACGGAAGTGAACACACAGACATGCACATACAACACACACCTTGGGCGCAGGCAATGTCACAGGTGTACACACTGCCATGAGGGGACTCCACTCCTGTGTGAGGAAAGCTGTGCCATGTGTTGCCTCAGTAGGGCCCCATCATGTCAGCTGAGCACTTGGTCACACAATCAACAATTAGCACCAAATGAGGGCTCCCGTCACATCAGCCTGGTCATGGAAGTGCCAACGGAATCATCAGCACAGATCCAACACACTTGTATAGCAATGTTGCACTGACTACATGGATGAGTCCTTCCCCATTGATGCCCAAACCTGCATGTCCAGTGGAGATAGCCACACGGTCAGGGAAGTAGACGAATTGAACAATGGCAGGCACAACAGATGTGCAGGGGTGGAAACCACAGATGTGAAATAGCTAATCTAAGTAGGAAATCCCATTGCCAAATACTGAACACATGACACCCTCAGATGCTGCTATGGATGTCATGGATACACCACAGGATAGGACACATTCCCCCTGGACCACATGGGTTCCTGCACAGTAACACTTCATTATCATGAGACCAAATATCACCATCACTGCAGCAAGGGCATGGTTAGCATCATCAACAACATGTACATCAGAAGCATAAGCACTAGAGAACAGAAAGTTGCTTTATTCAGCATATGTGCGGAATGAAAACAAAGTCCAGAAAAAACACAAAGGCCAATGGCCAGTCCATTGTCAAAGTCCAAACAGGGTGACAGTGGCAGATGTCACCCTACGCATGCCTGCACAAAACCAGGGACAATCCACTAGGAGGGGCAACCGGGGGGGCAGGCCAGGCACCGCAGGGACAGGATCAGGGCTCACCAGGAGGAAGCAGGGAAGAGGTGGTGGGTGCTGGAGAGCCACTGACAACTGCAGTGGAGGTGTCTGACATGGTGTGTGCCGGCACAACTGGGGGCATGACTCAGATGTTGTGGGTGCCGGCACGACTGCAGTGGACCCTGCAGATGGAGTGGACAGGTCCGCCACTGCAGTGCCCAAGTCAGACAGGGTGGTAGTGGACTCCACTGCAGTGCCTACCACCAGGGGAGGAGAATGGGGAACAGGCAAGGTGGGCTGGACAGAGGGGAGGACACCCTCACCACATCAGTGGCACAGACAAGCGCAGCGGGGGTGTGGTGCCGGGAGAGCAAGTGCCAGGGGGAGAAGGCCGGATCCTCTTGGGGATGGTATATCTGTGGGTGGGGGAACCTGGGGCAGGGTGTGGTGGGGGCACCTGTGGAGTGGGGGCCTGAGGGATGGAGGAAGGAGACCTGGTGCCTGAGCTGCAGGGCGGCGGCGGGGTCTTGCTCTTACGACTCCGGGGGACTTGCGGGTGGGGGCCTCAGTCTGTCTGCGCCTGGGGGAGGGTGTCCGGGGGCGAGGGGCACTCTGCTCCATGTGGGTGGGCTTCCTCTTCCCCCTGGATGCTGGAGCAGCTGGATCGGAGGGGAAGAGGCCGAGGTCACTGAGGAAGAGGCGCTGGGTCTTTGTGGTTGCAGGTGAGGCAAGGGAGGGTGTTTTGGAGGGAGAGGCAACTGAGGACTGCGCAGTGCTCGTGGATGCGTGTGTGTGTACCAGGGCCCCATCCCCTGTGAGTCTGGTTTCAGTCCCCTGACTGTGCGTGCGTGTGCGTTTTGTTTGTGACGTGTGTGTCTGTGTGCTGGATGTGTGTGTGCTGGTGTGTGCCTGTGCCAGTGTGTGTGTGCTTGGGACAGGTAAGGTGCTGGGGAGTGTGGATGGAGCAGAGGCAGGAGGGGTGAGGGACTGTCTGAGGAGGGACACTGCTGCCGTCAGGGAGGAGTCCATGGACCTATTGCCCCTCTGTAGGTCAGACATGCCCGATGAGATGCCCTCCATGAACGACACCAGCTGAGTCAACAGAGCGCATGGAGGACACTCAGCATGGCTGTCTGCCCTACATGGAGCTGGCGAAGGAGGTACACACACTCCTCACTCAGGGCAGCAGGGGAGACAGGGGCAGGGGGTGCGGTGCCTGGCCCAAAGGAGACACGCTCCCGAACTTGGGAGCCACCACGGACCTGGGGAATGGGAGCCGATGGGAGGGCGGTGGTGGTGCTGGTGGTGGCGGGGACAGCAACACTAGCTGGGGTGTGGTGGCTGCTGACACCCGCCTCCATAAGGGAGTCATCCTCCGAGTTGCTCTGGTCCTCAGCTGAGGTGGATGGTGCTGAGGACTCCTCGGTGTGGCTCCCCTCGCCCTCCGTGCCACTGGGTCCCTCCGACCACTCCTCGGCTGCTGACCCAGTCTGGCTCTCCGGCTCCTCCTGGTCCGTGGAGCTGTCCCCTTCCGTGGCCGTGGATGTATCTGCAAACAATGGGGAAACAGACAGACATCAGTCACCTGCACCAAACGCACACACCACTGTGAGCACAGCACATTACAGAGGAAGCCCTGGCATCATTAGTTGTACATTGCTAAAAGTGCCCTAACTGAACAGGAGCAGCCAATTGTCAGTCTGATGCCAACCATGGCACTCACATCCCACATGGCCTTGCACCCATCTGTCTGGTGTCTGTTGGATTGCAACACCCCAGTGTGGACACATGCACCAACTACACAGTAGTTGGACAGTGCAGAGGACACGGTGTAGCATGTGGACATGCACATATCACAGCTCTTGCCACTGAGTCAGTACAGGTTTCCGGATGAAAGGGATGCCCAGAGTCAAATAGGAAATGCATGTGATGCATACCAGCGACAGACACCATGATGCACCCATGTCCTGATAGCCATCGCCACAATGGTGTGCATGTAGCACATGTCACTCCCCTGCAGGATCACCAATAAGTAGACACCTGCCATGGCGGAGGCATGACTGCTAAGTCATACATCACTGTCTCAGTGATGTATGACTTGGCAGCCAGACAACAACACTCTGCACTGTGTCACAATAGTAGGTCATGGGGAATGCAAGTCCTGGAGCTGCACAAGTGCACATGTACATCCCCCACAACACATCATCTTAACCCTCATCTGTCCAGGTCATACCTATTGGACATATGGGAGACCTGTGACACTACCCTCTGAACCTGAGCCCCTCACAATCTGCTGTGAATGGGGAACAGCTGCCTGAACTTCACATTCGCATACCCCAGTCTGCACGGGCAGCTGATCAAACACCTATGTGACACACAAGTATCGTCTCCTATGGTCACATCTCCAGTGGCATGCTGAGCCCCAACCAAGAAACACCCCAGCAGTCCTGGCAACTAATCCACAGCACACTGACACAGAGGCAGACACCTGAGGGGTCAAATCACTGCGCACAATGTGTCAGCTGATACACGGGAGTGGGAGTACAGAGTGCATTGCATGGCCTGGAGTAGGCATGACTGTCCTGCCCCACATGAATGAGGGATGAGCCCTGGACAGTGGATAGCTGGCTATGTATGTGTGACACACGTAATCTGCACACTCCTGGGGCCCAAACATTGTTCCCACCCGCTGCATGGGCGTGTGCCACATACCCCAGGCACATGTGGTGGCTCAGCTCAGCAAGTGGATCGCATATCAAAGCAACACGCAGATTACATGTCCGAACACAGGCGTTGTGTGAACAATGGACCCACCCATGATGCCCACAACAGAGTTAGGGAAACAGATGCTGTCCCCCACCTTTAGTGAAGCAAACTGCAAGGACACAGTCCCAAGTGACACAATTCCCTGAATGTAAGGGCCACACCTGGGTATCAGATGAGGAGTGGGCAGTGCACAATAGAGGGACATGGCTCCTGGACAACATGACTGCTGCACTGTGGCAGTTGAACCAGGCCAGAGGAGGGCACAAAGCATGTAATACAGAGTTCACAGTGCAGTCTTTGACTCACCCCTCCTTGCTGCTGTCTGGCCTTCAGCTGCCCATCCAGGTCTGGAAACACCACCGCCAGGATCTGGAGCATGTGGGGGTCAGGGTCCGTGTTCCGCCCCTCCTGCGAGGAGGCGACAGCTTCAGCTGGACCCGTGCAATCCTCCGGGTCCAGCCCCGAAGGTCCTGCCACCTCTTCTGGCAGTTGCGGATCCGGCGCTTGTAGACCCCCACGGACCGGACAGCCCGGACGATGTCCTTCCAGATCTCCTGCTTCCGATGGGCATTAACCTGTCAGGATGACAAAGTGAAAAGGCCATTACTACACATGCAACATATCCATGCATGACACAGTTGTATATACATGTCTCAATCACAGGGGCACATGATGTACACAGGCAGTGCAAAGCTGCCCATGGACAGTTTGCCAGACGTCACTACATGGTATCATTGCATGGGAAGTAAAACCTTGTTCAAATGCACTGTCACTGCACCATACCTGTCCAGTGCATGTCACTACACACTATGGGGGTGACAACTACTCAGTGAGCCTGCTAGCCAGTGGCGTGCAGACTTTCAGCCTTGCTAGTCAGACAATATGCACATTCAGAAAGGCAGTGCACAGAACACTCACCTGCTCCCCTGGTGTCCCATACAGCTTGCTGTACTGTGGAAGTAGGCTGTCCAGCAGGGCCTGGTTCTCCTCAAGGCTGAAGGCTGGGGCTCTCTCCACAGTACGTGCCATTGCAGGGTCCAGAGGGGCAGAGACAGCAGCAGTGCAGTGGCAGATGTCGTCCTGGAGCATGTAGTGCAGGCAAGTGAGCTCTCAGGGGAACAGCCAGCAATATATATGTGCTGGAGAGGCAGATACTGTCCCTTGTGTCCAAAGTGATAGGTCCAAGTCGTTTGCATCTTCTGAATCTGGCCAATCCATGGAATAGCAGCACCAATACACGCCCACAGCATCCTTCAAATCTTCAACTTCATGACATACATGATTTTGCAACATTGTTGTGGGTGACCAACTGAATTTCCAGCAACCGACTCGTTCGAAATTCGAAAACGCGTCCGTTGCCAGGCAAGGCCATTGTCAATGGGTGCGCACCGATCGGTCCATTGCGGTACAACGCATCACTGTACAAGTGCCTGGCATATGTCACCATGCCTGTCTCAGATGGACATATGCCAGCCACAGATAGCTCCCAGGGAGTGAGGGGCACACCTACATCACGACAGCCTGTCCAAACTTTATCATAAGGCATGTAAGGCTGCATTTCCTATTGTGTGTATGTTGGTGTACATGTTGTCCTGTGGGTGTCACCTGTGGGCAGCCACCCCCAGGCTGTGCACGTGTTCATGGGGACAGGATCCTGGGTGTTACGTGTACATGACCACTGTGATGTGCAACTGTTCATATCTGTGCATGTGCCATGGTCACATTTCACGGTGGTGTATGTGTATGTCATGTCACATACCCCGTGAGTCCCATGTGGGATGGTATGTTTGAGCCAGGGTGTCCCAGTGGCACAATAGTGATGGTCCTCCACAGTCTGTGTGCATGTAGTGTTTACAATGTCTCTGATTTCATGTGCACACTTGGAGACAGTCTCCACATCCACGTTGTGTGTGCATGGACTTTGATGTTGTGCGTGTGTGTGTCACAGACGTCCATGTCTGTCCTGCCGTGGCAAGTGGGACCACTACCTGTGGGGGTCATGGTTGTTTTGCTGTGGTGTATACATGATACTCCATGTAATGCCAGTGTCCATGTGGCAATACAGGGTCCCTGGGAATGTACCTGTCGTTGAGCTGTGGTGCCTGGGGCACATCTGTCCTCACATGTCACTGTGGGGGTGATTGTGACACGGCAGCAGGAGATGGGAACTGTGACACGGCCTCATGATATCCAATGGGCCAACCTGGGACTAATTGATGCCACTTGTTGGACCGTGTAGACAGATGTTGGCCATGTATGTACCATACATGTCCTTACGGAACTGCACACTTCATGTAGTTGTGCCTCATAATGATGTATGTTGTGATATTGAGTGTGTTCAATGCCGCATATGTGGGGTGACTGACAATCTTGCTTACTTCTCCTCTGCACTGCAGGGCTCCTGCTGTCCATCGACCATTCCCAGACCTGGCAACGATGGTGGAACGGGACAGCATCCGACGGTACCGCTTCACCAGGCAGCTGATTGAGGATTTGGCAGTGCAGTTGTCCCCACATTTGCAGCCTGGCCGGCCGTATCCTACAGCGCTGACCCCCAAGGTGAAGGTGATGGCAGCCCTACACTTCTTTGCCACCGGTACCTTCCAACATACTGTGGCGACTGCTGGTGGGATGTCACAGATCATGTTGAGCCGTGTGCTCCGCGATGTTTTGGCGGCAATGTTGCTATTCCTGAACCGGTACATCTATTTCCCTAGACTGCGATGACTCACTGACGTGAAGAGTGACTTTTATGCCCTGGGGAGGATGCCGCATGTCATTGGCTCCATTGATGGGACACATGTGGCTTTGGTACCACCACAGGCCCAGGAGCAGGCCTACAGGAACCGCAAGCACTACCACTCGGTCAATGCACTGGTGGTGTGTCTTGCAGACAAGACCATCACACACGTGTGTGCCCCTTTCCCTGGTTCAGCACACGATGCCTTTGTGATGAGGAGTAGTCGCATCCCCAGGATGATGGCACAGATGCAGAACCAGCGTGCCTGGCTTGTCGGTGTGTACTGACTTTGTGCCATTGTGTGTGATCTGATCTGTAGTATTCCGCCCACTTTTCCAAGCCAGCTAATGTGCACTTGTCTGTCCGTAGGTGACTCGGGATACCCCAACATGCCGTGGTTGCTGACACCCCTCAGGAACCCTGTGACACCAGCCCAGATGCGCTACAATGAGGCACATGGTCGGACCAGGAGAGTGATTGAGCGGACATTTGGTCTCCTGAAGAGCCGCTTCCGCTGCCTGGACAAGACCGGATGGTCCCTCCCATATGCCCCTGCGAAAGTGTGCAAGATTATCATCGTCTGCTGCATGCTCCACAACCTGGCAGTGCGGAAGGAGTTGCCTCTCATCCAGGATGACAATGACCAACATCCGCCACCTGTGGAGGATCCTGGCCTGGACCACGATGCCAGTGACGATGATGATGATGATGATGAGGGTGATGTCCGCACACAGCTCATCACCAACTTCTTTAGCTGAATGTGAGTATCCTGAGGTGTCATGTCAATGATGTGAGTTGGCATGATATGTGTAGGTGGTGCTCTGGTGCTGTTGGAGTGTGTCCATGGGCTACTTGACTGGATGTGTGTTGCGATGTGTGCTTACAGGTGGGCTGTACTCCCCAACAGTGTTGACATGCTAACTTGGTTCTGGGTGAGTATCTTGTAACATGTATTGTGCATGAGTTTTGCTGTTCTGTCCTGTACTCCATTGCTTTTGACTGTGTGTCATTTCTGTCCTTCACAGGGTACTTTCAGATTTGTTTGGTCAACTGTGTCCACCGACGACGTGATTGCACTTCCAGGGTGGTAGCTGTTGTGTCCCTACAGGTGATGTGCGCCACACCCATGGACTTCCTTCCGTCTACAGTTGTTGACTGTGTGCCCGCTGCCAGGTGGGATTACCTTGCATCTGTAGTGGTTACGACATGTTGCAACTGTGTAATAAACCTGTGCTTCACTTTGTGATGTGCGTTGTCTGTGGTCACACATTTGACTGCCATTTGCTTACTGCACCTGTGGGCTACTTGACTACAACTGGGAATGGGTGTGGTGTCTGTGCATTGCACCGTCTTCCCTGGCAACATCAGTGTAGGCAATGAGTCAGATGGCCTAGGTGTGTATGTGTTGTGTAGCCCTGGTGGTGTGTCTCCCTCATATGTGTCACGTTGCCTTTACTCACATGCCTGTGTTGTACTTGCTGTTGCAGTTCGCATACACAGTGTAATTTTGCAGTTCATCATCCCCATAACAGCACCCACGTTGGAATCACAACAGAGGCAAGTATGGTGTATTAGTGTATTTATTGTGATACATTTGTGTGAATAGTGCATAGGATGGGTAGTGCTGTACATAAATCTTGCAATCAGAAGTTCCTAGGTGAATTGAAAGTCCTGGTAGACAGAATCCCCAGTATCGGGCCACAGTTGTCTGAGACATTGGTCCAACTTGTACTCCCCATGCAATGTGTGGGAGTAGTGTTGCCGTCAACAGGGTGAACAGTCTGTGCACAAAGGTGAACATCCAGAACAGGTTCAGGCTTCCTGGGAGTTGCGCTTGGCCATCGGCCTCTCACTTGCCCCTCTTCGGACGACCCCTCTTCTTGGGGGCCCTCAAGTACAGGCTGCTGCGGTGGAGGGACTCTCCGCCAGAGTCATCCTCCCTCCCTGTGGCAGTTGCAGTTTGGGCAGCACCAGATGTTGTTGGCACACAGGGAGGTGTGGACTCGTTGCTGTTCATCTGGCGGAGGCATTGTAAAATGTCCCTGTGCACCGCCGTCATCTCATGCAGTGCATCCCACTTGGACTCCACGCGGGACATGTGTGAGTCCACGCGGGACATGTGTGAGTCCACGCGGGACATGTGAGAGTCCAAGCGGGCATGATGGGCAGCCTGCTGCTGTTTCATGTCTCTGAGGAGCCCCACTACCTGGCTGAGGTCTCCGGTGCTGGACTGGTACGCATCAGCTATGCGTACCAGTTGTGGGTCATCATGCACACCAGCAACCTCTGCAAGCAGTGACCTCTGTCTCCCACCCTCCCACCACCCCTGCTGACATGTGCAGTGCGTGCAGTGGCACGCACAGATGACCCTGGTCCACCTTGGAGGTTGGTGGTGGTGGTGGTGTCCATGGCCCCAGGTTGGTCCAGGGTCCCTGTGCTGGTGTTGCTCCTTGTTCTGTCCATGTCGGCAGGGATGGTATTTGTGTTGACAGTCGTTGGAGGGGTGGGTGCAGGGGGTGCAGCTGGTGGTCCTGCTGGTGCTGCAGCTGGTGGTCCTGCTGGTGCTGCATGTAGACTTGCACTGGATGTGCCAGGTTGGTCTTCTTCGTCCGAGGAGGGCAGAGGCTGTACGACACCAGTGAGCTCTGCATCCTCTTGAGCCTGGGACTGGGACTCCTCAGCGTCTGCTGCTGTGTCCCCATCATCACCTGTTTTTGGGAGACACACACAATGTATGTTATGTTTCTGCAGGCATCAATGGTTGACACACCTGACAGTTGTGACTGTGCCTCTGGGTGCGGGCCTGTACATTGCATTGTCCTAAGTCGTCACAGTCAGGGGTTGATATTGGTGTGGCACATTGTCCTGCATTATTTGGGCATATCTATGTATTTGTTGGGGTGTGAACATGGTCTGCATTGGTTGTGTTTGGTTGACAGCCGGCCCTCCTTCCCACCCACCCAGCCAGTCAGTTATCCCACCATGGACTGTGCTTGCATTGCAGGGAGTGGAAGTTGTCTCTCAGGATGTCAGTCAGTGGTGTCCTGCTGTTTGTTGGTGCACAGTTGCCAGCAGGGCCTTGTGCTCCCCACAGCAGTAGCCAGTGTCAGCCATCTTGTGAGTCCTTCTCCACTCCCTGTGATGTGAGCATGGTTCAGGGTGGTGTTGATGGGACAGTTGTGGGGGTGACCAATATCAGTGACTGCCACTGCCATCATGCTATTGCCTCCACCCCACTTGCCAGCATTCCCATACTTACTTGCTTTTGTGGGGAGTTCAGTGTGTGTGGGTGTGAGGGTAATGGCAAGATGGCTGACAGTGGTGTCCTGCTGTTGGTTGGTGTGCAGTTCCCAGCAGGGCCTTGTGCTCCCACGACACAGCAACAGTGTCAGACATCTTTGATGGGCCTTTCCACTCTCTGTGGGATGTGCATGCGTGAGTGTGAGCTTGCTGGGCCATGTGGTGGGGGATGTAGAGCTGTGACTACGACTCCCATCATGCTATTGCCTCCAACCCCTTCCCAGCATGCCCATGCTTCCTTCCTTTTGACTCTGCTTCCCTGTGGGGTGGGCTGGCTGTGCTGACAGGATGGCTGGGAGTGTTGTCCTGGCAGTTGTTTGGCTAAAAGTCCCAAGAGTGTCCCTGTGCTTCACACAACATAACCCAGGGTGGTGGTTCTTTGTGGGATCTTGAGTTAGGATGGGAGGCATTGCATTCTACCAGGTGGGTTCTGTGGAGTTTGTGTTGAGGGGGGTGTGAGGGGAGGTGCTTGTGACTATGGTCAGTGCTGCAAGTCCTCCTTCCCACCCAGCCAGCCAGATATCCCACCATGGAACGTGCTTGCATTGCAGGGAGTGGAAGTTGTCTCTCAGGATGTCAGTCAGTGGTGTCCTGCTGTTTGTTGGTGCACAGTTGCCAGCAGGGCCTTGTGCTCCCCACAGCAGTAGCCAGTGTCAGCCATCTTGTGAGTCCTTCTCCACTCCCTGTGATGTGAGCATGGTTCAGGGTGGTGTTGATGGGCCAGTTGTGAGGGTGACCAATATCTGTGACTGCCACTCCCATCATGCTATTGCCTCCACCCCACTTGCCAGCATTCCCATACTTACTTGCTTTTGTGGGGAGTTCAGTATGTGTGGGTGTGTGAGCAATGGCAAGATGGCTGACAGTGGTGTCCTGCTGTTGGTTGGTGTGCAGTTCCCAGCATGCCCTTGTGCTCCCCACGACACAGCAACAGTGTCAGACATCTTTGATGGGCCTTTCCACTTTTTGTGGGATGTGCATGCGTGAGTGTGAGCTTGCTGGGCCATGTGGTGGGGGATGTAGAGCTGTGACTACCACTCCCATCATGCTATTGCCTCCACCCCCCTTCCCAGCATGCCCATGCTTCCTTCCTTTGACTCTGCTTCCCTGTGGGGTGGGCTGGCTGTGCTGACAGGATGGCTGGGAGTGTTGTCCTGGCAGTTGTTTGGCTAAAAGTCCCAAGAGTGTCCCTGTGCTTCACACAACATAACCCAGGGTGGTGGTTCTTTGTGGGATCTTGAGTTAGGATGGGAGGCATTGCATTCTACCAGGTGGGTTCTGTGGAGTTTGTGTTGAGGGGGTGTGAGGGGAGGTGCTTGTGACTATGGTCAGTGCTGCAAGTCCTCCTTCCCACCCAGCCAGCCAGATATCCCACCATGGAACGTGCTTGCATTGCAGGGAGTGGAAGTTGTCTCTCAGGATGTCAGTCAGTGGTGTCCTGCTGTTTGTTGGTGCACAGTTCCCAGCAGGGCCTTGTGCTCCCCACAGCAGTTGCCAGTGTCAGCCATCTTGTGAGTCCTTCTCCACTCATGGTGGTGTTGATGGGACAGTTGGGGGGGGCAATATGTGTGACTGCGACTCCCATGATGCTATTGGCTACACTGACTTGGCCAGCATACACAGAATTCCTTCCTTTGAGTGGTCTTCACTGTGTGTTGGTGTTGTTGTGGTGGCTACATGTCTGGATGTGTTTGTTAGTTATATTTGTGCCACTGCCTAGCTGTAGTTGTAGTTGTGTTTGTACATGTGATGACACGGTTAAATGTAACTTTGAGATGGCATGTGTTGTGTTTATCTGACTGACATACACATTTTGGGATGATTCTGTTCTGGTTGCTGTGTAATTGCTATGAGTGCATGGTTTGACTCTCCCCTTGACAGTGATGTGTGTGTGTTTTGTGGCAGTATATTGTGTACATTTGTTCTGTACTCACCAGGCTCTGGGATGTTCTCTAGTCCATATACGCTCACTGGCGGAAGGATGGCCCGCACCTTCTCCTCCCAGGGCCTGAGGTATATTGGCTTGGCAGGAGGGCCACTGCCGGTGTATTGGCTGATGATGTAGTCTTTCTTGAGCAGGTCCCGTACCCTCCTGCGCACGTCATACCACCTGTTCTGGATGTCGGTCTTTGTGCGCAGACATGGTGATTGTGCGTTCAACCTGTTGATGATCCTCTCCCACATCTTGGTTTTCTGGGAGATGGGGGTCTGTTGGACCAGTGTGCCAAACAGCTGTGGCTCTACCCTGAGGATCTCGTCTACCATGACTTCCAATTCACAATCTAGGAACTTGTGATTCTTCTTGGGGGGCATGGTGATGGGTGGTGATGGTGAGTGATGTGTGTGTTGGTGTGCAGGTGAGGGTGTGTGAGTGTGTGTTTTGCTGGGTGTATGTGAGGTAGGTATTTGTTGGTGTGCTGATGGTGTGTTGCTTGTGTGATGGATGAGCTGTGGGTGTGTGGTTGCTGTCTGTTGGGTGCTGGCAGTGGAATGGCATTTGCAAAGGATCATGGTTGTGATTTGTGTCCTTTATATGGGTGGAGTTGTGGGTGTGTCTTTGTTCTCTGTCCCCACCCCCCCCAGTATTTATTGGCTTTGTAATTGCTTGTTTGGCCTTTTTTTGTGTGATTTGTGGTGATTTGTTGTGATGGGTGGTGATGGTGAGTGATGTGTGTGTTGGTGTGCAGGTGAGGGTGTGTGAGTGTGTGTTTTGCTGGGTGTATGTGAGGTAGGTATTTGTTGGTGTGCTGATGGTGTGTGGCTTGTGTGATGGATGAGCTGTGGGTGTGTGGTTGCTGTCTGTTGGGTGCTGGCAGTGGAATGGCATTTGCAAAGGATCATGGTTGTGATTTGTGTCCTTTATATGGGTGGAGTTGTGGGTGTGTCTTTGTTCTCTGTCCCCACCCCCAGTATTTATTGGCTTTGTAATTGCTTGTTTGGCCTTTTTTTGTGTGATTTTTCCTTTGTACTGTCTGTGCATGTTGGAAACGTTCTTGTGACCGAGTCGGACCCTGCATTTGTCTCGTACGGTGTTCTCCGTTTCGTTCACGCTGTGTTTGTGCAGTTTTCTATGCTGCGTACGCGTCGGTCGCGGTGTTTTGTGTTGCTTCGGCTCGGTTTTGTATGCGTGTCGGTCGTACGGCTTGTCCTCCGTCCGACTCGGTCGTGGTTTTCGCGCCTTGCATCGTACTTTGCGGTTTGGAGTTCGCGTGTACGTTTCGGTCGGATTTGTTCCGGGTGCGTGTCGGTCGGTTAGATTCGCGTGTTTTCCGGCCGGATTGCTGTTTTCCGTGCGGCTCGGTCGTTCGGCTTAGGTTCTGTACGTGTCGGTCGGATTTTGCACGCTTTGCATCGTACTTGGCGTGTCGGGCGCCACAGGTACGTGTCGGTCGGTATAATTTCCGGCTCCGAGTCGGTCGGTGCTTTTCCGGCCCGAATCAAAATCGACCCCTTAGCCTTTATATTCTTTAATGCCGTTGACATTGCTTTGTGGGATCTACTTACTTGTGTTGTCAGTTGGGCTCTCTCATAAGTTGCTCGCCATTTGGCAGCCATCTAGGCACTTAACATATAGGTTGACATCCTGACTGAATAGAGGCCATTTAAAATCAACCAGGGACGGAAAGCGAGTTTGTTTGTTCCTTGATCTGATGTTGTAGCGAAAACGTTAAAGAACGGGTTGTCATATGAGACTAATTCGTAAGTTTATGGGTGTGTGTTGATAACTTGGTCAGCATTACCTAAAACCTTTATGAGACTGCTGTGAGATATTTGAAAAACAAGAAGAGTGATTTTCTAAAATTGAATTTCATATATACAGATCCCATAGTCACGCAGAGCTTAATTTGTAACACAACAAGTGTCGGGGACCTAGTCTGGAGGCCACTTCAGCTTGCTGCACCCAACTGTTTTTGTGCTCATCTCTAAATTAGACAGTCAGTCAGTCACCATGTGGCAGACTGTGATAAGCGCTGGTGTTGACAATTAAGTGGCGGTGCAGAGCACCGGAAACCACCAGCTCAAATTAAGCACTGCCATAAGTGTTGAAAACTTTAGAGTTGTTCTGCACACTTTGGGGACATGTTCTTGGAACAAGTCGGACTAACTATTGGATTTTCTGTGGACGAGGGATGCAGTGGATCCTGGTCCGTTTGCAAGGTGAATCACAGGTGACTTCTGGTCCTTGTAGTTTAGTTTGGATTGGAAGGCAGGAGTTTACGTGGTGATTGACTGAGATCATATTAGTATTTGCAGAATTGAAAGATTTGAAATTGGAGATTTCCTGATGAGATAAGTAATTGCCGGTGATATGGAATTTTGAACTATTGCGAATTACTTCTTGTGAACAGGTGATAGCCAGCTAGCATAGCCCTGTGTAGATCGAGATCACTGATGCCGGTCCTAGATATATCCTTTTGTGTTTTGAACGTTTTTTACCGGATTGTATGAGCGTTGTTAAATATGAATGGCTTGCCTCATGAGAGTTCATTCTTTCTGAGAAACTGTTGACAAAAGTTAGTTAGACATCTCTGGGTGTCCTAGGCTGGTATGTCGCATTATTATCGTGTAGTATTGTGTAGCCCTCTTTTAGACAGATCGATGAAAGAATTGATGTCACTAAGAAAGAGATGTTCCCTCTGAGGCTTTAGGCAGACCTACATTATTGTTTTTCTGTTTTTACTTTCTCTTGACATTTTCATTGTTGATTTTTGACAGTTCATTGATGATTTTTTACAGTTCTTTGCTGATTGCCAAATGACTGTTTCTATACTTGAGTACATTACTACAGGTAAAAAGCTAATCTACATGTAATATGAAAACATATCATTGTCTGTATAATATAATTTTTTTAAATGTAAGAATACATGATGGTTTTGTGTAATATGATTGGTTATATGAAAGGATTGTTCATATAATATGATGGCATTATATTTAGGGTTTGTTTAGTGATTAACATTTGAATGCATTGTATAACCCTATAAGAAATGTGCGCACAATACGCTGGATGGTATGACTAACAGGAATATGATAAAACGGAGATCGTTAATTGAGGAATATGTAAGTAATGTCCTAAATTAGTCTTGAAATTTAATTAACAAGTGAGATATATATCCGGAATTGTACTCAATGGTTGAATTCATGTATTGATATGCTTAATGAGGTACAAATATGAAATGATGTTACAAAGTAGGTTAATATAGAATGGAGTGTTGATATCAGATGAGAGAATAATTGGATATATTATGTTTTTTATAGTGTCCTGATTAATTTGAACAAGTAACCTTCACTTGGTCCTATTGATGGTTCCCCAAAATGATGGGAGTGGGACCGAAACATTGACAGAAGGAAGTTTAGTAGGGTCTCTACTCATTCAACGAAGAGAGTAGATTGACTATCTATATCTAAACACAATATGCATGTTTCATTGGCTGTGTGATGTCTTTTTGCACTAGAGCTACCCCCTTCTCGAATCTTTTTAATTTCTGTCTTGTGTAATGTGTCTGTTTGTTTTTTGGAAGGAATATTGGGTGGGGTTATAGTGACGTAGTTGGGGTGTAAATGAAGCCAATTTCTAAATGAACATATTAACCCCTTGTGTGCAGAGGACAGCTTGGAGCTACCCTTGCATACGGTGACGTGTACTGAGGACGGCTCCAAGCCATCCTTGCACTGGTGCTCCTCCCGTGGAATGCCCCTGCAAAGCCCCCCACCAGGGATGGCAGCAGAAGTGCTTCTTCTGTCACCCCAAGCCCACCCCACTCGGTGATCTGATGATGTTGGCCAAGCACGACGTGCCAGTGTCATCAAATGCAGCCGTTGACACGCTGGAAGCCATTTGCTTTCCTATCACGTGGAGAGAGAGGACCTTTTTTAGGTAAGTCCTTCTCTGTGGGGGAGGGAGCGTTGCTTTGGGGAAAACAGACACAGGAGGAAAGGAAATAGTTTTTCTTTTCCCCTGTGTCTGTTTGGAGTGGAGTCCTGCTCCACGATCGCGATGAGGGCCTTGATCGTGGAGCAGGAATCCTGCCACTGGACCACCAGGGATTTCTTTTGCGTTGAGGGAGCGACCTCTTGGGCAAGGGTCGCTACCCACAGGGGCAATATTTTTACCCATGTTTCAGCTCCCCTGGGGGGTAAGATCAGCCATTTTTCAGACGGTCTGCGGCCAAGGGGACCAAATTCACTAGATCTCCGGGGGTGTTACATATTGGCATTGATGACAGGAAGAGACCCCTTGGGGGAAATGGTTTTAGGGAATTTTCCCCCCCACCCCGGATCAGCGAATTTGAGGCCAATATGCCCTCTTCTGGGGGTGGAAGTTCACAAGACCACCAGGGCTTGTTTGGCATTGGGGGAGCGACCCCTTTGGCAAAGGTCACTCCCTTTGGGGAGCATTTATTTTTATTCCGCCCCTCCCAGTGGGCTGTTTTTTTAGGCTGATCTACCTGCTGGGGGGGGGCGGATTCCACCAGACACCAGGGATTTTGCGCAAGTAGCGCAATTCGGGGAGCAGCCCCTTAGGCAAGAGTCACTACCCTTTCTCTTTTGGGCACATATTTTGGCCAATTCTGCACCCCTTTGGGGCAGAGCGGCCATATTTATAGGCCGTCCTGCCCCCACAGAGGAAACAAAACCACTAGATACCAGGGAACATCTCTGTGTTTGTGTGGAATTCAGAGGACGGTCTGTGTGTATTGGCATTTGGAGGACTGTGTGTGTACTGGCATTTGCCTGGCGGTGTGTGTGGACTTGCGCTTCGCTGTTTGTAGACAGGGACTTGCCTGGCAGTGTGTGTAGACTGGCGTTTGCCTGGGGGTGTGTGGACTGGGTCTTGGCTGGCAGTGTATGTGGACTAGCGTTTGGCTGAAGGTGTGTTTGAACTGGGAATGTTGCTGGTGGTGTGTCGACTGGCTTCTGACTAACCGTGGGCGTAGTTTGCGTAACAGCACTACACGTAGCTACGCGAAGTACACTTTGAACTACGCGTAGCTACGCAGCGTAGTGCTTTGTGTAGCTGTGTGCTTGTCTGCACTGTGCAATAATTGCCAACGGCATCTTGCACAGTGCAAGTTAAGATAAAATAAGTATCTTTGTCTTTATATGCTAAAATGCATATAGTAATTTCACAAAAGTGAAAACGAATAAATTAACAAGCAGTGAGAGAGGTGATGATTTTGGGATCCTCCCTAACCTAGGGAGAGAACCAAGCAGATGCCTTGAAAACAAAAAGCACATCTTGTTGAACGATTCGGTGGTGGTCCCATCCTCTTAGGACCACCCCAAGCACAGTTATTGGCAAAAATACAATCCCAACCAAAGGCCCTGCAAAGCATTATGGGACGAAATGCCTCTTATAGAGGAGGGCACTGATAAGCTGGTAGTGCAGCAAGAGGGATCTGGATTGCAGCCTGGAGCTGACAGGCTTCCCATTGGAAGTGCTCAACTGTGGGTTGCCCCAAACATGGTGCAGCCGGTAGTTCCTGCCTTCAGTGGTGTCATAGGGTGTAGAGTCACATCACATCAAACAAGTACTTTATTCGGCCATTAAAAGCCATAAAAATAAACAATTAAGACACATTAAAATTTTACAGTACAGTTAAAACGTTGAGAAAGAATGCACTTGTCCATTACAGAGAACCTGTCATACATATATTACATGTACTACAATTAATTCAGAAGACACATTTTAAAAAGTCAAACAACAGATATCAGTACATTAATAAAAATAAGACAAAATAAGATGCATAAAAGCAAGTACTTAATTAAAAATCCCCTTACTTATACATATAAATATATTAAAAAAGACCTGCAATACCGTTTCCATGTTTAAAAAGATATTACGTAGCTACTGCGAGGGCATCTTCTTCCTAAGTCTCATGGCCCCTAGCAGAAAGCTTGCGACCCCGAAGCACACCACAGGGGAGGGTAACATTTGCAAAAATAATAATGCAGGCCTAACTTGACAAAGTTGGCCTCTCTTAATAATGGCAGTATAAATTTCTTACGAAGGGGGGAATAGATTTCACAAAAGAAAAGAAAATGCAAAGTATCCTGTTCCGAGAAACTGTCACAGGGGCACGGCTTTAGGGTACCTGGCATTGAATATCCCTTGGGAAAGGCTAAAATCCAGGATACCTGATACAACCGGAATCTTGTTAAGACAAAGCGATGTTGTGCATTAGTAACTAGTGACAGGAAGGGCTGTAACTGTGTGGTCAAACTTATAGTAACATACTCTCTCACTGATGGCGTAGCTAATTCCAGGCCCTCCCTGATCACCTGCTGCCTGGCCAAAAACTTCAATTTGACATCCCTGATGGCTGCCGGTCCCAACGATCTGGGCTTGCTGTACAAATCCGGACAACCCAGCTCCCTCATTTGCTCCCTAATATATTTCAACCACGGGATACGAGGCGCACCGTCAAGGGAAATGCAGTCCACTAAGACCCTCTGGTTCAGGGTAGTAGAGGGACTCGACCAAATCCTTAACCATCGTACTAATGGTGCAACAGCGATGTGATCAGAGATGTACCCCAAGCCAAGCTCTTCATGCAAAATAAAGGCAGGGGTGGTTGAAGGGACAGCAAGGAGGCAGCGCATACATTTATTCTCAACCCCCTGGATATCCCTCACATCCTTATAGCCCCATACATCACAGCCATATGTCGCCATGGGTATACACTTTTCTTTATAAACCTTAAGTAGGGTGGGTATAAGTTTAGACCCCAACCTTTTGGCAAAATCCCATACAGCCTCAACTGCTCTCGACAATATGTTCTTTTTTAGTTGCCTTTGTGCAGCCCAGGTCCCATGGTCATCGAACAACACCCCCAAGTAAGGAAAGGTAGACACTTTTGACAATTCAACCCCCTTACAGAAAAACTTAGTCTTGGCGGCCACTTTACTGCCTATTGTCATTGTGTGAGATTTCGAGAAGTTGGTTGCCAGGTCAAGTGATTCCATAAAATCGATAAAAGCATTTAAAAGATTTTGGAGGCCTATGGCAGTCCTTGCAAACAATACTGCATCATCCGCATACAGTAGAGCAGGGACCAATTTGGCCCCTGCTCTTGGAATATCTTTAGTGCTGGCTGTGAGGATGTCACTAAGTTTATTTATGTAAAGCGTAAACATCAGAGGGGCCAGAATGCACCCCTGATGTACCCCTCGCTTAACCTCCCAGGATTCCGTCAAGCTACCATCTTCCTTGAACCTTACCGCTGCAATGGCATTATTATGGGCATAATGTAAAAAATATACTAAGCTCGGCTCCATACGCAACTCCTCCAGGATCTGCCATAATTTTGATCGGTTGACTCGATCAAAGGCTGATGTTAGGTCCATAAATCCCATATGCAGTGTACCCCTCTTTGCAATAGTGTACATCCCAATCACCAGGGTCAAATCAGTGTCCCCCTCCCTTGCCTAAAGCCGTACTGTAGATCACTAATAACATTAACATTTTCTAGCCACGAAGTTAAACGATTCTAAATCACCTTGCCCATGATTTTGGCAGCAGAGTCCAGGAGCGAAATGGGTCTATAGCAGGAAGGATCATCTCTTGCACCCTTTTTAAATATTGGAATGATAATAGCCTTCGCCCATGATGGAGGGAAACCACGTTAAAGACCCACGCCAGTATTGTTGCCCAAACCTGGGGGTCTGCCTTATACAAATCAGCTGGCACCCCATCCGGGCCGGGTGCCTTTTCCCTGCATGAACCTCAGTGGCCTTAAAGTGAAGTGATTCCAGAGGTAGACTAGGGCCCCCCTGCATTTCTGTCCCCTCTCGCTCACCATCGCTGTATATGCCGCCAAAGAACTCAACCCACCGTTCTGGGGCTACAATGCAATCTGTACTTGCATTTCCAGTCTCTGAGATAAACGAGCTGTTAACCACCGCCCAAAACTTATTACTGTCTGAGTATGTACTAGCTAGGCAGAGGTCCTCCCAGGCCTTTTCCCTGATAGCTTTCTTCCTCTCATAAATGGCCTGTTTATAAAACCTCCTGCATGCCCTAATCTCGCTCTTATTTCTTGGCGTTTGTTTAAGAGCCAACATTAACTTCCTATGAGCGACAGAACAGGTGCCATCAAACCACCTCTTCACTTTATGTCCATCATCCCTATACGGGACAGTTAGGTTAATAGCTATCTGGCTGGTCAGAGATCCAAAAGCATCTAGTACCACTCTGTCCTGCATATTAACATCCATACATACTGAGACCTCAGCTGCACACTCCGCATACAGGTTATCTAAAAACCCTTCAGGTACAACCTTCGTCCACTTCAATCTGCGTGACTGATCCTTAGTGCTAATGTGAGAGTTGGGAACACCCCTATTCTCTACTTTATAAAAAGCTGATGAATATAGTAGATCAAGTATGAGGGGGTTATGGTCGCTGAAATTACTCCTTGTTATGTCCATACTACAGACTGCAGGAGCTAGGGACGCAGAGATCATTATGAAGTCAAAAGTACTAGAGCATCCCCTGCCAGTAAAGGTAGGAATAGGGGTATTCGTCCCTGTTTGTTCTAGACAGTACAAATTGTTTGCTTAGAGAAGCCCTTCTATGAGTCTGCCTGACTCTGTGTGTTTAAAATGTATATGTATATGTATATGTACAATCCCTATAGGCCTCGGCTGGGTTACAGTTAAGGTTACACAAATGTGTGTTAAAATCGCCCAAAATTAAAATCTCAAAATAGGTAGATTTTCTTTTTCTATAGGTGTCAAAGAAACCCTCCAGGCCGTCTAGATGTTCAATTGCTGAGGATCTGGTAAAAGAATTATAGAAATTTACTACTAATAGCGGGTAGTGGTTCTTGAAGAACAACTCTATTGCTAAGATATGTGGGAAGTGATGCTCTATGCGGATCGTTTCACAGCATAAGTCAAGTGAAACTAATAAAAGGAGACCTCCCCTGGCACGTCCCGATGTGGAGGGGGTTGCATGCTTGGCATAAGAGGTGAACCCCTCCAAGTAGAAACCTTCACCCGTATCCGATGTTTCTTGTAGGGCAATCAGTTGACAGCCCTGGAAAGTCCTCCGCCAGAGGACGTCATCTCCCTTAGTCCCTATGCCTTGGGCATTCCATGAGAGTACCCTCAGACAAGCAGGATCTACCATAGTCGGTGTTATACTAGGGGAAAAAAGGGGTTCTGCTTTCCCTGGGGAGGGAACCTTATCGGCTCCAATGGGAACAAGCCTCAAAGGTAGGGCACCAGTAGTAGCTGAGCAGATGTCTGGGCTAAGTTGAGGGGCAGATTCTAAATTTCCAAATAAGGAGATACTGTCGACAGCCAATCATGTATTCTTGGCCCCTGTCGATCAGCCTCAGATGATAATTGTCAGTCTATGGCGTCAAGACCCTGTAGACTTCGCAGGGGTTCGTACCTATTAGATAGAGATAGGACCAGACCACAATTAACAGATTTCCTTGGCTTTGACATATTGGGTGCCTGGAGCCAGGGGCTTTTAGAGGAAAAAGGATTAACAAGGGGGTAAAAATACTGGAGGGGGGCTCTCTTAATCATAGTTTTAGAGCTACCCCTAAGCTCACATTCTGTCAGTACATTAACTTGAGTAGGATATCTCATGTTTACTATCACACAGTCCCCCTCAATATTTTTCCCCACCCTGCGGCCCACCCAACCTACTCTTCTGGCCATAATTAATATCCGGAGATATCCGGTGGCCATTCACAATGTTCGTATTACACCAATGTGTAACCTTGTGTTTCAGGTCCAGTGTAGTTTCTTTACTCCCCTGCTCGATCGGAGGGTCGCCCAACAAGACAATGGCCAAGGGTGCTGCTTCCGGAGGCAAGTCAATGGTCTCAAGACTGTTCAATGGAGGTTTTGAAGATTTATTTAAGTCAACACTCCCCCCTATTAATGAAGCCCCTCGGGGTCGAACTACCTGGGCCGTATCCCCCGCCTGCATCATGTGTGGCGGGTTGCCGGTTGGGTTACAGGTCACATTTGACAACCTAGCCCCTTTGGCTGTCCTTTGGTCCTGGGACCCGATCTTTTGAGTAACGCGGGTATTGTGGATCAGGATGGACCTGGATAGGACACCGGGCCCTGCTACCGGGCCCTCTGTGTCTTTGTCTCGTGTCCTTGTTTCTGACACTTGTGACTTGGCGATACAAAAGGGGATGATGGACGGAACGTTTGAGCCAATCAAACACTCACCCCCAGTCAACTGATCTGGGTTTAATCCATCATCATTCTTTAGCTCACTCCACCACCCCAGTTCAGACATGGCCATATGCAAATCAGTCTGACCCTGTGCCTCATGGGAACAGTCCAGCACGAACTGCCAAGCCATGTCTTCCCTGGACCGGAAACAAGCATCACTTTTGTATCACTTGTGACTTGGCGAGCCCAACATGATCAGTATACCCACCTCCCACAGATTCCCTTACAGCCAGTTGACATGGTATTTTCGGGAGAACAGCATCAAGTCTTGCGTCCAAACCCTCCAATTCTTTCCGTATCAGGGCTAAATAGTTATCAAATATACATTCCAGTCTTGGCAAAAGTAAATCAATAAAATGTTCTACATCAGGTTTAGCTGGTGTTAAAGCCCTTTTAGGTGGGGGATTATGGGGGGCTTTTTTACATCCTGTTTTCTTCCTCTTGGTGGGGGGGCTAGTTGAGTCATCTTCCACCAATGTCACCAGTGTCATCGCTGTTTCAGCATGAGAATCTACTGTAACTGCAGGTGATAAAACAGGTCCGGGGTTAGCCCTTTCCAATCCTGGGCTGTCCACTTGAGATTGGGCCGAAGTGGATTTGCCTATCTCCAAGGAGAGCCTTCTTTCCGTCAGGGCTATCTCTTTCGAGATGACACTGGCCGCCCTAGTTAAAAATGAGTCGATGGTTGCTGTGTTGTTACCCCCCACTACTCCAGCTCTCGCTTTCCTTTTGACCATGGTCTATGGTTTTTAGAATTAACTGCTCTTGGTAGACAGAATGGAGAACAAATCAGGCCTGTGCCCAACAATGGATACTTGATCTTGGAACAGTCACATAAGGAGATCACTTCACTTAAGAATTGAGGGCTAATAACTTCAAGCTAGAATTTGGAAAACTGTGACAGTACCTTGATTCTTGAGTCCAAAACGCAGGGCCAAGGGACCTGGCCCAGCCCGGCCTCCTCTGGTCTCGGACGGACGCAGACGGGCCCGCCCTTGGCCTGGGCTTTGCCCAGGCGCATCCCGCTCCACGGGAGCCCGAGACTGCTTTTAAGCGCCTCTGGCACGGCACTGATCACGTGGGCACCTCTTGGCGCGTTGTATGTTGGGGTATGCAGTCCCCTGGCAAGGGCAAAAGTGCTGGTGCTTCTGTGGTGATTGTGGGCTCCTGCGCCGCAGGAGCCCGAGACTGCTTTTAAGTTCCTCCAGCTCGGCAAGGATCACGTGGGCACCTCCTGGCACGTTGTATGTTGGGGGATGCAGTCCCCTGGCAAGGGCAAAAGTGCTGGTGCTTCTGTGGCGTTTGTGGGCTCCTGCGCCGTGGGAGCTTGAGACTGATTTTAAGCGCCTCCGGGGCTGCAAGGATCACGTGGGTGCCTCCTGGCGCGTTGTATGTTGGGGGATGCAGTCCCCTGGCAAGGGCAAAAGTGCTGGTGCTTCTGTGGCGTTTGTGTAGAGTCAATACTGAAAACTTTTTGCCTATATATTTCTTTCAGTTCTATATGGACAATGTATTTTTGGATGAGATTATTGAACAGACTCATGTGTATGCTGAACAGTATTTGAGAGACAACAGTGTCAGACTTAAGCCCCACTCTAGAGCTACCTGTTTGACTTCCACAAATCTGGTTGAGCTGAAGAAGTTCTGGGGTTTAACTTTTTTGATGGGAATGATAAGGAAGCTGTCACTTGCTTCATATTGGCCTTTTAGTCCCTTGTTGGCAACCGCTATATTTCCTGCAACCATGAGTCATGATCGGTATTTGCTTCTGCTTCAGATGCTGCATTTTGTTGATAATGCTTCAGCACTGATCACCCTGATTGTGACCGTCTCCTCAAGATTTGGCCTGTCCTTGATCATTTTGTAGATCGTTTTTCAGATATCTATGTTCCAGGGAAAGAAATAGCTGTCGATGAGTCTTTGGTCCTGTTCAAGGGCCATTTGGTTTTTAGGCATTACATTCCTAGCAAGAGGGTGCATTATGGAATTAAGATGTATATGCTGTCTGAGGGTACTATTGGAAATGCCTATAATTTCAGGGTGTACAGTGGTAGAATTCCACTATTGATCCCCCTGGTTGTCCGTCCACTTTTTGAGTCAATGAGAAAATTGTGTGATAACTTGTTAGAGGATGTTTTAACAAAGGGCACATTTATGCAAAAATAACTTCTACACTGGTGTGCAATTGCTCAAAGTCGACACTGTTGCATGTGGCACAATCTGCTCTAACCGTAAAGGTTACCCTAAAGACCTGGTGTAGTGATGAACTTCTAGCTGTGAAATTTTCAGACCGGAGAGATGTCTATATGCTGACTACCATTCATGATGAAAGTACTTCACTTCACCTGTGACTGTTTATGGTGAGTTTGCTGAAGTGCACAAAGCTGTGTGCATTTTAGACTACAATAAGCACATGGGTGGTATAGATAGAGTAGATCACAGGGTGGAGCCTTACAGTGCTGTTTGTAAGTAATACATTGGGTATAAGGTATAATTTCTAATGGGAGACCTGGGGGAACACTGGGTGGTAGGAAATTTGTGCCCTCCCAGTGATCCCACAACTTTCCCACACAGAAATGTGAGGAAAATGTGACTTCTTAGCTAAATTTGAGGTTTGCAGGGGATTCTGAGTCAGAAAATGTTTGGGGATCCACACAAACCACACCTCCCTGAACTTCTCCAGGTGTCTAGTTTTCAGAAATGTCCGGGTTTGGAATGTTTCCCTGGATGGCGGCAGAGCCCGGGGCCAAAAACGCAGGTGCCCCCCTTGCAAAACCTGGTCGTTTTGTGATAAATAATTTTGATGACTCCACAAAATGTTTTGGGCCCTTCCCTGTCGCGGGCACTTAGCCCACCCGCACAAACAAGGTAGCATTTTTATCGGGAGACATGGGGGAATGCTGGGTGATTGAAAACGTTGAGGATCCATGCAAGCCACACCTCCTTGGACTCCTCCGGGTGTCTAGTTTTCAGAAATGTTTGGGTTTTGTAGGTTTCCCTTATGCCCGCCGAGACCAAAAATGCAGGTACCCCCTTGCAAAACAAGGTCATTTTGTGATAGATAATTTTGATGTCTCCACTGTACGCTTTGGGCCCTTTCCTGTCACAGGCACTTAGCCCATCAACACAAGTGATGTAGCATTTTTATCACGAGACATGGGGGAATGATGGGTGGTAGGAACTTTATGGTGCCTGCAGATTCTAGGACTTTTTCTCACAGAAATGCAAGGGAAATGTGTTTTTAGGTATTTTTTTAGCTTTGCACTGGATTCTTGGTAAAACAACCTAGTGAGAGCCATAAACGTCACCCACCCTGGACTCCCACAGTTGCTAGTTTTAAAAATAAATGTGCTGGTTTGGTAGGTTTCTCTAGGTGTCAATTGAGCTGAGGCCCAAAATCCACAGGTGTTACAGCAAACAAAATGATGGACGGAATGCTGACAATGCAAACATTCTCCCCCAGTCAAAAGATCTGGGTTAAATCCATCGTTCTTTTGCCCACTATTCCACCCCAGTTTGGACCCAGCCATATGCAAGTCAGTCTTGACCCTGTGCCCCATGGGAACAGTCCAGACCGAACTGCCAGGCCAGGTCCTCCCTGGACCGGAAACAAGCATCCTGGAACCAGTTTCAGGGTATGTCACCCTTCTTCAGCCAGGCTAGCTTGAATCCAGTGGCACAGTGAGCAAGGGGCCCACGTCTGGGCATACCCATCCCACTTAGGGCGAAAAGTGTTACCGCAAACAAATGATGGACGGAATGCTGACAATGCAAACATTCTCCCCAGTCAAAAGATCTGGGTTAAATCCATCGTTCTTTTGCCCACTACGCCACCCCAGTTTGGACCCAGCCATATGCAAATCAGTCTTGACCCTGTGCCCCATGGGAACAGTCCAGACCGAACTGCCAGGCCAGGTCCTCCCTGGACCGGAAACAAGCATCCTGGGACCAGTTTCAGGGTATGTCTAAACTGGGGTGGCATGGTGAGCAAAAGAATGATGGATTTAACCCAGATCTCTTGACTGGGGGTAAATGTTTTGATTTGTTCTGCATTCCGTCCATCAATTGTGTGTGTTTTGCAAAATCTACAGGTAGCAAACATGTAAAAAAGCATGCATTCTGCTTGGTGAAATATGTCTCCTAGGTCACGTTTTGGGGTGTTTTGTATCACAGGTGCAAGGTGCAGCCACACAAGTGGGGTACCATTTTTATTGGGAGACATGTGGGAATACAGAATAACAGAACATTTGTTATTACCAATTGAATATCTCTGCATTTGTGCCTTTCAAATATAAGCAAGTGAGTAACACATAAGACATTTTACAAAATGCCCTCTTAAACACATACTTTTAAGGGTATCCATAAATTCAGAGATGTACAAATAACTACTGCTCCTAAACTCAGTATCTGGAGCACATTTCAGAAATCCAGAGTTTTCCTTCATACCCTTTTTCCATTCTTTATAAGTTACCATATAAATTGCTGTATAGTCTGTACACAATGAAAAATCATTGTAAGGTGCAGCTCGGTTGTTGGCTCTGAGTACCTCGGATCCTGGGAAAACCTACAAGCCCTATATATACTGGCAACCAGAAGGGTCCAGCGGATGTAGCAGTATATTGCTTTTGAAAATCTGCCATAGTAAGAAGTTACAGATGAAAGGGTAGACACAGAGGGCAGTTTTTTTTCAACTCAGTTTCAATATTTGTTTATTTTAGTTGTTTTTATAGGAAAACCTTGAAGGATCTACACAAATAACCCATTTCTGAATTCAGAGTTTTGTCTACTTTTCTGAAATGCGTAGCTATCCAGGATCCACCATGGGTTTCATACCCATTTCCATTATTAACTGGAAGGAGGTTGAAAGCACAAAAGACAGCAAAAATGGGCTATCTCCCAGTAAAATGCCAGAACTGTGTAGAAAAACTTGGGGGTTTATTACGATGGCGGGCGGACAAAGTCCGCCCGCCACTGTAACGGTGAACGGGACCGACCGCCAGAGGTGCGGCGGTCCCGCTGTGGCCATTAGGATGCGACCGCCACCCTGGCGGTTGCATCCCGCATATTTAACATTGTGGCGGGCGGTGCTTTGTGCAGCACCCACCACAATGCCAAATATGCATGTTGTGCATTGGCATGCACAACGTGACAGGCACCGCGCGGTGCCTGCCACGTTGTGCATGCCAATGTAGGGGGGTACCTTAGGTACCCCCCAAGTGCACCCCCCACCCCCCCAACACCACGGGGTACCGCAACAGGCCCCCAAAGGCAAACACCGCATGCCTTTCCATGGCGGCATCGCCGCCATGGAAAGGCCAAACTCCGCTGACATCTTAATATGGCGGGCGGTGCCTGCTAGGCACCACCACCATATTATTGCCCAGGACCGCACGGCAGGCAATCGTAATGATTGCCTGCCTGCGGTAAAGCGGCGGACGGTCTTTCGGTCCACCGCTGGGCCCCCCGCCATTGTAATAGGGCGGGGGTAAATGGCGTCCGGGTGGGGAAAGATGTCGGGCGGATCGCCACCGCCGGTCAGGTGGTGGCGATCCGCCCGACATCAGAATGGACCCCTTGGTTCTCTGATTCAAATCTGCAAGATCCTGAAAGCTGGGAAGATGGTGATTTTAGATCTGAAACCCTCTTTTTTTTTAAGCTGCCTAGTCTCAGGTTGTGTTTGTATGATGGGGTGGGAGGAAACGGACCTGGTCTGTGCGTGTCATATATGCATCTTTCTGTGCAGGCATCAATACCCAAGGGCGAGAGGGATCGGTGGGGAGGGCTCACGGCCGCAGGTGCTCGGCCGCGGCACCAATATTAGCCGAGCTGAGCCGTTACCCATCTTGTGTGGCTGTCAATCTTATTCAGTCGTGTTGGATTGAAGTAGGTATGTGCATAGAGGCTGCCATATGTCTCGTGGACGAGAGGTTGGTGGTTCTGTCTGAGCATATAGCACGCTAGTCTGAAAACCCTTTGTTGATGCCATGTGCAGGAAAATGATCAGATGCTTTCTTCTGCTGCACTTTTCTCCATTTTTTCCCCAAAAACCCAAAATCTACCCGTATTTTGGCTAATTTCTCAGTCTCCTCCAGGGAAATCCACAAACGCGGGGTACCTTTAGAATCCATATTATAGTGGAAAAAAGGATGCAAATTTGGCGTGGATACCTTATGTGGACAAAATGTTGTGGAGGCCTAAGCGCAAACTACCCCAAAAAGTCAAAAATAGGCTTAGCACTGGGGGGAAGGCCTAGCAGTGAAGGGCTTAAAGTGCTTATATTGAAATAAATTAAAATTATTTTGTTGACAGATGTTCTCTTATGATTTTTGTTTTTGTTTTTCCCTTGATTATTGAATATATTTGCTGGATGATGTCTAAGGGGCAGTTTGTTGTAGTCTAGACTTACTCATCACACCCACTCCTTTGCGACATTAGTTACCATATTTTGAAGCTGTTTAGAATATAAAAAACATTCAATAAAAGCACAAACCTGAATATCACATAACAAAAATAGAAGGTGGGTTAATCCTTACCACAGTGTCCTTAATAGAATTAAAACTTTCAGAAGTGAAAGCTAGGATTATGCTCATTTAAAGCTTAGGTATCACCTGTAAAGCCATCTACAGAACAGATTTAAACTAAACATTTTTGAAGATCTACTATTCTCTACACCAGTTAGATCAGATAATGCTTTATTCTGGTTGTAAAATACAAACATAAAAGCATAATTCGAATATTAAAAACATCATTAAAACATTTTCCAGGCCTCAATCAAACACAAATTTTAAAAATAATCGAGCAATTAATTACATGATAATAACAAACAATATGAAAACATTCAGAAGAATTAACAGCCCAACGAAGCCACGGTAAGGGATCAACACCCCAGGATGACCCATCAGGTGAGTGCCTCGCTAGCAGCTTTTAGACAAATGTGATCTTACAGCTTCTGTCTGTTAAAAGAAAATTTGTTTTCTTTTGGCAATAGAACACTTTAAAAATGTGCAAATACTACTACAGCGTGTAGGAGAATAGCTGTTGCAGGTACAACAGTGCCTAAGCACATCTTTTAATGCCACATGCTCTAATTAGTGGGTCTCGAACCTTTAGGAGTAAACCATATAGTACTTGCAAAAGAAAGTGTAGTGGAGCAGACTATGGGGTGAAGACTCATCACAAGGACAGA
Organism: Calotriton arnoldi; assembly: GCA_963921515.1. NCBI lineage: Eukaryota > Metazoa > Chordata > Amphibia > Caudata > Salamandridae > Calotriton > Calotriton arnoldi. Next base: position 328,032 of record CAWUFW010007827.1, read on the forward strand.
GTGACATGCTATTAGGATCTTATTGACCCAGAGAAAGTCTTAAATACCACCTCACAATACCAAATCTAAATCTGGTTAAGAGGACTCTGTACCAGGTGGCATCCACCTATGATAGGTACGGCTCTATATTAAGAATGGTTTGCAAATTAACATAGTCCCTTATAGAAATTTTAGTAAGTTCATCTTCCTCTCTAAGTGGCCTTTTCCTGGTTTGAAACGCTTTTCTCACCCAGGTTAGATCAGCCTTAGATATAGTAGAAGGGGTGGAAAAGGGTTCTGTTCTGCCCAGGTCAAACATTTTGTGCTTCGTCTTTCTATTCAGATCTGCGTGAGGGTTCGCCCAGACAGCACACCATAGTGCCAGGGAAGTCAATTTGATATAGTCTTCAACAAACCTAATACCAAGCTCATGATGAATTGTATAGGTGGCGTAGGCCAGGGGTACACCCAGAAGACAACACAGAACACTGTTCTCTTCGGTCTGTAAGGCGGTAATGTTGGAATATCCCCAAATGCCAGCCCCAAAGGTAAGAATGGGGAGGCATTTGCTCTTGAATACCTCCAACAGAGGGGCCATGGGCTTTCTACTAATATGTGAGGCTAAGCTGTAGATGTAGCCGGTGGCACTAGGGAACCTTTGGGAGACTTTGTACTAACAGGGACCCCAGTTTTTCTTGGCATCAAGGAACACACTCAGGTAAGAAAAATCCTGGGTAGAGGCAACCTGATAGCCTTGGAGATATACGCTCTTCGGTTTCATTGTTTTGGGCCCACAAAACAAGATGTAAGTTTTTGAGCAGTTTGTGGTTAAGCCCAGAGATTTCATGGAGCTGACAAACTTCTGAAAAAGAGTGTTAAAGCTCTTGTGTGTTCTCCCCAGTAAAACAGCGTCATCTGTATAAAGTAGCACTGGGACTTTTTTCTTGACCACCAATGGGACATCTCCAGCACAGGCAGAGGTGCCACCTCGAGACCAGTAATATATAACAGGAAAAGGATTGGGGCCAGCACACAACCAAGGTGTACCCTCTTCCCAAGCGGGAAGCTGGAGGTGCGCTCGCCAGCAGGGCCATACCTGACAGACGCTGACAAGTCAAAATGCAAGGTCCACAAAAATTGGACAGGCCCTGGCCCTACCCCCAAATCACTCAACAAGACCCACAGTTTACATCTAACCAAGCTGTCGAAGGTGCTGGACAGATCCATGAAAGCTAGGCAGATGGAGCCCCGGTTTGCAATGACGTACTTGCTAATAAGCAGTTCTACCATGCCCAGTCCTTCCGGAAGCCATATTGCACCTCTGACAGTGAGGTCGACTCACCGGCCCAAGAGAACAAGCACTCCAACACAACCCTCCCTGCAATTTTTAGCGAAGACTCTAGCAGAGAGATTGAGCGATAACAACTTGGGGACTGCGGGCCGCCCTTTTTGAAGATGGTATGATTATGGCAGTATGCCATGTGTCAGGGAGGCCTGAACAAGTAAAAACATTAAAACAATTATATAATAATGGGGCCCACAATTACGGTGCAGATTTGTACATGTCCATTGGGACCTCATTAGGTCCTGGAGCCTTATTCGATGGGGACTTAAGAATGGCTTCACAAATATCTTCCAGAGTAAATTTCACAGAAATTTGGAAGGGCACCGCTGGCTCCGGGCTTTCCTGGGATGTGTCAGACCAGTAAAGAACACTAAAGTGGCTCACCCAGTCCTCTGGACTAGTTAGCCTTGACCTGTGAGTCATCCATGGGGGTTAAATGATTGAGCAGCATATCAAGATGGTTAGTGCAGACATTTTTCAACAAACTCCCAGATCAATATTCCTCCACACTAGACAGAGCCCCTGAGACTTAACACTCAAAGATTAGGGAGGGATACCATTAGCCCTGCTTACCCCCTTGCGGATGCTAAGGCCCAGCCACAGGGGGTCATGGTCACTCAAAGCTGTTACAATGGTGCTCCCCCTTGTGGCCCTCTTCATAAGGGCTCTAGATACGAAAATATAATCGATAATTGACCTGTATTCCCCCCTAACATAGGTAGCGTTCAAGTGATAGAAGGGGTTAACGACATCACAAACATTAATCAGATCAAACCTGTTAACCACACTTAAAAGGGCCCTAGTTTTCATATCCCCCTGCAGGGGAACACCCCTTATACATGCTTTTTACAGGATTGCTGGCTCATTGACCTGAGTCATATGGCCAAGTTTGATGTTAAAATTATCACCAACCGCAAATTGAAACCCTGAGTTAAAGTGAGCTAGTTCAGTGTTGAGACCCAGTATAAAATAAGACATTGATAATATTAGTGCATGCAGCCACACCAAAAAGCCCATAATGAAAATTGATAAGAACAACATGTATGCCACTGGGCTAAGTCAGCAGGAATGCTTGAATTGCAGAACTCTCAGAACATAACAAGCACATTTTACACTCCAAGGTGACTCAAAAGTAAGCCATTAGTCCTCCCTTGGCTCATCTAGCAGGGGACAGGATTGACGGGACCATATAGACAACATACCCATCCACACTTGCACGTTCCGTATCCCAGGTTTCTTGCAAAAATATCATATCACGGCTTGAGATGAGTGCGGCCCAGTTATCATTGTTCTTTTTGTTAGATATCCCAGCAACATTCCAAAAGAGTATTTTTACCTGATGGATAGCGTCAACAGGGCTGATCAAGCTAACATCGCTGTTATTAGCCATGGGAGGGATGGGGTACAAGAAGCTTTCAGGGCCTTTTCCCAGGGGAGATCCGCCAATTACAGGAGGGGCAGAGAGGTGGGCGGCAGACTGGTGAGATCTACCCTCATACCATGACTTTTGAGTTGCCTGCCTGGGCCTTGGTTGACCTCCTGCAATATACACATGGGTTTATTTGGACCATTCCCGAGTCAGTCCACATCGGTCAGCCTCCCCAAGGGTCCAAAATGATTCAGCAGATGAATGTTGTAAGACTGTGACTGGGCTTGCTCAGCGCCCCGTGTGCCCTCCAAATTATCCTAATTGAGTTACCAAGGGCCTATAAAAGTAGCTAAGGGGTCAAATCCTGACTTTACAGGCTTTATGCCGGCTTGAGAGAAAGCCCCAGTCAAAATCCCTGCTACTCCCAGGTTTCTGAAAGTAATAATGACAAAGTCACACAGGAATACATTTTGCGACTTCCCAACCCATTTTTCTGGCCATGAGCACTTCATTGAATAGCTTGTCTCTGCACCAAATATTGTCATGAATCCAGTGGGTGGATTTCAGTGGCCGCCGGTGAAGTTTGAAAGTGGTGGGTCTTATAGTGGAAGAATGACTTTGCCTGAGCGCGTGCAACTTTCTTGAGGGGTGTTTGAAGGTGATTTCTCCGCCAAGAATTTAAAAAAAAAATAGGTTAAAATGGTGCATTTTGCAGTACAATTTTGATAATAAAATTATCAAAAGTAATAGTTTTCACAGGCATTTCTAAAGAAACACTGTCAAATGCTCATGACTTACACCCAAAGTGGCCCTGCTGATCAAGCTCTTTGTGCAAGTAACAATTGTCTCAGAAAGAAAGCAACAATGCATGGAGCAGAGAAATGATAACACCAGCAAGGAAGAGAGGGTCAGAGGGTGAGATTGAGTGGAAGTTTAAAAGGTGAGGGCTAGAAAGAGAGGTGGAATGGAGGAAGAAGGAACAAAACAGAAAGAGCAAAGAGTGAGGCCACAAGTCAAACAGAGTGAGAAATTCTGTTTTGATCCTATCATGTACAGCACTGGTGAATGAGCTTTGGTTGTTTATTTTCTTCGGAGTGGCGCAGCAACAGTGCCAAGGAAGGGTGCTAGATGAGTGTTAAAATGCAGAGGTAACAGTAATTCAGTGAGTCTTTGGGACCCAGTGCCACAACACTATTGTATCTACTCTTCTGCTACTGTGTGCATGGATGGCATCTGTGCTTGAAGATAAGGCTGTAAAACAGACGTACTGAAAGAAGGTGGGACACTGAATTGAGAGCCTGAAGGAAATCTGTTCCACAATATCTGAAGTACTGCAGGAGCATGCACATAGAGAAACAGTGCAGGAACCTGAAGTGATGGAAGCGTAGAAACCTTGTAGGAGAGTAGGATCTGCTTCTTATCGTTACCCGCACGTTTTGCTTTATGTGATACTGTTTTTGACTAGTCTGACTGGGATCCTGCTTTCTCCCTAAACTGTTATGTCATGTACTTAGGTACACTCCAGATTGGATACTGGGGTACCCTTGTCAGTCCCTAGTATATGGTACACATATACCCAGGGCATAGGTACCCCAGAGGCAGGCCATGGGCTGAAGCATGTATTATGCCACCCCTGAGAGTCCATGCAAAATCGATCTACAGGTCTGCACCTGCAGCCTGTGTAAAGTGGTGCATGCACCACTTACTTCAGATATAAGTTTACTATATCTAAGGGTCACTACACTTAAAACCTATAAGTCACCCCAATAGCAGGCCTTAACAATCCTGAAGGCAGGGTGCTTGGTTCTAAGTGAGAGGGTGCCACTGGATGAGCAGGACACCCCTGCAGCCTATGGAGTCCATTCTCCCGGGTTGTTAGTGTTGCAGTCATTTACAACATATACAGTGGCATTATGCGACCGCGTGATGATCAACTCTAAAACGGCTGAAAGCAACCCTATCGTGTTTGGTTTCAAACATTGTGGAATCATACCCCCACACCGGTAACCGGTGTGGGAGGTATGATTCCACCCTTCAGAAACGAGCTTTGTGAGGTCCCTGGTGTTCCCGGTACCAGCCTTCTAGTCCTGGGCAGCCCAAAAGGGTTGCTGCCGACCAGAGACACATTTCTGCCCTCCTGATGCTGAGCCCTGCTCGAGCAGGGGAAGGTAGAACAATAGGCATCCTGTCACAGTGAGGTGTGATCCCCTCCCAGGCAGGATTTAGTGTATTAGGCCTGGGTGGGTGCGCTTGCCAGCAACCGAAAGTCTGCATGAGGGGCACATTTGGTGTCCCTGTGCATACTCCAGTTCAAACCAGTCCTGGGAGCCATTGGCTCGTGCTCTGGTGCAAAACTGGACAAAGGACATGGGAGTAGCCTCCCCACTGGCCAGACCCTCCCCTGGGAGGGCCCCCCTGAATCTGGCCAACCCTCTCCCGTGGGTAAAAAGGGGCTTACATGGCTGTAGGACCCTAGATTCGACATGGACAAGATTCTGAACCAGAAACCACTGAACTTCGACCGTCTGGATACTCTGGACTTCGCTGGACTTTGTTTGGGCCCAACTTCGTCTCCCACTCCGTCCAAAGCATTGTCTGTGCCCGTGCACCATACTGGCTCCATGCAGGACCTGTGGAGCATCAAGGACAACTGAAGATATATCCCTTGGAGTGAAGGAGTCACTCCCCTGCAACCCCAGGTACCACATCACGATTGACCATTCTGCTGCTCCTGAGCTCCTACAGACTCCAAAGGCTCCAACAACACAGGATGTGGGTTTCCAAGTCCCTTGAGGTCCAAGCTACCCTCTTACTGAGTTTGAGGTCAGAGTCCCACGTGGGGGCTGCAGTACCCGTACCCCTGTGCACTGCGTACTTTTGCAAGTGCATATGCTTGTTGGCACTTACAAAACAAATGCACTGGGCTCCGAGTAGCCCCAACCTCTGGCACCATTTCCTACAAAAAACTCCAGCCTCTTCGCTCCGAGTGCTCCGAGGGCTGCTGCTTTGTGAAACTGCTCGAGGTCCCCTTGCAACTCCTGTGCCTCCGGCATGTGGGTCCTCTTAAGGGTCAACGCTGCTTTTCTTTTGGCTTCCCTGGTTGCTCCAGGCTTGCCCTGACTTCCCTGTGTTTGGTGAGTCTGCAGGACCTTGCTGGTCCGAACCGTAACCTTTCTTGATCTTCTTCTTGGGTTGCCACTACCAAGGCTTGTTGGTGCTCCCGCCAGACACCGACCCCTCAGCACTCGACATCCTTTGTGGGATAGCTCGAATCTGGCTCCTGGTTGTCCTCGACATCTCCTGGTCCCGGTGGCTGTAGAGTCAAGAACCCCCTCAACGCACCTGAAGCACCCGACATCGGTGGGCATTCGTCTACTGAGCCCCTGGTCACTCCTGAGTGACCCAGACTCTGTCCCCTCTGCTTTCAGGTACTCTTCATCAAGAATCCACCTTTTGATTTCGACGGACACTTTTCTTCTTCCTAGCAGTGGCTCTTCTTCGAAATCCTCCATAGAGATTGACCGCGGTTTTGGATGCCACTTCAGACCTATGCACCCGGCTTCCCTAGGATAGGTAACTCTGGTACTATGGTATCCACGGGTGGGGTGGCTCTCCAACCTCCTAACTTCCACAGGGTTTCTTCGAAGTCCACTTAGAATGGTCCTTAAACTTTAAAACTGCAACTCTCCCATAGAATTGTATGGCACACACAGTCGTGTGTCCACACTGCACCCGTCCTCCGTGGAGTCCCTACTTACTCACCTTTGGTGGTTCTGATGGAGCAAGGTTTCATAAATGAAACTTGCTTGTACGCAATCCTCCTCATAGTATTAATTTATTAAAATTGTATTGTTAATACTAACCTTTGCATACACTACACAAAGGGGAGAGAAGCTTGCATATGTGTTTTACTAAGGAATAACGCTTGTCTGTAATCCAAAATGGCCGCTAAAGCGCGGGAACCTCACTGCGCATGTCGCAACCTGATCACATGGTGTGACGTCTTTCTTTGCTTGGTGGGAAACTTCTGCTTCTGCGCAGTATGCATTAAAATGGCTGCTTGATGTTTTCACATGCTTCAGCTTGCTCTCATGTCATTATTAAATTGTCGTTTTCTTAACGCTACTAATGCAGGACAGTATTATAATTAATTGGGAATAGAGTAGGAAAAGTGGGCATACAGTGAAACATTTTATTTGTGATTTTAATATTTTCTTCTTGCACTTTTATTAGTTCGTAAACTTGGGCCTGCGTTGGTGACTTGCAACTCGAGAGACGATGGTTCTGCGCATGTTTCCTGTGTGCCTGCCAAGTGAAGTCAACTTGGACGTCTCCCAAGGCCATGACCCATTGGCCGAAGATGCTGTACTTTATGTTTCCTGTGGACAAAATGATACTTTTCCCCTGTAAAATGTATAACATTTGTCGTGAGATGGGTGGGAAATAAAGCGAATGTATTAATTTGAAGGGGTGGGAACGTAAAGACAATAGGCTTTACAATTTAGGCCAACTCGATATGGTGCGAGAATCCACCCCCTGTCCCTGTCCAATCAGAAGTAGTGGCCCCATATTTTAGCAACATTAAGGGGAGGTACATGGGCGTAGAAGGGTATAATAGAATATAGCATTAGTTAATTAGTCAGAGCAAGATTACATGAGAGCATGCGTTCATGAAGAACAGGCGTCCATGCTGCCAGAGCGCTCTTAGCTCCAGACTGCCAAGCTGATCGATTGCAGACCGAATTTGCTGTCCAGAGAGCGGTCCTGAGGAGGGGGCGGCAGAGTCCATTAGAAGGAAGGCACGGTAGAATCGAGGAGAAGTCGAGTATCAGAGAGGGGAACGACGCAGGCGTTGTTGTAGAGAGGTCACCGGTCCTGTCCTGATCCTGGAGGAGGTCTTTTGCTCTTCATCCTTCCTGGGTCCTATTCTTTCAACTCCTTGGTTAAGTGGTTTGGTTCTCGCACTTAGGTAAATATAATGCAACCTTTAGTTGCACTGCTGTCTCTATTTTCTCCTCTTCTTTAAACACCGTCATTGATTAGCAATAATCATTTCTATGCTTAATCTTGGGTATTGCGATTAAGTACCATGTGGCTCTGTATTTTACTCTGCTAAATCTTGAGATAAACATTTTAAAACTTCCTGACTCAGTGACTATTTCAGGATTATGTATTATAATGAATGTCACTCATTTTAAATTTCCCAATTAGCAAAGGATTCATTGGTAAGTCATTACTCTTCAATCAGAAGGTAATTGGTAGCAGGGATTTTTGATAAGAGTAACAACTGATAAACCCAGCGTAAGTATTAGCGTAGTGTGAATGTATGGGCCCAAGTGAGTATATGGTGTATGAATGCTGTTTGCTAATATCGCGCTGGATCAGTTTTCTGGTAGCAGAGGATGGTTACTCTTTGTTAATTGGGTAATGAGAATTTTTATTTTTGTATTTTTATGAACTAACATCCGCTTAAATATTGAGTTTTGTTTTATGTTGTCCAGAATACCCCCGGGTAAAAAGAATAGCGGGTGGCAAGTGGAAGCCATACTGCAGTGAGGTTATCTGTCAGGCAGAAATAGTACTGAGAAGTTAAGCAGGACTTTCAGTACTCGTTAGGGACTCTATGCGTGTGAGTAATAGCAAAAAGAATGCAGCTGATGAAAATTTGATGTTATATCACCTAGAAAGGGTAACATTGGAGAAGTAACAGGTACTTCTGGAGCTTGTGTGAAGAGTAGACGGAAGTGTTTTACTCGTAGTGTATGTTTTAGTAAACGGAAAGGTTTTACTAAAGTGTGGAAGAAACTATCTTTTTCGAATTGAGAAGAAACTGGCACGATAGCGAATGTTTTATGTTGTTACTGAAATTTTATTAAGATTTATAGAGAAAATAAGTTTGCGTAACTTTTTGTAAAGGGAGGGTCAGTTGCCGGAGAGGGAGCTGACGTCACAAAACGCCGCGCTGAGATTGGTTGAATCCGCGGGTGAGGAAAGACCTTTGTAAAGGAGGGGTTGACAGAGAAACGTCACCAAAAGGCCACGCAGGGATTGGCTCGGAAATAAAAGATAGCAGACACTTGATTGGTCAAGATTTTAGAAGCAAAATTCTTAGTGGATAAGGATTGCATGTTAAAACGCGATCCGACTTTAACAGGAATTCGCCAGGATAGGAGATATTTAGGCTTTGCAGAATATAATTTTATACATCGGTACTTACCCAAGATGTACGGAGAAAGGAGAAAAATGTCATTTTTACAAAAGATTAAGAACTATTTTAAAAAGGATAAACCACTCAAAACTAGAGAAGGAATTATTATTCCACCAGCTAAAACGCCCGCTTCATTCATGATGATGGAGAGAGGTTATCATACTTGTGTATGGATGGAGAATTGGATAGAATATACCAAAAATGATGGAATATTAGCATTTCCCGAGAATGGTACCTTCAATGGAAGAATTCTTCAAAACTTGAGATTGAAGATGAATGACTTAGAACCCAGACCTAGATTAACCCAGTACGAAGCTCTAGAAGAATGGGAAACCGAGGCATTTGAGCGGGATAGATCTAGAAGTAATAGGAGTTATCCAGGATTTTTTCCCAGATATCTACGTGAGTCTAGGGACGGTCAGATGAAACAATGGAGAAGGGCAATGATTACAGAAGGATTATATCCATTGTTCTCAGCAGAGGAGAAATTAGGAAGTAAGTACACAGAAAAGACAAAACATTTAATGAGAAATGAGGAGTCTGAAGACAAATTTATGGAGGAAATGTTAAGAAATCCCCCACCATATCAGGAAGGGACAAGTGGATGCACCCCAAGTGCACCACCAAAAACTCCATTAGTGCCACAAGTAATGCATGAATTCACCCCGAGTAGAATACTGCATGAAAAAGAAAAGAAAGCCCTAGAAAAGACCAGAGCAGAATTAATACAGAAAATAACCCAGATAAAAGTACATCCTGAGTCGTTGACCATACCTGTAACAATTGGTCCAGTAGTTCCATTATATGGTAATCAGGGAAGCTGTCCTCCACCGATACTTGCACCTACTCCTGTGAGTAATCCCAGACCTGAAGCTCCAGTTATAATTGAGGATCAATTTAGTGACTCTGAATCCACAATATCACTCATGGATTTACCTATTCGAGGTTCTGTAAATAGCACTCCCAGAAAAGATGTACCTGGATGTTCAAAAGATGTAAGTTTAATAACTTCATCGGGAGCAAAAGTGCCACCATAGTAACACCTGAAGATCTAGAAAGATGGGTACAAGGGTCAGTTAAACAGTGCACACCTCCGAAAATAATGGACATTCATAAATTGAAAGTCGAATTAGAAGAAATAATAGCAGGAAATGTAGGACTAGAACGCTTAAATACCTATGATGAAGAAGAATTATTGTTCCTATGCAGGAGTATCACCAGAAATGTAAGGTTATTTCATGAAAAATTATCCAATTTAGCACTACAGATGGGAATAGAAATAGGGAGATCAAAGGTACTACAGAAACCCTATAGAGCAGAATTTTCAGACAAAGATTTAGAAAATATGAATGCCTCTGGAAGAAGATTACAAATAAGAGAATTAATGTTAGTTTTGCAAAAATGGGGAGACCTAGATAAATGGAAAACTAGGTGGGCCAAGAAAAAGGAAGAAGCACGAACAAGTAGAACAGCATCAGAATATATGATGAAAGAAACAGGGAAGGCAGACCAGATGTATCCCATGCGAGAAGTTGCGGGAGGAGGATATGTACATGTCCCATGGAGCAGACAGGATATTTTATCTTTTACAAATGATTTTCCAAAATTGAGAGAAAAACCAATTGAATGGTACAAGCAGGTTGACAGGTTTGTGAAGGTGTCAAAAGTATTGTTGAAGGATTTGGATGGTTTGTTTGACATAGTGGTACCTGCCGATTTGTGGACAGATTGTAAAATTACAGTTGATTGGCCTAGTGATGAATATCCTAGAGATCCGAAAACAGGTGCCCCGTCAAATGATGTGATGAAAAAGTATCAGCAGGTGATAACTTACCTGAAAGGGAAAATACCACCGAAAGAAACAGATTGGGTAAAAATAGATCGAACTACCCAAGAAGCTAATGAATCAGTGCATTCCTACTATGAGCGTTTATTGCAGGTATTTAAACAGTATGGTGGATTTGAGGACATTGGAGACAAAAACATGAGTCAGTTTGTGTATCGTTTGTTTACGGTTTGAAGCCGGAGATTTGCCAGATGATTAAACAACACATGCTGTGTTGGCAGGGAAAGCCCATAGATGAAATTCTGAAATATGCAAAATATTGTGGAGACGATATTGAGGATAGACACAAGAAATTGCAGGAAAAAGTGATGTGGGCTCAGGTGAAAATGGCAGAGAAACAAGGAATTAATTTGGAAAATCCGAGTGAAAATCAAGGAAAAGACTCTGGAACGAGTGGTGATACTGGGAATGGTGGAAAATTTAGAGGACGAATGAGTAGAGAAGAAGCTAAAAAGAAATTTCCTTGTCATGGATGCGGAAAATTGGGGCATTGGAAGGACGAGTGTAAAAAGATTCGGAATAATAATGGCCCAAATCAAAATTTAAATCCACAGACGCAAAATGACTCACAGCAGGGTGTAAATCCTCAGAGTCAGTTGCCACCCGCACCTATTCAGGGTAATGTAAGCAGAGCAAAGCATGGTACAGACATCGGATATCAAGGAGGAAGTGGTAAGAATGATTATATGACATCACAATTTCTTTTGCAGGACGATTTCTGTCGATTCAGTCCATGACGGTGCCTAGGAGAGGGGAGAAGGAGTGCGTACTTGGCGCATCCTTACAGGTAGATCAGTCTGGTCCATATGTTGAAGGGAATGTGAAAGGTAATGATATTACTTTCCTTTTGGACACTGGTGCTACCAGGTCTACTGTGAGATCAGCAGACATCCCAGACCTTCCTCTCTCTGGTGAAGATATCCAAGTAGTAGGGGTAGCTAATCAAAGAATTAGAACACCTCTTACCGAACCAATGGAAGTTAAAATTGGAAACTTCAGAGAAATGCATCAGTTTGTAGTGTGTGATTCTAGTCCAGTGAACTTATTAGGTAGGGATTTGCTGTGCAAAATGAATTGTACAATTTTCTGCACACCGGATGGTGTGGCAGTACAAACACCAGATGAAGATCATGTATATAAAATTATGATTGCAAAACAAGGTACAGAGGTAGACGAGATGTTCTCGTTAATAACAAGAGATGAGTTGCCAGAAGAATTAAAGGGTACAGTAAACCCCATAGTATGGGATTTCAGCGGAAAAGAAGTAGGACTTATGGCTAAAATAGATCCAGTTAAAATTACTGTAAAGGAAGGTGCAATTTTCCCAAATACCAGACAGTACAAAATGAGTGCAGAAGTAAAAGCAGGAGTCGTTGAAGAAATAAATCGAATGGTAGAACAAAACATCCTAAAAGAAGTAATGAGTAGCCCATGTAATTCAACCAATAATGGGGTTAAAGAAGCCTAGTGGAAAATATAGGATTGTTCAGAACCTGAGAAAAATAAATAAGATTGTAGAACCATGTTGTCCCATAGTACCAAATCCTGCAGTAATTCTATACCAGATCCCTTGGAATGCAGGATGGTTCACGGTAATTGATTTGTGTCAAGCGTTCTTTTCAATACCATTACATCCAGACAGCCAGTATCTTTTCTCATTTAAATTTGAGAACAAGGTCTATGTGTGGAATCGTGTTCCTCAGGGGTACACAGAAAGTCCTTCTATTTTCAATCAGATACTGAAAAAGTGCCTAGAAAAACTAGTGATGCCAGGAAGTTCAGTCTTAGTCCAATATATCGACGACTTATTGGTGGCATCGACCACCAGAGAGGACTGTGTTGTTGATTCCATAGCATTATTAAATCTTTTGGCAGAAGAAGGGCATAAAGTCTCACCTGAAAAATTGCAATTCTGTACAACAGCTGTTAAGTATCTGGGACACCAAATTGAGAGAGGAAAAAGAAGAGTAACAGCTGAAAGGGTAAAATTGATAAAGAAAATGCAAATGCCTGTAACCCAAAGACAAGTGAGAATGTTCTTAGGAATAGTGGGTTACTGCCGACAATGGATACCAGGATTTTCCGTGTTAGCTAAACCATTAATTAACATGACGAAAAAAGAAAGCAAAGGACCCTGTTGAGTAGGAGGATGAAAGTGTAGAAGCCTTTGTAAAATTGAGAAATGCCCTATGTTCAGCACCTGCCTTAGGCATGCCTGATTATAAAAGAGAATTTGCATTGTTCTGTCATGAGCGAGAAAATTGTGCACTTTCTGTCTTAACTCAGAGACATGGACTAGAAAGACGTCCTATAGCCTATTTCTCTGCTACATTGGACCCAGTAGCAGCCGCTTTGCCAGGATGCCTAAAAGCAGTGGCGGCTACTTGTTTGAGTATTGAACAAAGTGAGTCAATTGTGATGGGACATCCTGTAAAGGTGTATGTTCCACATGCAGTTGTCATTCTCTTAACAAGAACCCGAACTTAGCATCTTACTCCTAGTAGGCTGACTAAATACGAAAGAATAATAATGGGTGCTGAAAATGTGAGCATGGTAAGGTGTACTATAATAAATCCAGCAACCTTACTACCAAACCCATGTCATGAGAGAATTAAAGATGATGAAGACGATGAACATGATTGTATACAAATTACCGAATTATGCACAAAACCACGCCCAGATATAGAGGAACAGCCTCTTAAAAAGCCAGACAGGGAGCTATTTGTCGATGGTTCATGTCAAAGACATGAAGATGGTAAACTAACTGCTGCCTATGCGGTATGTGAATTAACTGGAATAATTGAAGCATCCTATTTACCAGGAGTCAAATCTGCACAAGTAGCTGAATTGATTGCGTTGATAAAAGCATGCAAAATTGGGAGGAATCAGAGAGTGACCATATTTACAGATAGCCAATATGTTTACGGGGTTGTGCATGATTTCGGCCAACTGTGGATGCAGAGGGATTTCATGACTTCTTCAGGATCCCCCATTAAAAATGGTCAATTTGTAAGGGATTTGCTAGAAGCAATACAAGCACCAAAAGAATTGGCTGTGGTGAAATGTGCCGCACACCAGTCAGGAGATGACTGGGTGGTAGTCGGCAACAGGTATGCGGATCTGGTGGCTCAACATTGTGCCAAAGCCAGAATGTCAGTCAATAAGAGGGTGGAAAGAATGGGAATCAGCTGCCAACTTATGCTGTATATGCCACTTGAAACTTGGAATGACGTCAAGAAATTGCAAGATGAGGTTGATGAAAGTGAGAAGAATTTGTGGATCAAAGTGGGTTGCTCCCAAAGAGGAGAGGATGAAGTGTGGATCAGTGCTGATGGCAGACCAGTCATGCCAGACTGTTTACTCTCACAAATGGCTAGAATGCACCATGGAGACTCACACATAGGGAGAGATGCAATGATTAGGCTGTTCAGACAAAATTGGTACAATCCCAAATTCAGAGCTGTTGCAGAGAGTCTTTGCCAGAGATGTCTAACTTGCCAGATGCATAATCCGGGGAGGAAGACAGTAATTGGATTTGGGAAAATTGGAAAGGCAGAGGGTCCATTTATGAGACTTCAGTTTGATTTCATACAGTTACCACCATGTAGAGGGCTGAAATATGTACTAGTCATAGTGTGTCTGTTTTCAAAGTGGGTGGAGGCTTACCCTACTAGGAGAAATGACAGCATTACAGTTGCAAAACTGTTGCTACGAGAGCTCATTCCTAGGTTTGGTTTCCCAGTAACTTTGGAATCAGATAGAGGAAAACATTTTAACAGTGAAGTGATCCAAATAATCTGTGAAGCATTTCAAATCAAACAGAAACTGCACTGTGCATATCGCCCAGAGGCTTCTGGAGTGGTTGAACAATTGAATGGCACAATAAAGTCAAGATTGGGAAAAATGTGTGCATCAACATCATTAGAGTGGCCAGATGCATTGCCACTTGTTCTAATGGGACTCAGAAGTATACCTGACAGAAACACAGGATTGAGCCCACATGAAATAATGATGGGAAGAGCAATGAGACAAACACATGTTCCCACAAACAAACTGGTGAATATATCTGATGATATGGTTCTGGACTATTGCAAAGGATTGGCTGACCTAGTGCGTTCTGTCTCTCATCAGGTTGGAGAAGATGCAGTTTCCAGGCAGCCTGAACAAGAACATGATCTGAATCCTGGTGACTGGGTGGTAGTGAAGAATCACACCAGAGAAACGTGTCTATCACCTAGGTGGGGCAGACCGTGTCAAGCCATACTGACAACGAATACAGCAGTGAAGTGTGCCGGATTTCCTAATTGGATTCACGTGAGCCACACCAAGAGAGTACCAGATCCCGAGGAAGAGAATCCTCAGACAACGCCAATCACTGAAGAGGCTGAAGGTTGCCCAGCTGTAGGATCTCAAGTTCGAGATTCCAGAGAAGCTGAAGAAGAACAACCGAGCATAAGTCAGGATTGGATACCAGTGGTAGAAGTTCCTGAAGTATACCACAGAACAAGAAGTCAAGCGAAATTGGAAGAAATTGAAGAAGATCAGATAGGTGAAGAAGAAGCAGTTCAGGAACAAGAAGAAAAGACATTAAGAAATCCTGAACAAGAGCAGATAGGGAAAGGAAACTGGGCTCAAAGCAACGAAGATCTGATAAACTTTGATCAGGGACAGACAGGTTTAGAAGAATCCGGTCAGGCTGCAGAAGTTCACAGTGCAATAAGCCCTGATCAGAACAAGTTAGATCAAGAAGAGTACACACAAGAAGAAAACGTTGAAAAACATAAACTTGAAGAAATACATAAAGAACAAGGTCAGTTATTGGAAACTCACAGCGGAGCTGTTACAGAGAAACCAATTAGGCCTGAAAAGGAGCAAATAAGAAACACAGTAATTGAAGAACACGAAACAGTGCTAAGCAGTGAAATTAACGAGATCTCTAAAGACGAAAACAAAGACACAGTGCCAACAAAGAAAACAAGAAAAGGAGATCATTGGCCGAGTGTCATTAAAAGAGTAAAGTACCACATAACAACCAGAAGTGAAGATCCAGACCAAGTACCTGAAGTAACAAGTCAAACTGATCAAGAGAAAAAGTCAGCGAAAAGAAAAAGCAAAAGACTGTAACTTGTGAATAACAAATTCAAGGGTCCTGACTGGACTTATATCATTCTTGAAGATTTTGAAAGCTCAGAGTCAAGTGACAGTGGTGGCGAAGGAACAAGTGCAGAATTGACGTACGAAGAAGAAACAAGACAACCCTGACTAAGCAAAAGAATAAGCTAAAGAAAAGAAGAAAAGATAAGAAGAGCAATCTTCCTTGTCGAAAAATGCCTGACGATAGAGTTACTGGGAGACCAAAACAGAAATGTTGTAGAAGATGCTGTGCAATATGCATATGTAGTCTAGTAATGGTGCTTATAGTATGGTTAGTCCTGATTGTAGCAGTTCCTTACCTTATAATAATAGATAAAAAGATTAATGATGAAACTAAAGGGAGGACAGCAAACATAAAGGGCAATAGAGTAGAACTAATGGCAGAAGATGAGGCAGAAATTCATCATGAAGTAGCTGACAACGACACTAGTTTAAACGTTTTCACAAAGTTATTGTTTCAATATGTAGACACAATGGAAGTTAGTAATTGTTATGTCTGTATGAAGTTACCTGAATCAGTAGCAGAAGGATTAACATATCATCACTTACCACTGACATATGGCATATCATGTAGTGTTTTGTCTAGTTTATTTTATAGAACAGGGAGACTTCAGTATTATTATTCAAACTTAGATGTGATATTTTCTGAGGTTCCGATTCGCAAGAGTATGAACCCAGTGCTTAGTAGTCAAGACGCACAGTTTATGGGAGAATTTTTCTTAACCATGAAATCAATAGACATAACACATGCACATAGACACAATCTAACATGTTCTTTACTAGAAGAAGAAAAGATATTTTTGAATATAATAGAAGATAGAAGACAAGATTTTCAAAAGAAAGCGTCTGAGCATAAGGCTCATCTGCCACCTTGGGCTTAGAAAGAAGGTAGTTACACACCTGGCAAGGCTCAAGCTGCTATGGCTCTGGATTTCGTAAAGACAGGGAAAATTTGTCTTCATAGGTTAAAGACTGATTATAACAATGTTTTCATCGGTACCAGTGAATGCGAACATAATTTTTTAATTCTTGGAGGTTGGGGACTCAAAGGAGGAACAGATTCAGTTTTTCCTGGAATCTATTATGTGTGTGGGAATAAGGCTTACTTTAGGCTTCCTGCACGGTGGTATGGAAGTTGTTATTTTGGAATAGTATTTCCAAAAATATACCACGTAAAAAAAAACACTGAGAGCAATGAAAACAATAACGAATTAATACGTAGTAAAAGAGCTAGTTTTTCAGAAATTGTAGGTGATGTATTTGGTGCATTGATACCTTCAGTGGGAATAATTCTGAACTCAAGGAAAATATGTAAATTGTCTACAGTGGTTGATCGTTTATCAACGGATACTGCTGGAGGTTTTCTAATGATTAATGCGGAAATGGTTGAAATGATCTATGGTGATGCAAAATAGACTTGCTCTTGATATTATATTGGCCAAAGAGGGAGGAGTCTGTAAATTATTGAAGACGAAACATTGTTGCACTTATATTCCTGATAAGAGTGCAGAGATTGGAACGTATATACAGAATATAACTAAACTTGAGAAAGAGCTTAAACCACTGGAAGTTGATAATGTATGGGAAAGATTGACAAATAGTATCTCGTCAATTGGAACCTGGTTTGCTAATGTAGGAAAAGGACTTATAGGTCAAATATTAGTACCCTTAGCAGGGATAGCAATAATAATATTGGCAATAACAATAGGGTGCAAATGCTGTAGAAAGAATGCAACATATAAAGTGACAGGAAAAGGAAAGAAGAGAAAACTAGATGAAATAGAACTTGAAGAATGGAGAAGTGAATTATACAAAAAGTTGAAAGGGGATGTGAAAAACAGAAAATGTAAAAATGAGAATGAAACGAATTGCTAGAAGTTGGCATCTGATTGAGGGTAGTGTTTTTGATGGCTCAGAAATGCCATCAGAGAGGGGATTGATGGAGCAAGGTTTCATAAATGAAACTTGCTTGTACGCAATCCTCCTCATAGTATTAATTTATTAATACTAACCTTTGCATACACTACACAAAGGGGAGAGAAGCTTGCATATGTGTTTTACTAAGGAATAACGCTTGTCTGTAATCCAAAATGGCCGCTAAAGCGCGGGAACCTCACTGCGCATGTCGCAACCTGATCACATGGTGTGACGTCTTTCTTTGCTTGGTGGGAAACTTCTGCTTCTGCGCAGTATGCATTAAAATGGCTGCTTGATGTTTTCACATGCTTCAGCTTGCTCTCATGTCATTATTAAATTGTCGTTTTCTTAACGCTACTAATGCAGGACAGTATTATAATTAATTGGGAATAGAGTAGGAAAAGTGGGCATACAGTGAAACATTTTATTTGTGATTTTAATATTTTCTTCTTGCACTTTTATTAGTTTGTAAACTTGGGCCTGGGTTGGTGACTTGCAACTCGAGAGACGATGGTTCTGCGCATGTATCCTGTGTGCCTGCCAAGTGAAGTCAACTTGGACGTCTCCCAAGGCCATGACCCATTGGCCGAAGATGCTGTACTTTATGTTTCCTGTGGACAAAATGATACTTTTCCCCTGTAAAATGTATAACATTTGTCGTGAGACGGGTGGGAAATAAAGCGAATGTATTAATTTGAAGGGGTGGGAACGTAAAGACAATAGGCTTTACAATTTAGGCCAACTCGATATGGTGCGAGAATCCACCCCCTGTCCCTGTCCAATCAGAAGTAGTGGCCCCATATTTTAGCAACATTAAGGGGAGGTACATGGGCGTAGAAGGGTATAATAGAATATAGCATTAGTTAATTAGTCAGAGCAAGATTCCATGAGAGCATGCGTTCATGAAGAACAGGCGTCCATGCTGCCAGAGCGCTCTTAGCTCCAGACTGAGGAGGTCTTTTGCTCTTCATCCTTCCTGGGTCCTATTCTTTCAACTCCTTGGTTAAGGGGTTTGGTTCTCGCACTTAGGTAAATATAATGCAACCTTTAGTTGCGCTGCTGTCTCTATTTTCTCCTCTTCTTTAAACACCGTCATTGATTAGCAATAATCATTTCTATGCTTAATCTTGGGTATTGCGATTAAGTACCATGTGGCTCTGTATTTTACTCTGCTAATTCTTGAGATAAACATTTTAAAACTTCCTGACTCAGTGATTATTTCAGGATTATGTATTATAATGAATGTCACTCATTTTAAATTTCCCAATTAGCAAAGGATTCATTGGTAAGTCATTACTCTTCAATCAGAAGGTAATTGGTAGCAGGGATTTTTGATAAGAGTAACAACTGATAAACCCAGCGTAAGTATTAGCGTAGTGTGAATGTACGGGCCCAAGTGAGTTTATGGTGTATGAATGCGGTTTGCTAATATCGCGCTGGATCAGTTCGTTGGGGTTCCAGCGATTCTACATCCTCTAGACATTGTCTTAACTCGAGTTGTGGTTCTTATATCACTATTTTAGTATATGGTTTAGTCTCCCCCTGGAGCCCACTGTGTATTAGTACTATTTACTATTGTTTCTGTGCCACAGTATTTGTGGTAATACAAGCTGCTTAACATTCCTTCAAGACTAAGCTTGAATGCTGCTCTCCACAGCTACCAATTGGATAGCTTTCTAAGGTTATCTTTGACCTCTTAAGTCACCATAAGGGTTGTTTGGACTGGTGCAGGGTGCCCACTTTAATTAGTGGACAGCATATACCAGGCCAACTTCTCACATTGGTGGCAGTGGTGGAATTCAAGCCTGCATTGTTTTACCAGATAAATCTTTGTATTGATTAACTGAAAACCACTAAGTACAAGGTACATATAATACTAGCTTAGAATAAGTAAGTTCTACTGCACTTAGGGTTGGGTAAGTCAAGGGTCTGGCACACCCTTTCTCCAACCTCAGAGAGTTTAGTTCCCACTAGGTTAGGTAGGTGCAACACCTTACCACACTTAGTATGTCTACTAAAGGAGATGCCAGTAGCTCTCTGCCCTCTAGATACAGTGAGCTTTCATTCCAAGAATTGAAAGCCCTGTGTGCCTCTAGAAAGCTGAAGACAGGTAGAAGTGCCAACACTCAACGTCTAATAGAGATGTTACTGTTAGATGACCTAAGGAAGACTCCTGGGTCAGATGAACAGGACAGAGTGGGTGGGACAGGGAATGAAGACAGGTCAAGAGGTGACACCTTTTATGACCTGGAATCTTACCCTGACCAGGGGGACCAAGATGGGCCCCACCTGGATAACTCAGATCTTCCAGAAGGTAGTGGAGAAGGCCATGATGGCCCCCCTCTTCACCCCTCCTGGCAGAGTTCAGAGTTTACCAAGGAGATCTAGATCTCCCTCTGCAGAGTCTAATCAGTCAGGACAGTCTGTACGGGCCTCTGTATCTAGCAAGAGGGACCACTCTTTTGATAGGGAATACCAATCTCTTGAACTTGAGAAAGCTAGGCTTAGGCTCAGGCAAAAGCAATTGGCCCTTGATAAAGAGTCCCTTGGAGGCCAGAGAGCTAGAAAAAAGTTGGGACTAGAGTCCCATGGTGGCAGCAACAGTGTCCCTAGAATTAAGGAACATTCCTTTGATAATAGGAACCTGAGGAAGATTGTCCCTCCCTGCCATGTTGGGGATGACATCCATAAATGGATAACTGCTTTAGAGAGGGCCTGTAAAGTTCAGAGGGTCCCTCAAGAGCAGTGGGCAGCTATCTTGTGGCTAACCCTGGGCGGAGTTCGCGGAGTTGCGCTACGTGAAACTCTGCGAAGTGGAAAAAAAACTCTGCCGTGCTACGGGGAGCTCCGCAAGCGGTGGAGTGCGATACAAAAATGCAGTTTGCTGTGATTTTCAGTGCCGGATGCTGGTCCTCACTGTGCAATCATCGCGAACAGCACCTTGCACAGCACAAGCAGGCGCTGCTTTCCTTTCTGCCGCTCGATTAGATTTTTACTCGAGCAGCAGCTTTCTCAACGCGAACGGGCAGTTTCTCAACGCGAGCGGTCGCGAGCATACGCGACCACTCGCAATGAGAAACCTGACCCCCCCCCGCGTTGAGAAATCTCGCCGGGAGGTTTATTTTCCACGCTAGCGCTCGCCAACTTGATGTTGGCGATCGCGAACGAGGAAAAATCTCGCTGGGAGGTGGATTTTCCTGGCTTGCGCTCGCCAACTTGATGTTGACGAACGCAAGCGAGGAAAAAAACTCGCCTACCCTACCCGGGGCGGAGTTTTTCGGATCTCCGCGTAACGCGGAGTTCCGCAAACTCCGCGAGTGGAGCAGAGTTCACCGCCCAGGCCTACTTGTGGCTCTCCTTTGCTGACAAAGGTAGAGATAAGCTCCTCACTGTTAGAGAGGAGGATGCTGACAACTATTCAATCTTGAAGAGTGCTCTCATTGATGGGTTTGGCTTAACCACTGAACAGTACAGGATTAAGTTCAGAGACACCCAGAAGACACAGAATCAAGATTGGGTAGACTTTGTGGATAGTGCCATTTAGGCTCTGGAAGGCTGGTTGCTTGGCAGCAAAGTGAATGATTTCAAGGGATTGTACAATTTGATTATGAGGGAGCAGATCCTTAATAATTGCCAAAATCAGTTATTGCATCAATACCTGGTTGACTCTGATCTGACTTCTCCCCAAGAATTGGGAAAGAAGGCAGATACGTGGATCAGAACCAGGGTGAAGCAGAAAAACCAGAACAATGGTGGTGACCAGAAGAAGCAAGATGCTAAAACCCCAGATAAGGGTGGGTACAAGGGTAAAGATCAAAAGTCTTCATCAGGGCCCCAAAAACCTGCATTTGGGGGGAGTCACAATCCAACAAAGGTAAAGGCAAAAAGAAACCTTGGTGTTATCTCTGTAAACAGAAGACACATTGGACAAAGGATGCTTATTGTCCAAAAGCCAAGGAAAATCCTCCTACCACCCCTGCCCCTAGGTAACTGCGCCCCCTAGCACAAGTACAGGTGGTGGTACAGGGAACAAGGGATTAGTAGGGTTAACCTTGGGCTCTGAGATGGGTTCTGGCCTAGTCAGAACTCCAGCTCAGGCTGTGCTAGTCTGTGATGGTGGCATGGATCTTGCCACCTTATTTGTCAGTCCCAGTAACCTGGGCAAATACAGACAACAGCCTTTGATCAATGGTAAGGAGGGCATGGCATACAGGGACACAGGTGCAAGTGTCACTATGGTGACAGAGAATCTTGTGGGTCCTGACCAAATCATACTTGGAGAAATGTACCAAGTGACCAATGCTAACAATGTCAGGACTGATCATTCCTTGGCAGTTATTAATTTCAGCTGGAGAGGGGTAACTGGCCCTAAGAAAGTTGTTGTTAGCTCAGTCCTTCTAGTGGAGTGTTTGTTGGGCAATGATTTGGAAACTTCAGCCTGGGCTGAAGTAGAGTTAAGGACTCATGCAGCAATGCTGGGCATCACTGCAGATGTGTTTGCAGTGACCAGGTGACAGGCCAGGCTGACTAACACTGAACAGGCCCTGGATCCTGGAACAATGGACCAAGGGCCTTTCAAGAGAAAGAGCAGGAGGGGTAAGGCTGTGTCTTCCCCCCAGACTCAGTGTGAGGATCAATCTCTTGAGAGAGATGATCTCAGTCCCTGTGAAGGAACTGTCTCAGATGAACTGGAACCTGATCAGGATGAGTTCTTGGGGACAGGGTGCCCTTCCAAGGCAGACTTGAGTTTGGAGCAGCAAACTTGCCCCTCTCTTGAACCCCTCAGACAGCAAGCTGCTGCTGAGGCTGCTGGGAGTGTCAGTGGATCTCACAAGATCTATTGGGATGAGAGACTCCTATACTCAGAGGGTAGAGACCCCAAGCCTGGTACCACCAGGACGTTGGTCATACCTCTGAAGTTTAGGGGCTTCCTACTCACCCTAGCACATGACATCCCATTAGCAGGACACCTAGGCCAAAGTAAGACTTGGGAAAGGCTTGTCCCTCACTTTCACTGGCTTCACATGTCAGAAGACACAAAGGAGTTTTGTATCTCCTATACCACCTGTCAAGCCAGTGGTTAGTCAGGTGGTACCACAAAGGCCCCCCTCTTACCAGTACCTGTGGTGGGGGTTCCCTTTGAGAGGGTTGGGATTGATATCATTGGTCCCATGAACCCTCCTACTGCATCTGGACACAGTTACAATCTAGTGGTGGTGGACCATGCCACTAGGTATCTAGAGGTTATACCCCTTAGAACTACCACAGCTACTGTGGTAGCCAGGGCCCTCCTGGGAATTTTTTCCAGAGTGGGTTTCCCTAAGGAGGTCTTAACTGACAGAGGTACCAACTTCATGTCAAGTTATATCACTGCAATGTGGAAGGAGTGTGGAGTGAACTACAAGTTCAACAAACCCTATCACCCACAATGCAATGGGTTAGTTGAAAGGTTCAACAAAAGCCTCAGGGGCATGATCATGGGCCTCCCAGAAAAGCTGAGCCAAAAATGGGATGTCCTGTTGCCCTGCCTTCTCTTTGCCTACAGAGAGGTCCCACAGAAGGGGGTTGGCTACAGCCCTCTTGAACTTCTGTTTGGGCATCCAGTTAGGGGTCCCTTGTGTTTGGTGAAGGAGGGATGGGAGTTACCTCTCAAACCTCCCAAACAAGACATAGTGGACTATGTACTTGGTCTCCACTCCAGGATGGCTGAGTACATGAAGAAGGCAAGTAAAAACCTTGAGGCAAGTCAGGAATTACAAAAAGCTTGGCATGACCAAAAGGCTGTACTGACTGTTTATCAGCCAGGACAGAAGGTTTCGGTGTTGGAGCCTGTGGCCCCAGCAGCTCTCCAAGATAGATGGAGTGGACCCCATACCATTCTTGAGCAGAAGGGCGAGGTCACCTACCTGGTGGACCTTGGTACTCCCAGGAGCCCCCAGAGGGTGCTCCATCTGAACAGGCTCAAGCCATACGTTGACAGGACTGACATGGGCTTGCTCATGGCAACTGATGAGGGACAGGAGGAAGAGAGTGACCCACTCCCTGACCTCCTCTCACAGATCCCTGATGAGGAATCAGTTGATGGTGTAGTCTTGGCAGACAGCCTAACTGGTCAACAACAGATTGATTGTAGGAAGGTCCTCAATCAATACAGGCATTTGTTTTCTCTGACACCCAGTCAAACCACCTGGTGTACCCATGAAGTGGACACAGGTGAGAGTCTACCTGTTAAAAAATAAGATTTACAGGCACCCTGACCATGTCAGAGATTGCATCAGGACTGATGTCCAAAAGATGCTGGAACTGCTAGTGATTGAGCCCTCAGATAGCCCTTGGGCTAGCCCAGTAGTCCTGGTACCTAAACCTCACACCCAGGGTGGTAAGAGAGAGATGAGAGTTTGTGTGGACTACAGGGGACTCAATGCAGTCACTAGGACTGATGCTCACCCAATTCCTAGGGCAGATGAGCATATTGATACTTTGGCCTCAGCCAAGTATCTAATTACATTTGACCTAACTGCTGGCTATTGGCAAATCAGACTAGCTGAGGATGCCAAACCAAAAACAGCATTTTCAACCCCTAGTGGGTATTATCAATTTATTGTGATGCCCTTTGGTTTGAAGAATGCACCTGCCACATTCCAAAGGCTGGTGAATAAAGTCCTTACCGGCCTGGAAGCCTATAGTGCAGCATATCTTGATGATATAGCTGTCTTTAGCTCCACCTGGGAAGATCGCCTGGTCCACCTGAAGAATGTTTTGGAGGCTCTGCAGAGAGCAGGCCTCACTATCAAGGCTACTAAGTGCCAGATAGGGCAGAGCAAGGTTGTGTACCTGGGCCACCTTGTTGTTGGAGGGCAGGTTCAACCATTACAGAGCAAAATCCAGAACATCATGGACTGGGTTGCTCCAACTACCCAGGCTCAGGTCGGAGCTTTCTTGGGCCTGACTGGGTATTACAGGAGATTTGTTAAAGGATATGGGTTTATAGTGACTCCATTAAATGATCTCACATCAAAAAGAATGCCCAAGAAGGTTCAGTGGATAGTTAGCTGTCAGAAGGCATTTGATGATCTCAAGCAGGCCAAGTGCACTGCTCCCATTCTGCAAAGTCCTGACTACTCCAAGCAATTTATTGTCTAAACAGATGCATCTGAGTTGGGGGTAGGGGCTGTGTTGTCACAACTTAATGCAGAGGGTCAGGATCAACCAGTAGCTTTTATTAGCAGAAGGTTGACCCCCAGAGAGAGAAACTTTGGTCAGCTATAGAGAGGGAAGCCTTTGCTGTGGTCTGGGCCTTGAAGAAGCTGAGGCCATACTTGTTTGGCACTCGCTTCATTGTTCACACAGACCATAAGTCCCTCCTATGGCTAAAACAGATAATGGGCGAAAACCCCAAATTTTTGAGGTGGTCCATTTCCCTACAGGGGATGGACTTTACAGTGGAACATAGACCTGGGAGTAACCATGCCAATGCAGATGGACTCTCCAGATATTTCCACTTCGAAAATGAAGACTCAACTGGGCAAGGTTAGTCTCATCTCCTTACCTTTGGGTGGGTTGTGTAGGAAAGTAGGATCTGCTTCTTATGGTTACCCCCACTTTTTGCTTCATGTGATACTGTTTTTGACTAGTCTGACTGGGATCCTGCTAATCAGGACCCCAGTCTATCTGCTTTCTCCCTAAACTGTTATGTCATGTACTTAGGTACACTCCAGATTGGATACTGGTGTACCCTTGTCAGTCCCTAGTATATCGTATCCATGTATCCAGGGCATAGGTACCCCAGAGGCCTCCCATGGGCTGAAGCATGTATTAAGCCACCCATGAGAGGCCATGCAAAATGGATCTACAGGTCTGCCATTGCAGCCTGTGTAAAGTGGTGCATGCACCACTTACTTAAGATATAGGTTTACTATATCTAAGGGTCACTACACTTAAAACCTATAAGTCACCCCTATAGCAGGCCTTAATAATCCTGAAGGCAGGGTGCTTGGTTCTAAGTGAGAGGGTGCCACTGCATGAGCAGGACACCCCTGCAGCCTACGGAGTCCATTCTCCGGGGTTGTTAGTGTTGCAGCCTTTTACGACATATAGAGTGGCAACCGCGTGATCACCAACTCTAAAATGGCTGAAAGTAACCCTATTGTGTTTGGTGTCAAACATTGTGGAATCATACCCCCACCCTGGGGGTATGATTCCACCCCTCAAAAACGAGTTTGTGAGGTCCCTGGTGTTCCCGGTACCAGCCTTCTAATCCCGGGCAGCCCAAAAGGGTTGCTGCCAATCAGAGACACATTTCTGCCCTCCTGCTGCTGAGCCCAGCTCGAGCAAGGGAAGGCAGAACAATAGGCATCCTGTCACAGGGAGGTGTGACCACCTCCCAGACAGGATTTAGTGTATTAGGCCTGGGTGGGTGCGCTTGCCAGCGACTGAAAGTCTGCATGAGGGGCACATTTGGTGTCCCTGTGCCTAGTCCAGTTCAAACCAGTCCTGGGAGGCGTTGGCTCCTGCTCTGGCATGAAACTGGACAAAGGACATGGGAGTAACCTCCCCACTGCCCAGACCCTCCCCTGGGAGGGTCCAATGAATCTGTCCAACCCTCTCCCATGGGTACAAAAGGGCTTACCTGGCTGTAGGACCCTAGATTTGACGTGGACAAGATTCTGAACCAGAAACCACTGAACTTCGACCGTCTGGGCACTCTGGACTGTGCTGGACTTCGTTTAGGCCCAACTTCGCCTCCCACTCCATCCAAAGCATCGTCTGTGCCCGTGCACCATACAGGCTCCATGCAGGACCTATGGAGCATCAAGGACAGCTGAAGATATCTCCCTTGGAGTGAAGGAGTCACTCCCCTGCAACCGCAGGCACCACATCACGATTGACTGCTCTGCTGCTCCTGAGCTCCTACACACTCCGAAGGCTCCAACAACACAGGAGGTGGGTTTCCAAGTCCCTTGATGTCCCAGCTACCCTCTTACTGAGTTTGAGGTCAGAGACCCTCGTGGGGGCTGCAGTACCCGTACCCCTGTGCACTGCGTACATTTGCAAGTGCATATGCTTGTTGGCATTTCCAAAACAAGTGCACTGGGCTCCAAGTAGCCCCAACATCTGGCACCAGTTCCTGCAAAGAACTCTGGCCTCCTTGCACCGAGTGCTCCGAGGGCTGCGGCTTTGTGAAACTGCTCGAGGTCCCCTTGCAACTCCTGTGCCTCCAACCTGTGGGTCATCTTGAGGGTCAACACTGCTTTTCTTGGGCTCCCCTGGTTGCTCCAGCCTTGCCCTGACTCTCCTGTGTTTGGTGAGTCTCCTGGACCTTGCTGGTCCGAAACATAACCTTTCTTGTCCTTCTTCTTGGGTTGCCGCTGCCAAGGCTTGTTGGTGCTCCCGCCAGACACCGACCCCTCAGCACTCCACATCCTTAATGGGACAGCTCGTATCCGGCTCCTGGTCATCCTCGACATCTCCTGGTCCCGGTGGCTGTAGAGTCAAGAACCCCCTCAATGCACCTGAAGCACCTGACATCGGTGGGCATTCGTCTACCAGGCCCCTGGTCATTCCTGAGTGACCCAGACTCTGTCCCCTCTGCTTTCAGGTACTCTTCATCAAGAACCCACCTTTGGATTCAAACAGACACTTTTCTTCTTCCCAGCAGTGGCTCTTCTTCGAAGTCCTCCATAGAGATCGACGGCGGTTTCGGACGCCACTTCAGACCTATGCACCCGGCTTCCTTGGGATAGGTAACTCTGGTACTACAGTATCCATGGGTGGGGTGGCTCTCCAACCTCCTAACTTCCATGGGGTTTCTTCGAAGTCCACTTAGAAGGGTCCTCAAACTTTAAAACTGCAACCGCGACTCTCCCATAGAATTGTACGGCGCATGCAGTCGTGTTCCCACACTGCACTCGTCCTCCGTGGGGTCCCTACTTACTCACCTTGGGTGGTTCCTTGGGGTCCCAGCGATTCTACATCCTCTAGACATTGTCTTGACTCGAGTCGTGGTTCTTATACCACTATTTTAGTATATGGTCCGGTCTCCCCCTGGAGCCCACTGTGTGTTAGTGCTATTTACTATAGTTTCTGTGCAACAGTATTGTGTGCTTTGTGATTATCTGCGTGTAGCAGATACCTTATCATACTTAGAGTATGTTATATCAATAAATACATATTTTTATAATTAATGTGTGGTTCTCCTTTCATTTAACCAATACTATAAGGTTGCAATCTGGTAAAACAAGCTGCTTAACATTCCTTCAAGACTAAGCCTGAAGGCTGCTCTCCACAGCTACCACTTGGATAGCTTTCTAAGGTTACCTTTGACCTCTTAAGTCACCATAAGGGTTGTTTGGACTGGTACAGGGTGCCCATTTTAATTAGTGGACAGAATATACCAGGCCAACTTCTCACAAACCTAGAGAGAACGGACACTTTAGCAGGCTGGATGCAGCAGCACCTTGCAAGAACCTGGAGCAATGGAAGTACCATAGGAGCTTGGAAGGAAGGAATAGGTGCAGGAATGTAGAAGTGCGGAACTACTGCAGGGAGAGCAGCTCCGCAGGAGTCTGGAAGAAGGGAAGAGTTGCAATAACCAGGCAAGCGCTACAGGAGCCTGAAGAAGTGAGGTGCTGCAGGAAGTTTGTTAGAGAGCAATGCAGGAGGACTCAGGCAAGAAGGAAGCAGCTGCAGGAGCCAAGTGTGAGAGTGATGCAGCATGAGCCTTTAGGGTGAGAAGAGTTGCAGGAGCCTGGGGAAAGGGAAGAGGTGCACTAACCTCGAGCAGGAGTACTGCAGCAACCTAGAGAAGCGGAATTCTATAGGAAGGCAAGTACTGCAGCAGCCTGGTGTGAATATGCACATTGATTTAAAATTGTATTTCGCACAGTATAACATAAGCTGCAGCAAAATGTGCAGAGATTTAATTTCATTTTAAAGCCAGGTTTAGCCGTCCATTCCAGGGATTTTGAGGCAATTTCAAGATATTGTTAGACCCTCTCATAAATCAAAATGGCATAATTTCCGATATTTATCCTTTTTCGTTGACCTCATTCTTCGGTTTACTTGAGAGTAAGTGTCACTCTAAGTGTCACACATTCGGCTGTTGAATGTTACTCATAAGTGCACTGAAACCATGGAAATGTCACACATAAGCAATCTGAAAACTTGGCAGCTATGCATAAGAAGCATGCCAATATCGTGTGACACACAGTGGCACAGTGTAGGTTGGCAGATCTGTATGTCCATAATCATATATGCCCCATTATGCTCATTTCACACATCACTCACCTTCTCCAGGAGCCAGACTTAGAATTGAGCTGTTTACTCTGTTTACTAACAAACCACACAGCCTTATTCTGAGGACAAAAGGCAGGGTCATGTTAGACCGCATGTCGGGTGTAAGCTGGAACAGCTGCGAAGGAGAGCTTAAGTTTCCCAATTCCATGATTCATTAGGAGAACGGGTCCAGATTATTGTTGTTTTGTTTCTGGTACTTATAGTATTTTTTATTCCATTATGAACTCTGGACTGCAAATATACTGCAAATGGCAAAAACTGGATCGTATGAGCTTGTTACATGCGAAATCAAGAAGCCTGAGCGCTCCTCTCTTGACTTCACAATGCATACATTCAACAATTACTGGTCTCAGAGGGATCCACGTGAGGGGAATACGTGTTTATGAAAAGTTTGGAACTCAAATACCCACTTATATTCAGAGAATCCATTAAATAAACAGCACAACACCATTGAGCCAGAATTGAATAGTCTTATGTAAAACGAGATGTGAATATTCCCATTTAACGTGGAGTTACAAACATGGAGGAATCACACGTAAGAATACACGAACACTTGCAATAGAGGCCTTTCCCACCACTCCTTCTGTAACCATATATTCATTAGAGCAACAAACATATTACCTCCGGCCTTCTACCCGAACTGTTTCTCCCAAATGCACACCTGCAACGATTTATTCAGGACCCAGCAAGCTGAGCATGTGGCCAGGCTTAAGGGGGAGGGCAGGCTGGGGAATGTAGTTCAGATCTAGTGCTGTTGAATTCACTGCACACCTGAAGTCACCTCACAGAAGACTTCGAGAGGGCACTACTATATCAAAGAGTTAATTTAAAGAGACCATCACCACCTACTGATGCGCACTGGGAAATGGATGTTTCATTTGTAAACAGTAGCATAATGCAAAATAATGGGGCAGTCTGCAGAATGTGAGTCTCCAATATCTTACAAATAGTCATATGTTTTTTGGCTGAATGGAGTGCCCTGAAGGATTGGGGCCTCCGTGCACCGCAGGGACTTTTGTTTCACCCCTATTTCTAAGAAACAGGAAAACATAGTATGTAACGATAGCTGTTAATTGGTCCCATGCCTTGAAGGTGTCCTTCAGCCAGTCCTGGTTCTTTTTTGCCAATGGTACTAAGCACACGAGGAGACCGAAAAAAAAGAGTCTTACCAGCTGGATTCTCTGGCTGCGCAGTTTGAACAGCAGCGTGGGAAGCTGTAAACTGGATTCTGCAAAGTTTAGTCATCAAAACTTGAGCTGATACACTGCGCTGAATCTAGTGCTCAGCAACCTCTTACCCCACCCTTCCCCAACTCATCACAGAGTGGGGTGGGTCAATGAGATTCCCTGAACCCACCCCATCCTGTGCTGAGTTAGGGAAAGGTGGAGTCAGTGGCATGGCTCCAAACTTGACTGACGTGAATCCCCTGGTGCTGCAGGGCTTTAGACTGAAGCGCCCGGGGCTAACTTTAATAAAACGTCCTCAAGGGGTGGAGCTCAGTCCAGGAGGCTATTGATATGCCTGTCTGATGACCTCACATACCGCAGGGATGTGAGATTGTCAGTCCGGCAGTTTGTGGATGGCAGCCTAAGAAGAAATGCTGCACATTGTGCGCATGCGTGCCATCCATCAGAGTTAGTCACTATGATAGATGGTGAGTGCTGCGTGTGTAAGAAGTTAAGTTAAGTTGTGTGTATGTGTGTGTGTGTTACGAGAGACTGTGGCCACAAGTGCTAATGCAAATGTGTGTCTCTTTTATCCCCATTACATTTTGGTTTTCAGTATTTAAGGCAGAAAAGGAAAGCAAAATAAAGACCTGGGCGGTGCTCTTACACCCACTAGGGGGAGCCGCCCCAAGTGAATTTGGAGATTAAATCCTAAATTGACTCTACTACACTAGGTCGGAGGGTTAGCACATCTGTAAGTACGATGATGTAGGGGCAGGCTGCAGGGGGAAGGTCACACCTAGATGTAGAGTCCATAGCCAAACGCGGGTGGCTACTGGTAGTAGGAATGGTATTGTGAGCGGGCAGGGCCCTCTCGGTGTCCCTGTACCAGGAGGGCTGATAAAGCATAGGAAGTCGTGTGGGGGATTAATTACACCTCGATGGACTCCAGGCGATTAAGCAATCCTTTCAGTTTGACATCCAGAATCGTTTAAATCATTTTGCCCAAACAGTCCAGCTTGCCCTCAGTACTGTCCACAGGAGGTCCACCATTGTTTGCAGAATAGCTCCCCTTAGGGCCTGGGTGGGATCTAGGATTACTTGATTTCTTGGTGTTGCCTTTTTTATGTTTGGAACTTGGAGGTTTGACTGTCTTAAGAAAATACTTAGTTCAGGGGGGCACTTGAATGAGACAAAACAGGCGATTGAGACTGTGTTCGTTGTTGAGTCCCAATATTAATGTAGAACAAAACAGGTGGGTTACTGTTCCTAAAGGGACACTATTGCTGTCCACAGAAAAAAGAAATGAGGAAAAGACAGAGGGGCAAGGTCTAGACCTCACAGATAGAGACAATCACAGATCTTGTCTCTTGTTGCCCTCACACAACCCGAGGGATGTCATGCTTCATCATTGGGCGTTGTTCCTCATGGGGCCAGCGCTGCAATGCCCTATGGGTCCCCCGAAGGGTCACTATGGCGGAGATCTTTTAGTAACGCCGTATGATGAGTGAGGGTGTGAGATTTTCCAGTCAGAAAGAGGGTTTGTGTGAGAGAGTGGGTGAGTGAGTGACTACAACTGGCTAGGGGATACCTAAAAAGGCTTTTTTATATGTGGGTTCCCCTGTCGGGCTAAAAAAAACCCGTAGGATGTTTGTTACTGGCTGGGCAATAAAGTACCCCAGTAACTCTTAGGTCGACATTTTTGGCGCCCATCAGTGGTCATAACGATCCATGGCGCTTCCTCAGGACCAGAAAAGGTGAAACTGGTGGCCTGCTATGCTAGGCCCCGCTCCTACCCCGTCACTCATGGCAAAATATTTAGGGGTCAGATTGGATAATTCCCTATCTATGAGGGACCATGTCATGGCCACCTCAGGGGCCTGCTACCACACTCTGAGTCTTTTGCGCAGAGTGTTCCAGTGGCTGCCCTTATCAGTCCGAAGAATTCTGATTCAAGCCCTGGTCATTGGCCAACTTGATTACTGCAATGCTCTTTTAGCAGTGGCAAACAAATCTCTCTTGAGTAGATTACAGATAGTCCAGAATGTTGCGGCACGTCTGGCTCTCAAAATGCTTCCCCGTACCTCCTCCCGGCCTTTGCGGAGACAGCTTTACTGGCTTTCTATTCGCCAGAGAATCAAGTTTAAACTTTGCTGCCTCGCCCATAAGGCTCTTTGCGGTGTGAGTCCTAGCTATATGGCAGATAAATTTAAATTTTACCTTCCGAGCAGACTTCTTAGATCCGAAGGTAAAGGGTTGCTTGTGGTCCCCCGCTACAGGAAATCACGAACAGGAGGCAAAACCTTTGCCTACCTTGCTCCGAAATATTGGAACACTCTGCCCGAGGACCTGCGCAAATGCCCCAGTCTTCTTCGATTCAGGAAATTCCTGAAGACTGAATTATTCCAGGACTGATTGTGCCTGACCTGTCTCTTGTCTGCTCTGCAGCGTGGAGATACCCCTACGGGGGTGATTCCGGCGCTTTATAAATTCCATACAATACAATTAAAGAAAGTGAAGAAAAAGTAACGAACCCTATTGTTAAAAGGAAAGGTGGTCCCCCTTGTGAAAACTACAAGGTGGCACCAGCTCAAATAGTAACCGCGCTTGTTGCGACCTATTAGTAAAGTTGAGATTGCTCCATAGGCTAACGCGTGTCCATCCGCACCGTAACGGGGGTTGTCGCTGGGTGCACTGTGCTCCGACACCTACCCTTACCCTTACACACGTGCCCAGTATTAAAGACCACAGAAACAACTTCTTCTGGTTGGCTTATAGGGACAGAAAGAGAGTTAGGTAAAGCATCTGCTTCATCACTAGTGGCAGCAGTGGGAGCAAGGGAAAGCCTTCTTTCTACATTCAAGATTTCTTTATTAATTTCTCCCACTACCTTTTCGGTGTATCCATCGAGCATGCTGGCCTTTTTTTAGCCTGTTGAGACCCCAGTTCTGGATTCTAACTTCCGTTTGAACATCCTTCCAGTACAAGATTGCACGCTACATGAATGAATGAATGAATGAATATAAGTTTTGTAGAGCGCAAACTTAGCCCAGGGGCATCAAGGCGCTGCGGAAAGCGATCAGAGTAAAAGGTGTCTATAGAGTAGGAAGCTTAAAGGTTAGGACAGGTGAAAAGCCAGGTCTTCAAGGACTTACGAAATAAGGAATGGGTTTCCAGAGTGGAAATTGGGGAAGGAAGGGAATTCCACATATTGGCCCCTAATAACGAGAAAGCCCTCCCCCCACCTAGCTTTCCTCACCCTGGGAACTGTTACCCGGTTCTTACTTGCAGATCTCAAGTCCTTACCGGGAAGATATCTTTGAAACATTTTGTTGATACCTTCTGACCCCCTATTGTGGATGGCCTTGTGGACCAGGCATAAAGCCTTGAACACAATTCTCCTCCCCAACGGGAGCCAGTGCAGGCTTCTAATGGTAGCTGAGACTGAATGGAATTTGGGGAGACCCATCACCAGCCTAGCGGCGGCATTCTGCACCAATTGAAGTCGATGAAGAAGTCCTTTATTTATCCCTAAATAAAGGGCATTACAATAGTCTAACCTCAAGAACACGAGGGCCACCACTGCCTGTTTCCGTGCAGAAAGGGAAAGAAAACGGAAGATCTTCCTGAGAGTCCGTATCATCCCAAAACAGGTAGAGACAGTTCTATTTATTTGTGAGCCCAAAGAAAGAGAGGAGTCCACAATGATGCCTAAATTCTTGGCACTAAGACAGGGGCGGGGGCAGGATCCAAGAGAGTCAGGCCACCAGGCGTCCAACCAGATATCCATCTTGTCTCCAAAGATTATGACCTCCGTTTTATCCCCATTAAGTCTTAAGTTGTTCTCAACCATCCATGCAGCCACCGCCCGCATGCAGTTTTTAAAATTTACTGCTGAGGCTGAGACATTCTCAGTGATGGAAATCAAAATCTGAGTGTCATCAGCGTAGGAAAGCACTTCAAGGCCAAAAGATCTTACCACAGTGGCGAGCGGGGCTACTTAGATATTAAAGAGGGTGGGACTCAATGAGGATCCCTGGGGGACTCCACAGAACAATTGTTTAGGGCCAGAAAGAAATTGGCCCATCTTAACTCTTTGCGAGCGATTCAAAAGGAACGATGAGAGCAGATTGAGTGCGGAATCCTCTATCCCAATTTCCCAGAGCCTGCCAACCAGCCTACAAGGAGAAATCGTATCGAAGGCTGCCGTCAGGTCCAGGAGAATCAGTAGGGTGGTATGACCAGCATCAACCTGTTGTCGGATGTTGTTAAAGACAACGGTTAATGCCGTCTCCGTACTGTGTTCACTCCTGAAACCATGCTGCGAGCCATCGAGCAGTTGGTATTCCTCCAAATAAGAACTGAGATGGCGGTTAAGATGTTTTTCCAGGATCTTAGCCGGAACGGGCAGCAGGGAAATGGCCGATAGTTTTTTGATTCTGTCAGGTCAAGAGAGGCCTTCTTTAACAAAGGTTTTACCACCGCCGTTTTCCATGCAGTGGGAAATTGGCCAGAGGAGATGACGGAATTGAGGATAGCGGTCAGAGGAGGTGCAATGGCCTCGCTTCCTAATTTCAGAATCTTAAGAGGACAAGATTCGAGGGGAGAGCCAGATCTAATCCCACTTAACAACAACTCGATATCCTCTTGAAGAATAGGAGGAAAGGAGCGCAAACGGCAGTCCTTCAAAGGTACTACCCGAGGATCAGATAGGGGATTAGTTTTAGTTCCCGCAGAGTTTAAGTTCTCCAAAGAGGAGTAAATGTCCTTAATTTTGGCATAGAAGAAACCTGCCATTTTATCACAGAGGTCCTGAGAGACCTCGGTATTTACACTAGTCAAAGGGGCTGAAAGGGAATGGATCATAGTAAAAAGTTCCCTAGGGGATCTAATGGATTCCGTCATCATTGAATAGTAGGAGAGCTTTTCCTCATTGATAGCTTGCTTATATTCCCTTTGCCTGATTTTATGCAGATCCCTTTCAGCTGTAGTAGGGTCCATGCGCCACTTTCTTTCCTGATGTCGGCAAACCTGTCTGAGCTTTCTCAACCTCTCAGAAAACCAGGGGGCTGAGGGGCGCTTTCTTGCCACATAGTGCTTCTTAAGAGGGGCAAGAGAATCCAAGGCTGCCGTTAACCAGTTGGTGAACTCGTCATAAACGGCATTGACATCAGCGTGAGGGGGGCAGCAATAATTGCTGAGTTTGTCAAGAAGAACCTCCTTATTAATCCCTCTGAGGTTTCTCTTCAACTCCACCCTGTTCTTAAAGTTAGGGTCATGGTGAGATACTAACGTTTCCAGGATGAAGGGGATGGCAAAATGGTCAGACCAAAAGAGAGGAATAGGGTCCATGACCTTTATCCTAGGATCATTTGAGAAAATGCCATGACATGAAACAAAGAATGCTTGCTGTCAGACCCCTACTCACAGGACAACAGTAGCGTGGAGGATGGCTCCCACTCCCGGGACAAACAACCGCTGGGCAGAATGCAGACATGGAGAGGCCATATAGAAAAGGAGAATTTGCTTACCTCAGAAGGCGGATGTTAGGTGGGTGGCCCAGCCCGGCAAAGACAGGACTGCCCTTGGCCCGGGCTTGGCCCGGACTCGTCCCAAGCTGCAGGAATGCTGGGTTGCGCTTTAGGTGCATTTGTGAGTAATGGCCGCGCCCTTTCCTTGCTTGATGCAGCACCTCGGGCGCTGAGGATTTTGGAATCAGTGGTCCCGTTCCATGGGACTAGCAGCGCTCACAGGGGTCGGATCCTTTCTCAGTTGTCCCAAGAGTCCTGCGCTGTGGAAAGGCCAGGGCGTGCATTAGGCGCATTGGTGAGTGGTGGCCCTGCCCCCTTCCTC
Organism: Calotriton arnoldi; assembly: GCA_963921515.1. NCBI lineage: Eukaryota > Metazoa > Chordata > Amphibia > Caudata > Salamandridae > Calotriton > Calotriton arnoldi. The sequence goes on from CAWUFW010007827.1 coordinate 364,164, forward strand.
GCTTGATGCAGAGCCTCCAGGTGCTGAGGATTTTGGAATTGGTGGTCCCTTTCCACGGGACTAGCAGGACTCACAGGGTTCTGGACCACCTCTCAGTTGTCCCAAAAGAATCTCCACCAGTCAGTTTGCTGCTTTCATAATGTCCTCCAGGCCAACACATAGTGATATAAATTTGGTGGTCATGACTCTGCTAAGTGGTCAATTGGTCTTGATCTATTTCCACCAGATTCATTAAAAGGAGCTAATATAGTCAAGGAGCTAATGTAGCTGGAAAAACAGGAGCAAAGTATTTTACAAAAAATATAATTAGTTGCTCTACTCACCTTAGTCTAAACTCACATACTTTGCCCTTGGAGTATTTGAAATATAGAACAACACACAGTTTAATATTATCATGGATCTCATGGCAGTTTTGGTTCACCTGGCTACAGCAAAAGTTACCACATCAGAAAAAAACTGTATTCCATCAAGGTCAAGAAATTTAAATCAGAAATCCTATGGCAAAAAAAGAAAAAGCTAAATGGACAAAATACATGAAAGTTGCTTGCAGGTCAGGTCAGCATTAGAATGCCTCAGTTCAAAAATGTTAGAACCTTGTTTATGTTCTGCAGTGATGAACAACGCGGGTCAAGAAGAATTGCCCTTCACATTCTTTTTAAAAGTTTCCTGAGTAAAGGATGATTTCCAGCTGGGGACATTTAAATAAGAAAATTACCAGTTGAAACAATCTATCTGGGAAAGCTAGTATCCTGACTTTGTATTTTGGTCCTGTTCCAAGCTAAGCTAGAGTATGCTGAGAGGCCAAGCCATGCCCCAGTAATGTGAGGTTCAGAACCTGTTCTGTGACGTGCAGGGGCATGCAAAGTATGCCCTTATAATGGGTGTCTGACTACTGTTCATGCCCTAGATGGATCACGTAAACCGGTGGTGATAGCATATGGGTTCTTGTGAATCAGTAGTGTGACTAGACCTTTCTCCCTGTGCCAGGTAGAGAAGAATCTACTAAGCCCTCTTATGTAAAGTTCTGCCATTTATGTGAACCCCTGAACCTTGTGCTGATGTTCCATGTGTGTGTTAAATGCAAATATGTGCAGTGAGTGTACAGCACGAGTATGGTAAAAGTACTCTGTATGTGGTAAAGGTCTGAGTACTGGGATCCATGGGATAATTTTTGGATGGTCCCTTGTTTAGCATGGCACAAGAGCCGGATGATACAGCTTTCCCAAATAGTGAAATGTATTGACTGTATTCCTGTGGCTAGAGCGTATAGGTCCAGACCCTGAAGTAAGGGTTGATGGAGTCACTACAGCCTTTAGAAATTCAATGAGGACTGTTGGAAAATGGCCCTCTTTAAAGGGTCAACCCAAACGTTTTGCCTTCCTCCGCCTATTTTTCTGAACTCGTTTTGTTGGCTTAGGACACGAAGCACTTTACCACTGCTAATCAGTGCTAAAGTGCATGTGCTTCTCCCCTAAACATGATGACATTAGTGATTGGCATATTTTTTGTACTGGTAAGTCCCTTGTAAATTGATATACCATATTCTCAGGGCCTGTATTTCAAATGCTACTAGTGAGCCTGTTTCATTCATTGAGCCACCCACAGAAGTAGCCTTCCAAACCTGTGTCAGGCCTGCCACTGTAGTGCCTGTGTGTGCAGTTTACTGCCACTTTGACTTGGCATTTAAAAATACTTGCCAAGCTTTAAACACCATTTTATTACATATACGTCACTCCTAAGGCAGGCCCTAAGTAGCCCTAAGGGCAGAGTGCTATATGAATAAAAGGTAAAGCATGTGCCTTTATGTTTTGCATGTCCTGGTAGAAAAAAACAGCCTATTTCGTTTTTCACTACTGTGAGGCCTACCCCTCTCATTGGCCATCATTGAAAATTCCTTAATATATTTTTAAGCTGTAATTCCTGACCAGAGAGGAGTAGCTTTTTCATGTTTGATATGTTTTGAATGGTAATGATAAATCCTCCCTACTAGTGAAGTTGAATTTGACATTATTGTTTTAGAAATGTCACTTTTAGAAAGTGGAAATTTCTCTGTATGTACTGATCTGTGTGCCTGACAACTGTCTTCAATACACGTCTGGGCTGGGCAACAGCTATACTTTGTGTATTCCCTCTAGACAGCCACAAACACAGGAAGGGGACTGAGTGTGACAGAGGACTCATCTGCGTTCATCTACATTCTGATAGCCTTCCTGGGCAGGAAGGGGGAGAGGTGGCTCACATTTGCATCTAAATAGGCTGTGTCTATGTTACAAGATGGCGTTGGACTTTATGTGAATTATAGTCCTTTAACACTGTCAATTCCCATGTCGGGATACCAATGAAATTGACATAAATACTGGCCGTTTCCGGCGCGCCTGGTTACCATCGAAAAAGGCGTCTGCCGAAATGCGTCTGGTTGCGTTTGTGAGTCCGTGAATAAATGAATTTTGGACTCGCTCCCGTGAGTGCTCTTCCTTTGTACTAAGGAGTGCGAGGTTGGAAGCAGTTATTGAAGCGGATGCACCTTCCGCTGAAAAGCACCCATTCCTGAGTGCACGTAGCCGGTGCAAAAGTCTGGAGCTACGATATATATATATATATTTATTTTTTTACTGAAAAAATCAATGGTTACAGGGACGTTATAGTTAGGCTCATATTTCACTCGTAAAAAAAACAGTGAAATTCAGCAGTTATAGTAACCTGAGCTAACTCTAACTTACGCCCCCGCAATATGCTGCTTATTACCTCATATATGACATCACTCATGACATGGTCAGTGACATCACTCATGACATCTCAAATGACATCAAAATCTTTAAAAACAACAAGCACAGGCTTCCACACATGTTTTTGTTCATGCCCCCAGGTGGGCCAGGTCATGGGGTGGGGTTAAATTGATGATAATAACAGGGGTAGGGGGCATGCATGGCCCCCCTCTCCAGGCTGATTTTGGCCCTGGGCACCGCCACCCTCTGGGGCCCGGCCATTAACTAATAGGGAGAGGGGGCCTCCCTGCCTCCCTCCTGGGCCGATTTCTGCCCCGGGACTGCCACTTCCTGGGGCCTGGCTGTTTAATATAAGGGAAGGGGGCATGCAGCCCCCCGCCCCAGGCTGCGATTGGCCCCGGGCACCGCAACCCAAGGGCCCTGCCATGGATTTGAAAGGGAGGGGGTTTGCGCGGCCCCCTTCCTGAATCATAAATGGTCCTGGGACCCCATCCCCAGGGCCAGGCTCAACTATGCCTGAGGAGCCTACCCCCTGGACATATCATTTTCCCTGCCTGCACTAGTGCGGGTAGGGAAACGTCTGTTTGCTCTCGCTTGGCAGGAACAATTTGAAGCTCCTACCAAGCGTAAGCAAACAGTTAGTCCGCTCCCTGCAGGCGGGACCAGGAAAAATGCCCCCGCCAGCTGGTAGTGGGCTTTTCATGTTTCCCTGTCAAGCGGGCAGCGAAACAGATGAAAAAATTGCTCCCACATGCAGGGAGCAAAAGTTTTTGCTGCTTCTTGCGTGCAGAATCAATGTCAGCTCCAATGGAGGCGGGGAGCCGGCAGGGACCGGTGAGGCATTGGTGCTCCCCTGCGGTCTCTGTGTAGTCTCCTCGTCTTCTCTATGTGAGGATTCATGTTATCCCAGATTTCTGGAAGAAGACGCTCAAGGAACATCACATTGCTGAAATTAAATGCACACAAGGTCACTGGAGACATTTCCTTCTGATCCGTTAGGAATTTGTAGTGCAGAATATGGACTAGATATCTAGCCAACGAGGTAGCACTTAATAATTAGCTAGGCCTGGGCAGAGCTTGCAGAGTTCTGTTAAGCAGAACTCAACAAAGTGACCAAAAAACTCCTATGCACTACGCAGAGTTCCGCGAGTGGCGGAGTGCGTTAGGTCTTGCCATTCGTGCTGATTTTTAGCGCTGGGCGTTTGTCCCCTGCTGGAAAATCAACGTGAACAGCACCAGGTTCAGTGCAAGAGGGTGCTGCTTCTTTCTGCCGCTCGAGTAGATGTTATTCCTCAAAGCGAATGGAAGGTTTACCAGCGAGAGCGATTGCAACCATCCGTGACCGCCTGTGTTGAGAACTCTTGCTGGAAGGTGGTCTAGCATTGGATTTTCCTCACTCTGCAGAGCACAAAAAACTCAGCAAACTCCACGAACGGAGCGGAGTTCACCGCCCAGGCCTATAATTAACCAGTAGAAAGTACTCCAGTTGGGTAAATTTTGTGCAAAACTTTGGATAAACGGGCAGGTGAGGTTCAGTTCTGGCCCTGATGCTCATTTCACAGAAATTAAACCTCAACAGGAAGCACTTACAAATATAAACATAGCAGGTGTCTCAGTGGAAGCTCCACATCTGTAAAGGACAAATTATCCTAATTTCTTGGGCTTGGTGAACTCAAATTAAGTGTGTTTTCTCTGCAATTCCACCTTAAAAAACAATCTGAAATCCTTGATGCAGGTGAATGCATCGCTGGTCTATCAGAGTACAATCTCTTCTGGGGTGACTGTGACGAGTGGGTTGTTTCTTGTTGTCTCCTGGTGAAAGCAGTGTATATGGTTCTCCCTTTAAATGACCTCGAGTATGCAAATGCGCAAAATCACTTGCAAGCTCTGCCCATTTGGCCCTGCTCGGTCCACCTTAATAGTAGGCAATGGTCTTCCCGCCTTTTCCCATGTTGATGGACAGCTTACCTAAAGGCCCCCTTGAGCCCGTTTCCACCAGCTGACACATTCTTGATGCGGAGAAATATGAGGACATCTCCACCAAACAAAGAAGCACTTACTTCACATAGTTAAGAGGAAGTACCCTTGTTTGGTGGAGATTCACCTCTTTGTAGTCTTGTCGAGTGCTCTAAACGAGGATTCATGTTATCACAGATTTCTGGAAGAAGACACTCAATGATCAATCACATTGCCAAAATTAAACACACACAAGGTCACTGGAGACATTTCTTTGCAATCCATTAAGCAGCTGTAGAATATGCACTAGATGTTTACCCAACAAGGTGCCACTAACTAATTAACCAGTAGAAGGTACTCCAGTTGGATAGACATTTTGTGCAAAACTTTGGACTCTTTTTAGATAAACAGGCAGGTGGCCCAGTCACTCACACAGCTACTGAAATGCCCAAACATCTACTCAGACACCCACTCACATACCCATACAGCTACTCTCACATGCACTCACAGACCCACACATCCACTTACACAGCCACTCACATACCCACAAAACTACTCACACACCAACTCACAGACCCATACAACCGCTCACATACCCACTCACACACCCATATAACAATGCTCACACCTACTCACAGACCCATTCAGCCACTCACACTACTACTCACACACCCACAAAACCACTCACATACCCTCTCATCTACCCATACAGCCACTCACACACCCACTTAGAGAAGCATACAGCCACTCACACACCCACTCACAAACCCATACAGCCACACACAAACCCACTCATGCATCCACACAGCTATACACAATCCACTCACAGACCTATACAACCACTCACACACCCACTCACTGACCCACAAAACTACTCACACACCCACTCACACACCCTCAAGACTACTCACACACTGACAGATATACCTATACAGACACTCACACACCAACTCACAGACCCATACAGCCACTCACATACCCACTCACATGCCCATATAACCACTCTCACACCTACTCACAGATCCATGCATCCACTCACACTACTACTCACACACCCACAAAACCACTCACACGCCCTCTCACCTACCCATACAGCCACTCACACACCCACTTAGAGAAGCATACAGCCACTCACACACCCACTCACAAACCCATACAGCTACTCACAAACCCACTCATGCATCGAACAGCTATCCACAATCTACTCACAGACCTATTCAACCACTCACACACCTACTCACGAACCCACAAAACTACTCACACACCCTCAAAAGTACTCATACACTGACTGATATACCTATACAGACACTCACCCATCCTCTTACGGACCCATACAGCCACTCACACACCCAGTCACCGAACCATACAGCTACTCACACACCCACTCACAGACCCATACAGCCACTCATACACCCACTCACATACTCATACAGCCACCCACACAACCACTCACTGACCTATACAGCCATTCACACACCCACAAAATAAAATAAAAAGACTTGGAAATTCACTGAAAAAAACAAAGGTTACAGGGATGTTATAGTTAGGAAATAACATTTAAAAAAACATAGAAATTCACTGAAACAAACAAAGGTTAAAGGGATGTTATAGTTAGGTTTACATTTTACATAGACAAAACCATAGATATTCAGCAGTTAACTATAACTTACGCCCCCACAATGCACTGCTTATGATCTCACATATTACATCACTCATGACATGGTCAGTGACAGCACTAATGACATCAATGAGAACATCTCAAATGACATCATTGATGACATCATCCAGCAAAGTAAACTCCAATATACTTCATAAAATACCATTTCAATTTTTTAGAAGTAAGAAGAAGACACGGGTGAGAGACGTACAGCACAGAGCTCACTTTAACCTTATCAGCTACTACATTCACTTATCACCTAAGAGACAGTTCTCAGCAGATAGTCCTGTCTCTTCTGAGCCACTACTCTAAACACTAATGACCAAAGTAATACATCTAATCATATAGGCTAGTATATTGTAAACCACAACAACACCATTCGTGAACTTGGGAAGAAGTTTTGCTGCAAATTGTAGATTTACACAAACGACTACAACATACAACCAGTAGAGATGTATTAGCGGACAGGTCACTGTGTCACAAACTACTAGTAAAATTATTCTTCATCCTGGACAATGGTGTGAGCAGAGAGGTCAGTCTGTTGTAAATATCTACTACACTGAGACATCACCCTAGATAAAGGTCTCAATGAACAGATGAATTTATTGCAATCTACTACTACAGTCATTCATCACAAGGAGAAAGGTCTATGGAAACTGGTCAGTATGTTATTAAGCAGAACTATACTCAGCTATCACTGTGGAGTTGTCTCAATGAACATCTTAAACTGTCGCAAAGCACTACCATACAGATACATCAGCAGGGGACATGTGTCAGTGTAAAGGCTAGTTTACTGATAAATAGTACACCCACTTTAAAAATGGCATTATAGATCAGATGACATATGTTAGAAATAGTACCACTAATTAGTAGTACAGAAAGAATAAAAATGCCCCCTCTGTCTGTCAGCCTTCCCTCTGTCACTGTCTCCGCTGGCCCTGCTTTTACTACAGTCCCTGTACCCGAAATTGCCTGATTGCCTTATGTGGAGGTACGCACAAGCTCCAGGTTCCCTAGACTTTTGCTATGATACCGACATGCTCCCACCCGCTCTCTGGTCATTTCTCCTCCATTCTTTGCCTGGTTCTCCTGAGGAGACCCACCCCAGTTTGCTGGTGCCGCAGGTTTAGACCCGTGGTCTACAGGCCCAGGCCCTTGAGGCCTTACTCTGGCTTAGTACCAGCAACACGGTTGACCCCTCCTTGTTCTGCCCATTTCCCTCCATGCTCCCTTCCCTCATTTCACCTACTCTATCTGTACATCTTCCGGCCCACTCCGATCCTTGTCTGAGGGGTCCACGTACCCCGCCACCTGCCTCACCCCTCCTTGTATTCTGTCCTCTCTAATTTTCCTCCCCTCTTTTACTCTTTCCTTATCTTTCTTTCTTCCTCCCCCTCCACAACCAGAGCCACCCCCACACTCGTCCCGGTGCCTACCAGCCCACAGCCTTCGGATCCCTATTGTTTAGACCGCCATCACACTATAGACCTGCAATAATGGCCGGCTCTGCACCAACTGCCCCCACCCTCTCCGTATCCTCTCGTGGAACGTTAATTGGTTAACACACTATATTAAACATAAGAAGGTACTCTAATATCTACAGTCAAAGCTGGCAGATGTGGGTCTAGTGCAGGAGACCCACCACGACAGCCCAGAGTCTGATAAACTGCATCTAGACTGGGTGGGAAAGGTGATCCACAGCAGCTGTCCAGTGGAGCGGGGAGGTGGGCCATCCTGGAAATGTGGAGTCGTGATCCTTCTCCACAAGTCACTGCCCAGCACTATTGTCAAATCCTGGTCAGACCCAGACGGCAGGAATGTTTTTGCTAAATTGATGCTCGGGGCTAGGACGCTCTGCGTTTGGTCTATATACGCTCCTATGCACGCTAAATGTTGTTATTTCTTCCAACTCAACTGCCTTCTCACCAAGATTGGGGCCTCTCACTACCAAATTGGGGGTGACTGAAACCTTGCACGGGATGCGGTGTTGGACCAAACTGGCCCCTTGGTTATGGGCAACAATACGGAGAGGGCCCTACTGGGGGACTTGCTCTCCGCTCATGGCTTGGTGGACCATTGGCACCACTACCATCCGGCGGACAGGGAGTATACTTTCCTCTCATCTGTACGTGGCACCCAGCAAAGACCCAAATACTTCCTAGTCTTGCAGAGAGTGATGGCATTCGCTAGAGTATCCCGGATACTGGAAGCCGTGTTTTCCAACCATGCTGCGGTCCTGTTATCCTTGGACTTGGGCCTTTTCTCCCCAGGCTGTAAGCCCTGGTGCCTGAATGTACAATGGTACCACACCTCCCAAGGCAAAACCCAATTGAGGGAGCATGTCTCCATATATCTGAAAGACAATAGGGGCTCATATTCTCCCATAGGGTCCTGTGGTTAGCCTCAAAAATGACAATCCACAGTCAGCTCATGCGGAATGTGGGCCTGGCGAATGCACAGAGGATAACTCGCCAGAGAGACCTGGAGAATGAGATTGCGACCCTCATGTGCCTATACACTACACGCCCCTCACCTTCTGTGCACCGCCACCTGGGAAAGGCTTGCATGGATCTCAATGAGCTTTATACATCCAAAGGCAAATACATGCTGCAACGGCTTAGAGCCCATCACTACGAGCAAGGCAAGAAGACAGGCTGACTCTTGGCTGCCCAAATGTGCCACCAAGACGCTGCTCTGGCCATCCCCACCATTCATTGCACAGGCGGTGAAGTCCTCACCCATCCCCAGGATATAGTCAATGAGTTTGCAATGTTCTACCAGGCATTATAGACCCCAGAGACGATGGCCAGCACTAAACAATTGCAGACCATCCTCGAGGGAATACAACTCCCCAACCTCAGGGATGAGGGCCGGGCCCTGTTTGACGGGGAAATCAGTATGACCGAGATAGCCCAGGCTATCTCGATGCTCCCTTACCAGAAATCCCCCATGGACTTCTTCAAGTGGGTGGGAGGTGAGGTCATTGACTCCCTTTATGCCGCCTTCCAGCAGTTGGAACATTTGGGATCCATGGGTTTAATCTCTAACAGGGCAGTGATAGTGGTCCTCCCCATACCGAGGAGGGATCCCCTCCCCTGTGGAAGCTATAGGCCCATATCCTTACTGAATGGAGATATAAAAATCCTCACCAGTGTACTGGCAACTCGCCTTCGCAATGTAATCCCATCCCAGATACCCCACACGCAGGTGGGGTTCATCCCTGGGCGCACTTCCAGGAATCACGTTTGTGTCCTCGCTCACGCCTATGGGGGGCCAGTGATTTGCCAAACGAAGCCCTGGCCCTGGCCCTATCCCTTGATGAAGAGAAGGCATTCAATAGAATCAAATGGTGGTATCTTTTCACCACCTTGCAGAGATTTGGACTCAGAGATCTGTTCATTGCCAAGGTTCGCTGGTTATATGAATGCCCCACAGCTCAGGACAACTGTGGCGGCTTCTTGTCGGACCGTTTTCTGATCCGGAGAGGAACGCACCAGGGCTGCCCGCTCTCTCCCCTTTTATTCTTGCTGGTGATGGAACCCTAGGCAGCCTCCATCCATCAATCACCTCTCCTCGCAGGGATGCCCCTTTAGGATGGGACGTCCAAGGTCTATTTATATGGGAACAGTGTCGTCCACACCCTAACGGACCTCCATCGTTCTCTACCGGCCCTGTTGGTAATCATTGATGACTTTGCAGCCCTATCAAGCTACCGTGTGAACTGGGATAAGAGTAAGGCATTAGCCCTCTCAACTATAACCACGAGAGCGGCAATCCAAGGTTATCCTTTCTGATGGATGCCATCATGCCTCAATTACCTCGGGGTCCTGGTAAACCGGGGCCTAGACTAAATGGTAGCAGACAATCTTGATCCTCTTATAACTCACATGAGATTGGACTTTGAGAAATAGTTGCACCTGGGGCTCTCCATGTGGGGTAGAGTACAGGCGGTATAGATGTTCTCGCTCCTGTGGATTATGTACACACTAGGTATACTTCCTCTCCTGGTACCATTAGCGACCTTGTGCCTTGTGGATGTGGGGATTCGTGCCTGCATGTAGGCATCCTCCTGCCCTCACGTGCATACCCTAAGCTCCTGACACACCGCTCGTGCGAGGACCTGGGCCTCCCATCAGTAGAACACTATGGCCTGGCTCTCCACCTCTCGCAAATGGCGTATATACTCCCCAAAAGGCCAGACCCGCCGCAATGGGTCAATGTGGAATGTTTGCTGCTTTCCAGCCATCACAGACTTGACCCTCTGTACAGGGACAGCACCACTCAGCCTCGCCCTGCCAATCTGAAACTACAAGTTGTGCAAAAAGCCTGTCACTGGGTGCACCGCCTCTTGGATGTGGACCCCATCTCCATGTACAGGCACCCCTGTGGGTCAATGACTGTCAACGTGTCGGTGGAAAGTCTCTCCATTGAAAACAGTATAGTGCATTCACAGCCTAGATCAAGTAGTAGATGACGGGAACCTCAAGTCCTTCGGATGACTGCATGAGGAGTTCGGCCTCCCACTCCAACAAGCGTGGTGACATCTTCAGCTGAAGCACTGCCTCTGGTGCAGCCTGGGGACCCGGCCATGGACCCTACAGACCTCACCTGTGGTGTCCCCCCTAAGAATTGGGGCCGCTTTAGGGTACGGATGTTGGAGTTCTGTGAATTCACTGCTCACTATCTATTTTTGCACCCTATCCTCACTAACCTCCGTGCCAAATGGTAATCCCGATTACAGATGGAATTGGAGGAGGAAGACTGGGCAGACATCCTGGAGGCTCTTGACAAGGGCACATGGGTGGCCGTCTGAAATTTTGTCTCTTCAGCACATTGCCCGAGTGGCACTGGACTCCAGCGAAGCTGCACAGGAAATGTATGCTACCTCATGCAACTTGTTGACAGTGCACGGCCACCCGCTGTGACCTTGTGCACATTCTCTATGAATGTCCATTGATTCAGCCCTTTTGAGTGGCAGTTGGGACTGTGCTGGGGGAATCCCTGCCACCCAGGACCCCTCTACCCTACTCACTGTTACTCCTGCATGACATGGGGGACTCCCCGGACCTCTCCCGACCCTAATGCCGCCTCCTTCACATGGCCCTGGCGACAGCCAAAATTTGTATCCTCTGCCAATGACGCTCCTTCACGGGAGGACTGGATAGTGGCAATGATTCAGATGGCAGCCCATGAATGCATCATTTATAATCTTCAAGATCAGACCAAGATATTTATGCAGACGTGGGTGCCTTTTGTCCGCATCACTTCATAAGGCATCTGGCAGCTTGTGTCGTCGAACCCAGGTGGCTGTACCGAAGGGATAACAGGTCCACCCTCTTGTCCCCCATCCCCCTACCCCTTCCTCCAATGGCGCACTCTCTCCCTACTCTCCCTCATTTCTGGTCTCTTGTTTCCCCCTTCCCTTTTCTTTTTCTTTTTTTCCTCGCCCTTTTCTTTTTTCTTCTTTACCTCCCTCCTCATATCTCTTGCTTTTACTCTGTCACTCCCTCTCTTTTCCTCATTCTCTTCTCCCTTCCCAACCTCGGACATGTGTTTTCACGACATGGGCCTGCCCTGTCCTGCAGATTCACACACTGCCTTCTCCTTCTCCTATGACCGCTTTCTGCCAATGCCACGGGATGTATTCCCCCCTTGCCATGCCTGCCACTACATCCCCCACCCACCCTGGGAATTCACATCCTACCTGCCGGGTGTTTTTCTTGCAGCGCTCCTCCTGGCAGAATAGTTAGGTTCGCTCCTCTTTATTACCGCTGTTTGTCATCTCTAAGGTTACTGACTGTACTGCATGCAATGTGCGATTCCCCCCTCAACTTCCCTTCCCCCGCTCCTTATTTTGCATTTTTGTACTCTACACTGTACCCTTGACTCATTGTTCTGATTTTCAATAAAGAATTACAATACAAAAAATAAACACTTACTTGCACTGGATGATGTCATCAGTGATGTCATTTGAGATGTCATCAGTGATGTCACTGACTATGTCATGAGTGATGTAATATGTGAGGCCATAAGCAGTGCATTGCGGGAGCGAAAGTTATAGTTAGCTTAGGTAACCATAATTGCTGAATTTTTATGGTTTTGTGTATGTAAAATCTTAACCTAACTATAATGTCCCTTTAACCTTTGTTTTTTCCAGTGAATATATATATATATGTATGTGTAAATATATATATATATATATATATATATATATATATATTATCTACTGGCGGTCGCCAGTAGATAGTTATAGGTAGGACCTATTTTCCATAGGAAATCCGCAACATTCTATTTGAAATAACGTTGGCGCCGGTTGACGAATCTTCGCGAAAGTTTCAAACTTGTTGGGGCGCTCCGGTCCGCTCCTATCCTGAAAGTCTCGGGGTGATTCGTCAAGCAAGGGCCGAGAAAAAAGGGGGGTCCCAAAACGCATTTTCCCCATTCATTTTTCCATAGGAACCTTTAGTCGCAGCTACAGCCCGAACTGCTGAACGGAATTACACCAAATTTGGCAAAGAGGTAGCCCTTGGTTCAGTGTCGTGCCTTTTGCTTAAATGGTGTAAATCCGTTCAGTAGTTCCTGAGAAAATCAAAAGTAAAGTCACATATATATCTATGGCCGAGTAGGGTCTGCGTACCCTCCCGATCACGAGCTGCATGCTAATTGGCTGTGAAGTGGCTGTCAACACTCCAAATCAGGAAGTGTTGGCAGCCATTTTGTCCCTCGGTTACAAGTGCGCAAATCGCAAAAAGGGGGCAGGGTAGAAACACCCTGACCCCCTAGGTCTGCTCAGGGGGTCCCACAAGGACCCCCTGGGCAGAAAAAAGCATTTTTTTAATTTAAAAAACGGCGGGATGCGCTTAGGGTGCGCGGACCCCGCCGATTAAAAAAAAAACACACAAGAAACAAGTGCGCAAAACGCACAAAGGGGGCAGGGTAGAAACACCCTGACCCCCTAGGTCTGCTCAGTGGGTCCCACAAGGACCCCCTGGGCAGAAAAAAGCATTTTTTTTTTTTTTTAATCGGCGGGATGCGCGGATCCCGCCGATAAAAAAAAAAAATCAAAGCGCGGTCTCCTGCGCTTTGATGCTAATTTGCCCCCGGGTGGCCCTAGTCCCGGGGGCATGCGGGGTGGGTTTAGCTTTTATGGGGGGGCCTCTAAGGCCCCCCAAGCCCCGGGGACCGCCACCCCCCGGGGCTTTAAATAAAAAATGGTGCGGGAGGGCTCTCAGCCCTCCCGCCACCCCCGGGCTTCTTTTTTAAAAATGTTATGACCTGTGTGGGGGGCTCCAGTCCCCCACACGCCCGGGACCGCCACCTCCCCGGGCACTAACAAATTTAAAATGGGGGTCCGTTTTGGACCCCGAAGCCCCGGGGACCACCACCTCCCTGGGGCTGTGCAATTCAAGGGAGGGGGCCGCGCGGCCCCCTCCTGGAGCCTGTGATGGCCCTGGGAACCGCCACCCCCAGGGCCGGCTCCTGCAGTGTCCCGGGGTGCCTACCCCGGGACACTGTAGTTTGCTATGGCAGGACGGAGCCTTGCGGCTCCCGTCCCTGCCATAGCAAATTGCTTTGGTTTTGGAAGAGAGAGCAGGAAACCTGCTCTCTCTTCCAAAACCAAAGATGATTGCTTTTCACACGGGAGCTGCATCTTAGCAGCTCCCCATGTGGAAAAGTAATGACGGCTCCCAGGGGAGCCGGCGGGACCGTGGGGGGATTGGGGACCCCCCCACAGTCCCCAACGGAGAGGGCCAGCCCCGGGGGATGGGGTCCCCAGGGCAAGTAGTGGCCTGGGATGGGGCCACGCGGCCCCCTCCCAAAAAATAAATAAAAAAATAAATAAAGGCCTGCCCCGGGGGATGGGGTCCCCGGGCAAAAGGAGGCCTGAGGAGGGGGGCCACGCAGCCCCCCTCCATGAAAATAAATAAATAAATAAGGTGGCAATGACCTGGGGGATGGGGTCCCCGGGTTGAAATTGGCCACGGGAGGGGGGCCCACGCGGTCCCCTTCCCGTACCTTTTTTTTAAAAAATAAATAAAAGGGGGTCAGGCCCTAGGGGATGGGGTCCCCAGGGCCCAAAATAATTACAAAGAAGGGGGGCCACACAGCCCCCTTTTAAAAAAAAAATCCCCCCCCAAAAATCCGGCATGGCGCCGGAGGCCACGCCCCCGTCTTCTCAGCACTCTGCAAATGCGCCCCCTGGCGCGTTTGCAGAGGGGGAACTAATTCCCCTTGAATACTGGGGGTCCCTGGGGCCAACTAGCCCACCAGGAACCTCCAGTATGCGCTAGGGGCTGCGTTGCAGAGAGGTGTTCTGAGGCCACGCCCCTTTTACACCTCTCTGCAACGCAGCTCTGTGGCGCTTAATGGAGGTAGCTGGTGGGCTAGTTGCACCCCAGGGACCCTCAGGATTCAAGGGAGTTAATCCCCGACTTAAAATGCGCCACGGGGTGCGTTTGCACAGTGGTGAAGGGAGGGGCGGGGCCTGAGGTGACATGTGTGCAAACAGACCCCGTGGCACGTTTTAAGATGGGGAATTAAATCCCCTTCAATCCTGGGGGTCCCTGGGGGCCAACTAGCCCACCAGGTACCTCCAGTAAGCGCCACGGAGCTGCGTTGCAGAGTGTTGTAAAAAGGGCATGGCCTCTGAACACCTCTCTGCAATGCAGCTCCTCGCGCCACGGGAGGGGGCCACGCAGCCCCCTTCCCGGTTAATTAAAAAAAAAAAAAAAAAAAGGGGTAAGGCCCTGGGGGATGGGGTCCCCAGGGCCCAAAAATAGGAAAAAGAAAGGGGGCCACACAGCCCCCTTCGAAAAAAAAAAAAAAGATCGGGCCGCAGGCCCCGCCCCTTCCTTTACCACTCTGCAAACGTGCTCCCTGGCGTGTTTGCAGAGGGGAATGAATTCCCTTGAATACTGGGGTCCCTGGGGCCAACTAGCCCACCAGGAACCTCCAGTATGCGCCAGGGGCTGCGTTGCAGAGAGGTGTACAGAGGCCACGCTCCTTTTACACCTCTCTGCAACGCAGCTCTGTGGCGCTTACTGGAGGTACCTGGTGGGATAGTTGGACCCCAGGGACCCTCAGGATTCAAGGGACTTAATCCCCAACTTAAAACGCGCCACGGAGCGCGTTTGCACAGTGGTGAAGGGAGGGGGCGGGGTTTCAGGTGACATGTGTGCAAACAGGCCCCGTGGCATGTTTTAAGATGGGGAATTAAATCCTCTTCAATCCTGAGGGTCCCTGGGGGCCAACTAGCCCACCAGGTACCTCCAGTAAGCGCCACGGAGCTGCGTTGCAGAGTGCAATGCAGCTCTCTGGCGCATACTGGAGGTACCTGGTGGGCTAGTTGGCCCCTAGGGACCCTCGGGATTGAGGAGGAATTAATTCTCCAACTTAAAACGCGACACAGGGCGTGTTTGCAGACATGTATCCTCAGGCCCCACCCCCTTTATTCACCATTGTGCAAATATTCCTCTAAAATCAGCCGAACTACGAATTCCGATTTACTCACCTGTTATCAGGAGAGACCTCAGTGCTGCATCTTTGAACCCAGTACTGATCCTGAAAAGTAATATTAACCGTACTTACCAGTAACTTGAATTTCCTTCCATAGGATATCATTGCCTGCTTTTTGCTGAAAAAGTTTCTAAGTGTCGATTTTTGAAACTTACAAATATTCCTCTAAAATCAGCAGAACTACGAATTCCGATTTACTCACCTGTTATCAGGAGAGAACCCAGTGCTGCATCTTTGAGCCCAGCACTGACCTTGAAAAGTAATTCTAACCGTACTTACCAGTAACTTGAATTTCCTTCCATAGGCTAACATTGACTGGTTTCACTTGGGAATTCTTCTAAGTGTAGAGTTTTGGAACTTTATAATATTCCTCTAAAATCAGCAGAAATACGAATTCCGATTTACTCACCTGTTATCAGGAGAGACCTCAGTGCTGCACCTTTGAGCCCAGCACTGACCCTGAAAAGTAATTCTAACCGTACTTTACCAGTAACTTGAATTTCCTTCCATAGGCTAACATTGACTGGTTTCACTTGGAAATTCTTCGAAGTGTGGAGTTTTGGAACTTTATAATATTCCTCTAAAATCAGCCGAACTACGAATTCCGATTTACTCACCTGTTATCAGGAGAGAACCCAGTGCTGCATCTTTTAGCCCAGCACTGACCCTGAAAAGTAATTCTAACCGTATTTACCAGTAACTTGTATTTCCTTCCATAGGAATCCATTGTCTGGTTTTAAGCAGAAAAGTTTCAAAGTGTCGATTTTCACAAACTACAAATATTCCTTAAAAATCGCCTGTGTGACTTAAACGCATTCTTTCAACTGTTTACAGGAGATGCACCAGTGCTGGATCCAGGATCCACCACTGAGTAAGAAAAAGTAACGATAACACTACTTACCTGCTAAGTGAATTTCCTCCCATAGGATAACATTGGTGATTCTATGTGAAAAAGTTTCTAAGTGTCAACTTTTAAAATACAATAATATTCCTTAAAAATCACTACTGTAACCAAAACGCTTTTACTCAACTGTTTACAGGAGATGTCCCAGGACTGAATCTAGGATCCAGTCCTGTGGTTAGAAAAGTAATCCATAAAGTAACTAATTGCATTTAACTAGAAATTCACATTGAGCTCAATGTTGCATTGTGTTTGAAATTGTGTTGCCCATTGCAACAACTGTAACTACTGTACTTAAAAGTCTGTTGCCTATTTGCAAAGTATTTAAACTAAAGTAATTCATTTTGAGAAAGTATATTTTGTAATGTAATGTATAATGTAATTACAATGTAATTTAAAAAATAAAATATCTAAAAATAAATAGTTTAAAAAAATGTTGTAAATCAGTATCAAATAATAAATATAACAATTAATACATTTAAAAATTGTCATTTACAAAACCTTTGAAATTCACTGAAAAAACCATAGGTTTCAGACACGTTATAGTTAGGAATTAGCATTTAAAAACCTTTGAAATTCACTGCAAAAACCATAGGTTTCAGACATGTTATAGTTAGGAATTAGCATTTAAAAACCTTTGAAATTCACTGAAAAAACCATAGGTTTTAGGCACGTTATAGTTAGAAATTAGCATTTAAAAAACCTTACAAATTCACAGAAAAAAGCATAGGTTTTAGGGACAGTTATAGTTAGTTGGACATTGCACTCGTACAAAACCCGTGAAATTCCCCCGTTATAGTTAGTTCAGGTAACTATAACTCGCGCCCGTAATGCACTGCTGATGACGTCACATATTACATCACTCATGACATGGTCAGTGACATCACTGATGACATCACTGATGACATCTCAAATGACATCACTGATGACATCACTGATGACATCATCCATGTGATAATTTGATGCATCTTCTCACACCCTAATATAACTTTTGATACACCCACTGTAAATTACAGACTGCCATTGTCAAAACCATAGACACTCCAACACCAATTACTATATACACACTCACTGATTCTTAGGTCTACACACACACACATCTACTCACTCACCCGTACAGTCACTCATACTTATAGTCACTCAGTACAGGACTATTATATGCACTCATACACCTATATAAACACTCACACACCGCCACTCATCCATAGAGGTACTCACACACCTAGTCAGTCATGCAAAAAATTAAGCACACACCCATTTACTCACCTATACAGTTATACACACACCAGCTCACTTACTCATACAAATACTAGCACATTCTTACGCTCTTATACAATCTCTGATACAAGCACACACTCATCCATACAGTCACTCTCACAATCACACACTCTCGCTTATAGCTATTTATATACTCCAACACACATATATACTGCCTTTCACATATGTAGTTACTCACACATGTACCACTGGGACATACATTCACTCACTAACACACTCTTACACACACTTACCCACCCATACAGTCTATCACAGATGCACTCTTGAAACCATCCACCCAGTGAATCACCCACTCACACATCTATGCACAGAGTCGCACACACCCCACCCACACAAACACTCAGGCACCCATACAGATACTCAGACAACCAATTGATGCAGCGTTTACTCAGAAATTATCACCAACCCAGGGTCCGGGTCACTCCGGTGGGGCCCATAACACCGAAGTACACACACCCTGTCACACACACCCCCAGACCCTTGCTAATAATCCTACAATGGGTTGCATGAATTATTTCCTATCACGGGATACCTTTAAGCACAGATTTTTACACCAACATTTGTTTTCATCACCTAATTTTACTAACTAATCTATGCATCAATGTACTCCCGCCAATTAGGTCGATGGACCAATTAGTTGGGCAAGTTGATGGTGATTGTCAAGACCAGCTTAACCTCACTACAACAATACATTGATTTGCATAATTAATTGACTCTAAAAGAATCACAAACACCTGAAATCATTTAAAAGATTTTATGTAATTAATTTGCATAAAGAAAATTATCATTTATTCTCTCACTATTAATTCTCACTGAGCATTGCCATTTATTCAGGAAATAAATCAAGAAACTGTTTAATAAAAGTCATGAAGAGAAAATGTAAGTTTGCATTCATTTCATTATTCTTAAAAATGGTTAAAAATCAATCCTTGGTCATGTAACTGACAGAGGGTTCCAAAAATGAAAGATCAGTGAACCATAATTAAAAACATGCATTTAATTCTAAAGATTTCCTACACTAAAAACCTTCCTAACCAACACTAAAACCCCAACTTTCTTATTAACCCTGGCCTCCTAGACGCATCTCTCACCCAGGCTAGTGTCCCGCAACGATCTCCAACCTACAGGGGTCATCAGTGCGCATTCTGGCATGGTTTCAAGCTCCCAGCATCTCTGCAAACAGCTTCTCTGACAGACAGCATCTCTCCAACCAGCTTCTCTCTAAAAACCCTTAATTTTGGTCTGATATTTATACTGTGTTTGCTGGCTCTCTACCCACAAATGTTTCAACTCTTGCCGTTTCCCTTGCTCTGATTGGTCATGAAAATGCATTTCTTAGCTCTCAGGATGTCCGTGAATGACAATGTATTTCTCTGCTTCCAGGATGTCCGTGAATAACTTTGTATTTCTCTGCTCCCAGGATGTCCGTGAATAACTTTGTTTGACAAGCTGATAGATACAAATTCAATTGTCCCATAGTTCATTAGCAGGCATTCAAATGTTCATTGGCAGGGATTCAACTGTTTATTTTCAGCTGTTTCCACGTGGTCATTCTTTGGCAGGCATTCAACTGTTCTCGTGCTATCATTCTGGCTCTCAGCCACTCGCCGGCATTCATACAAATGGCCTCGAACATAGTCAGCTGGAGTTGCAAAGTTCAGTGGAGCACAAGGCATGCGCGAGGTTCTTCCAGCCAGATGATGCAAGCATTCTCTACTGCGCAGAACCGGGAAAACGAAGCCATCTTGAAACTAGCCACCAGCCAAAACTACGATAAACACAAAGAAAATGTGAATACACAGAAAATAAGTGTTTTCTGTCCCCCACCCACCAGTACTAATATTTATCCCCTAAAACTGTTACCTAGCGGAAAAGCATCACACTGCAAGCCATTAAAATAAAGCAAAAGCAGCATGTAATGCACAATGTACACTACAGCATAGACATGCACTATTACACTACTTAAATGCGCAAAATAGATAAAACATGCGTTTTACACCATTAATTAATATGTTAATCAAACCTGTTAATGCAGAGCATTTCCCACATGTAATGTGTGTGTTTGGTTAATACACAGCAATCAAAATTAATATATTACTTTGTTATGGGGTGATTGGTCTGAACGGGGTACACACAAAATCTTCTGTACTTCGCTCCATCACAATCAATAACTCATATAGACACTCATGTAGCTATTCACAAACCCATGCAGCCACTTACACAGCAACAGACAGACAGATACAGACATTCACCCAGTTTAGTCACTAACCCATGCATTCAATAAGATACGTTTAATCACTCACTTATAGAGTTAGTCACGCACCTACTAAATCACCCATTCAGACACTTATACACCCACTCATTCTTCAATACGCCTTTCCCTATATATATTAAACATATTTAAACTTTACAGAAACACACAGTCACTGGATGATGTCATCAGTGATGTCATTTGAGATGTCATCAGTGATGTCATCAGTGATGTCACTGACCATGTCATGAGTGATGTAATATGTGACGTCATCAGCAGTGCATTGCGGGGCGTGAGTTATAGTTACCTGAACTAACTATAACGGGGGAATTTCACGGGTTTTGTACGAGTGCAATGTCCAACTAACTATAACTGTCCCTAAAACCTATGGTTTTTTCAGTGAATATATATTTATATATATATATGTATGTGTATATATATATATATGTGTGTGTGTATATATATATATATATATATATTCACTGAAAAAACCATAGGTTTCAGGCACGTTATAGTTAGAAATTAGCATTTAAAAAACCTTAGAAATTCACTGAAAAAAGCATAGGTTTTAGGGACAGTATCTTACTGAATGCATGGGTTAGTGACTAAACTGGGTGAATGTCTGGGTGACTAAACTGGGTGAATGTCTGTATCCGTCTGTCTGTTGCTGTGTAAGTGGCTGCATGGGTTTGTGAATAGCTACATGAGTGTCTATATGAGTTATTGAATGGTTGTCTAAGTATCTGTATGTGTGCCTGAGTGTTTGTGTGGGTGGGGTGTGTGCGACTCTGTGCATAGATGTGTGAGTGGGTGATTCACTGGGTGGATGATTTCAAGAGTGCATCTGTGATAGACTGTATGGGTGGGTAAGTGTATGTAAGAGTGTGTTAGTGAGTGAATGTATGTCCCAGTGGTACATGTGTGAGTAACTACATATGTGAAAGGCAGTATATATGTGTGTTGGAGTATATAAATAGCTATAAGCGAGAGTGTGTGATTGTGAGAGTGACTGTATGGATGAGTGTGTGCTTGTATCAGAGATTGTATAAGAGCGTAAGAATGTGCTAGTATTTGTATGAGTAAGTGAGCTGGTGTGTGTATAACTGTATAGGTGAGTAAATGGGTGTGTGCTTAATTTTTTGCATGACTGACTAGGTGTGTGAGTACCTCTATGGATGAGTGGCGGTGTGTGAGTGTTTATATAGGTGTATGAGTGCATATAATAGTCCTGTACTGAGTGACTATAAGTATGAGTGATTGTATGGGTGAGTGAGTAGATGTGTGTGTGTAGACCTAAGAATCAGTGAGTGTGTATATAGTAATTGGTGTTGGAGTGTCTATGGTTTTGACAATGGCAGTCTGTAATTTACAGTGGGTGTATCAAAAGTTATATTAGGGTGTGAGAAGATGCATCAAATTATCTTATGGATGATGTCATCAGTGATGTCACTGACCATGTCATGAGTGATGTAATATGTGACGTCATCAGCAGTGCATTGCGGGGGCGCGAGTTATAGTTACCTGAACTAACTATAACGGGGGAATTTCACGGGTTTTGTAGGAGTGCAATGTCCAACTAACTATAACTGTCCCTAAAACCTATGGTTTTTGAGTGAATATATATATATATATATATATATTACACTAAACACCATTTGTGTCTTTGTGTCCCTACAACTTAACTCACTAGGCCTATAACCTACTCACCCTGAAACCTAAAACTCCTTATTAATCCTTTATCTCACTCATCACTGAAACCTAAAAAAATACTTACTACCCCTTTCTCCCATGCATCCCTGAAACTTAAAACCTCCTTACTGCTTGTTAACGCACCCATACTAAAAAACAAAAACCTCTTACTACCCCTATAGTGCACCCATCCCTGAAACCTAAAAAACCCTTATTTCCCTTGTAGTCACCCATCCCTGAAACCTACAAAAACACACTTGCTCCCCCTACACACCACTCACACACCTTTAAATGCTTGTTACTGTAATGCTTTGCTACTTACCGTGTTGTAGTGGTAAATGTGTTGTTATAAATGTATTATAGTGGCCCCTCGTAGTATATGTGTGTTAACAGTGCAAAACTGCTTAAAGGCCTGGTGCTGATGCTTCCCAACTATATATACTTTATCATTCTTTGACATTTTTCTTCAGCATAAGTTGCCACAGCTGTGACATCAGTCCTTGGACACACTGTCATACCTCTGAAGTTTCTAATGAATCTTTTCTGCAGCTGCTGCATCAAAGCACACATGTTCACAGCCAGCTTTAACACCTATGTTTTGTAATCTTCTTATCTCTTTCTCAGGGACAAAAATATTAGTTTCTGTGATTAGATTCAACACTACAGGTAAACATAAATGTATATAAGCAATAAAGCTCCGTTTTCAGAATATCAGTACTATTACACACTCGCATAATCATTTTAATTGATAAACCATTTTTAGTCATCTGAATCCAAAGAGAAAACAAAAGAATAAAATCAATTCTTCTGCGTTTTAAAATTATTGTCATATTTGGACCACAAACAATAAACCTAACACTTTGTCAAAAAATAAGTTTTACATATAGTGTTTAGCTTTGTTACTAACATCAATCAATACGTAGACCATTTTAAACAATGCTTTAAGGATTTTTAAGAATTATAAAGCCAGTGACATAGTATGACAATATACTGGTGTACTCATCCGGTGACGGAGCACAGTATCTGGCACAAGCATCAGAACTGGCTTGCCCTTAAGTTGGATTGCCAGCATGTTCCAAGTGGTCCTGTGGAATGACCCAGGGAATACAGTGCAGGGAGGGCCTAGGATTGGGCTGTAGGTACAGCAGTCTCCTGCTCCAAGTCTGCAAACATGTCTTGCCACTACCGTTTCCCTAGAGATACAGAAGATAGCAATCCTGTGACTATAGAAACTTTCTCCTCCTGACAGCAAGGCAACAAGCACATTCACTGACATAGAGATAAATTGGTTTGGCTGTGGCTTGCCTTCTTAAATGACCTCGCTGTGTTTGATTTGTTGATGGTATTCTGAGGTTCAACTGATGATGGGCGAGGAGGAGTCATCTTTGTTGATTGTCCCAACCCCTTGCAATGGCAGATGTGTTGAATGGGCATGTATGTACCCTTGTAGTTATATGTGTAGTCCACATTGTTTCAAGTAAATATTTTCTGTCTATGATATATGCTGTGCTTCTGCGTATCTGTCGCGATTTAAAATATTTTGCTACCATTGTAGGTGTACTCATGTAGTGGATGTAATATAGTTGGATTTCCGTTTTTTATGTTGTGCTGATTGTGTTATACCCTTCCTCCTTCTTTCTATGTGAGTTCCTTTGAAGACATGACACACTCATGTGGCATGTATGATGCATGTATGATGTGTGACTTATCCCAAAGCTTGGCTGAAGAAGATTTGAGTTTGTTTGGAGTGTACTACTACTGAAGTTGGTGTGGGTGAATCTTTGGTGAATTCCTACTGACTTACCCTATGTAGTTGTGTCTTTGTATGTGCATGTGCTTCCTGGAGCTCTCCTTAATTTTCCCTTTACACCTCTCATTTTTAGTAGATAGTCTCAATTTTCAGTGACTCCCTCTTGCCACTCCCGCATTTACATCAGAAAGGCATACCTACGTATATGGAGTTCGCAGCACTTGTGGTGAAAAACGCTGTACATAAGAGAAAGGCATAGGCAGAGATCTCTGCCAGTGTTTTGGTGAATTGCATCTGTAAATATGTGAAATTGTACTATAGGAGTATTACTTTACACAAAAATGCCTTTATTATTAGCCTCAATGGGTGAATTATCAACAGCGCGTTTCAAGCTCATCATTAGGAAGCATTAATTTGATTACACTGGAAAATCTCCATAGCTTTCACTCGCTTCTTCGTACCATTAATTAAGAAATTATATTTTC
Organism: Calotriton arnoldi; assembly: GCA_963921515.1. Lineage (NCBI taxonomy): Eukaryota > Metazoa > Chordata > Amphibia > Caudata > Salamandridae > Calotriton > Calotriton arnoldi. Next base: position 388,373 of record CAWUFW010007827.1, read on the forward strand.
TCTTTTCCATCCGGATGCCATTCCACCACCCACTCCCCTCATGAGGGGTCCCACAAAGGGGAGAGAGCTTTGAAGGCTTCCTGAACATAGCAATATGGGAAGCTTCCTTTGAACCAAATTGTGAGATGTCATTAAGCAACAAATTATAAGAGGAGGGGAATAGAGAGAGAGTAATGGAGGTTATTTGGAGTGGGGGTTTTAAACAATACCTTAGAAGCTGAGGATTTTAAAAAGCTGGTGGGAGGAACGTGCCTTTGTCTTAGAGTGAGAGGTAATATTATTTTTAATGTGATACTCCAATTTACTTGAATGACAATCAGGGCTTATATTCTGTAGGCAATTGGGTTAGCTACTGGCCTATCTAGGAAGAAGGAACCACATATTCTAAATTTATACACAAAGAGTGTGTGAAAACGTATAGAGAATTCTTCTTCTTATACTTAGCTGTAGAATGATGAACATGTGTATTATAAACATCATCTGTGATCTTGCAGACCATCCTTAAGGTACTTTCGGCATCTAATGGCTTTCATTTTTGCCATTGAAGAAATCAACAACAATAAAGCCATTTTACCCAACGTCACTCTTGGATTTCATATCTATGACCCTTGTGTTATTGTTGGTGCTGCGTGGGAGAGCCTTCTGAGAATAATGACTGGACATGTAAATGAGAATATGGTGCCTAATTACAGCTGCCGCAGGAGAGGAGAAGTTGAGGCTATTGTTGGACACCTGCTTTCATCATCCACGTATACCATAGCACTTCTGACCAGTGTCTACAGACTTCCACAGGTAGGAGCAAGAACATATCTGATTGTGACCAAAATAGATCATATTTTGCAAAATATGATATGAAGACTGGCAGTGTGCATCAGTTTATAGTGTGTATTGACCTCAGACAAGTGGTAAAAAATGGGGTGAAGGGTGAAGAACTGAAACAACTTTCATCACTCTACAAATTTCACTTACATATCACATTTAGAAATACACAGGGGTATCACAGAGCATGCAATACATTTCAGAGCTTTTGAGGTAATTGTATCCATCACACCACAGACCAAGGCAATCACAGGCCATGGTCCAGTATCTGTTCCCTTTTCAGTGTGTCCTGCATTTGTTCAGAATGGGCCCCACGCTCAGGGAATGCAGAATATTAGTGAGTAAAAGAGATGTATCACCAGATGGATAATGCACTTTTGTCAACAAATCAAATCAACTCACCATTAAAGAAATCTCCAACATCTCTTCCAACATCAACTCTATGCGAATAATCTTTAGCGACTGTTATAATGTAGTCCTAACCCCACCTCTCTTTCTAGTTCCTTCTCGCCAAAATCCTTTTTCCAAAATCCCCTCCCTTCTTTGAATCATATTAGCATGTTAGAATGTCAAGATGGTATCATTCTGTCTCTTGAAGTTTGGTTTCAGACTGGGACTTTGTGATGTTCTGCATTGCCAAATAAACCATTCCTTAAAGGCGTCCTACAGCGTATCTTGACATTATAACACTAGTGATACAAAAAATGTGAGAACATTAAACTGAGGAGAGGCAACTAACAACACCATAGCCCTTCATTAGCACCTCTGGTAGGGATGCATGGTCAACGTGCTGTTTGAGCCACAACGCAAGTGTTCTGTCTGTACTAATGCAGCTTTTCAACTATGCAAGCTTGATAATAAAAAAAATTCTACATGACGGGCCTTTCCCCAGTAACCTGTTTTAACTGAACACCCTCCCCCCATCTTGGTGGGAAGACTCGCAGTCGCAATTGTATGAGCTTGCAAAGCTCATACCTCACTGTGGCTTAACTGTACAGGTATCTCTTTTCACACAAGGAAGCAGTACGGTACTCAGCATTTTCTAGGCTGTGTTTTATGGCGATTTGCCATTTTATGGAGAATCAGCATTGACGCCATAATTTTCCTTCAGCCCTATGTGACAGGCCGCCATGCACAGCCCTCTGATGATGCTCTTCATAACGCTTTATTCACCAGGCGAGTGGTGACGTTTATTTATGCAGCGTGGCTGTGGGATTCTTCCGAGAGCGGAGTTTACTTTTTTAGGTCGAGCTAGACTGCACAACTGTCTCTTCAAGACCTGCTGTAATCAGTCTGTGTGCATCAAGTCCATCCCCTTTTTTGCCATTGCTTTTCATTTGTCTATGTCAGTGTCCTTTAAAAATCCTTGCTTGCTAGTGGTCAGTCCAGCCTCTTTGTCCCTCCTTTCTCGCTTCTGTTCCTCCCACAGAGCAGTGGCTTAGTACTGTCTCATTCCGCTATGGTTCTTTATCTGTTCTCTGGGGGGACTCTTTTTTTTCTTGGTTTCCTGCTCTTTTAATGTTTGTCTATGTTCAGCTTCAGTGCCCTAGCTTCTTACATTTAAATATAGCATTCTTCCTCCCACCCCTCTTAACACCCCAGTTGTGGTACTGCTGCCCCCCTACCCTGCCTCCCACTGGGTTGCTTTTTAATATTTGTTGACATTATCTATCAGCGCTGCACCCGTTTCACAAGCGCCATGCTGGTTTTGCTTTCCTTGTCGTTTCTCTTCTCGCGCTCCTCAACCCCACTCTCTCTACTGTCCCTCCCCCCTCCCTTCCAATCATTCATGAGGCTCTCCCAGGCAGTTCCACACGATTAATTCCGAAAGCTTGTTTCTTCTTATTCTTATTTGCGGCGCCGAAGCTCTCCCCAACGCAGAGAATTCCCTCACAAACCCTCAGGACAGACACAGGCAAGTAGTGTCTCAGGGTAAACCAGGACAAAGCTTGAAACCTGGTAGGGAAACAGCCCTTGGAGCTCTATGAAGAACGTGTTTGAGCAGACAGCAGCACAGCCACTTAAAGCCTTTGATAACAGTCACCATTTACAACTTAGTTCTCTGGGCTCTCAAAGATTGGGCTAATTAGTTACGGGCGGGTGCAATATGGTGGCGATTTCAGGCAATGGGAGGGCATAAACACAAGGGCAGAGGCTTTGAAGTTCAAATTAGGAAGGGGTGGAGGGGTGCGACTCAGCTAACTGGGAGAAGGGAGAAACATGACTACACTGCTGAGTTTAATGTATCAGCAAGCGTGGTGGCCTGGCAGGAGTCTTATTCCCTCCCCCCGACATCCAATGGTACTAGAGGGCATTCTTTTCCAGTGGAGGCACTGAATTCTGAACTAGGGGCTTCTTTGAGTCTCAGATCCAACCTTTCGTTAGTGGGTAGCCCAGGCGTGTATACGTGATACGGAAACAACAAAATGAGAAGTGAACACCTCACTCCAGCGCACTCATTACTTTCATACTTAATTATTATAGTCCATAAAAAATGCCTGTCACCAGCCTGTTTGTGTTATATTTCCTGCATGCACGGAAAGGTGTATGTGTTAGCTACGTGCGCCACAGGATCCCGGAACATGCTTGCATCTGACTGCATGCATACCCAGAGTCATATCAAGGTCACTCTTTATCGTGACCCGTACTCATTGTTTCCCTGGTGTGCAGCTTTAAGAAAATGCCCATCTCAACAGCTCTGTTCCAGACTGTGTCTAATCTGCTTTGCTCCTTTTAAAGACACGGTCTGCAGAGCGGGGCAGAGTGCTCTAGATGCGAGCTCAAGGCATGAACACACAAGTCCATATGTTACTCCAGAAGTGCACGCAATACTGTCTCTGCTCCCTACAAATGGCCAACATATTTCAGATGTGCAATTAAAGCTGGTCTCCGTGCTCCAGAATGTAACAGGACACCATACTTCTGATACTACACGACTGACTGTCATATGTCAGAGGAGCACTTAAAGATAGGACGTCATACTCCTGAATGTTAGAAAGTGACACAATACTGCCCTGCGGAACTACGTACAGATTTCCAAATGTGGAACCCATGACTGGCCGCCGTATTCTAATCGAGATGTTTATTTACAATTGGAAGCCATACTCTATAGAATGTTAGAGCAGGACACCATACTCCTGATAGGGCCTGTAGACCTGCATACAATGCTTGAGATGTGTCACCCACAACTGACCGTCATATGCTAGATGTACACCATACTCCAGAATATTACTGCAGGACACCGTACTCTAAGTGCGGCCTGCAGTGCTGGACACAATGATGGCTGCCATATCGTAGATGTTCACTTACAGTTAGGCGACATTCTGTAGAATGTTAGAACTGGATACAATGCCCACAATGAGGCCTGCAGAACTGGCTCAGTACTCAGGTGTGGGCAGAAGAAATACAATACTTGGGAGGAGACACAATGCTCAAACAACTGGACACAGTGTTTGGGTGTTGACACAGTACTTCAACGTGGCATGAGATCTTGACAAAATACTTCAAAAGCAGCATGCATAACTTCGGACAGTACTACATTGTGGCCCCCAGGACTGGATGCAATAGCCCAGACTGGCCCTAAGAATTCTCAGCAGTGGCCTGCAGCGCGAGATAAAATACGCACCTTGCTGAACTGGACACAGAACTCAAATCTCAGGCTAAGTGCTCAATGCTCGCCTCAGCGCTGCTGCATACTCTCGGCCCTTCCCTTCTCCTGGGCTCTCCCCCCCACCCTACGCTCCCCTCCGCCCAATGGAAGAAAAAAAATACCAAGCGGGGAATTCTCAATTGGTGCGAGTACGCTTTACGAACCGGGGATACCAAGACAGAAACGTTTGAGGGTAGGCCTGGTCACGGAGCGGCCTGCACAAGGGGACCAGGCCGGTAGTGGGAGAAGCCGCTTTTCTAAGGACCAACCGCAGGAACTTTAACCAATGAAAATCAAGGGCAATGGAAGACGATGAAGCTGGGCTTGAGCTGCAGCCCCATCAGCCTAGTGCCTACTTTGCTGCAGCAGATGCACCTCTTGATGGAGATCATCAAATTGTTGTGGAAATCCAGGAGACTGTCTTTGTATCGGATGATGTGGACTCCGATATTAATGTGCATAACTTTGCTCCAGATGAAGCAGATTCTGTAGTTATCCAGGATGCAATTGAGGACTTGGTGATAGAGGATGTTCAGTGCTCAGCCATCGTGGACGAAGGCAATGTATCTGAATCTATAATAATTCCTCACCAAGTACTGGACACTGAAGTGGTGGATGGAGTTTCGTTGGAACACTGTAATGTTCCAGATGATGTTTTGGTTTCGGACATCACGCCGGAGTCCATCTCTGTACCTGAAAATGTATTGACAGGCGTGGTAATGCACGTGCATGAAGTTGCCAATTTAGAGCACGTCGTGCAGGATGATCCCTTAGAAATAGAGATTATGTCTCATAATCTGTCGGCCAACATAATTTCAGAAGAGGTCCTGGTAACAGACTGTGACACTGAAGCAGTGATTGATGCTGATGGTATACCTGTAGAGTGCCAAGATGAAGACAGCAAAAGCAACTGTGACGACTACCTGATGATTTCTTGACATGCACTCTTCGAACTTTCCCTCGACCGTGGAGACCCTGCCATTTGACCGATGCCCGGTGGAGCTACCTGTTAGCTGAAGAGGAGATGGGCTGTGGATCCCCACTCGGCCGTCACCTACCCAGCTGGACTTTGGGCAGATGTTCCTTCGTCTCTCTGTAATATCTCCCTCCTACCCCTTCACCCTACCCCCTTCCCCCTCTACACTCCCTTCTTCTTGCCTTCTATCCCTTTAATGTTTTTCTGTTGAGACCTAGCTATTTGACCGATGCCCGGTGGAGCTACCTGATAGCTGAAGAGGAGATGGGCTGTGGATTCCCCCTTGGCCATCACCTACCCAGCCGGACCTTGGGCAGACTTTCCCTTCGTCTCTCTGTCGTATCTATACCCTACCCCTTTTTCCCCTTACCCCCTCACCCTTCTCACTCCACTTTCCTTTTCTTCTATGCTCCTTAAATGTTTTTACTGGTATCATTGGTAACTTGTAACTGATGTAAGTTTGCAACTATGTGGAACCTTATGTAAAGCGCTCTGATACCTTCGGGTCTAGCCAGCGCTATATAAAACTCTTTAAATAAATAAATAAATAAATAAGTGTCGGACTGACACAGAAAATAGGCCCGGGCAGCAAAATAACGCAGCCCCATTAGCAGGTAGATAAAAATGTAACCCACATATTAAATTGGGTCGTTTTGAACATGTATAAAACATTGTATGGCTGTTTTGTAAAGTATCGGCGGCTGCATGCATTTGTACTTGCTGGAGGCAATATTTGTGATATTAGGGGAGTTAACATTAAAAACCAGCCCACAAGACCGCAAAACAGGCCCACACACTGATCTCTCAGGTCAGCTCTTCAAACACTGCATGATTGCCTTATAGGTGAGTCAGGCTCTGCTCGGGCGTGGTCTTTAGGCCACAATACTACTGCAACAGCCTGCAGAACTAGACAAGTGCTCTGAACTTGTGTATGGCCTCCAGAACTGGACACAATACTCAGGTGTGGACCGCAGAACTGAATACACGATTGCAAGTGTTACCTGTCGTACTGGACACGATACTCCAGATGTGCACATAAAGAATATTTTATTTTGTACAAGTCCACTCCACTTTGACTTCCTTCCGGCTACAGTAACCAGTTGCCTCACATCTGTGTGGTCCAAGATGCCAGAATAACGGCTCAGTAAGTTAAATATCCTCAATCTTTTTTTTTTTTATAACTTTTCTTTATTGAGATTTTGCAAGTTACAGATATGTAGCATAATAGCCATTAAGAGACATGGTTTCAAGTATTCTCAAGTTATTGAATCAGAAAAGACAAATTAACTTCAAACAACAAAACACAATACAGAGTGTTTCCTTCATATCAATGGTGATCGTCCCAGCCAAACATCTTGTTCAAACTGTTCGTCAATTATCATCCAAGTGCATGATATATATCACATGTATAGCCCCTCATGGCAGTTGAGACAGCATAAAATGGATGAAGTGAGATGCGTCCAGGTCCAAACACGCCCTCCCAATGAGAGTCTCTTTATAAGCTTAGAGCAGACCTTTTATTCCATGCATGCATCTCCCTCCCTGTCAACCAATATTTTACATCAGTAATATCAAAGAACACCATGTGCCAATACCACACATCCCCATGTCGTAGGTATACTCCCGTAATGTGCTATCTGTATAGAAGTCTCAATCAGTCTCTAGGGGGTGTGTCTGCAGATAAGCCTTTAGTGGTTGTCAGATGCCTTTCGGGGCGTGCAGCCGGTGGTTGCAGTGTGGCATATATTTCACTTGTGGTGACACAATATATCAGATCTCGAATCCAGGCCTTCACGGTTGGTGTCTGCGCACTACCCCAATGCAGGGAGACCTGTTGTTTCGCAATAAGTAAGGCAATAGCAGTAAACCTTTGCACTCCTTTCTGTAAAGGCTGGACATACCCCAGCAATGCCATCAGTAGTGCAGGGTGTAGTGTATGCTCATCCATCAGGGACAATAGTTGGAAGACCTCCCCCCAATATGCCAGTATGGGGACACAATTCCAAGCAGGTGTGAAATACCTGCTTGAACCGCAGCGCATCTGGCGCATGTGTGCGGCACGCTGGGATCCATTTTGGCTAAAAGCTGTGGTGTGATGTATGCACGATGCAAATATTTAAAATGTAACAATTTATGACGGTGGTTGTTTGATACGTAGCGTGTTTGTTCGCAACAGTAAGACCACACCTTGTCAGTCAATGGGAGGCCTAAGTCTTGTTCCCAGGCTTGGCGTGCTTTCGTTCCGACCGCTGAGTGGAGTGCCAAGGATGAGTGGTATAGCTGTGATACCAAATGTGCCCCGTCGGATGCAGTGATAGTTAATGTAAGGGGGGGACAGTCTGGTGGCTCCGCTGTCCCAGTTGGAAGCACCCTCTTCAAGGAGCACCACAGCCTGTGCAGGAGGAATCTAGCCATATACGGCACATCTCCATTCAAGGTGAGATACTCCACGGTGCGTAATTGCGAATCCCTAAAAAAATCCCCCACGGTTCGCAGTCCATACTTGGTTAGGGTGTGCTTAGTGAGAGTTTCTGTTGTAGGGGGTATCCAGGGATTGTCAACTAGTGATATGTGTGGGGAGTATAAGAAGTCCGCCTGTAGGTATCGCTGTAATTTCGACCACGCCCAGCAGGCGGTAGGTAATGTCTGAATCTCAGTTGTATTCCACGGTAGGCCCTGTGGCAGTATGGCTGAGAGTGAGTTGGGAGGTACCAGAGAGCACTCTGGCTTAAGATATTTGAGACGGGTGTCCGTGTGGTACCAATAATATGTAAAGTGGGTTTGCCCGATCAGATAGTATAAATAAAAATCAGGGACACCAAACCCCCCTCGACTATATGGCATGACTAGAGTACTCCACCCTATGCGCAGTTGTTTGCCTGCCCATATAAGTCGGATAAATAAAGCCCATAGTGTATCAAAAAATGTTGTGGTGAGTGTGATGGGAATGTTTAAAAAGAGATATAAAAACCGTGGAAGCACTACCATTTTCATGTTAGCGATTCTGCCGGCCATAGAGAGAGGAAGCTTGAGCCATCGTTCAACTTGCGTCGTAAGATTGTCTAATGCAGGCCTGTAATTTAGACGAATCACTTCGGGTGCGTTACAATGCAAAAAAATGCCCAGGTACTTAGAGGGGTCAGTACACCATCGTAGTGGGAAGTCAATGTCAACCTGAATAGTGGCCAAAGTCAGCGGAAAGACTTCCGATTTAGTCCAGTTGATGTTTAGACCTGAATATACTCCAAATTGTACAACCTCACGCAATAGTGGAGGTAGGTTAGTACATGGGTCACGTACAAACAACATCACGTTGGGACTCGTCTGCGTAAAATGAGGCTACTAGTGGGCCCCTATGCAACCTCAGCCCACGGTGGACATGCCTCTCCTGGATATGCTGCACTAGGGGGTCCATGGCTATAATAAATAGCAATGGTGAGAGGGGGCAGCCTTGCCTGGTGCCTGGCGTGAGAGGGAATTGGGGGTTATCTCGTCATTCAGTTTGAGACGAGCAGCAGAGGCAGCATATAAAAGTCGAATTAAATTGGCAAAGCCAGCTGAGATCCCCAGTTTCTGTAACACCGCATATGAAAAAGGCCATTTCAAAGAATCGAATGCCTTTTCAGCATCTAGCAAGATCGCTGCCGCTGGAAGGGTGGGCTCTAGTTGATTAATTACTGCAAATACAGCATGCAAATTTACCATGGTGGAGTGGCTGGGGACGAATCCTGCCTGAAAGGGGCATATGATCTTGTCAATCAATAAAGAGAGGCAGGTGGCCAGGATTTTGGCTAAGATTTTGTAATCTTGATTGAGAAGTGACAGTGGTCTATAGGATGTACAGCTTCGGGGTGATTTGCCAGGTTTGAGTAGGATCGTAATTATAGCTTCCCACATAGTGGGGGAGAGAGTTCCCACCTGTAGGGCTTCCGTATACACCTCCAAAATGCGGGGGCCAGTATGTTTGTGTAGGTGTTGTAAAATTCGCCCGTTAGGCCATCCGAGCCGGGGGCTCGGTTGCTGGCGATGTCGTCAATTGCTAGTTTAATTTCATCCTCATCAATAGGGGCGGCTAGGAACTTGCACTGCCCCACATCTATCCACGCCATAGCCACCTCTTCTAAATAGTCTACGAGGGCTTGCCCTAGTGGGGAGTCTCGTGTTGTATATAGTTTGGTATAATAAGATAGGAAGGCGGCAGTGATTTCATTCCCCTTCAGTAGTGTTACGTCGTTTTCCACATCTAGCTCCGTGATATATGCTGATTGGTGCTGGGGGTGAAGTAGTCTAGCGAGTGTTCTACTGGGCCTCTCACTTCACCATATGTTTGGGCCCTAGCATACTTGTATAGATATTTTACTTCTCGTGCTGCGAGGTCAGTGAATTCTGTCAACAGTGTTGCTTGGTCATGAAGTGATGGGGGGGTCAGTCGCCCGTGCAGCTGCATCCATATCTCTGAGTTTTCCCTCCACCACCTCTAGCTCTCTCCGTTTTGAACACAGCACTCCTGCTTGCTTAGATATGCATACCCCTCTAATATAAGCTTTAAAAGCATCCCACAACGTGGACTGTAGAGTCACTGTACCTTAATTTAACTGAAAATATTCTCAGATGGCCTCTCCAACCTCAGCATGAAAAATCGAATCTAGTAATGCCTCAGCAGGGAATCTCCAGAGGGTGTGTGGCCGTGAGATAGTGGGTAGCTCCACCATGAGAAGGACAGAGGAGTGGTCCGATAGTGTGTGGGGTAGGTAATCAATAGTCTGGACCGCCAATAAAAGCCGGGGAGTAAGGTACCAATGGTCTATTCACGACCATGAACCATGTGAGGCTGAGTAAAAGGAGTAATTACGACCAGCGAAGTGTTGAGCCCTCCAGGGATCCGTCAATAGTGAGGATCATAACAGCGAGGTGAGACCTTACACAGCGTGTGGCTCGGTGATGTGGCCCGACCCTGTTGTGTCTGCCTTGGGGTCCAGGGTGAGATTGAAATCTCCTCCCATTAGTATGTTCTCGGCATCTAGCCGTGCAATGTGTGTGGCAATTTTGGGGAAGAAATCTGTAGAGTCTACATTCGGGGCATACATGTTGATCAGCAGGAGTGGTTCGTTGCCCAGGGTGCCCGCTACCAGAATATACCTGCCTTCCTCATCTGCCACAATTTCCCTCGCTTGAAAGAGGAGTGACCAATGTATTAAAATGCATACACCCGGGGAGTATGTGCTATAATTAGCGAATAAACAGTTAGTGCCCCAGGTCAATGGAAAGCGGTGTGTTGAGAGTGGGGAGTAGTGCGTCTCCTGTAAGAAAGCTATTTGGATGGCATGTCTGTCCATGTAAGCTAAGACTTGGTGTCCTTTCCTGGGGTTTGAGAGCCCTCTAACATTCCAGATAGACATTTTAAGCATAAACCTTTGCCTTGTGCAGTTGGAGGGGTCATGGTGCTGGGATGTTATGTCCTGCAGCGCACTGTGGATGTATGACATCTATGCAATCGTCTAATCGGAGAAGCATTACTCTGTACCAGAATCTACGCAGAACAACAGGTTCTAAGAACACATTACCTGTAACACCCCACCCACATCAGATGCATGCAAAAAGGTACCCGGTGAATCCCATTAAAATCCCTACGAACAGTAAACAACAGGAAAGACCTTCCAAGGAGGGTAGGCAACACTCCCAAGAAGCCGTCATTGATAGACAAACATGATAAATGAGTTCTATACCGCCTCATACAAATCAGTTGCGCAGATAGTAATGTTCACCTCTGCTCAGTATTTGCAATGTGTTCATAGCGGACTGGCGTCGTCGATTTATCGTCTCGGCTACATCGGCTGACCACAGATCCTGTCGGAGGGCAACTAGGCCCAGATGCAACTGTGATGGTGCTGAGATCGTAGGGCTACTAGTCGTTGTTAAGGCCTAGATTCCTCTTCCTCTCCGTGCATATGACTTTTCTTCGTGCTCTGATGATGTTTCCAAAACTTTGCGTCATCGTCAGGGGTTTGGAAAATTCATGATTTGCTGTCAATCTGGATACGAAGCCGAGCTGGATATAGCATCGCGTACCTAACATTCGCTTTTTGCAAGGTGCGTTTGATGTCTGCATACCTGCGCCGCGCTTCTTGCACCATTGGCGTAAAGTCTGGAAAGAGCGCCAGGTCTGTCCCATGGAATGAAAGCGAACCTCGCTCCCGGGCCAGTCGCAATGCCGTATCACGATCCTGATAGTTAAGGAGTCTTGCTATTATCAGTCTCGGGTGTGCTCCTGGCACCAGGTGTGGCCCTAATGTTCGATGTGCTCTTTCATCAGCGAATGTACTGGAAAAGGCCTCTCTTCCAAAGATGTCTGCCAGGGCCGTCTCCACAAGCATGGTAGTCTAGAAAAATTCATACTTGCGCATTGTTCTATGTATGTTAGCATTTGCTGCGTCATTTTCTATGTCGGCGCCATTTTGTGATATAATCGAAACTCATAATTCGCTATTTCCCAGAGAAGGCCTATGTTAGGTTATGTTTCTCCAAGGCCGAGTTTTGCTTCCCTAATGAATACACTGTTCTTATTAGTGCATACATTTCCCACTAGATACAGACCTTCTCCCACTTGTCTGAAGACGGGCCCGCCTGCAGTGTCCTTGAACTCTGCAACTTTGCAAGATATGAGCACTGAGATTGTTTTTTTCTCTTGTTTGCATTGCTTTACAGCACCTGCCTGGAAAATTCCACTATGGGCGTGTTCTAGCCCAGTTACGAAATGTCCTAAATGTATCTCTATGCTTGTGGACTTTAGTCCCTCTGCAGCACTCCTTAGAGACTGGGCAGACCGGGCTCCGCTCTGAGTGTACTCTGAATAAACAGATATTGGTTTGTTTGTATTCTCTACTGTCTGACCGACTCTTCATTTGGTGTGGAAGGCTGAGAGGTGGTCGTGAGTGACCCGGGTGACCCTAATCGGGCCACTTCTTTCAGTTGGCACCTGAACTGGGAGTCCTTCGGGTGAGTGACCCATCCCTTTTTGCGGACGGGGGGGAGGTTGAGGCCAATTTTTGGGTCGTACTGACGGGCCAGGGATTCCTGCATGAAGAGTTTCTGATACTCGCAGCTGCCCCTTCTGTACCGCCGGACAGTGCCTTGCCCAGTGGTCATCCCGACTGGAGTTCTGAACGGCGAAACCCTTGGATCTGACCGTTTGGTCTGAAGAGTCGGCAGTGGAGAATTAGTTCATTTGGCCTGCATATATCAGGTGAGTTTGTTTTGGTTCTTTGTGGATATAGTACCATCTTGGTTTGAATTTGGTGTGGTCTGAGGACCGTCTTTGGGATAAAAGCATTTGAAATTGCTTTGCCAGGCATAAACAGTAAACTTGTTTTCTTTTGAGAATGCCTGGGATTAGTAAATTGTTCTATTTGTGTTGTCGCTGTTGTTCTGCAGATGCTCGATTGGAAGAAGCTCAGCCGGTGCCTCCAGAAGGCACTCCAAATTTTTATATGTATGTGAAGCATGGTCTTGGCCCTATTATGTTTAGTACATTATGGCACAAATATACGAGGGACAATGCCGAGTTGCAGTGGCCATTGACGGGCACTTTCGATGAACAAAAGATTGGGTATTTACAGGAACAGTTGTTCAAAAGACAATCTATGTTTGATTCTCTCAGAACGTGGCAGAAGGCAGCTAGGCAGAGACGATTGAAAATGGAAAAAGATGTACGAAAAGGAAAGATGCAGACACTGACTCAGAAAGCTGTAGCATATGATAGAGAAAAACAGGAGAAGGGAGTTGAATGTGAAGTTAGGAGATTTCAATTGCATGTTGATAAATCGTATATGGCTCAGGAGGAAACTGATACTTTTGTGGAAGAATTGTTAGACAGCCGCCCCCGCCCCCATATGCCCCGCAAAGGATATATCCAACTGTTCCCTGTGCCATCACAGCCACCTGTTATTGCTGTTTCCACTGTTCATGTATCTACTGCTGTCGTCTCGACGGCTGTGGCTTCGACTCCTCCTCCTCCTCCTCCTTTGCCTTCGCCGTCTGTGACAACTGTGACTGTTAGCACCCCTGCCACACCTATTGTTTTGGCATCCCTATCTCTAGCTCTTTCTCCTGCGGCACACCTGCCAGCGACGATTGTACCTGGTACTCCTGCTGCTTCTCCTTTTATGGTTTTTCATCCTCCGATTTTGTTGAGTACTGAGACGCCAGTACGCGGATTCGAGGATAGAGATTGGACAAAATGTAATGAGCGTATGGGCCCTTTGGTACGGTCTGCGGTGGGGGATGAAGAGAAGAAGGTAGTTGCTAATCAAGCCGCACAGTGGGGTCGTAATCCCATTTACAGTGTGGAGGATGTTTGGAGTGTGATGAAAGATTATGAGCCTTTTATACAGCAGCATGCTCTTAAGCATATGTCCTGTACGTTGATTGGCCTTTGGCAACAACATTTTGGGGATGATGCGCCACAAATTTTATTTGATATTAGGGACCGTGTGTATGCTAGTGGTTTGGATCCAGGCCAAGTGTTTGGGAACATTACCACGTTGGTCGCTCATAGAGGTAGGTTGCATGACAAGAGTCCTACCACGGTATCTCAGTTTCCGATGCAAGAGGTTCATCCCATATGTCACCCAGAGATACCAGAGTTAACGGATCAGCGAGGTAATGTCACTCGAGCGGGTGTGGCAGCCCGGTTTCAAGAACAGTGGGTTTACACTCCGTGGAAAAGAAGTGAGGTATTGTCCCTTAAGACTCAGTTGCCTGATCCCAGGAAAAATCTTACTGCATATTATAAAGAATTGACTGAAGCCGCCTCTTCGACGGTAATGACTCTTGCTGATATTGAAATGTTTTTTGGTCTTCTTGTTCCAGTTGATATTTGGAGGCAGGTTCCTACTCAAGATCATGTTGCGGAGTTGGGTGGTACATGGGATCAAATTAAAGCATGGGATTAGGAAAGAAAGCCAGGTGATAAGCCCCGAGCAGAGATACTTGCTTTGCCAGGCCGCATCATTACATATATGCATTCTCTTATTCCACCGAGGAAAGTAGATTGGGATAAGTTGACGGCTTGTCGACAAAAGAAAGATGAGAGGGTGTCTGATTTCTTTACTCAGTTCGAAGATACATTTTTCAATTACAGTGGGCAGGATCTGTCTATTGAGGGGGTGTTGAGTTGTTTGTCAATAGGTTTGTTTCAAATCTACATCCCGAAATTGTGGTTCGTTTACAGGCTTCTGAGAGTACTTGGGCCACCTCTTCCCCTTCTGTTATTTTGAATACGGCTCAATAGAATGAACATCTGGATAATGAGGAGAAAGAGAGGGCAGAGAAAAAGCATAAGGATTTAAAGACTAAGGTATTGTTGCAACAAGCATTCGGGGGGAATGGTAGAGGACGTGGTGGTCCTGCCCGACAGCTTCCATGCACTAGTAGGCAGCCGAATGCGACACCTTTGGGGCCAAATCAGTGTGCATATTGTAAGGAGGAGGGTCACTGGCGAAGCGAGTGTCCCGTGCTTTTGCAGAAGGTGGCGGTCCCTAGAGGACGAGGTTCTCGTGGACGGGATCGTGGAACAGGTGCGGCTGATAGGGCTCAGAATGCTACAGCCTCACAGGGTTGTTCTGATAATAATTATTTTGAGGACCCTTGCAATGGGCAGTACTACCATGATGACTATGATATGGATGAAGCGACAGGTATGTCTTATAGCTAGGATTGCCAAGGACAGAGTGGGGGACCAGTTCCGATACCTGTAGACCAGTGTGGGCCTTATGTAACAGCAGAACTACAAAGTTCGACTAAGGAATTTTTGGTGGACACAGGTGCGACAAAAAGTTCTGTTTCTCAAAACATGGTCCCTGGGGCGGCTTTGTCTGGCCATAATGTTTCGGTAGGTTTTTCAGGTGTACTGGTTGTGAGCTCTATTTCAAGACCCCTTCCATTGACTATTGGTCCTTTTACTGTAGATTCTCCATTTTTGTTGACATCTAATTGTGGTGAAAATTTGATGGGCTCAGATTTGTTGAAAAAATTGCATGCCACTATTTATTGTTCCCCGGACGGTGTTTATGTGACGATGGACCCAAATGTAAGTATCACACAGTGTCTGTCTCTCCCCCTTCCTGCTTAATTTACTGATGTGCAGCCCACTCTGTGGGCGACAGGTGATACAGACGTAGGGCTGTTGCATATACCACCAGTTTCTATACAGGTCAAAGACAATGCTATTCAGCCTCGTATTCCCCAGTATAAAATACCACAGGCAGGAGAACGAGCCTTGTTTCGAATTATTCAGGATTTAATAGAGAAAGGAGTAGTTGAGGAAATGTCTGCAAATATTTGTAATAGCCTCATTCTCCTGAATCTAAAAAGGACACCCTCAGGATCCCCTGATGATCATGAAGATGTTTGTCGCTTTGTGATTGACTTGACTTGATAAAATAGTGGTTCCTCAGTTTCCAGTAGTTCCGGATATTACTACACTACTATTACTACACTTTTAACAATGATTCCTTCCACTGCTAAATTCTTTTCTGTTATTGATTAGAAAAATGCCTTTTACAGTATTCCTATCCATCCAGATAGTAGATATCTGTTTGAGTTCACCCTCGCTGGTAGGAGTTTTAAATTCTGTCGAGCTCCTCAGGGCTATACAGAGAGTCCGAGCATTTATAGTCAGGCATTGAAAGGTCAGTTGGATTCCTTGTCACTTCCCCCAGGTAATGTATTGGTGCAGTATGTTGACGATCTCCTTATCGCTTCTGATACTGAACAAGGTTGTAAAGACAGTACTGTTAAGTTGTTGCTACATTTAGCTAATAATGGACATAAGGTTTCCCTTTCTAAATTTCAGTATTGTCGACAGGAGGTCACCTATTTAGGTCACCTACTGTCGAAGGAGGCTAGGAGGTTGACCCCTGAGCACATCTGTGCCATTGTTGAGATGCCTATTCCACAGACTCAAAAAGATGTGCGTGTTTTATAGGTATCACTTCCTACTGTCGGCAGTGGATACCTAACTATTCTTTATTAATCAAACCCTTGCTTGCTCTAACAACGAAAGAAGTGCATGAGCCTTTGCCTAGAACGCCCAAATGTCAGCAGTCTTTTGAGCAATTCAAAACTGCGCTTTGTGCGGCTCCAGTACTTGGCACCCCTAACTATGGCAAACCGTTTGTGTTATACGTCCATGAGATGGCTGGTTGTGCGCTTTCTGTTTTAACACAAAAATTTGGAGATAAGCAACTGCTGTGTGCTTATTTTTGTGCTGTCCTTGATCCGGTCGTGAGAGCCCTCCCGAGTTGTCTAAGAGAGGTCGCGGCTGTGGCCACTTCAATTAGGAAATCGGCTGGACTCGTGCTTGATACTGACCTCACAGTTATGGTACCCCATGCGGTAGACACACTGTTGAATAAGACAAAGACACAGCACCTCACCAGTGCACGTCTTCTTGGTTATGAATTGACAATGTTTGCTAAGCATATTACGATTAAAAGATGTGCAACTCTGAATCCAGCCACGCTACTACCCCTCCCTTCCGAGAGTGATGAAATTGATCAACATGATTGTATTTTCCGAATGGAGGAAGAGACGAAAGGATGGGTAGACTTGACTGATGCTCCCTTATCTGACCCACAAGGGGAACTATATGTCGATGGCTCTTGTTTCAAATTACCAGATTGCACTACAACTGCGGCTTATGCTGTCACCACACTGCGTACGGTGGTAGAGACATCCTGAGTCCCTTATCAGTCAGTCCAAGCTGCTGAGTTAGATGCCCTTATTCGAACTTGTGAATTAAGCGAGGGACTGGTTGTCAACATTTATACTGACAGCCAGTATGCCTTCGGGGTCGCCCATACTTTTGGCCGACTCTGGGCAGAGAGGGGGGTTCCTTACTTTCCATGACACCAAAATCCAGCATTGGCACCTTATATTGAGACTTTTATCTGCTTTGACACTCCCTAAGAAGTTGGCCATAGTAAAGTGTAGCGCCCATCGGAAGGTCACCGATAATGTAGGTAGGGGAAATGCTTTTGCAGATCAGACAGCTAAGGAGAAGGCCCGGACAAACATGAAAAGAATGTTTGTAGCAGGTCCCGCTAGGTGGGTCCCTGAAGTTGTTATGTTTGAAGACACTCTCGAGAATGTGAAAGAGATACAAAGTGAAGCCACGATAGAAGAATTAGCAGTGTGGCAGGAAAGTACAGCACAATTGAATGATGAAGGATGTTGGATCGATAAGTCAGGAAAGCAAAGATGGATGTTGCCCAAAGCATATGTTCTTCCTGTAGTTACAATGGCCCATGGTCCAGCTCACATCAGTACTAAGGGTATCTGTAAACTGTTAGATCCTGTATGGCAGAATGACAATATCCCTAAGACAGCTGTACACTTAGTGAAGTACTGCATGTGTGCATGATGCACAATCCTGGACAGGGTACCCCTACACCGCCTGGTAATTTTACACCACCCACTTTTCCTTTTGAGGTCCTTCAAATGGACTATATAAAGCTGGAGGGATGCAATAATTTGAAGTATGTTTTGGTGGTTGTATGTGCATTCAGTAAATGGGTTGAGGCTTATACCACTAAGGATAATACAGCCATTACGACTGCAAAGGTACTCCTGAAGGAGTTCTTTCCTCGTTTCGGCTTGCCCCGTTTGATCTGGAGTGACAACGGAAGTCATTTTAACGTGAAAGTGATCCAATTGATTTGTGATGGTTTGCAGATAAAGCAGAAGTTTCATGCTGCCAACCATCCACAGTCAGCAGATTTGGTTGAGAAGTACAATGGTACTCTCAAACTCAAATTGGCAAAAATTCAGGAGACAACAGGGTTAAAGTGGCCAGATGCTTTACCATTAGCTCTTTTGTCAACACGAGCGACAGCTCATTCCAGGATAGGATTGTCACCGCATCCTCAGCGGTTTTCTGATATTGAGTACCCAGGCAGGGCCTCAATACCATTGAACAAGGGTTTATTCTGAATATTATCTGGGGCAAATACACACGAGCCAAAAGTGGGAATCTCTTTCTGGCATTCGTAGATCTTAGTTCTGTGTTTGATTGTGTTAGACACCATCAACTTTGGAGCACACTAGGGGTCCAGGGCGTGGACACGCAACTCATAAATTTTCTGAGGCAGCTTTACCAAAATGCACATGCTAGGGTTCATTATGGTGGTCTAGGAGAGTGCACGGCCAAGTTCCCAGAAAGAAGGGGGTGAGACAAGGGTGCATGTTAGCCCCTTTCCTTTTCACTTTATATATCAACAGCCTTGGCCCAGTTTTAACAAGCGAGTGCCAGGACTTCCAATATATTGACAACCGCCCAATTCCAGCATTGTTGTATGCGGATGACGCTGTACTTATGTCAGGGCTGCAAAGAGATGTCTCCAGTTTCTCAACCTTTATGTCCAACTTAGGTCTCCAAGTAAACACCAATAAAACTTACATTATGAAATGTGGAAGTAGAAACGTAAAATGTCGAGACATATTTATTAATAACAGTAAGATTGAGTTCACCAACAGATTTTCATATTTGGGGATTCTCTTCGAACATAAGGGGTCCTTGTCACATGCCATCTTAGCAAGAAAATTGCTATTTTCAAAAGCAACGACAGCTTTAGTTAACTTTGCAAGAAAACTGGGCAAAAGACCGATTGTTGAGCTATTGAAGATTTATAAAGCTAAGTGTATTTCGACTGCCAAGTATGGCGCTGGTATTTGGGGATACGCTGACTCACAACCGTTACAACTAATTGAGAATGTGTTCTTGAGGTACCTATTAGCAGTCCCGAATAGTACTGCTTCCTATATTTGCCATGCAGAACTCAGGGTGCCGTACATTTCAGATCTAATTAAGATTCAACCGATCTTGCTATGGCACAAGATTTGGTCAACAACTTTTACCAGCTTTAATCATGACGTGCTAAGTGATTGTATTAAGCTTCAGAGGGCGCTCCATATTCCCTGGATAAAATATGTAAAGAATTTCATGACAGATCTTGGGCACCCCAAATATTTTAACGATCCAGGCAGTATTATCATAATCTCAAGAGAATCATTAAAGACTATGGGGCCGATTCCGATTCGGGCCGGAAATCTCTCCGACCGAGCCGGACCCGGAGAGATTTCCGACCGAATCGGACCTGTGCAGCCCGACCGAACGAGTACGATGCGTCCGTATGCTATCGTACTCGAGTCGGTCGGACTCCCATTGAAGTCAATGGGAGCCGGTCGTACAACGCGTACGCGGGCTCCCATTGCCTCAATGGGTGCGAAGCGAACAAGGGCGCCCCCTACAGTGGGTACGCGGCGAAGCGACTCGCGCCGTACACGCACAGGTAGGGGGGACCCATGGGTCCCCCCTGTGTGCGACTCGCGCGGCTACGCGTACAAGGGGGTCCGACACTGACCCCCAAAGTACGGCTCCGACTGCTCTTTCGAGCCGGACAGCGCGTGTCGGTCGGACTGCTCGCGGCGCATCGTACTTACCCGGCCGGGGAACCTCTCCATTGCGCGGTGCGAGTCGTGTCCGAGCGAGTTGGTCGGTGAGGTTAGACCCGGGAACGAGTCGGTCGGAGCGGTTGGGACGCCCGAACGAGTCGGTCGGCGATTTCGCATCATACTCGCTCGTCCGGACGCGCGTACGAATCGGTCGGGAAATAGGGCTTCGAATCGGATCCGGTTATGCCGAATCCGATTCGGAGCCCTACCGGCCGAGATCGGAATCGGCCCCTGACTGTCTAGAGCTCCTGGAAACAATCAGATGGTCGTCCGAGATAGTAAAACCTACAGTTAGGGAAAATCAAATGGTACTTACTCAATTTGGTGTGCAACCATACCTTGTAACTGTAAAAGGAGGGTATGACAGGATACTGTTGACCCGTCTACATTATGAAACTTACATAGGCTAACAACTTTTCCTGACATGAATGATTGGTCGAGAAACCTATGCTCGTGTCCATGTGATGACATAGCTACACAATCTACAATGCACTTGTTATTGTTCTGTAAATATTATACTATGCTCAGAAAAAGATGGATAGTGCCTATTCTAAAGGTGTTAGGATTGAGACAATGTCGTCCAGCCTTTTATATATACAACTTTTAGAACATGACGTGTTTTCTAGCTCCTTAACTAAATTCATGAAAAGTGTGATCAGATGCAGGAAAACTATGTGATTAAGGTAGATGGTCTTTTAAACATTTTTCAATTCCAAGTTAATATGATTGTTTTTAGATTATGCGAGACAATGCATTTGCATGTTGATTTTATGACTGTATTTTACTATGTGCTTGCATGATTTAATCTCTTAAATCGAATAAAGCTTACTTTGATTTGATTTGATTTGAGTACCCATTGTTAATTGATTATCTTGGCCAGTTAACTGAAAGTTTGCGTTCTATTCACCAACAGGTCCGGGATACCCTGCCAGCTACACCAGAGGGGCCCGGATACAACATCCTGCCTGGCGATTTTATATCGGTGAGAAATTTTCAGAGGAAAAAAAGTTTGGAGCCGCAGTAGAGGGGGCCAGAGCAGGTCTTGCTAGCAACGCACATGGCAGTGAAGGTCGCTGGCCGCAAGAACTGGATACATGTGACTCATTGTCGCAGGGTCCCTTTGCCTTTGCCCTATGATCCGTGGGTGAAGGACGGCATTGGGGACTCCGAGACTGAACAGGTGCCTCGGTTTGTCCCGTTTAGTGATGCCCAGCTAATTTGGACTCAAACGGATCAGGAGAAGGAAAATGTGCTGAATGCTGAATGCTGCGACCCCTGACCTTGACTGGTAGGTCGCTCCCCCACCACACAGCTCCGTCTGTGTGCCCTGCTGCTGCCCCTGATTGTGCTCGTTTTTCCTTTCTGTGCCCCCTTGCTGCCCCTGATTGTGCTCGTTTTTTCCTTTCTGTGCCCCCTTGCTGCCCCTGATTGTGCTCGTTTTTTTCCTTTCTGTGCCCCCCTTGCTGCCCCTGATTGTGCTCGTTTTTTCCTTTCTGTGCCCCCCTTGCTGCCCCTGATTGTGCTCGTTTTTCCTTTCTGTGCCCCCTTGCTGCCCCTGATTGTGCTTCGTTTTTTCCTTTCCGTGCCCCCTTGCTGCCCCTGATTGTGCTCGTTTTTTTCCTTTCTGTGCCCCCTTGCTGCCCCTGATTGTGCTCGTTTTTCCTTTCTGTGCCCCCTTGCTGCCCCTGATTGTGCTCGTTTTTTCCTTTCTGTGCCCCCTTGCTGCCCCTGATTGTGCTCGTTTTTCCTTTCTGTGCCCCCTTGCTGCCCCTCATTGTGCTAGTTTTTCCTTTCTGTGCCCCCTTGCTGCCCATGATTGTGCTCGTTTTTTTCCCTTTCTGTGCCCCCTTGCTGCCCCTGATTGTGCTCGTTTTTTCCTTTCTGTGCCCCCCTTGCTGCCCCTGATTGTGCTCGTTTTTCCTTTCTGTGCCCCCTTGCTGCCCCTCATTGTGCTAGTTTTTTCCTTTCTGTGCCCCCTTGCTGCCCCTCATTGTGCTCGTTTTTTTCCTTTCTGTGCCCCCTTGATGCCCTGATTGTGCTCGCTTTCCCTTCTGTGCCTGTTTCCCGCCGCTGCGCCCTGCGGCCCCGCCCCTCACTGCCCATTCGCTGCCCCATTCCCTGCTCCTCCCTCCCACCTCCCCATTTATGGCGGCCGCTGCGTAGTGAAGAGAGCGACCCCTGACCTTGACTGGTAGGTCGCTCCCCCACCACACAGCTCCGTCTGTGTGCCCTGCTGCTGCCCCTGATTGTGCTCGTTTTTCCTTTCTGTGCCCCCTTGCTGCCCCTGATTGTGCTCTGTTTTTTCCTTTCTGTGCCCCCCTTGCTGCCCCTGATTGTGCTCGTTTTTTTCCTTTCTGTGACCCCCTTGCTGCCCCTGATTGTGCTCGTTTTTTCCTTTCTGTGCCCCCTTGCTGCCCCTGATTGTGCTCTGTTTTTCCTTTCTGTGCCCCCTTGCTGCCCCTGATTGTGCTCGTTTTTTCCTTTCTGTGCCCCCTTGCTGCCCCTGATTGTGCTCGTTTTTCCTTTCTGTGCCCCCTTGCTGCCCCTGATTGTGCTCGTTTTTTCCTTTCTGTGCCCCCTTGCTGCCCCTGATTGTGCTCGATTTTCCTTTCTGTGCCCCCTTGCTGCCCCTCATTGTGCTAGTTTTTTCCTTTCTATGCCCCCTTGCTGCCCCTGATTGTGCTCGTTTTTTTTCCCTTTCTGTGCCCCCTTGCTGCCCCTGATTGTGCTCGTTTTTTCCTTTCTGTGCCCCCCTTGCTGCCCCTGATTGTGCTCGTTTTTCCTTTCTGTGCCCCCTTGCTGCCCCTCATTGTGCTAGTTTTTTCCTTTCTGTGCCCCCTTGCTGCTCCTGATTGTGCTCGTTTTTTTCCCTTTCTGTGCCCCCTTGCTGCCCCTGATTGTGCTAGTTTTTTCCTTTCTGTGCCCCCTTGCTGCCCTGATTGTGCTCGTTTTTCCTTTCTGTGCCCCCTTGCTGCCCCTCATTGTGCTAGTTTTTTCCTTTCTGTGCCCCCTTGCTGCCCCTGATTGTGCTCGTTTTTTTCCCTTTCTGTGCTCCCTTGCTGCCCCTGATTGTGCTCGTTTTTTCCTTTCTGTGCCCCCTTGCTGCCCCTCATTGTGCTAGTTTTTTCCTTTCTGTGCCCCCTTGCTGCCCCTCATTGTGCTAGTTTTTTCCTTTCTGTGCCCCCTTGCTGCCCCTCATTGTGCTCTGTTTTTTCCTTTCTGTGCCCCCTTGCTGCCCCTCATTGTGCTCTGTTTTTTTTCCTTTCTGTGCCCCCTGATGCCCTGATTGTGCTCGTTTTCCCTTCTGTGCCTGTTTCCCGCCGCTGCGCCCTGCGGCCCCGCCCCCTCACTGCCCATTCGCTGCCCCATTCCCTGCTCCTCCCTCCCACCTCCCCATTTATGGCGGCCGCTGCGTGGTGAAGAGAGCGACCCCTGACCTTGACTGGTAGGTCGCTCCCCCACCACACAGCTCCGTCTGTGTGCCCTGCTGCTGCCCCTGATTGTGCTCGTTTTTCCTTTCTGTGCCCCCTTGCTGCCCCTGATTGTGCTCGTTTTTTCCTTTCTGTGCCCCCTTGCTGCCCCTGATTGTGCTCGTTTTTTTCCTTTCTGTGACCCCCTTGCTGCCCCTGATTGTTCTCGTTTTTCCTTTCTGTGCCCCCTTGCTGCCCCTGATTGTGCTCGTTTTTCCTTTCTGTGCCCCCTTGCTGCCCCTGATTGTGCTCGTTTTTTCCTTTCTGTGCCCCCTTGCTGCCCCTGATTGTGCTCGTTTTTCCTTTCTGTGCCCCCTTGCTGCCCCTGATTGTGCTCGTTTTTTCCTTTCTGTGCCCCCCTTTCTGCCCCTGATTGTGCTCGATTTTCCTTTCTGTGCCCCCTTGCTGCCCCTCATTGTGCTAGTTTTTTCCTTTCTATGCCCCCTTGCTGCCCCTGATTGTGCTCGTTTTTTTCCCTTTCTGTGCCCCCTTGCTGCCCCTGATTGTGCTCGTTTTTTCCTTTCTGTGCCCCCTTGCTGCCCCTGATTGTGCTCGTTTTTCCTTTCTGTGCCCCCTTGCTGCCCCTCATTGTGCTAGTTTTTCCTTTCTGTGCCCCCTTGCTGCTCCTGATTGTGCTCGTTTTTTTCCCTTTCTGTGCCCCCTTGCTGCCCCTGATTGTGCTAGTTTTTTCCTTTCTGTGCCCCCCTTGCTGCCCTGATTGTGCTCGTTTTTCCTTTCTGTGCCCCCTTGCTGCCCCTCATTGTGCTAGTTTTTTCCTTTCTGTGCCCCCTTGCTGCCCCTGATTGTACTCGTTTTTTTTCCCTTTCTGTGCTCCCTTGCTGCCCCTGATTGTGCTCGTTTTTTCCTTTCTGTGCCCCCTTGCTGCCCCTCATTGTGCTAGTTTTTTCCTTTCTGTGCCCCCTTGCTGCCCCTCATTGTGCTAGTTTTTTCCTTTCTGTGCCCCCTTGCTGCCCCTCATTGTGCTAGTTTTTTTTCCTTCTGTGCCCCCTTGATGCCCTGATTGTGCTCGTTTTCCCTTCTGTGCCTGTTTCCCGCCGCTGCGCCCCTGCGGCCCCGCCCCCTCACTGCCCATTCGCTGCCCCATTCCCTGCTCCTCCCTCCCACCTCCCCATTTATGGCAGCCGCTGTGCGGCCGCGCAGTGGACGTGCGCAGCGGGAGCGCCGCTGGCGCGCCTAAGGCAAGCCCGTCTGCGCCCGTCCGCGCCGTGACCATGCCCAGCGCCAGACCCCTGGTCCGGGCATCCCCGCGCCCGCCACATCAACAGACGCCGATACGACACCAGCACCCTCCACGCACTCAACCCCCGGAAAAGATCACGCCTGCTACCAGGCCACCCCAAAGCGCACCCAAGGGCCCTTCACCTGCCGGAACTGCAGCTTCGCCAGCACCCGCCCCGCCAAACCACCGCCCAGGAAAGAACCCAACTACCTCAGATGCATCCTCCTCAACACCCGCTCCGCCCGCAAACACGCCATCGAACTCTGGGACCTTCTCGACTCAACCTCCCCAGACGTCGCATTCCTGACGGAGACCTGGCTGAATCCCGCTTCAGCCCCCGACATCGCCATTGCCACCCCGGACGGATACAAGATCACCCGCAGGGACCGCACCAACGGAGTCGGAGGAGGCATCGCCATCGTCCACAGGAACACCCTCAGAGTCTCAACCAACACCGACGACACCCTCAGCACCGCCGAACACATGCACTTCGAGATCCACACCGATCCCAACACCACCCTCAGAGGAACCCTCATCTACAGACCCCCGGACCCCGACCACAGTTCAGCGATTCCATCGCTGACTTCGTCAGCACACACGCCATCGCCTCCACGGACTACATCCTCCTCGGGGACCTGAACTTCCACCTCGAGAACAACAAGGACACCAACTCCACCACCCTGATCGACAACCTCGCCACCCTCTGACTCAGACAGCTCGTGACTACACCCCACCCACGCCGCCGGCCACACGCTCGACTCCATCTTTTCCGCAAGCCCACACGTCTCCTTCAACCACACCTCTGAACCCCACTGGACTGACCACCACTGCATCCACTTCACCTACAGGAAGCCCACCACGCACCACCGCACCGAACAAATGCCTCGCCGCTGCTGGAGCAGAGTCACGGAAGACCAGCTAACCACAACCCTCGCCCTGAGCCCACCCGCCGAACCCTCCGACCCCGACACCGCCGCCCGCAACCTCAGACAGTGGATCGACGACTGCGCCAACACCCTCGCCCCGCTCAAGAATCCGCCCAACAGCCACACCAGCAAGAAAGCCACCTGGTTCACCGAAGACCTCCAGGCCTCCAAACGAACATGCTGAAAACTGGAGAAGATCTGGTTCCACGAACGGACAGCGGACAGCTACGCCGCCCACAAGAGCGCCACCCGCAGTCACCATCACCTCATCAGATCCGCCAAAAGGGCCTCACTCAAAGACCGCCTAGACAACAACGCACACAACAGCAAAGAGCTCTTCAACATCGTGAAGGAACTCTCCAACCCCAGCTCCAACACCAACGACATCCAGCCGTCGCGAGACCTGTGCGACTCACTGGCCACCTTCTTCCACCACAAAATCGCCGACATCCACAACAGCTTCAACACCACGACCGCCCCGGCAACCACCGAGACCACTGCCCCCACAACCACCAACCGCCTGCTCTCCTGGACCAACATCAACGACGAGGACACCAGCGAGATCATGAACACCATCCACTCCGGTTCACCGCTAGACCCGTGCCCTCACCA
This sequence comes from Calotriton arnoldi, assembly GCA_963921515.1. Lineage (NCBI taxonomy): Eukaryota > Metazoa > Chordata > Amphibia > Caudata > Salamandridae > Calotriton > Calotriton arnoldi. Next base: position 414,576 of record CAWUFW010007827.1, read on the forward strand.
CATCTTCAACAAAGCCAGTACAGCCATCGCGCCCCATCTCCGGAAAATAATCAACATCTCCTTCGAGACAGCAACTTTCCCGGAAAGCTGGAAGCACGCCGAGATCACCGCCTTACTCAAGAAACCCAAGGCAGACCCCAAGGACCTCAAGAACTTCCGACCCATCTCTCTGCTCCCGTTCCCCGCGAAGGTCACCGAGAAAATCGTCAACAAACAACTGACCTGCTACCTCGAGGAGAACAACATCCTGGACCCTTCCCAGTCCGGCTTCCGCAGCAACCACAGCACTGAAACCGCCCTCATTGCCGCCACCGATGACATCAGGACCCTGCTAGACAACGGAGAAACAGCAGCCCTCATCCTCCTGGACCTATCAGCCGCCTTCGACACGGTCTGCCACCACACACTACGAACACGCCTTCACGACGCCGGGATCCAAGAGAAGGCCCTGGACTGGACCACATCCTTCCTTTCCGGCAGAACACAAAGCGTCCGCCTCGCCCCTTCCGATCCAAGGCCACCAAGATCATCTGCGGCGTACCCCAAGGCTCCTCCCTCAGCCCAACGCTGTTCAACATCTACATGGCACCCCTCGCCCACGTCGCCCGACAGCACAACCTCAACATCATCTCCTATGCCGACGACACCCAGCTGATCCTCTCCCTCACCAAAGACTCTCACACCGCCAAAGCCCACCTCCACGAAGGAATGAAGGCCGTCGCCGAATGGATGAGGACCAGCCGCCTGAAGCTGAACTCGGACAAGACGGAGGTCCTCATCCTTGGTTCCAACCCTTCAGCCTGGGACGACTCCTGGTGGCCAACATCACTGGGAACAGCCCCGCCACCCACCGACCACGTACGCAACCTAGGGGTCATCCTGTTTTTCTATTTCTTTAGTTGCACTTGTGTCTTATGCTCTCCCAATGTCACCCCTTTGTTTGTGTTTTACACATTATTTCGTAGTGTCATTCGCTTGACTGTCCCAGGACAAACATTGTTAGTTTTTGGCTGATAGACTGTCACTTCTGTTTGTGGTTGTATATAAAGGTTGTATGGCCTGTACAATAAAAAGCATAAACTACCTCAGAATCTAGTTGCTTACCATTCCTATGCTAAGAGTAGACCTGCTTGGTAGTACCCCCATTGTCATGGAAAAAAACACTCACCTGTGCGAGTGCTGTGATTGCATCAATAGTAAAGAAATAGAAAATAAATGTTTTTCTATTTCTTTATTTTGCTTTTAGTAGAAACAAGTTTTTTTACACGCGCATTCCTGCACCATGTGTACCCACAGCAACTGGTCAGGAACAATAATGATGATTCTTTTAACCCGCATAAACATGGCGATGGGCATACCTTCATTTCGCTCTTCACCTAAGTTAGTCTCTTTTCTATGGCCTTGAAAGCGAGATAATCGAAGCACACCAACTTGGCGACTAAGTAGAATGCCAACTGAGTTACTTTACACAGTTTAATTTTTTGCAAATCACTGCTCAGCTAAATCCTTTTCTCTTCTTAATTAGCAGACATCGGCAATGCCGAGACCTCTGATTGATTGACACAAAAACTACCTAATCCGTTATAAAGAGTAGTGCAGTGCCTTGGAGTTAAGTTGTCATGAAACATATTATTATGAAACATTCGACTTTTCCATGTTTACTTTTTAAATGAAAAGTCCCGCTGTATGTGGACAGTCAGTTTACAATCCGCTCACCAAAGCCCCTCTTCTTTTTAGGTCGAGCCTGGGCAGCGCATGCGCTGCTCTGCAAGGCATGCTGCATTGTGGTATGGACTTGAAGCTCCGCCCACTCTCCGCCCATATTTTTATAGGCTTGAGTGATTGTCCTTGGGAAACTGTGGCTTTTCATTGGTCAATAGGTTTAGTAGTCCCTCCTTAGTGCCGCCTTGTCTCAGTTTGTAACCTCCCATGACGACACTCCCTGTTACATATGTGGTTGCTCGGTAGGCTTTAATTACAGCCTCCGAGCGCTTTTTTGCTAAATGGATTTCTGTCCTGCTGATGCAGGCAGGAAAAGCTCTCTCAAAACACTTTCTTTTTTTTATTTTAACATGGCAGCCGGGCCCCTTTCATTAGACAGGGCTCATGTAAAGAACTAGGGCAGCCGACATTATCGTGAAAGAGCTTCATGGGGCACTTTTACAAAAAAGCATTTCTTTGTGAACTTGATACACAAATGCTTTTTTGGGTGCTTATTCAAAAAAGGGAAACGCGCTGGGAGCCTACAGAAAGGAAAGAAAACCAAAGGAAAACTTTACTGTGGCTCTCCCAGCTCAGCAGGGGAGCTGATACTATAATATTCTCTGCACTATAGCAACTCGCCCCATAATGCTTTGCGGGCTCCTTTAGTCAAATAGAATGTTTGCCCATAATTCTGCATGTGGTAGTCCTAGTACGATGGGACCACCACAAAATCATTCTGAATGGCATGCTTTTCCTTTTTAGGTTATCATCTGGGTCCTCACCTTAAGTTGGGGGGACCCCAAAATAATCACCTTTCTTACTGTGAGACGATTTATACATCCACTCTTCCATAGTTGGAACTAATGCTCTGCAGCTGGGAAGATGTGTGAAAGGTAACTTTTCCGGGTTTTTTAGACGAGCCATGTGAGCGGCCATTAATAAAGTGTTAACTGTGGCCTGGGGCACTTGACAAACAGATGTGTTTTTTTTTGTAAAAGCAACCCATACTGTGCTTTCATTTTGATGGCGGCCCTTCCCCTTTCTGTAGACGAGCTGGTTCAGTCTAAAGAATGGGGCACAGCCTCGTGAAAGCCATGGGGTATTTGCAATGCAATAGGTCTCTCATTTGTGAGAGTTTAAACTATTGGCATTGTCATTTACACTGCCAATAGCTCAAGCTCACGTAAAAGCGACTGTCTGGGCCCAGAAACCAGCTATCTCTCCATTCAATTGTTGAATATATTCTTCACTTTGACCCTGAACCTCGCTCCGCTATCTTTTGGCTAGCTTTACACTATACAAATAACACACACATACATACATAAACATATACATAAAAAAAGATTGCTACAGCCCACAGTAAGGGCCAAAGTTCAGTTGAGTGGATGCCTGATTGTGGTGCACTGTGGGAAACACATCCACCTGTGGCTAAAATCGCTAAAGAAAATAAAAGCTACAGATAGGGCTTGAGTATTCTAAATGTTGAGATGATGGGTACACCTTACCCCCATTGATAATCACACCTAACTCCTCTTAATTTAATGTACCACAAAAAACTGAAGTAAATGTGTGGAGTGGTTTCCTTGATAGCGCAAGACTAACCTCAATAACAACAAGCATTTGATAAAGCCTTTTATTTATGTTTTGGTTTTTAAAACATAAATAAAAGGCATTGTCATTTACAATGCCAATAGCTTAAATTCGCGTAAATGCGAGACCTATTGCATTGCAAATGCTTGTTTAAAAGATCAGCCAGAAAGGCAGGCGTTAATTGGCCAGACACGCTTCCTTCCATAAATACTGGAACCCGAGTACAGGCAGCAGAAAGAGAGTAGTGGAAAAACAGGCTTAGAAGGGAGCTTTTCTGTGCCCTCAAGGGAATGCAGCACTCATTTTGCATAACCTGCCCATAATTTTTTCTCGCATGAGGCTGTTTCCTGATGACATCTTTCTTCTTGTAGAACAGAGGCATTTGGGTGGTACTACATGTCTATGTTCATGCTTACCAGACAAAGCCTTATATCTGAGTCCCCTTTTTCTAGCTGGCTCTTTCAGTGTTCTAGTCAAGAAGGAGTGACTGCTGTAGCTTTCTTTGTGCTATGTTTCCTCTCATGAATACAATAACTAAGAGACTGACCAATCCCCCAGAACTCATAACTATAATTCTGCAATAATCCTGTGAAGATTACTTGTCCTGCCATATTCCTGTAAAGATTGGAACATTGCCTTCCTTGAACTAAGTTATCTCTATCACAGCAGTCCTGTTGTTCTTCTAGTCAGTTATATATTCATATTAGTTTACTTTTTTTTTATCTGTCTGCCCCACTCACCAGTCTCCCTAATTACCTTATTTCCTTTTTCATCTGGTTAACCTATTATAGCTATGTAGGGTTGCCACTACCCCAACATTTTTAAATGAGGTAGAAGGACCCATCCTGTCCTAGAAGCAGTTGGTGGAGTTACTTAAATCAAAGTTGGTAGCCTTTGGAAGTCGGAGGGGGTAGTTTTAACCCTTAAAGAAGCAACATATTTTTGTTACATAATTCCAGAGATCATAAAAGTGTATGAAAGCCTTCCGTCTTCTCAGAGGAGGGGGCTGGAGATCCTAGTGACATATTTCAAGTTACTTTGTAGAAATTAAAAACTCATTTTGGCGGCAGACTCAATATTGTTCTAGAAACACAAAAGTTTGTTGGTTAAATACAAGCAAAGATTTAGACAATTTTGAGGAAAAACACAATCTTAATTGGGTTGTCTAGCAATTGTGAACTTAATAAGCTATGCAATTACTTGATATGAGATCAATTGTTGATGGGAATGAATAATCCCCTTATGCAAGAGAAATTGCTACCCAAGAACCCAAACTTGAAATAGGCTGTTGGCATTGCTGAGGGCATTGAGGACACAGAAGCCTCCACAAAAATGCAATGACATCAGCAACAAGTAAGCGAAGTCAAAAGTGACACAAATGTAGATGTTAACCGTTTTATGGAAAAATCATGTCATGGTAAAGTAAAAACACATTCTGAAGCCCCACGCCCAAATGTTTCCAAAGTGCAATTTAGGGCACCTTGCAAACAGCCTGGTTTTAATTCAAAAACCTCAGCATGTCGAAAATGTAGGAAATAGAGCATTTTGCCAGTGCAAGTAAGCAAAAGAAAACAAGGCAAATTTACTCAGTAGAATATTTAGAAGAGGGTATGCGCAAGTTAGTATCCGTCATTAACTGTGAGAAAAATGAGGTGAAACAACCAAGCTGTGACATAATCCTGGAGAGTCAAAGTATAAGTGTATTGGCAGATTCATGCTCTCTTTGTATCCTGGTTAGTAAAGCTCTATTTCATAAAGCTTTCTCCACAAAAATACTTCTTCCCAGAGTGCCTTGATATTCATCCCAATCCTGGTGGCTGCAACTGTGATCTGATACCATATGAGAGAATATCACTAATGAATATTTCCTTTAAATGATGATCTACAGTAGGAAAGGTGTATGTCAATGAGAATGGCTCATACTTGAAGAAGTTGAAGCGTAAACGCACTCCAAACTCGTACGCACTGCGAACATGCCAGTAGCGTATCACAAATACACCAAATTACTCCAATTTTAATCCAATTTATTCCAGGTAATCCAAGTTTTCATCTTAGTTCATCATGTTACATGGTAGACGATAGTATGATTAGCTTCTAAAACGGCAGATGTGCCATGGAAAGTTGGGGTAATTTGATATAAAGTACTGTTGAAATGCTTACTTTAGTCAGGACATATAATCTAATGGTCATGTTTTTTAAACTTTTAGTGAACCCCTGAAGAAGGGCTATGAGATAAGCCCGAAATGCATTGGGAAAAGAACCACTAAGGATATGATTAATGTATGGGGCATGCGACAGACAGAAGCCTATGGCACATCTGCCGTTTTAGAAGCTAATCATACTATCGTCTACCATGTAACATGATGAACTAAGATGAAAACTTGGATTACCTGGAATAAATTGGATTAAAATTGGAGTAATTTGGTGTATTTGTGATACGCTACTGGCATGTTCGCAGTGCGTCCGAGTTTGGAGTGCGTTTACGCTTCAACTTCTTCACGTTTTGTAAGCACGTGGCTCCAGGGCAGGCCACGGTCGGGCTGCACGCAACTACTTTTGAATTATGGATGAATTCGCTGAAAGTAAAACACAGGAGTGCACTTGTCTGAACTCTTGTAGAATGGCTCATACTTGCTCAGGTGGAGACACCAGAGAGGTCTGGGGATTAAAGATGATTCCAACCAGCCTGACCCAGTACTTTTACAGGAACGGGTCTTATTCACCTTGAAATGTATGTGTGGTACTTTGGGGTTTTTACAGAGAACTAGGAGTATTTAAAGCATGATGAACATCACATCCAGCTGAAAGATGGTGTAGATCCTCTTATAAACAAGGTAGAACCTATTCCTCATCTTTTAAAGAAACCCCTTGAAGAGTAACTGAAGAAACTATTTGATTTGGGGGGTAATTCAGAAAGTAAAGCATTTGGGATGGCCCCCCCTATAGTGTTAGCAAACAAAAGTTTTGAGGGGGAGAATATTTTTTACCCAATATCACTGAAATGCAGATTACAATTGGCACTGCGTCTTATTTCAGCGATATTGACCTTTCTTCTGCATAGCGCTAAGTTAGGCTACACCTAGATTTAAGATCCTTTACTTTTATAACACCACAAGAGCTTTAAGGTTCTGTAAAATTTCAGTTGGTCTGTGTGAGAAATTGGGCTGCCGGTTGAAGAGGGTGTAATCCTGTTCATGCAACAGCCACAATCCCTGTCAGGAGGAACCACTAACATCACCAGATTAACCTGTGCTTAACCCTCTGGTACCTTGCCACAAAAGCAGTCAGACTTAACTTAGAGGCAATGTGTAAAGTATTTACGCAGCATGCAAATAGTAATAAAGTGAAAACACAACACAAGAAAAATCCCATTCCAATTTAGGAAAATTGAGTAAATTTTAATAATTTTGCCACCAAAATGACAAAACTTCAATTGGTAGAACAGGAGTTATGATTTTTTAAAGTTTAATGTGACATCTAGAGCCTAAAAGATCAAAGCGCCAACGGCGGACATCTAGTCGCATGAGACTGATGCAAAGTCAAAAGTTATGGCAGGCTTCAATGGAGCGCAGGCCAAATACAAGAAGTGAATTGGGCTTGGTCTCAGCTTACCTTCGGACTTAGAAGAAATTGTGTAGAAAAATGTCTGAGAAGGTAAAGTTCAGCGGGGCATGGCAGCTGGGAGTGTACAAGAAGGAAGCGTCATCATCAGGCAGTCACTGGCCGAAGTCGCAGTGAAGAATCCTTTGTGCGGACTTAGTCTCTTTTTTGGAAGTCGAGGATCTCCAATGGGGCAAAGTTGCAGGCTGTAGCTAACAAGTGCTTTACAAGGCTGGATACCACTTCTGCAAGGAGCTGCTAAAAAGGATTTGCTGCTGCTGCAGAGAAGACCATAGCAGGAGTTGCTTCAAAGTCCATCCCTGACTTGTCCCTGTCTCCTCTTGGTTCTCAGATCACTTTTTGCCCTCAAATATTGTGTCTCACATTTTGGATTTGGGCTATCTAGCACCTTTAGCACCACTTCCAAGGGTCCAGGATTGGAGAGGCACCACTTGAAGGTTCAGGACTCACTCAGGCAGGGTCCAGGTGTGGGTTCAAAATGATTGGAGCCTTTTCTGTCTCTCACGGTCTGATCAGGAGGCCTTCCAACTAGCCCTTAGGGCCACTCTGGTAGTACTGGGTTCAAGGAGAAGTGCAGTGCAGAGCAGCAGGGCAAACCTCTGAGGGTCAGGGCAGGCTTCAGGCAGCAAAGCAGTCCTTCTTGGTGCATCAAAGCAGTCTTCTGTAGCAGACTACAGACCACAACAGAGAGTACTTCTGCAGGTCCAGAAATGGAACTGAAGGGAGGGTCTGAGGGCCCTATTTTAATACCTGATTACAGGCACAATGGATTAGTGTGAAGTTCTTTGTGTGAAGGCAGGGCACATCCTGTTGACTTGCAAGTTGGGCTGCACCCAGCTCCACCCCCGTCATCCTGCCTGAGACGTCCCATCTAGGCAATTCTAATCCTTTTATTGTGTAGATGTCTGGGAGGAATATACAAAGACCAACTGCTATTACACCTAGTCATGGGACCAGAGAGCAGGCTGCAGGCACCAAAGTGAACAGGAAAATGACAACTTTTTAAAAGTTTATACCTTAGCTGAAATTATTTACAACAGATTCATTCTTTTAGGTTCAGGATATGAGCTGCCTTGAACCCAGATTTTTATTTTCAAATTTCCTATTTCTTTCAAAAGTTTTTTTTATATATCAGACTCATTAGATCACATAAAACAAAGGTGTATTAGCCCTTAAGGCTTTTGACCAATTCAACATTACATGTTACACATTCAAAAATTGAATAACATATAACACAACTGTTTTACAAGACAAAAACTGTTATTTAAAACATATATTCAATAATTAAAGAGTCTTCCCAAAAAAGCATTAATTGAATATAGACTCTCTTTTGTATCAATGAATAACACAAGAATGTTTTTTGTTTCATTCAGTCTTTGTGGGAATATATGTTTTGAAAAATATGTTTTTGTCTTGTAAAACAGTTGTGTTATATGTAATTTAATGTTTGACTGTGTAACATGTAATGTTGAATTGATCAAAAGTAAATAATTTCAGCTAAGGTATAAAGTTGTATATATATATGTAATGCGGCCTATCCTTGAGCTGAATAAAAGGCCTAAACCCTATTTTTTTAACAATTTTCTAAAAGGGACATTTTCAACCTTGTGACTTAAAACCAGACTTTACCAATAAAGAGGATTTTCAATTTCAAGTTTACCAAATATGATTTTCTACCTGGTCCCAATCAAATCTTAGCACTTACTAAATGTAATAAGGTAACCCAATGTTATTCTATGGGAAAGGTAGGCCTCTCAGTAGAGAAAAACAAATTTGTAAGTTTTTCACTACCAGGACATGTAAAAATTAAAAGCACTTGTGCAGCCTTTTACCCTTCCCTTTGGGCTGTCTAGCGCCTACCTTATGGGTGACTGATATGCAATAAAAAGGAAGTTATAGACTTGACAAGGGAGCTATTTTGCAATTTCGAATTGGTAGTTTAAAACTGTGCACATAGCCTACAATGGCAGGCCTGAGACATGTTTTAAGGGACTACTTAAGTGGATGGCACAATAAGTGCTGCAGGCCCACTAGTAGCATTTCATTGACCAGACCTGGGTATATGGTATACCACTTTACTAGGGACTTATAAGTAAATTAAATATGCCAAATGTAGGAAAGTGACCTTTTTGACTTGGTCACACCCACTTTTTGCCCTAGTACTGATGCTTTTTGACTGAAAGTGCACTGGGTCGCTGCTAACCAGGCCCCCAGTGCCAGTGCTCTTCCCCTTAAAATAAGGTAAATGTCTCATTGTAACCCAGTTGGAAAGGACTTTAGCACTGTTGTAAGTTCCGGGTAAATGGTACCTATGGTACCCAGAGCATGGCTACTAAAGAGGGTCCATATGGAATGCAGCATGTATTATGCCACCCTAAAGGACCCACACAAAAAATGCATGCAGACTGCCATTGCAGGATGTGTCAAATGGTGCAGACCATTTCGAAAATACAACATGTCACACTGTCTGTGTGCCATGCCAATGTACACCGCATATACTATATGTAAGTCACCCCTACAGAAGGCCCTAGAGCTCTAAGGCAGGGTGCATTATATTATATGTAAGGGCACATCGGCATGACAGATAGGCCCCTGTGATGTCTAGTTCCATTACTAGATATTCCAAGTGATCAGGCAGGCATCTTAAGGACATGTACTGGTCACTGGTCATTACGAGTTACCCAGCTACCTGATGGCTGCACTGAAACCCATGGTGTTTGGTATCCAACATCTTGTCTTAATAAATTTGTACTGATGCCAGACTAGATGTATTATGGCATGCACCCAGAAGGCCTGAAAACCTGCTAGTCCTCTAGTGTGCTGCCTGACTGGTATCAGCCAGCCTGCCACTACAGACAAGTTTCTGTAGGTGAGAGACCATCTCAGAAACAATGCCTGCTCCAGCGGAAGGTGATCACACCTCATCTAGCAGGATGGCTAATGAATTAGCATGTCAAGGCCAGAGGCGTCAAAGCCTCTGCTGCCTTTGAATGTGACAACCGCTTCCCCCAGACCTGGGGAACGGCATCTCCTGCCCTAGGGCCCAATTGGCACCAGAGCAGGTGGGAAATGAGATAGTCAGTAGGCTTGTAACACTTTCAGACAAGGCACACCCCTAACATGGGCCACCTGAAGTGGACAGCCAAGAAAGGGTTTCACCATTTTCAATTTGGTAAAAATTGGAACTCTGTGTCAGGATTATGCCCACTCTCCACAGGAAGTGGTCATATAGGAGATGTAGTCACCCCCGGGGTAAGTAGCCCATTGGATGCTACCCTACGCTCCCCTTAATGCCCCTAAATCCAGTGGTGAGGGGTCCCCCTGATATCAGGAAAGCAGATTTGTGTACCTGGGAACCAAAGAAGGACTAAGAGCCAACATCACAAGAACTGTGAACCAGCTCCAAAATTGGTGCAAAACTCTGGCTGGCTGCTGCTGTCCCAACAATTGCAAAGAGTCAACTTGTCCAAAAGCTGTTCACCCTTTCAAAGCCTTGGAGGACTGCCCAGTGCTTCAACAGCCATGAAGCATCTACCATGGGGTGGAGGAGTAAACCCCTGCAGCTTCAGGCACCGACCCCACTTGTCCTGTACTCCAGTTTGCTGACCACCGGGTCCACTGAGGGAGCATCTTGCTAGGAGGAGGTCACCATGGTTCTAGGAGGCCAGCCCCATCTCTCCAGTGGGTTTCGAGATGCTAGACACTCCAGGAGCCTCCCAGCACCAATACCCTGGTTACCTGAGCATTTGCAGCAACCAAAACTTGTTGAGTGTCCAGTTCCAAGGCTGATGTCTGGAGCTAGTGCTCAGGCAAGCATGCACTCCTTAGCAAGGGCAGACTTGCTCTACATTAAAGAAATAAACAGCTGTTACTGTCCCTTTTGAATGAAATCAATTCAGAAATATCAAGTCCAAGACTGAGAGAGAGAACATGCTCCCATGGTCATAAACAAAGCTTTGTCCTTAATCCTCACTTCTTTGCTAACTGTCTTACCCTTTTTGTACTAGAAATGCTTTTGCTCTGGCAAAAATACCAGAGCCTTTCATTGAAAAAAAGTTTGATTCATTTTTAACATGACCCAAATTGCAACAAAACGTTCTACTCTGCCAGTTATCCCACTATAGCTGGCATCTAACTGTAAGACATGCCTCCATTTTCTTCATTATCCCATATGAGAGCATCTTCCAACACATGAGTTCAGGATGTGTGCTGAAAAGACCTTAATGTTGCTCCATGGATGATAACAATTTAGGCCACATTTTGGTTGCACATGACAAATGACTTGCCTCTTGTTTCACTACTGGCTACTTCGTTCTCAGAGTATGGGGGAATGAATGTTTCTAAGTATATTTTTTTAAATTATCACTCCTACTAAAAGCCTCTCAATGTACTGATATAATCTAATGTTCTAAGGTGAAACACTTTTGCATTCTAAAAAAAACTTTTTTGATCTTTGGAGAGACTTTGGCATATATTTACATGATGTTTCCTGCACGATTTACATGCTTAAGATTTTCATGGCTCGTGCATGGGCTCTCTGGGACCAGCCAGAGCATTGACTCAACTGCGCCTCATATCTTCCTTTTAATTTGTTGACTCACCAACCTCTATTTAATAGTGCTGAGATGTCAGTGTTCTGATTTGATAATCTTTGCATCAATGTAGTGTAAGTCATGATCAAAGATGGTAATGGCACCTGGGTACTATTCAAAAATCGAATGCATATAGAAACTGGTAAAACCACTTTGCCTCGCCACCATTGTTTTATGTTTTCTTTGTGATGATGATCCAGAAACAGCCCTGAGGAAGGTAGGGTTTTCCTTACCCACCATGAAAGTATTGTAATATTTCCTTAGTGTCTCTTCCAAATCTCTGGATTTTTACCAATTTGTGTGGAAATTGTGTGTAAAATATGCCAATTTTTGTAGGAGAGGAGATCCCCCTTCTCTCTAACACTTGAGTGGAAGTTGGGTTTGCTTGCTTCACTTGCTCAGTTCAACTCGAGGCAGACATTTACGCACCACCAATTTGAAAATTCACCAGCCACTTCTACGGGAATCACAGATCACAAACCCCTCATTTTTGCTTTTACGATTAAGCTTGCTGAGTGACTACACCTCATATAGTAAGGTCGTTCCTGGAGTTGGAAAGTTTAAATTTTAGAATGGAATGTTTTCTGAGCTTGAAAGCTGATTGCCACACTGGCATGCTCATAACCTCTATGTATGAGTCAGTTGAAGTCTTTGAAGAGTTTATACTTTTATTGGGTAAGGGTATATAATTGCTAAAGAATAGAAGGCCTGTATCATAGCAGATGGGTAATCAAACCTTCAAAGGAATTGGTTGGAGGGCCTGAGAAAGCAGATATGCTAATTAATACTCAACTATTTTGGAGTGTAAGATATGAGTTGAGCCTAATAGATTGTAGATTGTTTCAAAGTCAGGGAGGCAGGAGATGAACTCAGGATTATATTCCTGGGTGGTCAGCACTGTGGATAGGGCCTGGGTAAGGAAAATGGTGGGAGAAAACCAGAGGAAATATGTACAATTCTTTAATCAAATAAAGTGTTTAAAATGTCCCATGGCAGGTGGGTGATCTGCTTTGTATCAAAAAGCCTATATCTTTCCATGGCAGGTCCTCTAAGTACTCTGATCCACTGAAAATTGCAGAGGTAAATAGAAATGTAATGCGACTAGAAAACTGACAAACATGGGCCATAGGCAATTTAAGCTAGTGCAATACATCCATTTGAACTGTTGTACAGAATGAGAGATTTATTCTCTGAAACAGCAACTATCAGAAGATCAGGATGTGAATGCAAGATTCCTACAAGGTAAAGGGATTATGCATAATGCTGCTTCAGAAGTTAAGTTGTCAGTTTTGCAAAGTTGTCATATATTTCACATCAACCTTCTTCATAGTTTATGCCCTCCTATGGAGACTATACCTCCACCCTCTCTTTGCAGTCCATTCTCACCAAACCACTCTGTCCCATATGTCACCTTACCCTGAAATATAGCAGAATGCTAGAATGTCAGGATGTGATCATTCCTGCTCTTCACAGATGGTGGCAGAATGGGCCTTAATTGGTCTCACCAAATAACCATTCCTTGAAGGCATCCTACAGCAAATCTTGAAATTATAACACTGTTGCAACAGATGACTTTGTCAAAGCACAGAATTTGAGATTTAGGAGCTTCACATTTCATCAACAATAAACTCCTGGCAAATAGCAATTCTAATGATTTAAATATGATCATCTACAGAACTTGACCAAGAATTCAACCTCTAAGAATATATTCACTTGACCAGTTTTGAAATACCGTTTCACCTTTGTAGTGCTGTTCAAATAAGGCTGACCTCATTTGAGCTCATCTTGGTAACTTGGCTTCTGGTTATGGGTTCTTCAATACGGCAGGCATTGTGCATGCTCATCGTAAGTACTTAGACTTTGCCAATGTACATCATGAATTGTTGAAGGCCACTGTAACGTAGAAAAACATTTTCTTTGGCTCAATAACTTCAATTGCTTTGCCCAAATTGTCTCTCCGGTTGCCCGTACAACTAATATCTCTAATATAACAGGAAGGTAGACACACACAATATATGAAATTTATCTCTTTCTGTCAACATTCCAGACCTCTAGCTTTGACAATTTACTAAGGAAAATGTAACAATACTTATCCTATCCTAGTGTTACCAGTGGCATGCAGCAGCAAAACTTGGTCAGCATGTTGACTTGTATGATAGAAAAAGGGATAGGCTTAGTAATTTGACCGATGTAGAGATAGCCAACCCTAGAGTAACTCCGGGTGACTCACTCCTCTTTACTCCTTGGATGCAGCAAGTCTTTTAATACTACTTGACTATAATAACATAATCTTGAATTTAGCAACTTCATTAACCAGAGCACCAGTTTGTACAGGTGATACAAACACCACCTTTGAAGATGTACCTGACCTGAGCTCGTTGAATGCAACATTAGGGGCCATAGCTGCCAAGGTTTCAAATTGCTTATGTGTGACATTTCGATGGTTTCAGTGCACTTATGAGTGACATTCAACAGCCAAATGTGTGACTTGTAGAGTGACACTTTCTCGTGAGTAAATGCAAACAAAGGTGCATGGAAAGGGATAAATATCAGAAATGGAACCCTTTTGTACTCTGACAAGCTCTAAAAATATCTTGAAATTGCTGAAAAATCCTGAAATGGAAGGTTAACCCTTGCTTTACAATGAACACTAGGAGGTCGATTACGATCTCGTTCGGAAAGGCGCCCGTCTTGCTGCTGTTGGGCGGTGTGCTTCGTTTGGAGGCTGGTGTGACTGCTTCTCTGCCCTCGCAGATGCCTGGTGTTCTTGGGGTGCACTTCTCCCGCATTTTGCTTTGAGAACGACGCCCTCATCCACTCTGGTGGGACTCCAAGTCCCAGAGTGCAACGGCTGGCCCCAAACCATCGCAGCTGAGTGGGAGGTGTTTCCTGTGCCCACTTAAGCGCCGATCACATCCCGCGGCGCGGGATGCGCCCGGGCCCGTCCTGCGCCCGTCCTGCGCCCGTCAGCGACTGGAAGAGGCTGGGCTGGGCCACCCCCCTCAGCTGTTCCATCGGGATCCTTCACTCTTGGCTTGTGGCAAAGGACGAGGCTCCATGAACATTAGGAAGGCAAGGTGGTGAGACTCAACCTGTATCCCCCATTTTTCGTTTTCATTAGCCTTCTGCCCCTGTGACTATCGATTCAACCATTATTGCCAATAACTGCACAGACTATACAGTTTGAGGGGGCAACCTCCTGTAGGGCAGACTTAATGAAATTGCAAAACGAGGTTCTGTTTTTAACTACCTAATGAGAGTTAATGGCCAAGCATTAGACGGCTCACTTTTTCTTTTCTTTTTTTATATTTCATTTCATTTTATTTTTTCGGGTATTTTAGCCATAAAGGTCCTTTAAAGGATTCTTTGGTCCTTTGTCATTTGGTACTGACAAGGTCCCTAATTTTAAAAGTTTTTAGGTTTTAAGCTAGTTTTGAACTTACCTGATCATAGTACTGAATGCTCTCAGTGATTGGTATGTAGCCTAACCTCTCTACCCCGGTTATTTTTGCCTGGCACTCCAGACATCCCTGTGTAGATCTACATTGTAGTTTGTTATTCTTCTGTATTCCCGCACTTGCACTTTGCTTCCCGCGCTTTTGCACTTTGAGACTTGCATATTTGCATCCGCATCTTACACCTTGCACTTTACGACCGAGCACTTGCGCTCTTTGTTTATTGCGCTTGTTGGTTTTTAACCTGTTTTTCCTTCCCCCTGTGCCCTGATTAAACCAGTCGTGACCCGCAAAATCTTCCTTTGTATACAAGGTAAATCCAAAAACCAAAGGAGAATGGGCAAACGCGTGTGCGCCGAAAAGAAACAACAGGCTCCTCCCAAGTCAAAAACTAAAACCCAAACAACCTCTATAGATAGGATGTTAGAAAAGGCAATAGGAGCGGTGGCAACTGAAATAGAACGGACAGAGAGACGATTATCACTAACACCTAATCTGCTAGATTTAGATACCTCGCAAATCTCAGGAGCCCTCCCATTGGACACCTCCAGGGGCCAAATATCTATAGTTGAAGCCACTAATTTCGAGCAATCCAGGGTGGAATTATCCACACAGCCCGTTACAAAAGGGAGACCCAAAACTCAAGTGAAAGAGCAGAGCAAATCCAACGCCTCTACACCGACATTCTATTAGGCAATGGCAGCCTAACAAACAACGGGCGGGGGTAGTTTTTAACTACAGCACAGAAGCCAACAAAGAAAATCTTCCCCTCCCAGTTATTAATCTCCCACCTGCCTCAACCCCATATGTTCTTGTTCTCACAGGTATCCCTGAGCTTGGAGCAGGCCAAAATGAATTACATCAAGATTTAAAAAACAAATGCATGTACTGGTTAGCTAATCATAGACACTTCAGGTATGATGATGCAGGAGAAATCCTTACAACACGTAGAGTTGGTTGGCTAGGATGGAGACCCAAGGATAAGCATGGAGACTGTATAGTGATCAACTTTAGAAACCCTTGCGTTGTTTAAGAAATTTTATCTAGAGATGATTGGAGACAGACGGGTACTATTAGAGCTCTTCCACTGGGCTATTTTTATCCGCCAGAGAGAATTCATCAAGATAGAAGGCAACTTGGGCAGGATTGGAGATCAGAAAATCAAAGTTACAATCCGGCCACTCTGGACCACCATTGGTCCAGACATCCAATCTATAATATACCCACAGTAAATAGATTTAGCAGTTTAGAAGGAGTGGATTGACTTGAGACCCATGTTATAGGCCCCGAGGTGCAGCTGGTTAAGTCCCAGGCGGAATTGGTTAAAACTAAAGGGAACGCAGGGTTTTGCATGGCACGAGGGGATGGAGAAACCTGTGGGAGCATGAGCGGCTTCCCAGGAAATAACCATGAGACCCATAATACGACCTTGAACAGCAACCACCAGCCACTACTGAATAGTGGGTCAGTTAAGAGAGCTGATTCTGGGTTCTGTGGAACTTTGCCCCCAATTATCCCTCTAGTTGCTATCAAAACACACACCCCAGATCGTCCAAAGCTGCGAGTCCTTTCCTGGAACATAGCTGGCTTAAATTCTAAGATAGATACCCCTGAATGGGGTTGCTTTATTGACCAATACGAGATCTGTATGTTCCAGGAGACATGGGCAAGAGGGGACGTCCAAAAACTGGGTTTTGCCAGCTTTAACATTCCTGCAGTACCAGGCGGAAAAGGGAGACCCTCGGGTGGACTAAGTACATGGGTGGGAGTTCACCTAGGCTGTTCAGCCAAACAGATTGAAACATCTTCAAACGACATTCTGTGTGTCCTCCTTCATTTCCCCCCTATGACCACTATAGCCCTAATAAATGTGTACTCGAGACCAGTCAGCAAGGGACAGGAGTCAAAAACACTCGAGGAACTTATGCTCTTCATAGCCACTATCTCAGATAATCATATGGTGATCATAGGAGGGGATTTTAATTGCCAGTTTGAGCCATTAGAAGGTATGCCCAAGGATAGTTCCTGTGAAGAAGATACGTACTGGGCCATCCCGGAGACTGCCTGCCCATCAGTAAAAATCTGGTCCCCTTTGGTGATCCAGATGAATTGCCTTGCTTTAAAATACTCTCTAAGGGCATGCAATGGAAGAACAAAGTCTGACACACCCAGCAATTTTACTTTTATTAGAAACGGGAGAGGCTCTCTACTGGATTACATTTTAATTGATTCAAAATCCTGGCAAAAGGTATCTGACTTTAAGGTCATGATGCAGCACGATAGCGACCACAACGCCCTTGTATTAGAATTACATGAGTTAAATCCTGGGAGCGTCACAGGGGCACACTCCCCAAGTGATGTCAGGCTGTCTCTCACAAACTGCAGGAAGAGGGTACGTTGTGCGGACATAATCTTGACACAAGATAGGCTAGGTTCCCTGTATGAAGCCATTATTCCAGTCCTTCTGACTACAACAAAATCTGTCCCCATTGATGGCACCAGAATAGATCACCAGCTGGTTACCTTGAATCATACTAGGTTAATGTCAATTACGGTTGACTTCTTCTTTCCCACAAAGATCATCAGGCCTAACAGGAAACCCCCTCATCCCTGGTACAATGACCAATGCCGAAAGGCTAAAATAGCCTTGATTGTAAAGAAAAGGGTACCCCTGACGTAAGTTCCTAAATCAGGGAAAATGACCAGTATGTAAATATCACGATATTTAGGAACAAGGAAGGTAGTTGTGGACCTGAACAATATAAAAAACATGTATACATGCAAACTTGGTTCAGTAGTATCAAAAATATTTTTTATTATTTTTTTATAGATAATTGTAACTGAATACACAAAAAACAATCATAAAATATATAGTCCTCTGTATATATATTTACACTGGGTTCAAGAGGGTCAAATAACAAAGAAGGTTTTCTTACTTTGACAAAATCTGATACATAATATACACAGTGTTATTCATTGATATATAAGAAATTATTTGACACACTACAATTAATGTCACAGACATACAAACAAGGTAATTATATGAATGTGTTCAGAGGACAAACATTTCTGGCATGGCCTTGAAAATCTGTTTCCTACGCGCGTTTCGGCTGTATGCCTTCATCAGGAAGCCATGTACAAGAAAATAGAAACCTCGTTATAGTTCAGGATGTTAAGTGTTAGGTATAATATTGAACCTCAAGCTAGAAGAGTAGTTCGCTGGTTAATGAAAATACAGCGCTCGAAAAGGGCCTGTAGAGTATAGGGTCCTCTTGTTTTGATAGGGTAGTCAGGAGGTGAATGATGGAGATTTCACATCTGAGGTTATCAAGGTTCACTCCAGAGTGATACACTGGATCTAGACGTTTAGAGCTTGAAACTGGCCGTCGATAACTGTGTAATTGAAAAACAGATGACGGTTTTGCGGCTGGAACGGCGTGTGTACACACGCCGTTCCAGCCGCATTGCAGACTCTAACCTTGGAGCTTTTCAGACGCACGAGAGTATGATCCAAACATCGGGAACGTAGTAATCTTGGAGCCCTGCATCGTCCCTGCATGCACTTGGTTCCTCGCTGCGTCCCTCTACTTGCTGACTTCTAAGCACACATCAGGCTGTTGCAAAACCGTCATCTGTTTTTCAATTACACAGTTATCGACGGCCAGTTTCAAGCTCTAAACGTCTAGATCCAGTGTATCACTCTGGAGTGAACCTTGATAACCTCAGATGTGAAATCTCCATCATTCACCTCCTGACTACCCTATCAAAACAAGAGGACTCTATACTTTACAGGCCCTTTTCGAGCGCTGTATTTTCATTAACCAGCGAACTACTCTTCTAGCTTGAGGTTCCATATTATACCTAACACTTAACATCCTGAACTATAACGAGGTTTCTATTTTCTTGTACATGGCTTCCTGATGAAGGCATACAGCCAAACGCGCGTAGGATACAGATTTTCAAGGCCATGCCAGAAATGTTTGTCCTCTGAACACATTCATATAATTACCTTGTTTGTATGTCTGTGACATTAATTGTAGTGTGTCAAATAATTTCTTATATATCAATGAATAACACTGTGTATATTATGTATCAGATTTTGTCAAAGTAAGAAAACCTTCTTTGTTATTTGACCCTCTTGAACCCAGTGTAAATATATATACAGAGGACTATATATTTTATGATTGTTTTTGTGTATTCAGTTACAATTATCTATAAAAAAATAATAAAAAATATTTTTGATACTACTGAACCAAGTTTGCATGTATACATGTTTTTTATATTGTTCAGGTCCACAACTACCTTCCTTGTTCCTAAATATCGTGATACCTAAAATAGCCTTGATTACATCCATCAAGGCCAACGACCGTCCTCTAATTAAAGTAACTAGAGCGGCCTACAAGGCCAGTGTCATTGAGGCAAAAAAACGGTGGGAAAGCGATAAGTGGGATACTTTGAGAAGTTCCCTGGCTTCCCGTGACATGAGGACTTTCTGGAAGGTGGTCAATACCGGCAGCTCTGAGGCAATATCGCCGATAGAGCCAAACCTAGAGGCAGACGTGTGGAGAGACCACTTTGAGTCATTGTACTCAAGGGCTGAGACATTGATCGACCCAGCAGCTAAAGGCCACTCCGAACCGGTCGACTGCCTGATTGCTCCTACGATCAATCCCGGGACCACGGATGACATCCCGACAATAACTCTCAAAGAGATAACGGGTGCCCTCTCCAAAATAGCCCCGGGCAAAGCGCCAGGATTAGACAAGATTCCAGGGGACCTATTCCGCAGTGAACCCATTATTTGGGCGCCATACCTCTGGGTTTTATTCAACGCCATTTTACAAGGCATGAAGATTCCTGCCAGCTGGGCTGGAGCCAAAATAATCCCTATATATAAAAAGGGCTCCCCGCTGCTACCCACAAATTACAGGCCAATAAGCCTTATAGATATTAGCCAAAAAATCTTTGCACGGGTGCTGCTGCTCCGGTTGCAGAGTTGGATGGAGGAGCATGAGATACTCAGTCCTCTCCAGGCAGGATTCAGAGAAAAAATTTCTACGCTGGACCAAATCTTCAGGCTGCAGATATTACACTGGAAGATCGTGTGTTTGGAGGGTGGCAGCCTCTATTTAATATTTGTAGATCTGAAATCAGCATTCAATCTGGTCCCAAGAGACAAGCTGTGGACAGTCCTCCATGAGATGGGGGTTCCGCCATACCTGTGCCAAATTATGAAGCGGTTACACAAGGGAAACTATGCGCAAATCAGATTTGGCAAGGAAGGAAAACTCACGGCCCCCATCCCTGTAAGTAGAGGTGTCCGTCAAGGATGTGTCCTTGCCCCGACTCTTTTCAGCCTATTTATAAATGGGCTGGTTGATTTTTTACTTAGTGAGAAAGATTTTGATGTCCCTAAGTTGGCATCACATAAAATTCCAGCCATGATGTTTGCCGATGACACGCTACTATTGTCAAAATCGCCTATGGGGTTACAGAGGGTACTAAATAGATTTGAGGCGTTTTGCAGAGAAAGAGGGCTTGAGATCAATCTCCAAAAAACGAAATTCATGGTGTTTAACTCAGCCAGAAGTACCCGACCAAATCCAAGTTTAAATGGCAAACCCTTAGAGAGAGTATCTGCTTTCGATTATCTCTGTATAACTATCACGGAAACAATGGACTGGGGGACACAAGTTAAAAAATCAACCTTGAAATTGACACAAACATTGGGGGGCTTGCGAAAGTTTTTAGAAAATCCAGCCATAAACCTGTGAGCCCAGCAATAGAAATATATAAGGTCCAAGCTAGGGCAGCGGCGCTGTACGGAGCAGAAGTGTGGGGCCACCACAGTACTGAGAGTCTTACGCAGACAGAAAATATTTTCCTCAGGCAACTGTTTGGTCTCCCACGAAGCACCCCACTAGCGCCGCTCCGAATGGACCTGGGGGTAAGGGCTATCGCGGAAGAAGTTAACCTTAGACCCCTTTTATTTTGGCGACGTCTGTGGGTCACCCCAGAACTTTCAGAATATAGGGACGAACTAAGAGAGGTGATGAGTCTACCGGGGGCGGGTAAATTACCCTGGCTCTCCTATATTCGACACATTTCAGGGTATTTGGGACGGGGTAATCTCTGGGCTGACCCAGAAGAGGCATGTACCACCGTGTCCAGGAAAGTGCTAAAGGATTGCTATTGGGAGTTTAAATTGGCCCAACTCCAAAGCAACCCTTCAGTAGACAAGATTACTGCAGTTTTCTTAGAAACTAAGGACTGGTATAGCCTAGAGCCGGCACTGAACGATATTAAGCCATCAAATGCCAGAAAGCTCTATCTGCAGTTTAGACACGGGGTCTTGCCACTCCGCTCCTTTACAAACAGATGGGCGGGCTCGCAAATTCTGGGGTGTCCCACATGTGACTGTGTTATTGAATCAGAAACCCATGTCTTTTTTTGTTGCCCCGGATACCATAAAGTGACAAAAGGATGGTTGGTCCAGATATGTAGAAATTTAGGTACCAGGCGCTGTTCCGAGGCTTTTAGGATACTGAAACACGACACCAGCCTCCCTATAGCATATTCGGTAGCAGGCTTTTTATTCTCCATGTGGTGCACTCGAAGAATATTTTTAAAATCATCCCAATAAATAAGATCTATATCCTCCTATAACAGTTGCCTAATGAAGGATTTTCAAATGGATTACCAGTCTTATCGTCCAATTGAGAATGTTTTAATGATGTATTATATTTATATTTTGTATTTATTGTTAATTGTGTTGTTACTCATGAGAAATGTCCGCCTCTAGCGATGAAGTTAGAGCTCTGACCCCCTAAACCTAAACCTGGACTGCTGACCTGTTTATACATATTGCATAAGTATTTTGAATTGTCAATTATGTTTTCATTTTTGACTAATACTGTGACTTATATGATCAGATTTTCCCCTCATCGAACCGCCAATTGATTGCATTTTATTTTATATTGCTCTAAGCTGTACCTCAGCATGTTTTAACTAAATGTTTTTACTGTATGTGCCCGGTTTTGTTCTTCTCGTTCATTTTCACCTGATCTTAAAGCAATGAATTGTATGTTATTTCACATGTGCTTTTAAGGTCAAATTGGCCGAAATAAAGTAATTATTGAATTGAATTGAATTGGATTCGGGTCTGCCGAATCCGATTCGGAACCAGTCTTTCCGACAGATTCGGAATGCTTTCCGAATGACCAATTACGATGTTTGGAAAGTGTTCGGACTTTCCGAGTCGGTTCCGAATGGCATTCGTAGGAACCGAGTCGTTCGAAGCCGACTTGTACAGGTATACGGACCGCGTTTCCGACCGAGTGATTACGATGTCGGATTTGGACAGCCTTTCCGAAACGGTTTGTCTGGCACGGATCGGCTGTCGGAATCTGACTTTGGAGGCCTGTAGCAGGCCCCCCTTCACCCGGAGCCTTCCAAATGTGGCCCGTGAGGGTACCCGAAGGACCCCCCCTTTCAGACCATGCACAGTGCGGCAGGGACCAAGGGGTGCCCGCCACATGGCGCACGATTTTCCCCACCCACCCCTTTCTTCAATGGGAGCCTGTGTATTCGGTCGGAACACAGGCTCCCATTGAAGTCAATAGGAGTCCGACCGAATGGTATCCGGAACCATCGTAAACGGTCGGTCGGACTCCCCGAATCCGATTCGGTTGGAAACCATTCCAAGACCGATTCGGTCAGAATGCTTTCCGACCGACATCGTAATCGATGCCTAAATCTCTGCATATTTTGGTGCAGCTTCTGTTATACTGTGCATAATACAATGTTAAAACAATGTGCATATTCACAGTGCTTTCAGTCGCATGCTTGTACCTCGTAGTAGTATAATACTGAAGTCACTTTATACGACTGCACCATTAGGGACAATATTCGGAGATTGCATTAACCAGTTGAGATTTCATAAATTAATGTACAAGAAAGCATTTTGGCATTATGACTTCTGTAGCTTCAATTTCAGCAGGTAGTTAAGACTGGCTTTATTGAGTGGAGGGCATCCAAGCAATATATTTCATGCAATGCTGACAGCTTGGCTTTTACAGCAGCATGGAGCAGGAAATTTTCAGACATTCATGCAATTTCAACACAAATACAATTCTTTTTCTGTATGAAACAAGTTATTTTACAGTCTCAGTCTGAAATATAAATTAAGAAAGGCTTGCCTCGAGGCCTGTTGCTGAAATTGACACTCCACAGTATCTGCGGTGGGCATGGATTGGGCTGACGTGACGCGCAGGCGTTCATCTCCTATATGCCCCCTCGGTCCCATTGGCAAAACATCCCCTGCTGCCTCCTCTGCAGGACGGCGGTGCCTGCGCCCGTGTGGCCAAGCTTGACATGCACACCTTTGCTGACCTCTTCCCGGGTGACCACTTTTGCGACCCGCCGACGGCACCTAGCGCACCACTAGACACCTTCCTATATTATCAAATGCGAGCGACCTGCTGCGGGCTTTTCCCAACATTCCCAGCGCCACCTGCGACCCTCATCGCATTAGAGTACACCTACACTGCCACTTCCCCGCGGAAACTCATCACAGCACAATACCGAAACATGCAAAACATCCCACCTGCAATACAGCTCCCCGCCTGGATAGCCTGGGAGGAAGATCTTGCCTCTCCACTCACAGCTGCGCAGTGGTCATTCTGCTGCAGCCAACTCAAAATACTCTCCCCGAACTACCGGTTGCGTCTCATTCACTTTAACTTTCTACATCGCACATATCGCACCCCAGTACTGCTGCACAAGATGGGCCTGTCTCCGGACTCACACTGCACACGATGTCATGCTGACACAGCAGATTTTCTTCATCTTGCCTGGCACTCTCCGGCGGTTGCGTCATATTGGGCGGAGGTCTACTGGACACTAGGGGAAATCACACAGCTACAGTTGACGCCCTCCCCTCTGGTTGGCCTGCTGGAACACGTGGCAGAGATACCAAAACCATCTTATAGACTTGTTGCGTTGCTACTACTTCTCGCCAAACGACAGATTGCGATGTGCTGGGGCGGTACCCTGGCGCCTAAACTGAAAGACTGGACACAAGATATTGTCTATTGCCACAAACAATTATCAAATTATTGGGAGTTGATGCCCCCGAGGTCTCGACCACGGGACATTTGGGATCCATTCCTTAGCTATATGCGCCAATAAGACTCAGCTCCTACTTCACAAACCAACCCCTAATTGTGTGCCCTACAATGCACTGTGTCTTTGAACTCACGATATATGATGCTATGTACGTCTACAGTGTCAGATGTATAATTCCAATGGTATGTACCCCATGATCGTGAATGTATGCCAATGCCAACAAATTAAATAAAGTAAAAAAAAAAAAAAAGAAAGGCTTGCCTCCATAGGGCTATCTAACTGCATTTGCTGGCCTAATATGGTTAAACACATGCTGCAGAGATCAAATGAACTTCACAGTCCACTGTCTGAGATTGACAGTGAATGACTCACCTGACTGCCACTGTCCACAAGTGCTTTAGGAGTGTATTTGCCAGGTCATTGCTTGGTGCTTGATCTGTGTGTTCTTTGGGTAGGCGGGGCAGGTGGCAGTTCAAAGGTGTGTATGAGCACAGGTCTGACTGGGTTGTAGGGTAATCAGTTAGTGTCCAATGGACTAGTCGGACAGATCAGTATATGGGCCTGTTTTTTGGTCTGCTCAACCTGTTTTCACAGATTTTTCCCTGATATTAAAACTAACATAGCTGGCAATAAGCTGAAAATCCATGCAGTCTCTCATACTCTGCAAGATACCCTGGAGGAGGACTCGCCATCATTCACAAATGCTCCCTCCGACTGACAACCTCCATCTTGAACGACTCCTCGCCCCCTATGGAACACATCCACTTCAAGATCCAGGTCAACCCCACAACAACTCTACGCGGAACTCTCGCCTTCAGACCTCCCAGACCCCGCGCCCCGTTCACCTACACCATTGCAGACCACATCGCACCCCACGCACTCGCCTCCACGGACTACGACTGCTCAGAGACCTGAATTTCTACCTTGACAACCTTAGCGACCCCAACTCCACTGCCCTAGTAGACAACCTCGCCAACATCAGACTGAAGTAACTCATCACCACCCCCACCCACAAGGCGGGACACACCCTTGACCTCATCTTCGCCAGAGGAATCAACATCCGCTTCAGTCACACCATCCAACCCCTCTGGACGGACCACCACTGCGTCCACTTCTACTTCTCGAAACCCACCACACACAAGCCAACGCCAAGCCCCCGACACAGAAACTGGAGCAACTTCACCAAAGAGCACCTTGCCGCCGCCCTCATCCGCACTCCTCTCCCCACCACGACCCACACCAACTCTGCAGCTAACGAACTCCACAAATGGATCGCCGACTGCGCCAACACCCTTGCACTCCTCCAGAACGGCTACAGACAACACACTTCTAAAGCCACCTGGTTCACCACGGACCTCCGAGAATCCAAGCGCTCGTGCCAATGACTCGAGAAAGCAAGGAGGAACAGCAAAACCACAGAAGCATGGACCGCCTACAAGACCGCCACTACAGCACACCACCAACTCATCAGATCTACGAAGAGGAACTTCATCCAGGACAGAATCCTACCCAACTCCCGCAACTCCAAGGAACTCTTCAACATCATACAATAATTCACCAGACCCCCCAGCGAAACCTCTGATGTCCCCCCTCCCAGGACCTCTGCAACAAACTCAGCTCCTTCTTCTACCACAAGATCAGGGCACTCTACGACAACTTAGACGAACATGACCAAGGCACCAACCCAACACCTTCCACCAGCAACACCACTCAGCCGACCATCCTCGCCTGGACCCCTGTCACCACAGAAGACACAGCAAAGACCATGAGGAGCATACACTCTGGAGCACCCACTGACCCCTGCCCACCACACATCTTCCACAGGGCCGCTTCCGCCATCGCACCATAACTACAACAGACAATCAACTGCACCCTCGAAACAAGCACGTTCCCCGATGACTGGAAATGCACAGAAGTCAAACCCCTCCTCAAGAAGCCCTCCCCAGACCCGATGGACCTCAAGAACTACAGGCCCATCTCTCTCCTCCCCTTCACTGCCAAAGTCACCGAGAAGATCATCCACATCCAGCTAACGAACTTCATAGAAACCAACCACATTCTCGACACATCTCAATCCGGCTTCCGGAGCAACCACAGCACCGAGACCACCCTACTAGCCGCCACAGATGACATCCGCACACTCCTCAAACAAGGCCACACTGCAGCCCTCATTCTACTAGACCTCTCAGCAGCTTTCAACAGCGTCTCCACCTTACAGTAACTGCCAGAGTCCTGGCATCCTTCCTCACCTGCCGAACTCAAAGAATAAGACTCCCGCCCTTCCTCTCCGAAACCACAGAAATCATATGGGGAGTACCCCAAGCATCCTCCCTCAGCCCCACGCTCTTCAACATTTACATGGCCCTCCTCGCAACCATCGTCAGAAAACACGGACTCAGCATAGTATCCTACGCGAACGACACCCAGCTCATCCTTTCCCTCACCAAGGATGCCGACATCACCAGGAACAACTTCCAGGAAGGAATGAACGACGTCGCATCCTGGATGGGTAGCAGCTGCCTGAAGCTCAACTCAGAGAAAATGGAAGCCCTCATCCTCAGATCCACCCCCTCCGCATGGTACGACACCTGGTGGCTCCCCACCCTCTGCAACCCTCCCACACCCATGGACCATGCTTGAAACCTCGGCATCATACTTGACTCCTCCCTCACCATGAACCAACAGATCAACGCCGTATCCTCCACATGTTTCAACACCCTTTGCATACTCCCCAAGGCTTTCAAATGGATCCCCCCGAATCCAGGAAGACCGTCACCCACACACTCATCACCAGCAGGCTGGACTACGGAAACGCCCTCTATGTCAGAATCAAAAAATCTCTACGCCACAAACTCCAGACCATCGAGATCGCCGCAGCCAGACTTGTCCTCAGCATGTCACAACAAGACCACATCACCCAGCACCTACGAGACCTCCACTGGCTCCCTGTTGAAAAAAGTGTGACCTTCAAGCTGCTCACACACGCCTTCAAAGCCCTCAACAACACTGGACCCCAATACCTCAATGAAAGAATCTCCTTCTATGCCCCCAAGAGAAACCTTCGCTCCACTGACCTAGCCATGGCCGAAATCCCCCGCATCCACAGAGCCAGAACGGGAGGCAGATCCTTCTCCTGCATCATGGCCAAGACCAGGAACGTACTCCCCCTCAGCATCAGACAAAGCCCCACACTACAAGCATTCAGGAAGAGCCTCAAGACCTGGCTCTTTGGATGACTGCGGCTACCCAAAAAAACCCTCCCCCCAGTGCCTTGAGACCCTCACGGGTTAGTTGTGTGCTCTACAAATCCCTGATTGATTGATTGATTGATTGATTGATACCTATAGAGTATGTCTGTAGAAGTTTAAAACTGCCCGATTTGCATATGTGGGGGTGGGACACTTTTTTTAGCCATCTCATTCAAAGTCAAAAACTAACTTTGTTTGGCAAAACAATGCAATAAAAGTACACTATTAACACCTTTGCTGCTAGGCCTCAAACCTGCCCCCCACCGTGCTAAACTTTTTGGGGGCTATTTGGGGTAGTTTGTGCTTCGGCACCTGTAACTTTTTATCCACATAAGGTAGACCCGCCAAACTTGCATCCATTTCTTTCAACATCTTGAGTATTCTAAAGGTACCCAAGGTTTGTGGATTCCCCTGGAAGGAACCGAGAAATTTGCCAAAATACAGCTACTTTTTTTGAAAAAATGGCTCTGTTTTTTTCCCTAACAAACCTATACATTTTTGAAAACTAGACACCCAGGGAGATCCAGGATGGGGTGACTTGTGTGGCTCTCACCAGCTTCTGTTAATCAGAATCCCTTGAAAATCCCGAAATTTGTAAAACAAAACCACATTTTCCTCACATTTCTGCGATGGTAAGTTCTGGAATCTGCAGGGAGCCACAAACTTCCACCAACCCAGCATGCCCCCAAGTCTCCCCGAAAAAATGGTACCTCACTTGTGTGGGAAGGACAAGTACCCTTGACAGGAAACAGCCCAAAACTCAGCTTGGACGCATCATATTTTTCCACTGAAATTGACCCTTTTTTCGCAATGTGCCTAGCAGTGGATTTTGAACCCTAGCTCTGCCGGCACCTAAGGAAACCACCAAACCTATACATTTTTTAAACCTAGACATCCAGAGAAATCCAGGATGCAGTGGCTTGTGTGGCTCTCACCAGGTTCTTTTACCCAGAATCCCTTGCAAGCCTCAAACATTGTAAAACAAAAAACGTTTTCATCATATTTCTGTGATGGAAGCTTTCTGAAATCTAAGGGGAGCAACAAAATTCCACTAACCCAGCATTCCCACAAGTCTCCTGAAAAAAATGGCACCTCACATGTGTGGGTAGGCTTAGTGCCCGCAACAGAAAATGGCCCAAAAAGTACTGTGGAGACTTCAAAAGTATTTATTACAAAAAGACCTTGTTTTGCGAGGGAGTCACCTGCGTTTTTGATCCTGGGCCTCGGCCGCCATCTAGGGCAACCTACCAATACCAGACATTTCTGAAAACGCGACACCCAGGGGAGTCCAGGAAGGTGTGACTTGCATGGATCCCCGCACGTTTTCCTACCCAGATTCCCCTGCAAGCCTAAACTTTAGCTGAAAAAATCTAATTTTACTCACATTTCTGTGTGGGAAAGTTGTGGGATCACAGGGCAAACACAAATTTCCTACCACTGAGTGTTCCCCCAGGTCTCCTGATAAAAAAGGTACCTCACTTGTGTGGGTGGGCCAAGTACCGGCAACAGGCAAGGGCCTAAAAAGTAGACATCAACATTATCTCTCAGAAAACAACCTGGTTTTGCAAGGGGGCCACATGCGTTTTTGGTCCCGGGCTCGGCGGCCATCTAGGGAAGCCTACCAAACCCACACATTTTTGAGTCCAGGGATGTGTGACTTGAGTGGATCCCCCAACGTTTTCCTACCCAGAATCCCCTGCAAACCTCAAATTTAGCTAAAAAAAAAAATCACGGTTTCCTTACATTTCTGTGTGGGATCACCACATCAGCACAAATGTCCTTCCACCCAGTGTTCTCCTTGGCCTCACGATAAAAATGATACCTCACTTGTTTGGGTGTCCAATGCAGAATTGCCTAAAAACATATTTTTTTAAAATATAGCGCTTCAAGTTTGCTGTGCTATCCCCTCAATCCCAATGTTTTTGGCCCTTCCCAGTCGCAGGACCTTAGCCTACCCACACAAGTGAGGTATCATTTTATTCGGGAGACTGAGGGGAATGCTGAGTGGTAGGACATTTGTGACACCGCTGTGATACCAAACAGAAATGTGAGGAAAATGTGATTTTTTTTTAGCTAAATCTGAGGTTGCAGGGGATTCTGGATAGGAAAACTTTGGAGGATACACGCAAGCCATACCTCCCTGAATTCCCCCGGGTGTCTAGTTTTCAGAAATGTGTGGGTTTGGTAGCTTTCCATAGATGGCCACTGAACCCGGGACCAAAAACGCAGGTGACCCCCTTGCAAAACCAGGTCTTTTGTGAGAGATAATTTTGGGATGTCTCCACAATACGTTTTGGGCCCTTCTCTGCCGCGCGTACTTGGCCCACCCACACAAGTGAGTACCATTTTTATCAGGATACCGGGGGGAATGCTGGGTGGTAGGAAATTTGTGTCAGCCCGTTGATCCCACAACTTTCCCAAACAGAAATGTGAGAAAAATTTAATTTGTTCAGCTAAATTTGAGGTTTGCAGGGGATTTTGGGTAAGAAAACTTTGGGGGATCCACGAAAGACTCACGTCCCTGGACGCCCCCAGGTGTTTAGTTTTCAGAAATGTCTGGGATTCATAGGTTTCCCTAGATGGCCGCCAAGCCCGGGACCAAAAACGCAGATGCTCCCTATCTATCACAAAATGACCTGGTTTTGCATGGGGGCACCTGCGTTTTAGGTACCGGGTTCGGCAGCCATCTAGGGAACCCTACCGATAGTAGTCTTTTCAAAAAACTATTTTGTTATTTCTGGAGTTTATTACTATTCCATTACCCCAACACACCCGCCCCATAAGTGGCCACTGAAATACATTTACGATTTAAACAAAGTCAACAATTCTTACACTGGCCTATGCCCCAATGTAGATACAAAACAGGAAAATCCCTTCAATAGCTCTTGAAAATTGAAATGCTTTTAGCAACAGCAAAGGTGCCCACTTATGTTTGGGGTTGAAAGGAATACCTAAATAATGAAAACTGTCAACCTTTAAAACTGAAGATTCCTTTATATAATAGCATTTCTATTTGGTGCTTTTGGACCCACAGATTACAATAAAGGATGTAGATTGGTTAACCTTCAAGTCTGGAGCACTCATAAACTCCAAATAAACGTCCAACAACTGCTGGAGACCATTTTCAGTCCAAGCTATGAGGACATATATATATAAAGAACCAGGGGACCCCAATAGTATGACCAGGGGTAATATGTATTTGCAAAGAACAACGGTCAGAGTTGGAGGCCAGATAGGTCCTCAGATAGCCGGAGCTATTATTAATACAAAGGTAGTCTTAGTCTAAGTATTATTAGTGAACACAAAGTGCCAACAAAATTTGGAGAACAAAGTATGCAGGGACACAAGGTTGTTCGAATGATACCACATTTATTAACATCATAAATGAGTATCAATCACATTAGGAACTAGTCCTGGTGCTCACACAAAAGGTGAAAAGTGCGTGAAGTGATAAGTGCTAGTGACTTAAAATTTACATCGCATTGACAACACTATACAAAACTCCATAATTAATAAAGTATATTTAAAGAGTTTCGGTTGTGAAAGTCGACAGGCGTTTCGATCTCCTTAGGTTGAGATCATCATCAGGACGAGAAAGCGTGTGAGCAGATAGGATCTAGATAACAAAAGAAACCATTGGTCCGGGGGACATGAATCAACATACTAAAAACAACCAATTCCTTAATGGGCGATTAACTACACTGAAGGTAGGATCATAGACATTGATATACAGTTACTTACAAAAATTTCCTTAATAGTTAATCAATTACGAGAGACAGAAGGAGCTACTGATAAGGAAGGAGCTATAGCTGCATAGTGCATGCACAAGGAGAGGTTGTGCAGGGTGAAAAACATACATGGTAGGACAACTAGCATGTATGAGAAGGGGACCATGTAAGTGGGCAAGAACGAACAGGGAAAACAGGCACATAACGCGGGTAATGCCGACATGCCGTGGCGTAAAGTGGCCGATTACCGCATGGAGGGGACTGCACGGTCAGTGAATTAGGTAGACAGTGGGAAGGCAGTTCAAGGGGAAGCAAGGAAAGAGGTACCTTGTAGCGGAACGATGTAATTAAGAATCGTCAGCGGGTAAAAATAACAGTAGGGTTCAACCGAATCTGCAAAGAAGAGGTACCCGGTAAGGTGTGCGAGACACTGGAATAATGTGAAAGCAATTAACACGTAGTGGCATATGAAGTAACTATTTTATAGAAAGCTTACGTAGTAATTGTTTAGTAGGAGGTCTAGCCACTCAGCGGAGTACGTGCTGGCCGTAAACCAAGGAGGAATCAAGCACAAGGAATCAATCGGGCCAACTGTGGAGAAAGGGGGGAGAATTAAACCAAGGCACAACCGGGGTGGGTCGCTACGCGGGAGCAGGACTCTGCTGTAGTAAGCGGGGAAGGGGGAACTGGAACTTACTTAGAATTGAAGGAAGAGGGATGGGATCCTGCTACTTCCAGGGCAGCTACAATGAATGGTGCCGGCGTCTGGGAAAATGAATCAGTCAACGTGTAGGTGAAACCACCGGAAGAGCAATTAAATAGGGGGAGAGCGTGCATGCGTGATGACGTGTCCGGGTTCAATTGGGACCGTCCGGAGTTGGAGGCCATGTTGAATGAGGCAGATAAAGAGCAGAAAGACTGGAATTATGTGTAAAAGACAATAGAGGATATAAAAATTATAAAAGGAAACATAACAAAATAACAAGGGAATGAATTAAAAACAGCTGACAATAGGTTAGCTGTATACAGACATTTATATACAGAATGTTAGAGACACAACCAGTTATAGTATCAAGTTCCATTCCTCAATTGTATTGAGTCCATTTTCAATTGAGCGGCATTTGAACATCCACAGGCACTCAAGCCTGTTGAGGATGGCTTGAATATCACCACCTCTTGGATTTGGGTGTACCATGTCAATGACTTGCCATCGCAGATCTTGTTCAGAGTGTCCTTTCTCAATAAAGTGTTCCACCAGCGGTGCATTGATATTCTGGCAGCGAATTCTGCTTCTATGCTGTCCTATCCGAGCTTTTATTCTCTGCGTGGTTTGACCAATATAGAGGAGGTTGCAAGGACATTGAATACAGTAGATCACGTTTACTGAATTACAGTTAGAAAAGAAATCCAGTTTGTGACTAGTAGTGTCGAAAACAAATTCTTTTGTGTTTTTTGTGAAAGGGCATGCAACACAATTACCACATTTAAAGTGCCCTATAACTGGGGGAGACCGAAGCATGAGCGCACAGTGTTGGCCTTTAGTAAGGGTTTATGTGCCCTAACCAAATGATCTTTAATGTTGCGTCCCCTCTTGAAGGAGAACAAGGGGGCCTCATTAGTGATATTAATGGAAGTCAGGAGGGGCCAGTGTTTTTTAATCATCTTAGTTATTTTGTTACTGGCGGGCCCAAATGTGGTAACGCAAGGAATGCGTGTCATAGGCTTTTTGGGGGTTTGTTCCAGTAGTGTATCCCTATGTGTATACCAAGCCCTTTTCATAGATCTCCTAACCAGGCGGCGAGGGTAACCTCTGCTCATAAGTTTGGCACATAGGGTATCCGCTTCCCTAAAGTAATCCTCTTTAAATTTGCTATTCCTGCGTATCCTTAGGAATTGTCCATATGGAAGACCATCACGGAGTGCTCTGGGGTGGTTACTTTTGTAATGGAGTAGGGTGTTACGTTCCGTGGGTTTACGGTATAGGGTGGTGTACAAACCACCTTCTGTTGGTGTGACGTTAACGTCTAGGTAGCTAATCTGTGTGGTACTGGAACCATATGTGAAATTAAGGTCAGGTTGGGAGTTGTTAAGCCATGTACAAAAGGAATCAAGTTCAGTTGTGGAACCCTCCCAGATCATAAACACGTCATCGATATAGCGCCGCCTGCTCCTGATTTTATCGTGATAGGGGTTAACTTGGTTGAGGACATATGTTTTCTCCATGTCGTCAACAAAGAGTATGGCAAAATTAGGGGCAAAAACAGCCCCCATAGACGTGCCCTTGCATTGCCTGTAGTATTTGTCATGAAACATAAAATAATTTTTAGTCAGGGCTATCTCCAGGAGTGAGATAATAATCATTCGAACAACCTTGTGTCCCTGCATACTTTGTTCTCCAAATTTTGTTGGCACTTTGTGTTCACTAATAATACTTAGACTAAGACTACCTTTGTATTAATAATAGCTCCGGCTATCCGAGGACCTCTCTGGCCTCCAACTCTGACCGTTGTTCTTTGCAAATACATATTACCCCTGGTCATACTATTGGGGTCCCCTTGTTCTTTATATATATCGTACGTGCAGTGGCTGCACTGCAAGGGTTACCACTCTCTCGAGTGGTTTGTTTGTTTATTTATTTATTTATTTAATATATTTTTGTTGTATTAAATTATGTTATCCTATATGGGTTAACCCTATCAGTATTAAACCTATCAGGTCACTTAATACAAACATGTCCATACCATTTGTTCCCACATATACAGATGACTACATTGCCAGAATTACTAGTGGCCCTTCCTTGTTTCAAACATCAGCACCTACAACAGCTCCCACTGATGTAGCTAAAGAGAAGTTAACTGCCCTAGAACATCTGAAAAAGAAACATATCCGCACTGAGCTGCACGCCCGCATGCTCACGGAATATTTAAAAGCAGGAATAATACCAGTGGGTTTGCAAGTCCGCAATACCCCGGCCATTTTTCTACAAGACCCCAAATTCAAGAACGGCTTCGCCCATATTGGAACAACTTGTTCCAGACATTGGATGGTTCTTGGCATAGACACAGCACTAGAACACAGCAAGAAAGAGCTTGAAGAAATACTAACATTAGAAAAAGCCATTCTGGAACTTGACAGCCTGTCTGATGCTAAAACCATCCTTGAAAGATTAGAAAGAACCATTTCGGATTTCCATAAATTCGAACATCACAAAAAGGCTACCAAGGTTACCAAAGACATAAAGAATTATAGTAAAGAAAAAAACTACCCATACCTCCAAGAAGACTACTTCACAAACCCCCAGTTTGCTCCTAGACAACAGTTGGGTACGTGGGGTAGATTTAAGAACCGACAACCTGTCTCTTTCTCTGACTCATCTGCTGATTCTGATTCTTCAGATCCAGGTGCAGGACCCAGCTCAGCAAGTAACAATCCCAATTTTTTAGGGAGAGGCCAACCCTTCCAAACCGAGAGAGGGAGAGTGAAACCACGCTACAACTTCCCGCCAGGAGAACGCCAGACACGGCGGAAGTTTTATCAATGGGGCTACCAATACTAAACGTAATAAGGATGGAGGATAACCTTTTCCCTCCTCCTATGGAGCCTATTCCCATTTTCAATCTCTCTAGTCATCAATTAGCTTCTTCTGAGACAGCCCTTCTCAGTAAAGGACTCTCATATGTCATTACAGAAAAACCAGATTGGTTTAACATACAAATTGAGATTTACCAATTTTTCAGAAAAATTAGATTGAAGTCCTTTTTTCTGAATAAAGAGTTTGCACCCAAATATGACACCACAGGGCTACGCCCTAAATCCACCTTTAATCCCCCTACAGGCTGTTTACCCCCTGAGGTACTAACCTTTGAAAATTTAGTTCTCAAAGATCTTGACAAACTGAGAAATCAACATGACTTCATCCCCTATAACATCAGTCTTGATGAAAGGAAAAGTCTTTTTAACCTTAAAAAGATGGATAACATTATCATCAAGCCCTGTGACAAAGGTGGCGGCATTGTCATTCAGGATAAAATAACTATGACAATGAGATCATGCGCCAACTTAACAACGCCAACCACTATGAATTACTCAACCAAAGCCCCTTATCTGAAATCCAAAATCTTATTCAGACTATCACCAAAGAGGCTGAGGAAATAGGCTACATTAGCCACAATTAGTTTCTTTTTCTCAATAATAAAAACCCTAGAACACCGGTGATCTACACACTACCTAAGGTCCACAAAAATCAAACTAACCCTCCGGGTAGACCTATCCTGTCAGGTTGTGGCTCCATTCTCGAGCCTCTTGGCAGGTACATCGACTTCTTCATTCATGATATGGTACAAGACACCGTAGCCTATGTTAAGGACACTACGCATTTCATTAGACAAATTGAGCAAGAATTGTTTGATCCCATATCTGAGCTTCTTGTCACATTGGGTATAGAATCCCTTTACACTAACATCCCGCAGGATAAAGGCACCTTGGTTATTAAAGGACATCTGGATAACAGACCTAGACCTCACAAGGTTCCCAGTGAATTTATTATCTCACTCCTGGAGATAGCCCTGACTAAAAATTATTTTATGTTTCATGACAAATACTACAGGCAATGCAAGGGCACGTCTATGGGGGCTGTTTTTGCCCCTAATTTTGCCATACTCTTTGTTGACGACATGGAGAAAACATATGTCCTCAACCAAGTTAACCCCTATCACGATAAAATCAGGAGCTGGCGGCGCTATATCGATGACGTGTTTATGATCTGGCAGGGTTCCACAACTGAACTTGATTCCTTTTGTACATGGCTTAACAACTCCCAACCTGATCTTAATTTCACATATGGTTCCAGTACCACACAGATTAGCTACCTAGACGTTAACGTCACACCAACAGAAGGTGGTTTGTACACCACCCTATACCGTAAACCCACGGAACGTAACACCCTACTCCATTACAAAAGTAACCACCCCAGAGCACTCCGTGATGGTCTTCCATATGGACAATTCCTAAGGATACGCAGGAATTGCAAATTTAAAGAGGATTACTTTAGGGAAGCGGATACCCTATGTGCCAAACTTATGAGCAGAGGTTACCCTCGCCGCCTGGTTAGGAGATCTATGAAAAGGGCTTGGTATACACATAGGGATACACTACTGGAACAAACCCCCAAAAAGCCTATGACACGCATTCCTTGCGTTACCACATTTGGGCCCGCCAGTAACAAAATAACTAAGATGATTAAAAAACACTGGCCCCTCCTGACTTCCATTAATATCACTAATGAGGCCCCCTTGTTCTCCTTCAAGAGGGGACGCAACATTAAAGATCATTTGGTTAGGGCACATAAACCCTTACTAAAGGCCAACACTGTGCGCTCATGCTTCGGTCTCCCCCAGTTATAGGGCACTTTAAATGTGGTAATTGTGTTGCATGCCCTTTCACAAAAAACACAAAAGAATTTGTTTTCGACACTACTAGTCACAAACTGGATTTCTTTTCTAACTGTAATTCAGTAAACGTGATCTACTGTATTCAATGTCCTTGCAACCTCCTCTATATTGGTCAAACCACGCAGAGAATAAAAGCTCGGATAGGACAGCATAGAAGCAGAATTCGCTGCCAGAATATCAATGCACCGCTGGTGGAACACTTTATTGAGAAAGGACACTCTGAACAAGATCTGCGATGGCAAGTCATTGACATGGTACACCCAAATCCAAGAGGTGGTGATATTCAAGCCATCCTCAACAGGCTTGAGTGCCTGTGGATGTTCAAATGCCGCTCAATTGAAAATGGACTCAATACAATTGAGGAATGGAACTTGATACTATAACTGGTTGTGTCTCTAACATTCTGTATATAAATGTCTGTATACAGCTAACCTATTGTCAGCTGTTTTTAATTCATTCCCTTGTTATTTTGTTATGTTTCCTTTTATAATTTTTATATCCTCTATTGTCTTTTACACATAATTCCAGTCTTTCTGCTCTTTATCTGCCTCATTCAACATGGCCTCCAACTCCGGACGGTCCCAATTGAACCCGGACACGTCATCACGCATGCACGCTCTCCCCCTATTTAATTGCTCTTCCGGTGGTTTCACCTACACGTTGACTGATTCATTTTCCCAGACGCCGGCACCATTCATTGTAGCTGCCCTGGAAGTAGCAGGATCCCGTCCCTCTTCCTTCATTTCTAAGTAAGTTCCAGTTCCCCCTTCCCCGCTTACTACAGCAGAGTCCTGATCCCGCGTAGCTACCCACCCCGGTTGTGCCTTGGTTTAATTCTCCCCCCCTTTCTCCACAGTTGGCCCGATTGATTCCTTGTGCTTGATTCCTCCTTGGTTTACGGCCAGCACGTACTCCGCTGAGTGGCTAGACCTCCTACTAAACAATTACTACGTAAGCTTTCT
The DNA here is from genome assembly GCA_963921515.1 of Calotriton arnoldi. Classification (NCBI taxonomy): domain Eukaryota; kingdom Metazoa; phylum Chordata; class Amphibia; order Caudata; family Salamandridae; genus Calotriton; species Calotriton arnoldi. The sequence goes on from CAWUFW010007827.1 coordinate 452,052, forward strand.
ATAAAATAGTTACTTCATATGCCACTACGTGTTAATTGCTTTCACATTATTCCAGTGTCTCGCACACCTTACCGGGTACCTCTTCTTTGCAGATTCGGTTGAACCCTACTGTTATTTTTACCCGCTGACGATTCTTAATTACATCGTTCCGCTACAAGGTACCTCTTTCCTTGCTTCCCCTTGAACTGCCTTCCCACTGTCTACCTAATTCACTGACCGTGCAGTCCCCTCCATGCGGTAATCGGCCACTTTACGCCACGGCATGTCGGCATTACCCGCGTTATGTGCCTGTTTTCCCTGTTCGCTCTTGCCCACTTACATGGTCCCCTTCTCATACATGCTAGTTGTCCTACCATGTATGTTTTTCACCCTGCACAACCTCTCCTTGTGCATGCACTATGCAGCTATAGCTCCTTCCTTATCAGTAGCTCCTTCTGTCTCTCGTAATTGATTAACTATTAAGGAAATTTTTGTAAGTAACTGTATATCAATGTCTATGATCCTACCTTCAGTGTAGTTAATCGCCCATCTAAGGAATTGGTTGTTTTTAGTATGTTGATTCATGTCCCCCGGACCAATGGTTTCTTTTGTTATCTAGATCCTATCTGCTCACACGCTTTCTCGTCCTGATGATGATCTCAACCTAAGGAGATCGAAACGCCGTCGACTTTCACAACCGAAACTCTTTAAATATACTTTATTAATTATGGAGTTTTGTATAGTGTTGTCAATGCGATGTAAATTTTAAGTCACTAGCACTTATCACTTCACGCACTTTTCACCTTTTGTGTGAGCACCAGGACTAGTTCCTAATGTGATTGATACTCATTTATGATGTTAATAAATGTGGTATCATTCGAACAACCTTGTGTCCCTGCATACTTTGTTCTCCAAATTTTGTTGGCACTTTGTGTTCACTAATAATACTTAGACTAAGACTACCTTTGTATTAATAATAGCTCCGGCTATCCGAGGACCTATCTGGCCTCCAACTCTGACCGTTGTTCTTTGCAAATACATATTACCCCTGGTCACACTATTGGGGTCCCCTTGTTCTTTATATATATCGTACGTGCAGTGGCTGCACTGCAAGGGTTACCACTCTCTCGAGTGGTTTGTTTGTTTATTTATTTATTTACTTAATATATTTTTGTTGTATTAAATTATGTTATCCTATATGTGTTAACCCTATCAGTATTAAACCTATCAGGTTACCTAATACAAACATGTCCATACCATTTGTTCCCACATATACAGATGACTACATTGCCAGAATTACTAGTGGCCCTTCCTTGTTTCAAACATCAGCACCTACAACAGCTCCCACTGATGTAGCTAGAGAGAAGTTAACTGCCCTAGAACATCTGAAAAAGAAACATATCCGCACTGAGCTGCACGCCCGCATGCTCACGGAATATTTAAAAGCAGGAATAATACCAGTGGGTTTGCAAGTCCGCAATACCCCGGCCATTTTTCTACAAGACCCCAAATTCAAGAACGGCTTCGCACATATTGGAACAACTTGTTCCAGACATTGGATGGTTCTTGGTATAGACACAGCACTAGAACACAGCAAGAAAGAGCTTGAAGAAATACTAACATTAGAAAAAGCCATTCTGGAACTTGACAGCCTGTCTGATGCTAAAACCATCCTTGAAAGATTAGAAAGAACCATTTTGGATTTCCATAAATTTGAACATCACAAAAAGGCTACCAAGGTTACCAAAGACATAAAGAATGATAGTAAAGAAAAAAACTACCCATACCTCCAAGAAGACTACTTCACAAACCCCCAGTTTGCTCCTAGACAACAGGTGGGTACGTGGGGTAGATTTAAGAACCGACAACCTGTCTCTTTCTCTGACTCATCTGCTGATTCTGATTCTTCAGATCCAGGTGCAGGACCCAGCTCAGCAAGTAACAATCCCAATTTTTTAGGGAGAGGCCAACCCTTCCAAACCGAGAGAGGGAGAGTGAAACCACGCTACAACTTCCCGCCAGGAGAACGCCAGACACGGCGGAAGTTTTATCAATGGGGCTACCAATACTAAACGTAATAAGGATGGAGGATAACCTTTTCCCTCCTCCTATGGAGCCTATTCCCATTTTCAATCTCTCTAGTCATCAATTAGCTTCTTCTGAGACAGCCCTTCTCAGTAAAGGACTCTCATATGTCATTACAGAAAAACCAGATTGGTTTAACATACAAATTGAGATTTACCAATTTTTCAGAAAAATTAGATTGAAGTCCTTTTTTCTGAATAAAGAGTTTGCACCCAAATATGACACCACAGGGCTACGCCCTAAATCCACCTTTAATCCCCCTACAAGTTGTTTACCCCCTGAGGTACTAACCTTTGAAAATTTAGTTCTCAAAGATCTTGACAAACTGAGAAATCAACATGACTTCATCCCCTATAACATCAGTCTTGATGAAAGGAAAAGTCTTTTTAACCTTAAAAAGATGGATAACATTATCATCAAGCCCTGTGACAAAGGTGGCGGCATTGTCATTCAGGATAAAATAAACTATGACAATGAGATCATGCGCCAACTTAACAACGCCAACCACTATGAATTACTCAACCAAAGCCCCTTATCTGAAATCCAAAATCTTATTCAGACTATCACCAAAGAGGCTGAGGAAATAGGCTACATTAGCCACAATGAGTTTCTTTTTCTCAATAATAAAAACCCTAGAACACCGGTGATCTACACACTACCTAAGGTCCACAAAAATCAAACTAACCCTCCGGGTAGACCTATCCTGTCAGGTTGTGGCTCCATTCTCGAGCCTCTTGGCAGGTACATCGACTTCTTCATTCATGATATGGTACAAGACACCATAGCCTATGTTAAGGACACTACGCATTTCATTAGACAAATTGAGCAAGAATTGTTTGATCCCATATCTGAGCTTCTTGTCACATTGGATATAGAATCCCTTTACACTAACATCCCGCAGGATAAAGGCACCTTGGTTATTAAAGGACATCTGGATAACAGACCTAGACCTCACAAGGTTCCCAGTGAATTTATTATCTCACTCCTGGAGATAGCCCTGACTAAAAATTATTTTATGTTTCATGACAAATACTACAGGCAATGCAAGGGCACGTCTATGGGGGCTGTTTTTGCCCCTAATTTTGCCATACTCTTTGTTGACGACATGGAGAAAACATATGTCCTCAACCAAGTTAACCCCTATCACGATAAAATCAGGAGCTGGCGGCGCTATATCGATGACGTGTTTATGATCTGGCAGGGTTCCACAACTGAACTTGATTCCTTTTGTACATGGCTTAACAACTCCCAACCTGACCTTAATTTCACATATGGTTCCAGTACCACACAGATTAGCTACCTAGACGTTAACGTCACACCAACAGAAGGTGGTTTGTACACCACCCTATACCGTAAACCCACGGAACGTAACACCCTACTCCATTACAAAAGTAACCACCCCAGAGCACTCCGTGATGGTCTTCCATATGGACAATTCCTAAGGATACGCAGGAATTGCAAATTTAAAGAGGATTACTTTAGGGAAGCGGATACCCTATGTGCCAAACTTATGAGCAGAGGTTACCCTCGCCGCCTGGTTAGGAGATCTATGAAAAGGGCTTGGTATACACATAGGGATACACTACTGGAACAAACCCCCAAAAAGCCTATGACACGCATTCCTTGCGTTACCACATTTGGGCCCGCCAGTAACAAAATAACTAAGATGATTAAAAAACACTGGCCCCTCCTGACTTCCATTAATATCACTAATGAGGCCCCCTTGTTCTCCTTCAAGAGGGGACGCAACATTAAAGATCATTTGGTTAGGGCACATAAACCCTTACTAAAGGCCAACACTGTGCGCTCATGCTTCGGTCTCCCCCAGTTATAGGGCACTTTAAATGTGGTAATTGTGTTGCATGCCCTTTCACAAAAAACACAAAAGAATTTGTTTTCGACACTACTAGTCACAAACTGGATTTCTTTTCTAACTGTAATTCAGTAAACGTGATCTACTGTATTCAATGTCCTTGCAACCTCCTCTATATTGGTCAAACCACGCAGAGAATAAAAGCTCGGATAGGACAGCATAGAAGCAGAATTCGCTGCCAGAATATCAATGCACCGCTGGTGGAACACTTTATTGAGAAAGGACACTCTGAACAAGATCTGCGATGGCAAGTCATTGACATGGTACACCCAAATCCAAGAGGTGGTGATATTCAAGCCATCCTCAACAGGCTTGAGTGCCTGTGGATGTTCAAATGCCGCTCAATTGAAAATGGACTCAATACAATTGAGGAATGGAACTTGATACTATAACTGGTTGTGTCTCTAACATTCTGTATATAAATGTCTGTATACAGCTAACCTATTGTCAGCTGTTTTTAATTCATTCCCTTGTTATTTTGTTATGTTTCCTTTTATAATTTTTATATCCTCTATTGTCTTTTACACATAATTCCAGTCTTTCTGCTCTTTATCTGCCTCATTCAACATGGCCTCCAACTCCGGACGCTCCCAATTGAACCCGGACATGTCATCACGCATGCACGCTCTCCCCCTATTTAATTGCTCTTCCGGTGGTTTCACCTACACGTTGACTGATTCATTTTCCCAGACGCCGGCACCATTCATTGTAGCTGCCCTGGAATTAGCAGGATCCCGTCCCTCTTCCTTCAATTCTAAGTAAGTTCCAGTTCCCCCTTCCCCGCTTACTACAGCAGAGTCCTGCTCCCGCGTAGCGACCCACCCCGGTTGTGCCTTGGTTTAATTCTCCCCCCCCTTTCTCCACAGTTGGCCCGATTGAGTCCTTGTGCTTGATTCCTCCTTGGTTTACGGCCAGCACGTACTCCGCTGAGTGGCTAGACCTCCTACTAAACAATTACTACGTAAGCTTTCTATAAAATAGTTACTTCATATGCCACTACGTGTTAATTGCTTTCACATTATTCCAGTGTCTCGCACACCTTACCGGGTACCTCTTCTTTGCAGATTCGGTTGAACCCTACTGTTATTTTTACCCGCTGACGATTCTTAATTACATCGTTCCGCTACAAGGTACCTCTTTCCTTGCTTCCCCTTGAACTGCCTTCCCACTGTCTACCTAATTCACTGACCGTGCAGTCCCCTCCATGCGGTAATCGGCCACTTTACGCCACGGCATGTCGGCATTACCCGCGTTATGTGCCTGTTTTCCCTGTTCGCTCTTGCCCACTTACATGGTCCCCTTCTCATACATGCTAGTTGTCCTACCATGTATGTTTTTCACCCTGCACAACCTCTCCTTGTGCATGCACTATGCAGCTATAGCTCCTTCCTTATCAGTAGCTCCTTCTGTCTCTCGTAATTGATTAACTATTAAGGAAATTTTTGTAAGTAACTGTATATCAATGTCTATGATCCTACCTTCAGTGTAGTTAATCGCCCATTAAGGAATTGGTTGTTTTTAGTATGTTGATTCATGTCCCCCGGACCAATGGTTTCTTTTGTTATCTAGATCCTATCTGCTCACACGCTTTCTCGTCCTGATGATGATCTCAACCTAAGGAGATCGAAACGCCGTCGACTTTCACAACCGAAACTCTTTAAATATACTTTATTAATTATGGAGTTTTGTATAGTGTTGTCAATGCGATGTAAATTTTAAGTCACTAGCACTTATCACTTCACGCACTTTTCACCTTTTGTGTGAGCACCAGGACTAGTTCCTAATGTGATTGATACTCATTTATGATGTTAATAAATGTGGTATCATTCGAACAACCTTGTGTCCCTGCATACTTTGTTCTCCAAATTTTGTTGGCACTTTGTGTTCACTAATAATACTTAGACTAAGACTACCTTTGTATTAATAATAGCTCCGGCTATCCGAGGACCTATCTGGCCTCCAACTCTGACCGTTGTTCTTTGCAAATACAAGCTATGAGGACAGCGTTGTCAGTGTAAAGTAGTGTGGGGATGTATTGATTCTCCACCCTGGGGGTGGGGGTCTTTCCTCTTCTGGAGAAGGTGTCCCTCAAGACCGTTTATAAAAATTAAAAACAGAAACGGGGCTAAAATACATCCTTATCGGACTCCCTGACATCAATTTATGGAGGATCTACAATCTCCAGTAGAAGAATAGCAAATCCTTACTGATGTGTCCCAGTGCAGTCTACGTAAAAGTAAGACAAAGGGTTTTTCCATCCCCAAACTTTCTAAGAAGTTCCACAGTTTAGAGCGATTAATGGAGTCACAAGCATGTGACGAATCCATAAAAGCCAAGTTCAAAGTAGTGATTTAGCATAAACGTATTTACCAATTAAAAGGGAAAGGTTAAGACATTGTGATTTGGTATCACTCCTTTGTCTAAATCCATACTGGAGACCTGAAATAATATTATTTTCTATGCCCAGTCCTCCAGTCTCACCAAAAGTACCCTCCCTAAAATCTTCATGGTTGAGCCCAACAAAGATATTGGACAATAACAGGCAGGGCGGATCTATCCTTTTTTTAAAAATGGTCACAATAACCCTCCCTTCCAAGTGGGAGAGGATGTAGCCTAACGGCTAGGGCGGTCGACCTAAAATCTGGGCAACCGGGTTTGAGTCTCGGCAACGACGCTCAACATCCTGTGATTCTGGGCAAATCACTTGATCTCCATGTGCCTAACACAAAATAAATGTGTCCTTATGTAAAGCAACTGCTGCTCATGTAAAGCGCTCTGATAAATGATACCTTCGGGTCAAGTTTGCGCTATAAAAAACTCTGAAAAAAAAGTGGGTAAAAGGGGTCCAGTTATTGCAGCACAGGATCAATTTGTGAGAAATGGGGCTCATTGGTCTACATTTTCTTTAAAAATGTCCACAGGTACACTGTCCGGGCCCGGGGCTTTGACACTTTTGCTCTTTCTGATGGCTAAAGCCACATTGTCAACCCGAAGGGTCAAACTAAACACTACGGTCCTGACCCTATCAACCGGTGTCATATCCCAAAGACCTTGTTCTGTGCAGGGCTTACTCTTGGAATTAAGTACTTGAGAAAAATGAGAAACCCAAGATTCTGGTCAAAATAAACAATCAATCTTGGTTAGGGGCCCTGATGTAAACATCACCTCCCAGAATAGTCCAGAGTCCTTTTAATTCCCTTCCATAAGGAGATATTCCCATGCTCATTTTCCGAGTTCAAATTTCCTCTCCCTAAGCGTAGTATTATAAAACGATGTTACTAACTTGATGTTCTCCCGATTCCTGGGGTAAGATTTTAAGGCCAACTTCAGCACCTTAGAACAGGCTAACTTAAACCAACGCTGTAGTACGGGGCTAACTTTTTAAGGCTAGTGCTACCAAAACTGCATGACATAACCTGGCAAAACTATCTATTATCAGACAGGCAGGTATGTTGTTGCTCGAATATCAATTTACCTTGAAAAAACAAAAGATAAGAGACGTTTGTCAAAACAGGAACAGTTGGTTTAAGTAAACACTTCAGCCGGGAGCAGTTACAGAAGTGGGTCTGAGTGCTGTCTGAAAGTGCAATCAGTTTGAATGCATTTTTATACACTTCTGTGGGTATCATAAAGTACTTCTGACAATCTTTTTTTGGTAAAAGAATGCGGGCCATGTCTGTGGAGTCGTAAATGATGCCCATGATAACAAATGCAGGTGGACCTCAACCTTACGTGGACACAAATGGGGGCCAGGGATAACGTGTCCAGATGTCTGTTATGAGGGGCGCATGATCACTGATTATACTGTGTGTGCTGTGTCCTAATTGGCTGTATTTTCCTAACTTTATGTGGCATCTGACTTTATGGTGTTTTAGGAACATGCACAGCCCTCCGGTCATGTGTGCTTTATTGGGGCTAATCTCCCTGGACCATTGTGGTGTCACTGCGCTTATCTGGGGGATTGACCTGAGTTTCCTGTATGCACGTTTGTCTGCCGGCTATGTGCCACCACACCTGTGACCTGTCAATCAGTAACCCCGGGCCTAGGTCTCAGAGCCTGTCTGACCACGTACTTCTGAGTCGAGGTTGATGGAGAGTCAGGCAATTTTGGTAATAGTGATGCAATTTTATTCATGTATGCGAGTGTATCATTGTGCATATTGACATCGATTTTGCCAAAATTAATTTTGCCCCTCTAGTTGAATTTTCAACTAAACTATCTCACCCATACTTCATGACAGTCACATTATTGGGGACTTGTTCTTCAGTTTTGGCTATGACTACTTTCCTAGTTACTTGCATTCTACCTAATTTGAGGACTGTGTTTTTATACCAGGAAACCCCCAATTGCAGGAAAGCACACAAAAACAATAGGGACATGAAAATGGGCAACAATGATGTGCACAGTCCGGTCAATCACTGGGGAAGCCAGGAAAACCAGTTCATTACCACTCCTGCTCAGGGGCACCTCCCTCCTCACGCATGTCTCTTTGCAAATGGTGCAATGATTGGATGGCAAGACTTAGAGTCCCATTGTCCAGGTCATTGCATGGGCTATACATTCAGCAGGACGCACCAATCTTGGCACAAACTCTTCCCTCTATCACAGTCATTAAATCCAACACATACTGATGTTGCATCTCCTTGAGGCGAATGACTCTTAGTTCTTCCTTGATTGCATTAGGGCCGAGCTCAGTGCTGTTCATCATCTTCAACATTTCCCATCCGGTTATTTGCAACCAGCGGGCGTTCGCTTTTGTCTGCATGATGAAGAAGGGAATAGACCCTCCTGAGTTTACTTGTGTGTCAGAAAACAGTTTGTATTCTTCTGGAATGTCCTTATAGTGAGCCCAGCCAAAATACTCAGCAGTTTTTTTTTCTTGAGCCTGATGCAGCACAGTTGTCTTCTTCCTTAGCAGATTTTGAAGCAAGTCTGACAGACCTTCTCCATGAATGACCAGGGTTGGGTGTATATGGTGACCAGGGAGCGGAGGCCATGCCATCCGGGATGAGCTGAGTGTAAGGAAACTTGCTGCATTGCCAATATCCATCTCTACATAACCCAAGGGGTTTCCCCTAATCACCCCAACACATCTGGGCAAAAGCATACAGAAGCAAAGGCAAAAGGATGGGTGGGGAACAATCAGACTAATTAAAGGTAGGAAGAAAATCCATTAGTTCCTACAGGTGGGAACCTAGTCCCCAGGGAAATTCTTTAAATAATTCAAACACTCACCGAACCTTCCCCAGTTGTTTCACACGATAAGATTGTATATTTTCTTTATCAATACTTCACAAAATCAAAACATCAAACATAAAATAACATATTAGTCAAAAATCATTCATGATTCCTTCCTACCCATACAATCTAAACCTGGTGGCAAACCAACACAAATACATATGCAATCCGTGGGGAGATAGTCCATTACACACAAATATGAGGGATACCTCCACTCAGTCCATGAAGTGTGTATTTGTAAATGTATACATATAATACCAGACTAAGATGTGGGACGCAATGTGCTCCACTGGTACAATATTATCAACAGCGGGGTCATAATGAAAATGACATTCAGTGGTCGATATTGCTGTGGTACAAAATATGAATAAGGTCAATCTACAAGCCACGCTGAATAAACTTGAGGCGAGAATGATTGAAAAATATAAGACAGCCACTGAAGGTCTAAATGAGCATGATGAAATATGGGCACTGCTGTAGTTACCTTAATGGCCCTGTCATTTCTCTGAGTGATTTAAATTGGGGGGATGAATCTACTGTCTTACTTTGATTTGGGTCCTCAAGAGAGTTATGTGCATTTTACTCTGGAAATAGAGGGGGTTTGTTTGAAAACACTGTATCCTATTTACATTCCTCTGTTATACTTGTAGAAAATACTGTAAAAACATTTATGTACAGAATGCAATGTTCTATTTTTTCTTTAATTCTCTTTTTTCGGTGCTTGAGGTGTAAGCATGTGGTCACAAATAGTACATGGCTTGCACATTATGTTTTGTATTATTTGTATCTGGAAGCATGAGGAACGTTGTGTCGATAATATCTGGTGACCTCAATGGTGTTTTAACTGTTGGGTGACGGATGCACAATTTCTGCAATAGAATTGTCCACTGAGCGCAGTAGCAGTCTGCATAAAGTTGGCAGACCTTTATATGTGTATATTTTTAGCCAGCCCCTATTTAGTTTTTATCGTTTTTTAATGTAGCACTTCTTTGAACACACTCCCTTGTAGATGCATGACTCATTGCCTTTCGCGAATCACACAGACGTCGTGAAGAGACTCTGTCACGTAGCGCGTTGTTGTAAAAGAAGGCATTGTCCCGCCCGGATTTGAACTCCTGTGGCGTGGACTTAGAAGCTCGTACACCGGATGCGAGTGGCCTGGACGGCCAGCTGATGCCGCCGTGTCTGTTCCGTGTTCCAGAATACCGGCTGTAGGATCTGGGTTACCCTCGTTTGTTAGTCATTCTACGTACTAGATGTGCTATGGAGGACCCCGGGTTGATGAAGGCCCCCCCTTCTCTAGATTGCCCCTTGTTTACAGGGCGATGGAAGAATAGGAAGTGAGGCTATCTTTCTGAAGCTGTTAGCAGTGTGACAAAGGGGAGTTTGTCTAAAGTGACGCAGCGGTTCTATCTACTTCTCATTTAGAGGAGAATAGCGTGGCCAGTGAAGGTAATTGTTGTAGTCTAAGCACCGTAGTTTTCCATCCCACAGGGGGCACGATACAGGCTATTGATTGGGTGTCTCATGCGGTTCTTCCAGGCATTGTTTGAAGACATACAGGGCGGAGCATCTCTACAAGTTGTGCCCATCTTGTTCTTTTTTAACCCAATGTGAGTATTTATTCTTAGACTCAAGACAGATCTTAAAGGGCACGGTTATGTGGAGATACACTGTCATTTTTGCATGTGCAGTTCTCTGTACTGTTTCTGCTGCACAGGTTGTAAGGTCTAGTCGACAAGGTGATTTTGTATTGTACACATGTGGAAGTTTCATTTGGTGGCTTGTTTTCCATCTTTTTACTGCTGTATGCAGACCACCGAGGCAATATTATCTATATGAGGTTCCGTTCCATGAGTTTTTACTGGTGCATGTGGTTCTCGTTTTCATTTTCATGTGTTTTTATTTATAGTGCTTGCATAATCACATGCCTGGGAGTTGTGGCTTCTCCTATAAGCAACGCAGAGTATTCAAGATATTGATTTGAGCAATTGTCTTGTAGGTGGTTTTTCTTTCTTTTTTTGCCCATGTCCTGATGAGGCCCGAGTCAGTGGGCCAAAACGCGTCGACCTGAAAAAGTGGAGAAGTCTAATTGATCAAGAATTATATGTATAAATTTACAAATACACACTTCATGGACTGAGTGGAGGTGGAAGTATCCCTCATATTTGTGTGTAATGGACTATCTCCCCACGGATGGCATATGTATTTGTGTTGGTTTGCAACCGGGTTTAGATTGTATGGGTAGGAAGGAACCATTAATGATTTTTAACTATTATTTTATGTGTGATGTTTTTGTTTTTTGAAGTATTGATAAAGAAAATATAAAATCTTATTGTGTGATACACCTGGGGAAGGTTCGGTGAGTGTTTGAATTATTTAAAGAATTTGCCTGGGACTAGGTTCCCACCTGTAGGAACTAATGGATTTTCTTCCTACCTTTAATTAGTCTGTTCGTTTCCCACACATCCTTTTGCCTTTGCTTCAATACATATCCATCAGCATGGAAATGCCCCATTGCATGTCCGTAATGTGTAGTATTGTGCCACAGTTCTAATTTGTTCCAAGCGGAATGGTTCCTTTACCTCTGAAACACTTCCCTTCTATCCATTCATATCTATTCACTTTAGTGTCCCAGATTTCATGACTTGGGGTATCTATGCTGTTGTTCAACCCTTCCCTATGACACTCATTTCCCTTTGTATCATCGAGATGGATGGCCCTACACTGAAAGTCCATGTTCATGGTCCATTTGTTGTTAAATAAGACAGTCCCGGGTGTGCTAAGGCCACCCTGAGACCACAGATGGAAGCAGGAGCGGATGTGTTTCTGAACTGATGTGGTGGTTTTGTTACCTCCAAGAATCTCTTTTCTGGAAAGTCTCAAGGCCAAACAGTATCCTCCCCTATGGTGCCCCTCCTCCACATCCTATCTAGCTCAGTTTGAATGTCGCTAGGCTTGATGTAAAGGTGCAATGCTGTGTTATTGGTCTCATATCGGCTCAGATTCAGTACTACTTTTTGGGGTTCTACTCTGTTGGGTTGCATCTTGACCCTAACCCTGCATAGATATTGGTGGAGAAGGTATTTTTGTTTCACGGAGGCTACCTCTTGAGATAAGTAAAGCATGCCTGCGCCTACTGCATGCAGTATCCGCGAACAGACGTAACATGACCTGGCTGTTGTCTTGGAGCCCAAGTTGGTCATGTCCTGATACCACATGTTGTGTAAGAGGATGATGTGTATTGTATGTGGAATGCTAGTGTTGAGTACGGTGCCATTGTAAGTGATATGGGAGAGGTCCCTACGTAAGCACTGAGATAGCTTCGGGGTGGACTCCATTAGATTAGACAGTGTTTTGGGGATGAATAGATGCAGAAACAACCATAGCAAACAGAGGGAACATAGAAGTTCAACAATACATAACTTCTTGAACATTGCAGATCTTGAGATGACTCCAGGGGAGATGACTTGTAGTCCTCCTGTGCTTGGGGCTTGCAGACTTAAGAGTTCAAAACAAAAAATTCAAGATCACAGTGCAGTTCATGGGAGGTTTGCCGTGGAAGGTTTCAGCTGCACGTCGGAGAGGTGCACCCATGCATTTTCCCATTCCACCTTGAGGGCGGTTGGTGTTGTGAAGATTATTCGGTAGGGCCCCTCAAACTTTGCTTGGTTCCACTTCCTTACAAAATTGCAAATGTAGACTTCTTGTCCAGGTTGAGGTGTGTGGTATGGTAGTTTGGCATTAGTGGACTTGGAGTTCCATGCTGGACCTGCTTAGATAGGAATCTAGCAGTTTTGGTTAATTCAGAGAGATATACATGCAATTCGTTCCCCAAGGCTTGAGATCTAGCCTCAGAGCTCAAATTGGTCTGGGTTTTCGGGATGGGCATCCCCATCGATCTACCAGTCGCATTCTGGTGTGGTGTGAGGAGGTGATTGCTGTTGGGCATGTTTCTCAGCGCAAACAAGGCTATGAGCAGGCAGTGGAACCATTTCTTATTTTATTTTTCAACAGTCCGTTGAGTCTCTCAACTATGCTGTTGCTTTAGGGGTGATACATGGAGGCCAGTTTATGTGTTATTCCCAAAAAGGGTGCAGATATTATTGAACATGGAGTTGACAAAGTACTTTTCGTTGTCTGACTGGATGATGTCTGGTACCCCCATCTAGGTATTACTTACCTGACAAGGTCGCTGCCTTGGCGTAGCAGTGCACACAAGGACTGACTTCGATCTATCCAGAGTAGGGGCAAACTACTAGAATCAGGTATCAATAGTTAGCACATCGATTGATCATGTCAACAAAGTCGATGTGTAATGCCTTGAAAGGCATTACACATCAGTCTTACCCCCGGTCTCTTGCTCTATCATGGAGGAACCATCAATGAACAATGCTTCACTGTCCAGGATAAGATCCCCCTCTGCCTGGCTAATCGCTTTGGGGTATATGTAGCATAGTCATGGATCTCCTCCCCCTCCTGAACCTCGTCAGCTAGGAAGGTGGCTGGGCTTATTAGAAGGCATCCTATTGTTTTTAATGATGGCCTGGAGAGCATCTGTTCGTACCCTGAAACCCATTGTGTAGTCAGTGTGTTCTTGCTCCTTTGTATAACCGCAAACACTGAGGGGCATATTCACAAGGAGCTATCGCCGAATTAACGGCACTTTATCGCAGCCAAAGTCGTGATAAATATACCTCCCCATTCACAAGCTGGTGTAAACAGCCCATAGCACCAGTTTACCCGCGATAGCAGCCGCAAAAAACATCGCCACAGAGGACCCGCGCAACTATCGCTAATGAGATGCAGAGTGGGCGTTCCCTTGCCAAAAGGCGCGACAACATCACACCTCAACATTCACAACGACCAGCCACATTGGCGATAAAAACACAAAACCGCCGATAAGCCGCGTTAGCACCAGGAAATCTACACCTGCCTTGACCTGGTGTAAAGTCCGACCAAAGCCTGCACCACAAAAGGGAGCACAGCCCAGAGCCACACATGAAGGACAACAGATGCCCACGAGAAACTGAACATGCAGCACGGACACCCAAGAGGGCCACAACACCCACCGACACCACACCCAGGCCCGCAACACCCCCCCCCCGGGACCACCCCCAACCCAAGACTAAGAAACTGCACACCAACACCACAAATCCCAAAACAAACATTTTGCCTGATGTCGCACAAGCAGGAAAATAAACATACATGCGTGGCCAGAAAATGGAGAATCAGTCATACAGCAATGCAATCACCAACACAAAACACCATACAAACAAAAGCAGAAACAACCCTTAGGGTGAGTCCTAGCTGCTCCTCACTGGACAATCCATAGCACACAGCCTGGAAGACCAAAGCCAAGAGAAGAAGGTGTGCCATGCGCCCAACAAATGAAAGAGAGGGAGAGAGCGAGGGAGAGAGACGGAGTGAGATAGCACAAGCAGCGCAAGGCCGCTCGGGCACCTGGCTCCACATGCCAACATGTGTGTGTGCATCGCCATCCTTACACCATGAGCCCAAGGCCGTGTCCCAATCTTCGCACCAAAGCCACATCACATTCCGAAAACGCAAGTAGTAGTCAGACAAACATCAGGGATGAAAGCACCATTGTCCCAATGCAGAAGGCGGGAGGACACCTGCACCTCTGACCTTGGTCCAGAACGCGCCTGGAACACCCTGATAGAGATGCAATGGCAGATGGGGACGACTCCCAAACCACGCATTCCGCAAATGAACCATCTGACTCATGGAGAAGTGTGGCTCAATGGTTAGAATGGCAGACCCTGATGCAGAGATCTGGCCCGGGACCAGGGTTCAATTCCCGCCTCGGCGGGTCTTGGGCTCAATTTCCTCGGACCTGATAATTCTCGCCTCGGTGCCTATTCTAATCATGGGTCCCACTCTGCAACTCTGGGCAATAGCTTGCTTAATCTCCACAACGGCCCCAACAGCGCTGGGATGCCTGGCTTCACCCTGGGGGTGCCCAGGAGTGGACATTTCACAGGGAAAAGCCAGGAAGGGTTCCACAGCGGTATGCGTACAGCGCCAGGACACCCCATTGGGGGTATAAGTGCGCTTTACAAGTACAAATTTCATTTCATTTCATTGCAAATTTCAATTTCATCCACAGCCCACACACAGAAGCCCCTGCCTGTGGTACCCCCGCATGGGATGCCCTTGACACTCACGGAAACAGCAACCCATTACCCACAACGTTGCACACACATTCAAATCATTGCTCAGAGCTGTGGCATATCCTCCACACAACTGCCGCAGTCCAGAAAAGTGCCAGTTCACGAGACGCACCAACGCAATGGCAGGCCATACCGGGCACATGCACAACCCCCATCACGTGGAACAGTACCGTGCACGTATGCTGCATTTACTGGGCGCACTGCCACTGGCAGTGCTGCGGATCAGTTACAGGCTCAGCTTCCGCATTGCCCACGTCACCTGCATCCAGCCCTGGTTCCACTGCCGAACATGCACATTCGAGTGTCCCATGGATGTCTGCCTATCCAACACAACTGTTGATGAATTGGACTATGACTTGTGTCTGCGCTCCCTGTTGGATCACGAACAGGAGTGTAACCGAGACAGCCGTGCATGGGATGCCTTGACATACTACGCATGTATTGGTAGTTGTGCATGGGAGATTGCACAATTTCTCGTGTGCAGTGACCACATCGAGGCGCTCCCCTATTGGGCTGTGTTGCGGATCGGTGAGACGGCGTGGGCTGAGCACACCTGCCCGGACCACCTAATGGATAGGCTCACCCTGGTGTTCCTTGAACACGACAACGACGTACTATTGGAACACATTGCACATGAAGCTGCACGGGCATTCATGGACGAGTAACTACGTTCCTGCAGCCACATCCGATTGCCACCCACAGCACATGGCCCAACAACTTGTTGCATCGTGGGGATTGCTCACATATCCCACCACAACAGAGGACACGTCTGCCTTCGTTCGGGCTCTGGATGCATGTGCGTGGAACAACGCGTGTGTACACACACCTGTGCAAGGTGACGCAGGTCCATGGTCGGAGCAACACAGTGTCGTTTGGCAACGTTGCCAATTCGGACACACTGCTGGGGGAGAGCACACACATGGCAATGTAGCATGACATGTGAACCTGTCGGACCCACACACCTGATCACTGTCAGCAGAGCAGACAATCGGCGCACTCCGGAGGCAGAGCACTATGCAGATCCCATGTGCAGTGCGTCGTGCCCCCTCACACGGGGCAATGGGCAGACGCCAAACAACACATGGCTCATCCAGCAAGGCACGGTGGGCTGTGAGCGTTGCCATCCATGATGAATGTTGTCCATTTCAGCCCCAACATTTTCTGAACCTCGACATGTACCTATGCTGCGTGTAAGTGTCTTAAGCATGTCCCTGCCTGCTGTGGCCGTTGCCTCATCCGTACTGACATGCACATGCCAATAAAGTCTATGCCACTCCACTGGTGTCTAACTGTGAGGTGTGTTGTTTAGATTGTCCACTCGTGTGCCACAATGAGCATCGTCCCAACACAGGGAGGAACTGACTGACACATGTGCAATGGGGGTGTGTCCCTTTGGCAAGCTCCAACTCTGTGAGCCAGACATTGTTTTTGGATAGGTGCTGGACGACATGTGCACTTACATGACTTCAGCAATGTGTGTATGGTGTCCAACCTCTGACCATGTGGAGCAATGTCATATATCACAACAGAATGTGTCCACACAGATGTGTGTAAGTAGGTATGCAACGTGAAGTTCTGTTGTCACACGTGGTGTAGGACACCACTCCTGGCCTGCTACCGTTTTGGTCACTCCTACACACAGCCCTATTCAACACATTGACGTGTGCCTACGTTGGGGGTTGTGAGATTGTTGTTGATGTGCAATGGGGACACAGCTAGTACTCACCTTCACAGTCATCCAATTGGCCATTTGTCTCAGGGATAGACATGCGCATAGATGTCAGTTACCAGGGTGTACCTTCATGTGCAATCATTGTCAGTACATCCAGCCATACTTCCATACGTGAGTGAACATAGTGATGACACATCTGTGTGATTAAGAATGTTTTATTCACATTCAGGTGATTGACGGAGCTGGAGCTGTACATGGCCATCCAAGCCCACATCACATGGAAGCCCAGTTGTGGGCCAACCAGAGTCCTTTGGGGATTGCACAGTGATTAGGAAGAGGGAGAGTGCAGTCCGCAGCTGGATTGCTGTGTAGTTGGACAGCGGTGAAGAAATGGCAGTCCGTGTCGGGGTCCGGGTGAATGTCGCAGAGTGTTCCGGGGGTCAGTAGGAGGTATTTCCCAGGGCATGATGCATAGGTCATAACCAGGCAGGGACAGGCCATATAGCGGTGATGGATGCTACTGCCTCCTTACTCACACAGTAGTTCCCATCCCCTTCTCACTCCCATCCCCTTCTCACTCCCCTGATACGGGTTCTGTGTCCGGTGTGTCCGGTGTGTGTGGCGGGGTGATGGCTGCATCGCTGTGTGCCACTGACACATCAGACTGCGTAGGTGATGGGGCAGAATCAGTGTGCCATGGACACATCAGGGGTCGGAGCTGTGTGTGTCGATGTTCCCGCTGCAGTCATCTGGGAACGGCTCGGTGGCAGCAATGGCAAGATGAAGTACTGCAGGGCATTGAAGTTCCCAGCCACTACTCGCTGGTGTCCAGCCGTGGCAGACATACTTCCAGCCTGCATCTGCTCCATGGTCTCCATTGACCTCCGCATCTGTGCCAACTCTGTGCTGTCATGGCTGGTGCCTGTCTGACCAGACAGTTCTTGTATTCGATTCATGGCACCAGCGAGGTCAGCCAAGGTCTGTGGCGGAGCATGGTGCATACAGGGGGTGTCCGATAGGGACTGTACGTGGTCCCTGATGGGACTCAGACACCCACATATGGCATTGAGTTTGGCTGCCACGAGCTCGAAACCCACCCGCAGCTGATCAGCCAACTCCACCTGGCAACCCAACACACGCCGTTGGAATTCCATGTATTGGTCGGGGGGGTCCTGGGAGACAGCCGTGGTGGTGTGTGTTTCCTGCTGTGTGGTCTGGCAGGTGGTGGGGTCACCTCGAGGCAGCTGGCCTGCCCTGCTCCTGGGGGTGGGGTGCAGAGGCTGTCCATTATCCGTTGGAGGGTGTCTTGACATATGTGCAGGTTGTCCTCTTCATCATCAATGATGGGAAGTGTGGTGTGCTCTGCAGGAGGTGTTGTTTGTCCCTCTGCAATGTAAAGGGGAGATGCAGGTTAACAGAGTTTCACATGTATGTTGATGATTTGCAGATGTTTACATTCAGACTGCATGCCAATGTACATTGTGACTGTTTTGGGGGAGCTGGCTATTTGATGGCAGTCAGTGTGTTTTTCGACTACATGACGGATGTGTGGTAGTACCCGTACATTATCATCACACAGTGTCAGGCAATGCCAGATGTGAGTGGACAGTTACTACGCACAAGCGGAACCTTTTGTGAGCTCTGTCCTGTGGTGCTGGTGTTGCACTTTGTACCACATTGCCGTCATTGCTGATATTCTGTGATTGCTATGTGTGTGTGCTGCATTGTGGGGGAGTTGCCCCTGCAGCTCTGATTTCATGTAGCCTTCTCCCTTTGAGGAGGGGTGCCTTTGAATTGTGTGCTTTTCGGTGCCTGATGTGCTTTTGACTTGGGTAATATGTGCTCTCGGACAGATTTTGTGGCATGGTGCATTGTTCGTCTGCTGCATGTATTGTACGGCATGGGTTGTTGGTGCACGTGGACATGTCGGAGTGTGACCTGCTCCTTTACGGATGTGATCCGCACTGGGCTACCTCCATGTCGATTCGTGGGCCATGTCATTTTTTTTGGCTGCTGCCATGCTATCGGACATGCAGTGTTACTTGCATAGTCAGTGTGGGTCACAGAGCCGCTGCTTTGCTGGATTCAGCACATGTGCATGGGTCGGTTGTGATATTGGTGATAGGAGGGGGCCCTCTGTGCACATTGTGGATGGGGGCCTACTTGGCATTTCTATGTGTGCTGCAGTGTGCCAAGGCAATCAGGGACATGTTCCACGGTCATTGTGGGTATGCTGTGTGCTACACGTAATTGTGCATGTGTGCCATTGTGCCCCCGTCCCCCCGTCCCTAGTCGTTACTCACCCTGTTGCTCTTGGGTCAGGTCGTATCGTGCTGTGTCCAGGCCCCCTAATCCTGCCACCGTCTCCTCACTGCTGACTGTGACCACCATTTGCTCCAGCTCATCCAGCTCCTCCTGTGTCGCAGGACTCCCACCTCCAGTCGCCGTTGCTGCCTCCCTGTTGGCGGCAAGCTTATGTTTGGTCTGCCTTTTCAGATCATGCCAGCGCCTCTTGACCTCCTCCAGTCACCTCCTCAACACTCCGACTGCATTGACATTGGTAACGATGGCCTGCCATATTTCGGTTTGGGTTGCCAGTGCCGCAGTGGAGGTGCCGAACAGTTGTTGATGGTGTTCGGTCACCTCCGTGACGATGATCCGGTCTTCCTGCGGACTGAACCCCGTCTTCCTCTTGTCCTTGCCCTTCCCTGAACGCGGGGTTCCTGGCTGGTCCTCCGTGGGGCTTGTGGTGTTCGGCTTGTCCTCTGCACTCGGTCCGGGTGCATCCATGTTGCTACGCAGTTTGAATTGTTTTTGGGCTTTTTCTTTTCTTTCTTTTATGGTGCTTTTTCCCGCCAGACGCGTGGGATTTGCAGGCCTGTGGCTGGTGTTCGCTGATTTCTGTACCGCGATTGGCCTCATCGCATGTTTTTTTGCGTTCGCGTTTCGCATTTTTTCGGTGTGGCATTGATTTTCACGATGACATTTGACGCGTTATCTGGTGACTATTGCATGCTACCGCCTTGTTGTGAATTCCGCGTTGACACAGGGTTATTTTCCCGCGCTAGGCTGCGATATTGTAAGTTGCGTTACGCTACTCTTGCGGTAGTTATCACACGTTCTTGTGAATATACCCCTGAGTGTTCTGCATAAAGTGTCAGCGGTGCCTCCATCACAATGGAGGTGCTTTTGTTGACGGCAAAGGCTGCTGCTGCCAGCATATAAGGAAAAGGCAGTAGATTCAAAAAATTGCTGCACCTAAACCGTTATCTCACAAAGTATTTTATAAGGTTCAAAGAGTATGCTTTCCACTGTGTGCACTTCCTGTAAGCACCCTCTGCCAAAAAGTGCCACTCTATGCCAGGGAGAATCAGTAAACATGAAAAACAGAGGTGTACAATATTTACAACAAATCACAAAGTTAGTCAACAATTTTCAAAGAATTCCAAAATCGTTAGACATTTTTCTTCTCTTTATTATCTTTTTCTTAAAGTTGATTCATATGTACATAGCAAAAACCAGCCAATGCGTTTCGTCCATATACAAATGAACTTCTTCAGGGCCCAATAGAAGTCACAAAATCTATTGCGTAATCCACTCTTGTAGCAAGTTAGTATCATCAATTTCAAACATCAATCCAGGTATGAGTCCTCGTGGAATATTCCATTTAAGTATTTAGATAATTAGCGACATCTCCTCCATCCATTAATCCAAAGTCTATGTGTGAATAATGTTTTAAATGGATGGAAGGCAAATCAGGCATGCCCAGATCTTGCCAGTGGATTCAAGCTAGCCTGGCTGATGAGCGGTGTTACCCTGAAACTGGTCCCAGGATGCTTGTTTCCGGTCCAGGGAAGACCTGGCTCGGCAGTTCAGGCTAGACTGTTCCCATGAGGAACAGGGTCAAGACAGATTTGCATATGGCTGGGTCTGAACTAGGGTGTCAAAGTGAGCTAAATAACGATGATGGATTTAACCCAGATCTATTAGTGACTGGGGGTCAGTGTCTGAAAAGTGTCAGTGCTCCGTCCATCATCTTATTGTGTTTGCATTGTTTGTCCTAAGTTGGCAGGGTATGGCCAGACAGGGGTCCCTTGCTCACTTTGCCACTGGATTCAAGCTCACCTGGCTGATAAGGGGTGTTACCCTGAAACCGGTCCCAGGATGCTTGTTTCCGGTCCGGGGAAGACCTGGCTCGGCAGTTCGGGCAGGACTGTTCCCATGAGTAACAGGGTCAAGACTGATTTGCATATGGCTGTGTCTGAACTGCAGTGGCGATGTGAGCTAAATAACGATGATGGATTTAAACCAGATCTAATAGTGACTGGGGGGTGAGTGTCTGAAAAATATCAGCGCTCCATCCATCATCTTATTGTGTTTGCATTGTTCACCTTAAGTTGGCAGAGTATGCTTGCGCAAAAACTAGATGATGTTGTTGCTCGGACAGGGAAGCTAGAGGAGGAAGTAAGTTTGATGCGGAAGGACATCTCCAAAAATACCAAAGGCGTAGAGGCATTGGTTAAAGAAAACTTTAGCCTCAGGGAGGATCTGGAAAGAATAGAAAATCATTCTCGGAGAAACAATCTCTGGATTCTAAATATCCCAGAAGCAGAGGAGGGGACGAACCTTAAAGCCTTAGTGATTAAGCTGCTAATGGAGACGGTCCTGAAGGACAGACCGGATATCAACCTAGATCAGGAGATACCGGGTACATAGGGATCCATTCAAGAGGAATCCACAGCGGCAGAAGCCAAGAAAAATGTTGATAAATTTTCTTTCATATACAGTTAAAGAAATCATCTTGCTGGCTGCACTGAGAAATGGTCCTTACACAATCCAGAACCTCAAGTTTACCATTAGATCGGATGTATGTCACGCAACGGACCAGAAACAATGGGAACTGGGCAAAAGAATGGGGGAGTTAAACAATCTTGGTGCTAAGGCCCAACTAAAATTCCCAGCTATGCTCCGTGTTATGTGGAACAACCAAATGCGCAACATACGGTCCATAGAAGAAGGAGACATTCTGATAGGCAGCATAAGGAAAGGTGGGAGTTCCTGAGAAATTAGTCTTTAATTCGATTCAAGGATGAATCAAAGAGTGAAATAAAATGTAAAAAAAAAATATTTACATACTAAAAAAATGTATAAATAACAAATAAATAAAACACAGATATATAGTCACACACATTAGGTGGGGATGGTGGGGTGGGATGAGGGGGAGGCTCGGTTTAATTATCAGGTTTTTACGAGATAAGCCCCCTTCCTCCGGTGGCCCAATAGGCTTTTACCCCTGACAGTTTAGGAAGGGTTCCTATGGGGGGGGGTAAAGGGTAAAAGGGTGCAGGGTAAGGCACAGGGTGGGGAGCAGCAGGAGAAAATAAAAAATCAGTCCTCGTTAGACATGTTATTAGGGTTCACTTTTAAAACAGAGAATCAGAGACCCTCGGGTCCAAGAAAGTTGGTGCACTTTAAGACAAATGGCCGGGATGGATAATAATTTACAAATCGTAACTTGGAACGTAAATGGCTTAAGATCAAAAAACAGACAGAGACTGGTAATGAGGTACTTAGAAGAATCCAAAGCCCACGTAATCATTATACAAAAGACCCATCTAACGGCGAGTGAGAGTAGGGGGTTGTTGTAAAGTCATCCTGTGCCCTGGGCACCCCCCAACTTTTTGCTGACTGGAACTGGTGGTAACTGACTCTGACTGACCCTGGGCTCTGTCTAACTAGGCCCAGGGCCAGTGCCAAGCTGAAAGGAACACATTAGAATACAGTTAAGACACCCAACATACACTAGGGTACACTATGGGATGGTGGGGTACCCCTGTAATTGGCATGACCTACCCCATAAGCCCCTAGTATATAATAGGGCAGGGGATTGAAACTGCCTAGAAGTCCCCAGTATCCTGGGGCATGGCAGTTTAGAGGCCAGCAGCCTTTTTGCACTTGCATGTGTGCACTGCTGAAGTCTGTGGTCAGTTTAAAAGCAGCTCTGTGCGCCAGGATTGCTCTTAAACATGTAAATTGTGGCCAAATTCGACTTTGGGGTTTGGGGCACTTAAAACTGGTCAACCTAAAACGTTTTGGCATAATAATGACCCCCAGGGTCTCCCCTAGGTATCCCAGGGGTGGGGGGTCAGGTATCTATAAGGTAGACCCTTATAAAATGAGTTTATATATGCCCTGGGTTAAGTCAAATTCACATTTCACTCTCCCCATTGTGTAAAGTGCTGCCCAAATTCGACTTTGATGCTGGGGGCACTGGGCATGGAGGATCTGCAATATTTTTACAGATTCAGCACCCCTAGGGTCTCCCTAGGTGACCTATGGGGTGGGGGTCCTGTGAAAATAAGCCAAGTACTTATAAAATATGTTTTTGTAAGTCCTGGTGCTGGAAAAATGGCCCATGTCATTTTTCCCATTGCAAACCCCATGCCCCATAGGTTAACATGGGGGAAAGTTATTAAACAATAACTTCTGATAGGATTCTGATTCGGCTATAAGATCACCCGTAGAGACCGCATCAACGCAGTAGGAGGAGGAATCGCCATCGTCCACAAGAACACCATCAGGGTCTTGACCAGCACCGACGACACTCTCAGCACCGCCGAACACATGCACTTCCAGATCCACACGGACCCCAACACCACCCTTAGAGGCACCCTTGTCTACAGACCCCCTGGGCCCCGACCCCAGTTCAGCGACTCCATCGCCGACTTCATCAGCACGCACGCCCTGACCTCTACCGACTACATCCTCCTCGGAGACCTGAACTTTCACCTGGAGAACAACAACGACAGCAACTCCACCACCCTGATCGACAACCTCGCCAACCTCGGTCTGAGCCAGCTCGTCACAACACCGACCCATTCCGCCGGCCACACGCTTGACCCCATCTTCTCCTCAAGCTCCCACGTCTCCTTCAGCCACACCACGGAACTCCTCTGGACCGACCACCGCTGCATCCATTTCACCTTCCAGAAACCCACCACACACCACCGCACCCAACAGATCCCACGCCGCTGCTGGAGCAAAGTCACCGAAGACCAACTCACGGGCAAACCTCGCTCTCAGCCCTCCCTCCGACCCATCCAACACCGACGACGCTGCCTGCAACCTCAGACGATGGATGGACGACTGTGCCAACACCCTCGCCCGCTGAAAAACTCACCCACAGTGACACCACCAAAAGAGCCAGCTGGTTCACCTCGGAACTCCTAGCTTCCAAGCGTACCTGCCGGAAACTAGAGAAGAAATGGCACAGTGATAAGACACCGGACAGCCACGCAGCCCACAAAGACGCCATCCGTAACCCCACCACCTCATCAAGTCCGCCAAGAGAATCTCCTTCAAAGACCGCCTCGACAACAACGCACACAACAGCAAGGAGCTCTTCAACATCGTGAAGGAACTCTCCAACCCCAGCTCCAACACCAACGACATCCCGCCGTCGCAAGCCCTGTGCGATTCCCTCGCCACCTTCTTCCACCGCAAGATCGCCGACATCCACGACAGCTTCAACACCCAGACAGCCCCAACTAAGATCGATGCACCAGACCCGCCGCACACCATCGACCACGACCCCCTGCCAGCCTGGGCCAGCGTGAACATCGATGACACCATCAAGACCATGAGCACAATACACTCCGGCTCCCCGTCAGACCCTTTCCCGCACCACATCTTCAACAAAGCCAGCAGCTCCATCGCACCCCACCTGTGCAACGTCATCAATCTCTCCTTCGAGACCGCGACCTTCCCAGAGAGCTGGAAACACGCAGAGATCAACGCCCTACTCAAAAAACCCAAGGCGGACCCGAGAGACCTCAAGAACGTCCGGCCCATCTCCCTGCTTCCGTTCCCAGCCAAGGTCATCGAGAAGATCGTCAACAAACAGCTAACCCGATACCTCGAAGAAAACAGCATCCTGGACCCATCCCAATCGGGGTTCCGCAACAACCACAGCACTGAGACTGCCCTCATCGCCGCCACCGACGACATCAGGATCCTGCTGGACAATGTTGAGACCGCAGCCCTCATCCTGCTGGACCTCTCCGCCGCCTTCGACACTGTCTGCCACCGCACTCTACGCGCACGCCTCCACGACGCAGGGATCCGAGACAAGGCCCTGGAATGGGCCACCTCCTTCCTCGCCGGCAGAACCCAGAGAGTCCGCCTCCCACCATTCCGATCCGAAGCCTCCGAGATCATCTGCGGCGTACCCTAGGGATCATCCCTCAGCCCAACACTGTTCAACATCTACATGGCCCCGCTCGCACGCATCGCCAGACAGCACGACCTCAACATAATCTCCTACGCCGACGACACTCAGCTGATCCTCTCCCTCACCAAGGACCCCCTCGCCGCCAAATCGAACCTCTATGAAGGAATGAAGGCCGTCGCCGATTGGATGAAGATCAGCCGACTAAAACTGAACACGGACAAGACAGAGGTCCTCATCCTCGGCTCCAACCCCTCAGCCTGGGATGACTCCTGGTGGCCAATGACACTAGGAGCAGCCCCGACACCCACCGACCACGCCCGCAACCTGGGAGTCATCCTCGACTCAACGCTCTCCATGGCCAAGCAAGTCAACGCAGTCTCCTCCTCCTGCTTCAACACCCTCTGCATGCTTCGCAAGATCTACAGGTGGATCCCGACAGATACAAGAAGAACAGTCACCCAGGCCCTCGTCAGTAGCAGACTTGACTATGGGAACGCCCTCTACGCGGGAGCCCCGGCCAAGCTCATCAAGCGACTGCAACGCATACAAAACGCCTCTGCACGCCTGATCCTCGATGTACCACGCCACAGCCACATCTCCCCCCACCTGAGGAACCTGCACTGGCTCCCCGTCGACAGGAGAATCTCCTTCAAACTCCTCATCCATGCACACAAGGCACTCCACAAGACTGGCCCAGCCTACCTCAACAAACGACTCCTCTTCTACGTCCCCAACCACCAGCTCCGCTCCGCCGACCTCTCCCTCGCCACCGTCCCTCGCATTCAAAGAACTACCACTGGCGGCAGATCCTTCTCCCACCTCGCCGCCAAGACCTGGAACACCCTTCCACTAAGCCTACGACAGACCCAAGACCTGCTGACCTTCAGGAGGCTACTCAAGACCTGGTTGTTCGACCAGTAGCAGCACCCCCCCCTTTTTTCTCCCCAGCGCCTTGAGACCCTCGCGGGTAAGTAGTGCGCTCTACAAATTCTGTGATTGATTGATTGATTGAGAGGGATAAAGATTCCATTCAAAGACTCACTAGAATGGTATTGATAAATCCTACAATATGATGTTATTGAATTTTTCCCAAAGTGAACAGACAAGAAGTTATAACACTTTCTTAGTTTTAGTTCCAAATCCAGCCTTCCAGTGCTCTGCCCTGATTGGTCAGAGTTAAGGGGATTAGCCAGCCTGCCTGAAGAGGTGATAAAGATCCCCTGGGGCCAGCCAGATGGACTGGGAGGGCAGTGAGCTGTTCTGCAAGAATGCCAGGCCAGGGGAGGGGTCGTAAACAATGAGCTTCAAAGGGGCAGAGCCCAGAGCAGTGTCATTTACAACTTTGAACCCCCACCTCAGCCAGATGGCAGGATTAAGGAAGATATGTGCAGATGTAGGGAGGAGAGGCTAGGTTAATTAGCCAACTCAGTGGGAGTGTTTAGCCAGCTCTTACCTCCTTGCTGGAAAATCAGCCATTATGGATTTGGAAGCTTTGTTGCACTCGGGGATAGAATAATGCCACACTCTGCAGGAAGGAGTCACTCAAGTGGGAAGTTACCCTACTCCTATTGGTGAAGCTTGACCTCCTGGATGACCCAGAGACTGTGGAATAAGTATCTGAGAGAGGCCCAGCCCCTCAGATCTGCTGCTTAAAACTGAAGAAAGCAAGACTGGCCCTGCTGAAAAGTTCTGCTGTGCAAAGACTTCTAAGGCCTGACCTCTGGAGACTGCACCACCTGAAACTACAGCTTTGTGGACTACCTGTGCTGAGTAAAAGAAGTCAAGAGTGGACTCCCTGCAAGCTACAGGTTAACAGAGCTCATCTGGACCCTCACCACCAAGAATCATCAACCTGGGGAGCTACCAGTGGATTTGTAAGGGTGACGTCCAGTGCATTGTGGGAATTGAAGTCCTCAACTTTCAAGGACCATCTTGGAGCTTCCAGACCCTTGGAGTAAGTTTGAGACACTTTGGGACCCTTTGAGGAACTTCAGGAAGAAGTTCAAGAAGTTTGGGGAACTTTGGAGGAACTTTGAAAAAAGCTCCATAGGGGACCGACTCATCCTGGTCAGCCAAGCCGCCTGCCTTCAACCACGAGCCGGCCAAGCCCACCAGGTTCATCCCGCTAAAAGCTCCATCGCATCGACTTCCAGAGATTGACCGGGACTAGAGAAAATCTGAAGCCGGCGAACCCTCACCGGATCCGGCTACATGAGGAGCATCGAGGGACCCCGCGAGAAAAAGCTCCAGAAAAGCTTCTAAGTCCGCTCGTAGAAAAGCCGACCGGGAGCAACCGCGAGAGCCAAGCCGCCTGTCTTCACTCGCATGTCGGCCTGGATTTCTGGATTGCCCCGCTGAAGCGATCTTGAGATATTTTCTAAGTCCGCTCCAGGGAAGTTTACCGGGACCTCGTCACAAGTCAAGCCGGCGAACCCTCACCGGATCCGGACTGGCTGGGAGCTTCGAGGGGCCTCACGAGAAAAAGCTCCAGAAAAGTTTCTAAGTGTGAAGGTAAAAACTTTAACCGGTACCTTCCGAGGGTGGTAGCCGCTCAGGGCTCCATCGCGGTCGGCCTGAAACTTTGACTATGGCCCGGTCTATCGCGAGCCTATGTCCCAATATGGTGCTATATGCTTCTAAGTGCTATATTTTTATTAATGTTTAAAAATTCATATCTCCGGTTCCCTACATTGGATTTTTGTCGTTTTGGTGTCATTTTAAAGATAAAAATATTTCCTATTTTTATAAATTGGTATTGGATTTTTATTATGAGTTGTGTCTTAATTATTTACTGAATTGGTGTTTTTAAATGCTTTACATACCTGTCTTTGAAGTTAAGCCTGCCTGCTCGCAGCCAAGCTACCAAGGGTTGAGCATAGGATTATATTTCTAAAACCTATGCTGGGTCCTATCAAGTGTTTGTGGTCTTATTACTAGTGGCAGACCTACGTTTGCCCCTACCAATAACCCACTTTCCAACATTTGGTGGCAGCGGTGGGATGTGGACTAGTGTTTAAAAAGTACACCTTTCAGTGAATGAATTAAGATTATAAAAATCCTCTAAATTGCCTTAGAACAAAACTTTTGAGTTTGATTTTTGGAATTTGGACTAAACTGTTTTTAATCCATTGTTTTGATTTTTCCAAATTGTTCTAAGTCTATTGTGCCTAGTGTTGTGACCCAAAACTAGGGAACCATGGAGTTGGACCTGGCTAAACTGTCCCAGTTTAAGTTGGCTGAGCTTAGGGAACAGTGTAGGCTTAGGGGGCTGCCTGCTTCCAAGAGGTATAGGAAGGCAGGGTTGTTTCAGTTTATACAAGCCCATGACCAGGCAGCTGAGGAGAATCAAGGGGGGTAGAGGGTGTCCCCCCCAACATCATCCCAGGAGAGGAGGATGATGCCTCTTCCATTATAACTAGTGTAAGCCAACAGAATCCTGATGGTGGGAGTGGGGAAGGGTCCCTTACTCAGGTACCATCACTGTCCCTTGCAGAGAGACAGCTTAAGGCGCAATTAAAGTTGATTGCCCTAGAAAAGGAGAAATTGGAACTAGCTAAGAGAACATGGGAGAGGGAGGAGTTGAGAAGAAATGGTGGCAGCGACAACGATGAAGATTTTGAAATGTCCAGGGGTGGTCCTGATCACAAACTTCCCAAGGGTATTGTGCCCAAGTACACTGAGGGGGATGACATTGACAAATGGCTTGCAGCTTTTGAGAGGGCCCTTAAGATGTGTAGGGTCCACTCTAGGTTTTGAGGTGCACTCCTGTGGGAGTTGATTCCAGTAGCTGGGAGGGATAGGCTCCTGACCCTGAAGGGAGAGGATGCAGAATCATACCAGCAGATGAAAGCCTGCTTAGTCAAGAGGTTTGGTCTGACTCCAGAGCATTACAGGGTGAAGTTTAGGAACACCCAGAAATTGAGTTCCAAGTCTTGGATAGACTTTGTGGATGTTTCAGTGAAGGCACTAGAAGGCTGGATTTGTGGTAACAAAGTGAGCACTTATGAGGGATTGTATAATTTGTTTTTGAAAGAACACATTTTGACTCATTGTGCAGAAGAGAAGTTACGCCAGTATCTAGTGGACTCTAAGCTGACAGACCCCAGAGAGCTGGGGGAAGCAGCTGATGAGTGGGTGAGAACCCGGGTTTCCATACAGCACCAGGGGGTGACCAGAAGAAAGGAGGACAGGTCCCTCCCCAGGGGAAAGCCCAAGGGAAAGAAGGTCAAAATCAGAAAGAGTCCTCTAAAGACCCACAAAAACCTGCACAAGGTGGGGGGGCCCCGAGCCAACCCACATTCAAAGGGAGGGGGTATCAGGGAAAGCCTGGTAGGTTCTTTGATCCCTCAAAGGTGGGTAAGTGCTTTGACTGTAACCAGCCAGGGCACAAGCAGGAGATGCTGTCTGCGCTAAGAAGCTCCCCCTAAGGGGCCATCCACAGGGATTGCCAGTGTGAGTGTAGGGGTGGAGAGTGGTACACCAGAAGGGGGTATTCCAGTAGTGGCAGCAACCTTAGTGTCCCTGGGTGGGGTGAATATTGCAACCCTTGATGCCTTACCTCCAAACATGGATAAGTACAGGCAGAGACCTAAAGTGAATGGGACTGAGGTTGAGGCTATCAGAGACACTGGGGCTAGTGTAACTATGGTCCTGGCTGGGCTGGTGCCCCCAGAGAGGGTGATACCTGGTGAGTTTCACCAGGTGACTTATGCAGACAGCACTACCAAAATCCATCCCATGGCTGTGGTGGATTTGGAATGGGGAGGTGTGACAGGCCCTATGAAGGTAGCTGTGTCCAAGGTGCTCCCAGTCCAGTGTTTACTGGGCAATGACCTTGAAGCCTCTGCATGGTCAGAGGTGGAGAGAGGACTCCATATGAAAATATTGGAGCTCCCTGAGTGGGTATGTGCTGTGACTAGGTCACAGACTAGCCAGAAGGGAGGGGCTGGACACTTGGACCCTGGAACAAAGGGCCAAGCATCCATGGACAAGGGTACTGGGCCTGGTGAGCCAGCCCAGGGAACTCCAGAGGTGCAGGCAGAATCTAACCCTGATGGGGAGGATCTGGCATCTGAGGGAGGGACTCCATCCCTGCCAGAGCTGTCAGATTTGGCAGAACTGACAGGAGCAGGTGGACCCTCCAGAGAGGAGTTCAGTGAGGGACAGCGTGACTGTCCCACCCTTGAGAGCTTGAGGCGGATTGCCTCTAAGCAAGAGGAAGGGGATGACAGTGGGTTTTATAGAATCTACTGGGAAGATGGACTGCTTTATACTGAGGCCAGAAACCTCAAGGAGGGGGCCACCAGGAGGTTGGTGGTGCCCCAGAAGTACAGAGAGTTCATCCTGACTTTGGGTCATGATATCCCCTTGGCAGGACATTTGGGACAGACAAAGACATGGAACCGGTTGGTGAACCATTTCTACTGGCCCCATATGTCTGAAAAGGTAAAGGAGTTTTGCAGCTCCTGTGTCACCTGTCAGGCCAGTGGCAAGGCAGGGGGCAAGACAACGGCTCCCCTAATACCACTGCCAGTGGTTGGGGTTCCTTTTGAAAGGGTGGGGATGGACATTGTTGGTCCCCTGGACCCACCTACTGCATCAGGGAATAGGTATATCTTAGTGGTAGTTGACCATGCCACTAGATACCCTGAAGCCATACCTCTGAGAACCATTGATGCTCCTGCGGTGGCTAGAGCACTGCTTGGTGTGTTCACCAGAGTGGGGTTTCCAAAAGAGGTGGTGTCAGATAGGGGCACGAACTTCCTGTCCAGCTATCCGACTGCTATGTGGGATGAGTGTGGTGTCAACTACAAGTTCACCACCCCCTATCACCCACAAGCAAATGGTCTTGTTGAGAGATTCAACAAAACCCTGAAGGGCATGATAAATGGGTTGTCAGAGAAACTCAGGAGGAGATGGGATGTTCTCCTCCCATGCTTACTGTTTGCCTACAGGGAGGTGCCACAGAAAGGGGTTGGTTTCAGTCCCTTTGAGTTGGTGTTTGGACACCCTGTGAGGGGGCCATTGAGCCTGCTGAGAGAGTCTTTAGAGAAGCCTCTTAAAGAAGCAAAGGACAATGTGCTGGACTATGTGCGAGGACTGAGATCTAGAATGGCAGATTACATGTACAAGGCAAACAGGAAACTGGAGGCCAGCCAGGAGCTCATGAAGCACTGGTATGATCAGAAGGCTACTATGCCCGAGTATACTCCAGGACAATTGGTGTGGGTGTTGGAGCCTGTGGCTCCCAGGGCCCTCCATGACAAGTGGAGTGGGCCCTATCCAATCTTAGAAAAGAAGGGGGAGGTTACCTATTTGGTTGACCTTGGCACCCCCAGGAACCCTCATAGGGTCCTGCATGTGAATAGATTGAAACCCCACCATGACAGGGCAGACATGACCATGTTACTGGTCACTGATGAGGGTGTGGAGGAGGAAACGGAGCCTGTGCCCGACCTCCTCTCCACCAATGTGCAAGATGGGTCAGTGGAGGGGGTGATACTCTCTCCCAAGTTGACAGACCAGCAGCACAGAGACTGTAAGCAAGTGCTGGAGCAGTTTGCTGGCCTGTTCTCTTTGACCCCAGGCATCACTGAGTGGTGTGTGCACCACATTGACACTGGTGACAGCCTACCTGTCAAAAATAAACTGTACAGGTTGTCTGACCATGTCAGAGCCAGCATTAAAGCTGAGGTCGCTAAGATGCTGGAATTGGGGGTAATTGAACCGTCTGAGAGTCCATGGGCCAGTCCAGTGGTGCTGGTACCCAAACCTAATCCTCAGGGGGACCCAAGGAGTTAAGGTTCTGTGTGGACTACAGAGGATTGAACGCAGTCACAAAGACTGACGCTCACCCTATACCTAGAGCTGATGAGCTCATTGACAGGTTAGGGGCTGCTAAGTACCTGAGTACTTTGATTTGACTTCAGGGTACTGGCAGATTGCCCTCACTGATGGAGCCAAGGAGAGGTCAGCATTCTCCACACCAGAGGGACATTATCAGTTCAAGGTAATGCCCTTTGGATTAAAGAATGCACCTGTCACCTTCCAAAGGTTGGTGAACAGGGTCTTGTCTGGGTTGGAACAGTTCAGTGCAGCTTACCTGAATGATATAGCTGTATACAGTTCTACCTGGGGGATCACTTAAGCCACCTAAGGGAAGTGCTTCAGGCCATGCAGCAGGCAGGCCTGACTATTAAGGCAAGCAAGTGCCAAATAGGGCAGAGTTCTGTGGTGTACCTGGGCCACCTGGTAGGTGGGGGCCATGTACAGCCTCTCCAAGCTAAAATCCAAACTATTTTGGATTGGACAGCACCTGTTACCCAGACTCAGGTCAGGGCATTCCTTGGACTGACAGGGTACTATAGAAGGTTTGTTCAAAACTATGGGACCATTGTGGGGCCCCTCACAGAACTGACTTCTAAAAAGAGGCCCAAGAAGGTGATATGGACCCCAGAGTGTCAGAAGGCTTTTGACACTCTGAAAGCTGCTATGTGTTCAGCACCAGTGTTACTGGCCCCTGACTACACAAAAGAATTTGTAGTTCAGACAGATGCTTCAGAGCAAGGGATTGGGGCAGTGTTGTCACAGCTAAATGAAGGGGGCCTTGATCAGCCAGTTGCCTTTATTAGCAGGAGGCTTCTTCCCAGAGAGCAGAGATGGAGTGCCATTGAGAGAGGCTTTTGCTGTGGTCACTGAAAAAGTTGAGACCATATTTGTTTGGGACTCACTTTCGTGTTCAAACTGACCACAGGCCTCTCTGATGGCTCATGCAGATGAGAGGGAGAATCCCAAGCTGTTAAGGTGGTCCATTTCCCTACAGGGAATGGACTTTACAGTGGAACACAGACCTGGGGTTGCCCATGCAAATGCAGATGGACTTTCCAGGTTTTTCCACTTAGCTGAGGAGGACTACCAGGGTGTAGGTTAGTAACCCCTCACCTTTCGCTTGGGGGGGCTATGTTGTAAAGTCATCCTGTGCCCTGGGCACCCCCAACTTTTGCTGACTGGAACTGGTGGTAACTGACTCTGACTGACCCTGGGCTCTGTCTAACTAGGCACAGGGCCAGTGCCAAGCTGAAAGGAACACATTAGAATACAGTTAAGACACCCAACATACACTAGGGTACACTATGGGATGGTGGGGTACCCCTGAAATTGGCATGACCTACCCCATAAGCCCCTAGTATATAATAGGGCAGGGGATTGAAACTACCTAGAAGTCCCCAGTATCCTGGGGCATGGCAGTTTAGAGGCCAGCAGCCTTTTGCACTTGCATGTGTGCACTGCTGAAGCCTGTGGTCAGTTTAAAAGCAGCTCTGTGCGCCAGGATTGCTCTTAAACATGTAAATTGTGGCCAAACTCGACTTTGGGGTTTGGGGCACTTAAAACTGGTCAACCTAAAATGTTTTGGCATAATAATGACCCCCAGGCTCTCCCCTAGGTATCCCAGGGGTGGGGGGTCAGGTATCTATAAGGTAGACCCTTATAAAATGAGTTTATATATGCCCTGGGTTAAGTAAAATTCACATTTCACTCTCCCCATTGTGTAAAGTGCTGCCCAAATTCGACTTTGATGCTGGGGGCACTGGGCATGGAGGATCTGCAATATGTTTACAGATTCAGTACCCCTAGGGTATCCCCTAGGTGACCTATGGGGTGGGGGTCCTGTGAAAATAAGCCAAGTACTTATAAAATATGTTTTTGTAAGTCCTGGTGCTGGAAAAATGGCCCATGTCATTTTTCCCATTGCAAACTCCATGCCCCATAGGTTAACATGGGGAAAGTTATTCAACAATAACTTCTGATAGGAGAGGGATAAAGATTCCATTCAAAGACTCACTAGAATGGTATTGATACATCCTACAATATGATGTTATTGAATTTTTCCCAAAGTGAACAGACAAGAAGTTATAACACTTTCTTAGTTTTAGTTCCAAATCCAGCCTTCCAGTGCTCTGCCCTGATTGGTCAGAGTTAAGGGGATTAGCCAGCCTGCCTGAAGAGGTGATAAAGATCCCCTGGGGCCAGCCAGATGGACTGGGAGGGCAGTGAGCTGTTCTGCAAGAATGCCAGGCCAGGGGGAGGGGTCGTAAACAATGAGCTTCAAAGGGGCAGAGATCAGAGCAGTGTAATTTACAACTTTGAACCCCCACCTCAGCCAGATGGCAGGATTAAGGAAGATATGTGCAGATGTAGGGAGGAGAGGCTAGGTTAATTAGCCAACTCAGTGGGAGTGTTTAGCCAGCTCTTACCTCCTTGCTGGAAAATCAGCCATTATGGATTTGGAAGCTTTGTTGCACTCGGGGATAGAATAATGCCACACTCTTCAGGAAGGAGTCACTCAAGTGGGAAGTTACCCTACTCCTATTGGTGAAGCTTGACCTCCTGGATGTCCCAGAGACTGTGGAATAAGTATCTGAGAGAGGCCCAGCCCCTCAGATCTGCTGCTTGAAACTGAAGAAAGCAAGACTGGCCCTGCTGAAAAGTTCTGCTGTGCAAAGACTTCTAAGGCCTGACCTCTGGAGACTGCACCACCTGAAACTACAGCTTTGTGGACTACCTGTGCTGAGTAAAAGAAGTCAAGAGTGGACTCCCTGCAAGCCACAGGTTAACAGAGCTCATCTGGACCCTCACCACCAAGAATCATCAACCTGGGGAGCTACCAGTGGATTTGTAAGGGTGACGTCCAGTGCATTGTGGGAATTGAAGTCCTCAACTTTCAAGGACCATCTTGGAGCTTCCAGACCCTTGGAGTAAGTTTGAGACACTTTGGGACCCTTTGAGGAACTTCAGGAAGAAGTTCAAGAAGTTTGGGGAACTTTGGAGGAACTTTGAAAAAAAGCTCCATAGGGGGACCGACTCATCCTGGTCAGCCAAGCCGCCTGCCTTCAACCACGAGCCGGCCAAGCCCACCAGGTTCGTCCCGCTAAAAGCTCCATTGCATCGACTTCCAGAGATTGACTGGGACTAGAGAAAATCTGAAGCCGGCGAACCCTCACCGGATCCGGCTACATGAGGAGCATCGAGGGACCCCGCGAGAAAAAGCTCCAGAAAAGCTTCCAAGTCCGCTCGTAGAAAAGCCGACCGGGAGCAACCGCGAGAGCCAAGCCGCCTGTCTTCACTCGCGTGTCGGCCTGGATTTCTGGATTGCCCCCCTGAAGCGATCTTGAGATATTTTCTAAGTCCGCTCCAGGGAAGTTTACCGGGACCTCGTCACAAGTCAAGCCGGCGAACCCTCACCGGATCCGGACTGGCTGGGAGCTTCGAGGGGCCTCGCGAGAAAAAGCTCCAGAAAAGTTTCTAAGTGTGAAGGTAAAAACTTTAACCGGTACCTTCCGAGGGTGGTAGCCGCTCAGGGCTCCATCGCGGTCGGCCTGAAACTTTGACTATGGCCCGGTCTATCGCGAGCCTATGTCCCAATATGGTGCTATATGCTTCTAAGTGCTATATTTTTATTAATCTTTAAAAATTCATATCTCCGGTTCCCTACATTGGATTTTTGTCGTTTTGGTGTCATTTTAAAGATAAAAATATTCCCTATTTGTATAAATTGGTATTGGATTTTTATTATGAGTTGTGTCTTAATTATTTACTGAATTGGTGTTTTTAAATGCTTTACATACCTGTCTTTGAAGTTAAGCCTGCCTGCTCGCAGCCAAGCTACCAAGGGTTGAGCATAGGATTATATTTCTAAGACCTATGCTGGGTCCTATCAAGTGTTTGTGGTCTTATTACTAGTGGCAGACCTACGTTTGCCGTTACCAATAACCCACTTTCCAACAGGGGTTATATCTAAAACGAAGATGGGTAGGGAGTTATGTTGCTTCAGACCAATTAGAATACTCTAAGGGAGTTGCAATAATTATCAGGACTGGGTCTGGAGTTGAGATAATCTCATCTAAAACTGATAGTTCAGGCAGATGGGTTATGGCTACTCTTAAATGTTTGGGTTCCGAATTTGTTTGTGCTGGTTTTTAGGGCCCAAATGTGGACGACCCCCCAGTACATAGTAGATTTGCAATTCACCTTAGCTGGGGCAACAGCCCCAATAATAATAGGGGGCGATTTCAATACCCTTTTAGATTCAACATTAGATAGGTCCACGAGCAGAAGAGGGGCCCAAGCCCAAGCGCCAAGGACGAGCCAGGCCCTCAAACATATGCTATATGAACTGGGTTTGGTTGACTCCTGGAGATATCTAATGCAAGGTAAGAGAGGCTATACCTTTCATAGCAAAAAATATCATCATTTTTCACGACTGGATTATCTGCTAGTAGATAGAGAGTGGGTCGGGAAATTAAAAGAGGCTCTTATACTCCCAGGACATATCTCTGATCATGCCATGGTCAGTATCACATTGAAGGGAGTTAATATGAGGAATAATGCGAGATGGACACTGAAAAGATCCATTTTATTAGATTCAGATGTGGCAGTCCTCTTGGAAAAAACAACTCTAGAGTTTTTTCAGATTAATGCCCACTCGGCTCCAATTGGCGTCATTTGGGACACTTTTAAAGTTTATCTTCGGGGAGTTTTACAAAGTCAGGTCTCGTTTAAGAATAAGGTGGATCAGGCTGAGTTAAGGAAGTTGGAGGAGGAGATCGGGACATTAGAAGGAAGGATGCAGCAGGAGGTACAAAATATACAGTACAGGGAGGAGATCTTGAAAAAGCTGGAGGAAGCCAGACTGAATTATAAGATTAAATTAGACACAAAATGTAGGGAAAGGTGGGCTACGGGACGTATGCAACACTTTGAGTACGGCAAAAAAGCTGGAGCACTACTAGCCTGGAAGTCGAGGGCTGAGAGGGCGAGAAATCATATTGGGGAGCTAGTTATTAATCCTGAGGGGGATATTACGAACAAGGAGGAGGAAATACAGGAAAGTTTGGTTTCACTTTTTTCGGAATTATATGCAGAATCAGAGCGCCCAGATGAAGAGGCCTTAAAGTGTTGGCTGAACAACGTAGGCCTCCCGGCCCTTACGATAGAGGGTAGGAATAGCGTTGATGCCCCTATTACAGAGGGGGAAATAAGAGAGCAGCTTCAACATATGAAGAACGGAAAGGCGGCAGGCCCCGACTCCGTACCGGCTGAGGTCTATAAGTTGATAGCTGAGGAGATAGTGCCGGAAATGAAGGCCCTCTTTAATTCAGTTTATAAGGAGGAAGGGCTGATCCCGAATTCCTGGAGAGAGGCCATAATTACCTTGATTTTAAAGCTGGCAAAGGACCCGAGGAGGGCCGATTCTTATCGGCCAATCTCCCTATTGAATGTAGATCATAAAATCTATACAGGTATTTTGGCCGGGAGATAGGCCAAGGTGGCCCCCCAGCTGATACATATTGACCAGAAAGGTTTTGTCCCGAAGAGACAAATACAAGAACTTACGCTGTCATTAATAGGAACTATAGACCTAGCAGTTGCTCGATCGATCCCGTTGGTGGTGATCACCATAGACGCCGCCAAGGCTTTTGATTGTGTCAGCTGGGCATTCCTCTGGGCCGTCTTAGGCACAATGGGTTTCAGTACTGACTTTATCAGGGCAATGCAAAAACTATATGAGCACCCTACGGCCAAAATCCTCCTAAACGGCTCTCTGACAAGGAGTTTTAAAATTCATAGAGGGACGAGACAGGGTTGCCCCCTGTCTCCCCTCCTTTTGATATATACATCGAACCTCTCGGCGCACACTCTAAGAACAGATGATCAGATTATCCCCATAAACCAGCTTCCTTCACACAGTAAAATTGCACTATATGCAGACGATCTGATAATTTACACTTCCGACCCAGTTCAAACACTAATTAGGATAGAACAACTGACAACTGAATATGGGGTACTCTCTGGGTATTTAGTAAATTTATCAATGACAGAAGTAATGTGTTGGAATATGGAAGAGTGGGGTGGTAGAGTGTGCACAGAGATGAAATATTTGGGGATAGTTATTGCAGATAAAATTGATGAGATTCCTTCCCGTAACTTGAAGAGAGTGATGAAGGAGGTAGATAGGGAACTAGCTAGGTGGAAGAACTTACCCCTGTCCATCTATGGGAGGGTTAACTTGGTAAAAATGTCTGTTCTCCCGAAGCTAACATACCTCTTTAACTGCATACCACTTAGCTTCCCTAAGGATGAAATTAACAAAATACAGGGGAAAATATCGAGTTTCATCTGGGCATCCCGGGGGGTTCGTCTCTCATGGAAAAAACTAAGAAGTAGCCTTAAGAAGGGCGGGTTAGCATTGCCAGATCTCAGACTCTACTGTATGGCCTTCCAATTCAAAAATATTCGTATGTTGGCAGGGGAGCCCATTAGCACTACCTGGGGCCTAATACTGGAAGAAATTACCAAAGACGTGGGCTCAGAAGCTTTTTTATATAAATTTGGAGCTCAAAAATTCTTTAAAAAGGTTAGGCTAAAGGTTTTAAAATCTGCACTGAGACTGTGGCTTGCAGTGAGACGGTTACTAAAGATCGGTTATTTCTCAGAATTTGCCCCAATCTGGGATTCCCCGGGGACGCCCGAGTACCTAAAAGACACTTTAAGTCTGCCTTTAATGCAGGCAGGGATAACGAAATGGGGAGATTTGATAACAACAGGAGGAATGACTCCCTGGGAGGTATTAAACATCAGGACAGGTAACAAGCTCTCCAGGTTTAAGTACTTGCAGCTTACTTCATGGCCTTTGACTGTTGTAGAGGAAGTTGGGGGTACATGGGACTTCGAGGCCTCACTCCAGGATACCAGTCCGAGAGCCAAAGAAGTGGCAAAATGGTACGGACAATTCTTGGAAGCAGAGGAAGAGAAACTGAAGGCCCCTTCTGAGACCTGGACATGCATACTGCAGGAAGGCAACATACAATCTCTATGGATAGACTCTCTGAAATTACTTTACGCTACAGTAACATCAGCTAACTTTAAAGGTCATCATTTCTTTGTTATCCACAGGTTGTCCTGGACCCCGCAAAGATTGGCCAAGTTTGTGCTGCAGCCTGTCCCGAGTTGTAAGAGGTGCAATCATTTAAGGGCTAATGATGTTCATGTTTTTTTTACATGTCCAGTGATAAAAGAATTTTGGAAGACTGTAGAAGCAACCATAAGGGCCATTTTAGCAGAGAATATAGTTTTGACTGAAACATTGGTGCTTCTCTGGGTGGACAGCGTCTCTCAACACGCCTTAAATAGTAAGCAAAGGGGTTTAGTATTTTACCTGTTGCTCTTGGCCAGGCGAGAGATTTGCAAACATTGGTTGGACCCCCTTCCTCCACACCCTTCAGCCTGGTTAAGTGTAGTAAAATGGACATGTAATATAGATATCAAATGCAACCCACGACGGTCAGAAGAAATTTGGGGGGACTTTTTGAAGTGGTCAGGTTAGGGCTCTAAGACAATGCTTCAGGATGGTCATAAACATCGTTATTTGGTCCAATGATTACACCAGGCCATGGATTTGGGGGCGGGGTATTTTGCCCCCCCCCCTTTTAAAAAGACCAGTGCCGTGGAGGTTATGAGTCTGAAACTGCATGGACCACAGACGGATCGAGGGTGTTTACAAACAGCCCAGAGTACAGTAGCCATGGTGAAATGAGGACTAAAAAAGCAAAAAAAACAACAACAAAAAAAGCCAGGGTATGCCCAGACGTGAGTCCCTTCCTCTCTTCGCCACTGGATTCAAGCTAGCCTGGCTGATGAGGGGTGTTACCCCGAAACCGGTCCCAGGATCCAGGGAGGACCTGGCTTGGCAGTTCAGGCTGCCTGTTCCCATGAGGAACATGGTCAAGGCTGATTTCCATATGGCTGGGTCTGAACTGGGGTGGTGAAGTGAGCTAAATAACAATGATGGATTTTACTCAGATATAACAGTGACTGGGGGTGAGTGTCTTAAAAAGTTTCAGTGCTCCGTCCATCATCTTATTGTGTTTGCATCATCTCCTAATAGATCATAAATATTCCTATTACTCGCATGTTCATGGGGTGCATAGCTGACTGGTTTATGTGCTAGGGTAATGAGTGGATATAGAGATTTACAAACACTGTGCTTATCTCAATTGGTATCTTTCAGATCACTCCTCTCTGCCTATTATGGTATTGCCAACGTGGGACAGGTCTAAAATCCTATTATGGAAATTGCCAATGGTGATTTTGTCTGATGGAGTTTTCTGGTATGACATTTAAGAATACATCTCTCAGTTATTCCAAATTAACCAGAGCTCCACAGCTAGTAGTGCAGTGGAATGGGAAGCCTATAAAGTCTCACTGAGAGGGGAGTGCATTGCTCAAGTATTTGGAGTACAAAAACAACTGAAGCAAACACTGACTGAACTGGAACACACAAAGGCACTATTATACACTTGTACAGCTTTGGAACCTGATGATAAGTAGCAATTGATTAATGTGAAAGGACAGGTGGGGAGGTGTGGTTTAGGTTAGAAAAATACCCCCACACAGTACAAGCAAAAGCAGTTCCGCGAGGGGGATATACCAGGGAGAATGCTGGCATGGTTACTGAGGAGAGACCAGCCACAATTGCTTATTTTGCCCCTGGGGGTGGAAAGATGGCATGGATATCAAAGAGAGGGATCACATTAATACAGCCTGCACAGCACACTTGAAAACAAGATTTTCTCTGATGTACACAACCTCAGAGAAAATGCTGGATTGTTTCCTGTTGGAGGTGAAATTGTCTAGATTGACCCCCGAGCAGCAGCAAACACTGGACAGTCCTTTTGAGGTTGATAAACTGAAAGAGGCCCTGGATGGAATGATGTAGGGGAAAACCCCTGCAGCTGACAATCTTTGGTGGAATTGTACCAGATATTGCCCTCTCAATTGCTGAAGCAGCTGTTGGGGACTTTCCTGGAGGCGTGAGAGAGAGGAGTTCTCCCTTTGACTATGAGGGAGACAGTGATGGTATTGATGCACAGAGAGTACTAGAGACCCTATCAATCTTGCCTCCCATAGGCCATTGTCTATGTGCATCTTGGGCATTAAACTGTTATGTAGTAGAGTATTAGCCAATAAATTACTCAGGTGATAGGATCACTGATACTCCCCTTTCAAGCAGCTTTCATACCAGGGAGGAGCACAATGTACAATATTAGGAGGTCAAACCATGTCCTGCACTCACTTGAGACATCCGAGGAATACTTTGCGCTGATAGCACTGGATTTGGAATGGGCTTCACTACAGTGAGATGACATTACATATGTAAGGTCCTACAGTGCATGGGATTTGGATCTAGCTATAATAAGTGGGTGCAGTTACTATACACTGATCCCGTGACGAGAGTGTGCATGGTCACGTGTAGTTCCTATAAACCTATATAGGATCTGCGCGTTTAGACAACATAGACTGTGGGATTGGTGTCCAGACTGGTTCCAGACACCCACACCGGGTATGTTCACCTATACACCAGCTTGCTCACAGGGCCACTATAATACTCCTCTTACAAAGCAGAGGATAGTTCTTGGCAACTATCGAACATGACAACTCTTTCCCATCAGGGATCGTGGAAACAGTACAGTACACTTTGCTCAGTCACTCGTGCTCACTTTGTCTCAGAGAGATACACAGAATAAACGGTGAGGACGTTTCCAATAAGCATTTATTGAACCAGCATCATTCTAGTGTAAAATGGTGTGCTGAAACAACCATAAGACAGAAACAGATATAAATGATTATAAGCCCCAATAGAGTAAATGGATGGTAGATTCCTACCATAGTGCTAAAGCAATGAATATATGCAAGCATATAAATACAGGACAATAATAATGCGTACTCCTACGATACAACCCTAACTAGATGTACCTAAGTGTACCTAGCATGTATGTTGGTGTAGAGCCAAGAATCCCCCTAGGCTGAAGCCAACCCCATTACCTGAAGGGAGAGACTGTGGGTCCCCGTCTTGGTCTCGGCAAC
Source organism: Calotriton arnoldi (assembly GCA_963921515.1). Taxonomy (NCBI): domain Eukaryota; kingdom Metazoa; phylum Chordata; class Amphibia; order Caudata; family Salamandridae; genus Calotriton; species Calotriton arnoldi. Next base: position 494,247 of record CAWUFW010007827.1, read on the forward strand.
ATCCGCAACCCCAACTCTACCACCCTCCTGGACAACCTCGGACTGCAACAACTCGTCTCCACCCCTACCCACAAGGCAGGACACACCCTCAATCCTGTCTTCGCAGGAGGCAACAACGTCCACTTCAGCCACACAACCCAACCCATCTGGATGGACCACTACTGCGTTCACTTCCAGGTCGAAAAACCTACCGCACCCAAACCGGCCCCCCATGAAGGAACTGGAGCAAGGTCACCGAGGAGCACCTCAACTCCACCCTCAACCAAGAAGCCCCCCCACCACGACCGACGCCAACTCCGCAGCCATAGAACTGCACAGATGGATCACCAACTGCGCAGACGAGCTCGCCCCCGACAGACAGTGACCCAGGAAGGCCTCCTGGTTCACCACCGACCTCCAAGAAGCCAGACGCACCTGCAGACGTCTCAAGATGAATTGGAGAAGCAGCAATACTTCGGAAGACACCTCCACATACAAGAACGCCATGACAGAATTCCACCAACTCATCAGATCCACCAAGAGGACCTTCAGCCGTAACAAAATCCACGCCAACACCAGCAACTCCAAGGAACTTTTTAACATCATCCAGGAATTCACGAAGCCACCCAGCGAAGCCACAGAAGTCACACCTTCCCAGAACCTCTGCAACAAACTCGGCTCTCACTTCCACCTGAAAATAAGATCCCTCTATGACAACTTTGACAAACAGACACAGGACACCGAACCCACTCCGCCCCCCAGCAACGAAAGTCACCCTACCATCTCCTCCTGGACCCCAGTCACCACTGAAAACACCGCATCGACCATGAAAGGCATTCACTCAGGAGCCCCCACAGACCCCGGCCCTCCGCACATCTTCCACAGAGCTGCCGCCACCGTTGCACTGGAGCTATGACGCACCATCAACGCCTCCTTCGAAGCCGGCACATTACCCAACAATTGGAAAAAGCGCAGAAGTCAATCCCCTCCTCAAGAAGCCCTCAGCAGACCCAACGGACATCAAGAACTACCGACCCATCTCTCTCCTCCCCTTCGCGGCCAAAGTCACCGAAAAGATCATCAACGGACAACTAACGAAATTCATAGAAGAGAACTCCATCCTCGACCCCTCCCAATCGTGTTCCGAAGCAACCACAGCACCGAGACCACCCTACTCGCCGCTACAGATGACATCTGCATGCTCCTCGACCAAGGACACACCGCGGCCCTGATCCTGCTCGACCTCTCTGCAGCCTTCGACACCGTCTCCCACCGCACTCTCACTGCCAGACTCCACGATGCTGGCATACAGGGGACTGCCCTCGACTGGCTCCGCTCCTTCCTCACCGGCAGAACTCAAAGAATCAGACTTCCTCCCTTTCTCTCTGAACCCACAGAGATCAGCTGCGGAGTACTCCAAGGATCATTGCTCAGCCCCAGGCTCTTCAACATCTACATGGCCCCCCTCGCCGCCATCGTCAGACAGCATGGACTCAGCATAGTATCCTACGCCGACGACACCCAGCTCATCCTCTCCCTCACTAAGGACCCCTCACCACCAGACTCAGCTTCCAGGAAGTAATGAAGGATGTTGCAACCTGTTTGAGCAGCAGCTGACTTGAGCTGAACTCGGAGAAGACAGAAGTCCATGTCCTCAGACCCTCCCCTTCTTCATGGGACAACACCTGGTGGTTCACCGCCCTCGTCAGCCCTCCCACCCCCATGGACCATGCCCGGAACCTCTGCATCATACTCGACTCCTCCATCTCCATGACCCAACAGATCAACGCCGTCGCCTCCACCTGCTTCAACACCCTCCGCATCCTTCGCAAGACCTTCAAATGGATCCCCCCCGAATCAAGAAAGGATGTCACCCACGCACTCATAACCAGCAGATTGGACTACAGAAAGGCCCTCTACGCCGGGATCAACAAATCTCTGCTCTGCAAGCTCCAGACCATACAGAACACTGCAGCCAGACTCATCCTCGGCGTCCCCCGACATGAACACATCACCCCACACCTGCAAGACCTCCACTGGCTCCCCGTCGAGAAAATTGTGACTTTCAAGACACTCACCCATGCATACAAATGCCTCCACAACATCGGACCCCAATATCTCAATGAAAGAATTGCCTTCCATGTACCCAAGAGGAACCTCCGATCCGCCGACCTCGCCCTCACCAAAACCCTGTGCATCTGCAGAGCCAGAACAGGTGGAAGATCCTTCTCCTATGTCGCAGCAAAGACCTGAAACGAGCTCCCGATCAACATCAGACCCCCCCCCCACTCTGCACATCTTCAGGAAGACCCTCAAGACCAGGCTCTTCGACTGACCAGAGCTGCGCCTCCCCCAGCACCTTGAGACCCTCACAGGTGAGTAGCGAGCTTCACAATTCCCTGATTGAGTGAGATGGACACCCCGCAAGGGATGTCAGACCACTGCGAGCTGGAGTGCCTGCATGCAGGAACCTCAGCATCTTGCGTCAGTGTGTCAGCATGTAGGTCTTTCTCCTCTGCCTGCCCCAGCAAAGATATGGTGTATATATACCCAAAAGGTACCCTCAGGGGTTCTACCTTGCTGTGTCATGTCGGCCAAGGATGATGAAAGGGATGACCCTTATACATAGGTATTATGCAGAAGATGGTAATCCTGCTGTGATTCTGAGAATCCTCATGCATAATAAATGAGGCTAGTTTGCTGGGAAAACCACACATCATTTATGCAGTAACTTAACTAGGTAAAAGGTCAATACCAAAAACCATTATGTAGCACAATGGCAGGGAATATGTAGGTGAAAGGATAGGGGACTACCCAGGTCTATATTGGGGTACATAACAAAACATAACACCCACTCCTCATATGACCGGATGATATACTATATATACTGAAAAATGAATCTCCTTTCAGTCATAACACATTCTAATAAATGTTCATAGTAAAAACTTCTAAAAATGTTATAAAAATTGCTAAAACTCTAAAACTCTTTTAAAATATGTTCGTATATATGGCATGAGTAAATGAGAGCCTTTGAAAGACATGGTGCCATAATAATAGCAGAGAAAAAGAAAAAGAAATTGTTTAAAATTCCAATTTTGGTTGTTTTGGAAAAAGTCTGAATTCTTCCCAGCAAACGGAGAGCCAAATGTTTATGTGTCCTGTGTGGCAGACGCAACTTCACAGATGCTTGCCTTCGCAGATGACGGTCCCTGTAACACCTCACAGATCAGGTTAATCGAGCAAAGGTGATCTTCTTCAATTCCCACGGCCGATGCTGGGGAAGCCTTTGAAATATCCAGCAAAAGACACACAATTGATGTACGGAATGCAGAACAAATCTAAACATTCACCCCAGTCAAGAGATCTGGGTTACATCCATCATTCTTTTGCTCACCATGCCACCCCAGTTTAGACCTGCCATATGCAAATCAGTCTTGACCCTGTGCCTCATGGGAAGAGTCCATCCCGAACTGCCAAGCCAGGTCCTCCCTGGACCGGAAACCAGCATCCTAGGACCGGTTGCGGGCTTTCACCCCTCATTAGCCAGCATAGCTTGAATCCAGTAGCACAGTGAGCCCGGGACCCACGTCTGGGCATACCCAGCGCACTTAGAGCAAGGAAGCAAAAGACACACAATTGATGGGCGGAATGCAAAACAAATCAAAACATTCACCCCCAGTCAAGAGATATCGATTAAATCCATCATTCTTTTGCTCACCATGCCACCCCAGTTTAGACCTGGCCATATGCAAATCAGTCTTGACCCTGTGCCTCATGGGAACAGTCCAGCCCAAACTGACAAACCAGGTCCTTCCTGGACTGGAAACAAGCATCTTAGGACCGGTTTTGGAGTTTCACTCCTCATCAGCCAGGATAGCTTGAATCCAGTGGCACAGTGAGCCCGGGACTCAATTCTGGGCATACCCTGCGCACTTAGGGTGAGGAAGCAAAAGGCACACAATTGATGGATGGAATTCAGAACAAATCAAAACATTCACCCCCAGTCAAGAGATTTGGGTTAGATCCATCTTTCTTTTGCTCACCATGCCACACCAGTTTAGACCTGGACATATGCAAATCAGTCTTGACCCTGTGCCTCATGGGAACAGTCCAGCCCGAACTGCCAAGCCAGGACCTCTCTGGACTGGAAACAAGCATCCTAGGACCAGTTTTGGGGTTTCACCCCTCATCAGCCAGGATAGCTTAAATCCAGTGGCACAGACCGAATAGTGGGACCCGTGGTCTCCATGCCACTGGAGTCAAGCTATCCTGGGTGATGAGGGGTGAAACCCCCAAACCGGTCTTAGGATGCTTGTTTCCAGTCCAGGGAGGACCTGGCCTGGCAGATCGGGCTGGACTGTTATTATTGGGCGCAGGGTCAAGACTGATTTGCATATGGCTGGGTTCAAACTGGAAAGGCATGGGGAGCAAAACAATGATAGATTTAGGCCCAGAACTCTGTACTGGCGTGAATATATGACATTGTTCTGCATTCTGTCCATCAATTGTTCTTTTTGCATTTGTCACCCCGAGTGCCGGGGGTATGCCCAGACGTGGGTCCCGTGCTCTCCATGTCACTGGAGTCAAGCCATCCTGGATGATGTGGGGTGAAACCCCAAAACCGGTCCTAAGATGCTTGTTTCCAGTCCAGAGAGGACCTGGCCTGGCAGTTGTGGCTGGACTGCTAGAAATTGGGCGCATGGTCAAGACTGATTTGCATATGGTTGGGTTCAAACTGGAATGACATGGGGAGCAAACACACGATAGATTTAGGCCCAGATCTCGGTACTGGAGTGAATGAATGACATTGTTCTGCATTCTGTCCATCAATTGTTCTTTTTGCATTTGTCACCCAGAGTTGGACAGGTATCCCCAGACGTGGTCCCCGTGCTCTCCATGCCACTGGAGTCAAGCTATACTGGCTGATGAGGGGTGAAACCCTGAAACCTGTCCTAGGATGCTTGTTTCCAGTCCAGGGAAGACCTGGCATGGCAGTTCGGGCAGGACTGTTCTCAATGGGCGCAGGGTCAAGACTGATTTGCATATGGCTGGGTTCAAACTGGAATGGCATGGGGAACAAAAAAAGGATGGATTTAGGCCCAGATCTCTGTACTTGAGTGAATGAATGACATTGTTCTGCATTCTGTCCATCAATTGTTCTTTTTGCATTTGTCCCCCCCGAGTGGGACGGGTATGCCCAGACGCGGGTCCCGTGCTCTCCATGCAACTGGAGTCAAGCTATCCTGGCTAATGAGGGGTGAAACATCGAAACCGATCCTAGAATGCTTGTTTACAGTCCAAGAAGGACCTGGCCTGGCAGTTCGGGCTGGACTGTTCCCAATGGGTGCAGGGTCAAGACTGATTTGCATATGGTTAGGTTCAAACTGGAATGGCATGGGGAGCAAAAAACGATGGATTTAGGCCCAGATCTTTGAACATGGAGTGAATGTATGACATTGTTCTGCATTCTGTCCATCAATTGTTCTTTCTGCATTTGTCATCCGGAGTGGGATGGGTATGCCCAGTCATGGGTCCTGTGCTCTCCATGCCACTGGAGTCAAGCTGTGCTGGCTGATGAGGGGTGAAACCCCAAAACCGGTCCTAGGATCCTCATTTCCATTCCAGGGAGGACCTGGCCTAGCAGTTCGGGCTGGACTGTTCCCATTTGGCTCCGGGTCAAGACTGATTTGCCTATGGCTGGGGTCAAATTGGAATGGCATGGGGAGCAGAAAAAATGATGGATTTAGGCCCAGATCTCTATACTGGGGTGAATGTATGATATTATTCTGCATTCTGTCCATCAATTGTTCTTTTTGCATTTGTCATCCCGAGTGGGACGGGCATGCCCAGACTTGGGTCCCGTGCTCTCCATGCCACTGAAGTCAAGCTATCCTGGCTGATGAGGGGTGAAACCCCGAAACCAATTCTAGGATGATTGTTTCCAGTCCAGGGAGGACCTGGCTTGACAGTTCGGGCTGGACTGTTCCCATTGGGCGCAGGGTCAAGACTGATTTGCATATGGCTGGGTTCAAACTGGAATGGCATGGGGAGCAAAAAATGATGGATTTAGGCCCAGATCTCTGGACTGGTGTGAATGTATGACATTATTCGGCATTCTGTCCATCAATTGTTCTTCTTAAATTTGTCACCCCGAGTGGGACGGGTATGCCCAGACGTAGGTCCCATGCTCTCTATGCCTCTGGAGTCAAGCTTTCCCGGCTGATGAGGGGTGAAACCCCGAAACTGGTCCTAGGATGCTTGTTTCCATTCAAGGGAGGACCTGGCCTGGCAGTTGGGGCTGGACTTTTCCCATTGGGCGCAGGGTCAAGATCGATTTGCAAATGGCTGGGTTCAAACTCGAACGGCATGGGGAGCAAAAAAACGATGGGTTTAGGCCCAGATCTCTGTACTGGGGTGAATGTATGACAATGGTCTGCATTCTGTCCATCAATTGTTCTTTTTGCATTTATCACCCTGAGTGGGATGGGTATGCCCAGACGTGGGTCCCATGCTCTCCATGCCACTGGAGTTAAGCTATCCTGGCTGATGAGGGGTGAAACCCCAAAACTGGTCCTGGGATGCTTGTTTCCAGTCCAGGGATGACCTGGCCTGGCAGTTCGGGCTGGACTGTTCCCATTGGGCGCAGGGTGAAGATCGATTTGCATATGGCTGGGCTCAAACTGAAATGGCATGGGGAGCAAAAATAACGATGGATTTAGGCCCAGATCTCTGTACTGGGGTAAATGTATGACATTATTCTGCATTCTGTCCATTAATTGTTCTTTTTGCATTTGAAATATCCAGAGCCTGTGTGCCTGTAGAGGAGCGGGTATCCGATCCAACAGGAGCTGAAGCATCCCGTGGTGGCACTAAGAATGCCGACATCAACACGGCAGAATAGGCAGCGGAGGACAGGCAAAATACAGTCAATCCAGACTTGTCGAAATGATAGGAACCAAGACTCGCTTAGTTCCCAAAGTCGAGGACTGATTTGCATATGGCTGGGTTCAAACTGGAATGGCATGGGGGGCAAAAAAAAAACGATGGATTTAGGCCAAGATCTCTGTACTTGGGTGAATGTATGACATTGCTCAACATTCTGTCCATCAATTGTTCTTTTTGCATTTGTCAATCCGAGTGGGACTGGTATGCCCAGTTGTGGGTCCTGTGCTCTCCGTGCCACTGAAGTCAAGCTATCATGGCTCATGAGGGGTGAAACCCCAAAACCGGTCCTAGGATGCTTGTTTCCAGTCCAGGGAGGACCTGGCCTGGCAGTTCGGGCTGGACTGCTCCCATTGGGTGCAGGGTCAAAACTGATCTGCATATGTCTGGGTTCAAACTGGAATGGCATGGGGACCAAAAAAACGATGGATTTAGGCCTAAATCTCTGTACTGGTGCGAATGTATGACATTGTTCTGCATTCTGTCCATCAATTGTTCTTTTTGCATTTGTCACCCCGAGTGGGACGGGTATGCCCAGACGTGGGTCCTGTGCTCTCCATGCCACTGGAGTCATGCTATCCTGGATGATATGGGGTAAAACCCCGAAACTGGTCCTAGGATGCTTGTTTCCAGTCCAGGGAGGACCTGGCCTGGCAGTTCCCATTGGGCGCAGGGTCAAAACTGATTGGTATATGGCTGGGTTCAAACTGGAATTGCATGGGAAGCAAAAAAACGGTTGATTTAGGCCCAGATCTTTGTCCAGGGGTGAATGTATGACATTATTCTGCATTCTGTCCATCTATTGTTCTTTTTGCATTTGTCACACCGAGTTGGAAGGGTATGTCCAGATCTGGGTCCTGTGATCTCCATGGCACTGGAGTCAAGCTATCCTGGCTGATGAGGGTTGAAACCCCGAAATCGGTCCTAGGATGCTTGTTTCCAGTCCAGGGAGGACCTGGCCTGGCAGTTCAGGCTGGACTGTTGCCATTGGGCGCAGGGTCAAGACTGATTTGCATATCGGTAGGCTCAAAAAGGAATGGCATAGAGAGCAAAAAAATGATGGGTTTAGGCCCAGATCTCTGTACTGGGGTGAATGTATGACATTATTCTGCATTCTGTCCATCAATTGTTCTTTTTGCATTTGTCACCCCGAGTGGGACAGGTATGCCCAGACGTGGGTCCCGTGCTCTCCATGCCACTGGAGTCAAGCTATCCTGGATGATGAGGGTGAAATCCCGAAACCGGTCCTGGGGATGCTTGTTTCCAGTCCAGGGAGGACATGGCCTGGCAGTTCGGGCTGGACTGTTCCCATTGGGCGCAGGGTCAAGACTGATTAGCATATGGCTGGGTTCAAACTGGAATGGCATGGGGAGCAAAAAAACAATGGATTTAGGCCCAGATCTCTGTCAGGGTGTGAATGTATAACATACAAGATGATGGACGGAATGCTGCACATTGGCAAACATTCACCCCCAGTCACAGATCTGGGTTTAATCCATCGTTATTTTGCTTCACCACGCCACCCTCAGTTCAGACATAGCCATATGCAAATCAGTCTTGACCCTGTGCCTCATGGGAACAGTCCAGCCGAACTGCCAAGCCATGTCTTCCTGGATCGGAATCAAGCATCCTAGGACCGGTTTCAGGCTATCAGCCTTCATCAGCCAGGATAGCTTGACTCCAGTGGCGTAGTGAGCACGGGACCCACGTCTGGGCATACCCTTCCCACTTAGGACGAAATGCAAAACATACAAGATGATGGACGGAATGCTGCACATTGGCAAACATTCACCCCCAGTCACAGATCTGGGTTTAATCCATCGTTATTTTGCTTCACCACGCCACCCCAGTTCAGACATAGCCATATGCAAATCAGTCTTGACTCCTGTGCCTCATGGGAACAGTCCAGACCGAACTGCCAAGCCATGTCTTCCCTGGACCGGAATCAAGCATCCTAGGACCGGTTTCAGGCTATCAGCTTCATCAGCCAGGATAGCTTGACTCCAGTGGCGTGAGTGAGCACCGGACCCACGCCTGGGCATACACTTCCCACTTAGGGCGAAATGCAAAACATACAAGATGATGGACGGAATGCTGCACATTGGCAAACATTCACCCCCAGTCACAGATCTGGGTTTAATCCATCGTTATTTGGCTTCATCACGCCACTCCAGTTCAGACATAGCCATATGCAAATCAGTCTTGACCCTGTGCCTCATGGGAACAGTCCAGACCGAACTGCCAAGCCATGTCTTCCCTGGACCGGAATCAAGCATCCTAGGACCGGTTTCAGGCTATCAGCCTTCATCAGCCAGGATAGCTTGACTCCAGTGGCGTAGTGAGCACGGGACCCACGTCTGGGCATACCCTTCCCACTGAGGGCGAAATGCAAAACATACAAGATGATGGACGGAATGCTGCACATTGGCAAACATTCACCCCCAGTCAAAGATCTGGGTTTAATCCATCGTTGTTTTGCTACATCACGCCACCCCAGTTCAGACATAGCCATATGCAAATCAGTCTTGATCCTGTGCCTCATGGGAACAGTCCAGACCGAACTGCCAAGCCATGTCTTCCCTGGACCGGAATCAAGCATCCTAGGACCGGTTTCAGGCTATCAGCCTTCATCAGCCAGGATAGCTTGACTCCAGTGGCATAGTGAGCACGGGACCCACGTCTGGGCATACCCTTCCCACTTAGGGCGAAATGCAAAACATACAAGATGATGGACGGAATGCTGCACATTGGCAAACATTCACCCCCAGTCACAGATCTGGGTTTAATCCATCGTTATTTTGCTTCACATGCCACCCCAGTTCAGACATAGCCATATGAAAATCAGTCTTGACCCTGTGCCTCATGGGAACAGTCCAGACCGAACTGCCAAGCCATGTCTTCCCTGGACCGGAATCAAGCATCCTAGGACCGGTTTCAGGCTATCAGCCTTCATCAGCCAGGATAGCTTGACTCCAGTGGCGTAGTGAGCACGGGACCCACGTCTGGGCATACCCTTCCCACTTAGACGTGGGTCCCTTGCTCACTTTGCCACTGGATTCAAGATAGCCTGGCTGATGAGGGTTTTGAACCCGAAACCGGTCCCAGGATGCTTGTTTCCGGTCCAGGAAGACATGGCTTGGCAGTTCGGGCTGGACTGTTCCCATGAGGCACAGGGTCAGACTGATTTGCATATGGCCATGTCTGAACTGGGGTGGTGGAGTGAGCTAAAGAATGATGATGGATTAAACCCAGATCAGTTGACTGGGGGTGAGTGTTTGATTTGCTCTAACGCTCCGTCCATCATCCCTTTGGTATCGCTTTGTTCGCCCCTAAGTTGGCAGGGTATGCCCAGACGTGGGTCCCTTGCTCACTTTGCCACTGGATTCAAGATAGCCTGGCTGATGAGGGTTTTGAACCCGAAACCGGTCCCAGGATGCTTGTTTCCGGTCCAGGGAAGACATGGCTTGGCAGTTCGGGCTGGACTGTTCCCATGAGGCACAGGGTCAGACTGATTTGCATATGGCCATGTCTGAACTGGGGTGGTGGAGTGAGCTAAAGAATGATGATGGATTAAACCCAGATCAGTTGACTGGGGTGAGTGTTTGATTTGCTCTAGCGCTCCAGTCCATCATCCCCTTGGTATCGCTTTGTTCGCCCTAAGTTGGCAGGGTATGCCCAGACGTGGGTCCCTTGCTCACTTTGCCACTGGATTCAAGATAGCCTGGCTGATGAGGGTTTTGAACCCGAAACCGGTCCCAGGATGCTTGTTTCCGGTCCAGGGAAGACATGGCTTGGCAGTTCGGGCTGGACTGTTCCCATGAGGCACAGGGTCAGACTGATTTGCATATGGCCTGTCTGAACTGGGGTGGTGCAGTGAGCTAAAGAATGATGATGGATTAAACCCAGATCAGTTGACTGGGGGTGAGTGTTTGATTTGCTCTAGCGCTCCGTCCATCATCCCCTTTGGTATCGCTTTGTTCGCCCTAAGTTGGCAGGGTATGCCCAGACGTGGGTCCCTTGCTCACTTTGCCACTGGATTCAAGATAGCCTGGCTGATGAGGGTTTTGAACCCGAAACCGGTCCCAGGATGCTTGTTTCCGGTCCAGGGAAGACATGGCTTGGCAGTTCGGGCTGGACTGTTCCCATGAGGCACAGGGTCAGACTGATTTGCATATGGCCATGTCTGAACTGGGGTGGTGGAGTGAGCTAAAGAATGATGATGGATTAAACCCAGATCAGTTGACTGGGGGTGAGTGTTTGATTTGCTCTAGCGCTCCGTCCATCATCCCCTTTGGTATCGCTTTGTTCGCCCCTAAGTTGGCAGGGTATGCCCAGACGTGGGTCCCTTGCTCACTTTGCCACTGGATTCAAGATAGCCTGGCTGATGAGGGTTTTGAACCCGAAACCGGTCCCAGGATGCTTGTTTCCGGTCCAGGGAAGACATGGCTTGGCAGTTCGGGCTGGACTGTTCCCATGAGGCACAGGGTCAGACTGATTTGCATATGGCCATGTCTGAACTGGGGTGGTGGAGTGAGCTAAAGAATGATGATGGATTAAACCCAGATCAGTTGACTGGGGGTGAGTGTTTGATTTGCACTAGCGCTCCATCCATCATCCCCTTTGGTATCGCTTTGTTCGCCCTAAGTTGGCAGGGTATGCCCAGACGTGGGTCCCTTGCTCACTTTGCCACTGGATTCAAGATAGCATGGCTGATGAGGGTTTTGAACCCGAAACCGGTCCCAGGATGCTTGTTTCCGGTCCAGGGAAGACATGGCTTGGCAGTTCGGGCTGGACTGTTCCCTTGAGGCACAGGGTCAGACTGATTTGCATATGGCCATGTCTGAACTGGGGTGGTGGAGTGAGCTAAAGAATGATGATGGATTAAACCCAGATCAGTTGACTGGGGTGAGTGTTTGATTTGCTCTAGCGCTCCGTCCATCATCCCCTTTGGTATCGCTTTGTTCGCCCTAAGTTGGCAGGGTATGCCCAGACGTGGGTCCCTTGCTCACTTTGCCACTGGATTCAAGATAGCCTGGCTGATGAGGGTTTTGAACCCGAAACCGGTCCCAGGATGCTTGTTTCCGGTCCAGGGAAGACATGGCTTGGCAGTTCGGGCTGGACTGTTCCCATGAGGCACAGGGTCATACTGATTTGCATATGGCCATGTCTGAACTGGGGTGGTGGAGTGAGCTAAAGAATGATGATGGATTAAACCCAGATCAGTTGACTGGGGGTGAGTGTTTGATTTGCTCTAGCGCTCCGTCCATCATCCCCTTTGGTATCGCTTTGTTCGCCCTAAGTTGGCAGGGTATGCCCAGACGTGGGTCCCTTGCTCACTTTGCCACTGGATTCAAGATAGCCTGGCTGATGAGGGTTTTGAACCCGAAACCTGTCCCAGGTTGCTTGTTTCCGGTCCAGGGAAGACATGGCTTGGCAGTTCCGGGCTGGACTGTTCCCATGAGGCACAGGGTCAGACTGATTTGCATATGGCCATGTCTGAACTGGGGTGGTGGAGTGAGCTAAAGAATGATGATGGATTAAACCCAGATCAGTTGACTGGGGGTGAGTGTTTGATTTGCTCTAGCGCTCCGTCCATCATCCCCTTTGGTATCGCTTTGTTCGCCCTAAGTTGGCAGGGTATGCCCAGACGTGGGTCCCTTGCTCACTTTGCCACTGGATTCAAGATAGCCTGGCTGATGAGGGTTTTGAACCCGAAACCGGTCCCAGGATGCTTGTTTCCGGTCCAGGGAAGACATGGCTTGGCAGTTCGGGCTGGACTGTTCCCATGAGGCACAGGGTCATACTGATTTGCATATGGCCATGTCTGAACTGGGGTGGTGGAGTGAGCTAAAGAATGATGATGGATTAAACCCAGATCAGTTGACTGGGGGTGAGTGTTTGATTTGCTCTAGCGCTCCGTCCATCATCCCCTTTGGTATCGCTTGTTCGCCCTAAGTTGGCAGGGTATGCCCAGACGTGGGTCCCTTGCTCACTTTGCCACTGGATTCAAGATAGCCTGGCTGATGAGGGTTTTGAACCCGAAACCTGTCCCAGGTTGCTTGTTTCCGGTCCAGGGAAGACATGGCTTGGCAGTTCGGGCTGGACTGTTCCCATGAGGCACAGGGTCAGACTGATTTGCATATGGCCATGTCTGAACTGGGGTGGTGGAGTGAGCTAAAGAATGATGATGGATTAAACCCAGATCAGTTGACTGGGGGTGAGTGTTTGATTTGCTCTAGCGCTCCGTCCATCATCCCCTTTGGTATCGCTTTGTTCGCCCTAAGTTGGCAGGGTATGCCCAGACGTGGGTCCCTTGCTCACTTTGCCACTGGATTCAAGATAGCCTGGCTGATGAGGGTTTTGAACCCGAAACCGGACCCAGGATGCTTGTTTCCGGTCCAGGGAAGACATGGCTTGGCAGTTCGGGCTGGACTGTTCCCATGAGGCACAGGGTCAGACTGATTTGCATATGGCCATGTCTGAACTGGAGTGGTGGGAGTGAGCTAAAGAATGATGATGGATTAAACCCAGATCAGTTGACTGGGGGTGAGTGTTTGATTTGCTCTAGCACTCCGTCCATCATCCCCTTTGGTATCGCTTTGTTCGCCCTAAGTTGGCAGGGTATGCCCAGACGTGGGTCCCTTGCTCACTTTGCCACTGGATTCAAGATAGCCTGGCTGATGAGGGTTTTGAACCCGAAACCGGTCCCAGGATGCTTGTTTCCGGTCCAGGGAAGACATGGCTTGGCAGTTCGGGCTGGACTGTTCCCATGAGGCACAGGGTCAGACTGATTTGCATATGGCCATGTCTGAACTGGGGTGGTGGAGTGAGCTAAAGAATGATGATGGATTAAACCCAGATCAGTTTACTGGGGGTGAGTGTTTGATTTGCTCTAGCTGCTCCGTCCATCATCCCCTTTGGAATCGCTTTGTTCGCCCTAAGTTGGCAGGGTATGCCCAGACGTGGGTCCCTTGCTCACTTTGCCATTGGATTCAAGATAGCCTGGCTGATGAGGGTTTTGAACCCGAAACCGGTCCCAGGATGCTTGTTTCCGGTCCAGGGAAGACATGGCTTGGCAGTTCGGGCTGGACTGTTCCCATGAGGCACAGGGTCAGACTGATTTGCATATGGCCATGTCTGAACTGGGGTGGTGGAGTGAGCTAAAGAATGATGATGGATTAAACACAGATCAGTTTACTGGGGGTGAGTGTTTGATTTGCTCTAGCGCTCCGTCCATCATCCCCTTTGGTATCGCTTTGTTCGCCTCTAAGTTGGCAGGGTATGCCCAGACGTGGGTCCCTTGCTCACTTTGCCACTGGATTCAAGATAGCCTGGCTGATGAGGGTTTTGAACCCGAAACCGGTCCCAGGATGCTTGTTTCTGGTCCAGGGAAGACATGGCTTGGCAGTTCGGGCTGGACTGTTCCCATGAGGCACAGGGTCAGACTGATTTGCATATGGCCATGTCTGAACTGGGGTGGTGGAGTGAGCTAAAGAATGATGATGGATTAAACCCAGATCAGTTGACTGGGGGTGAGTGTTTGATTTGCTCTAGCGCTCTGTCCATCATCCCCTTTGGTATCGCTTTGTTCGCCCTAAGTTGGCAGGGTATGCCCAGACGTGGGTCCCTTGCTCACTTTGCCACTGGATTCAAGATAGCCTGGCTGATGAGGGTTTTGAACCCGAAACCGGTCCCAGGATGCTTGTTTCCGGTCCAGGGAAGACATGGCTTGGCAGTTCGGGCTGGACAGTTCCCATGAGGCACAGGGTCAGACTGATTTGCATATGGCCATGTCTGAACTGGGGTGGTGGAGTGAGCTAAAGAATGATGATGGATTAAACCCAGATCAGTTGACTGGGGGAGAGTGTTTGATTTGCTCTAGCGCTCCTACCATCATCCCCTTTGGTATCGCTTTGTTCGCCCTAAGTTGGCAGGGTATGCCCAGACGTGGGTCCCTTGCTCACTTTGCCACTGGATTCAAGATAGCCTGGCTGATGAGGGTTTTGAACCCAAACCGGTCCCAGGATGCTTGTTTCCGGTCCAGGAAGACATGGCTTGGCAGTTCGGGCTGGACTGTTCCCATGAGGCACAGGGTCAGACTGATTTGCATATGGCCATGTCTGAACTGGGGTGGTGGAGTGAGCTAAAGAATGATGATGGATTAAACCCAGATCAGTTGACTGGGGTGAGTGTTTGATTTGCTCTAGCGCTCCGACCATCATCCCCTTTGGTATCGCTTTGTTCGCCCTAAGTTGGCAGGGTATGCCCAGACGTGGGTCCCTTGTTCACTTTGCCACTGGATTCAAGATAGCCTGGCTGATGAGGGTTTTGAACCCGAAACCGGTCCCAGGATGCTTGTTTCCGGTCCAGGGAAGACATGGCTTGGCAGTTCGGGCTGGACTGTTCCCATGAGGCACAGGGTCAGACTGATTTGCATATGGCCATGTCTGAACTGGGGTGGTGGAATGAGCTAAAGAATGATGATGGATTAAACCCAGATCAGTTGACTGGGGGTGAGTGTTTGATTTGCTATAGCGCTCCGTCCATCATCCCTTTGGTATCGCTTGTTCGCACTAAGTTGGCAGGGTATGCCCAGACGTGGGTCCCTTGCTCACTTTGCCACTGGATTCAAGATAGCCTGGCTGATGAGGGTTTTGAACCCGAAACCGGTCCCAGGATGCTTGTTTCCAGTCCAGGGAAGACATGGCTTGGCAGTTCGGGCTGGACTGTTCCCATGAGGCACAGGGTCAGACTGATTTGCATATGGCCATGTCTGAACTGGGGTGGTGGAGTGAGCTAAAGAATGATGGATTAAACCCAGATCAGTTGACTGGGGGTGAGTGTTTGATTTGCTCTAGCGCTCCGTCCATCATCCCCTTTGGTATCGCTTTGTTCGCCCTAAGTTGGCAGGGTATGCCCAGACGTGGGTCCCTTGCTCACTTTGCCACTGGATTCAAGATAGCCTGGCTGATGAGGGTTTTGAACCCCGAAACCGGTCCCAGGATGCTTGTTTCCGGTCCAGGGAAGACATGGCTTGGCAGTTCGGGCTGGACTGTTCCCATGAGGCACAGGGTCAGACTGATTTGCATATGGCCATGTCTGAACTGGGGTGGTGGAGTGAGCTAAAGAATGATGATGGATTAAATCCAGATCAGTTGACTGGGGGTGAGTGTTTGATTTGCTCTAGCGCTCCGTCCATCATCCCCTTTGGTATCGCTTTGTTCGCCCTAAGTTGGCAGGGTATGCCCAGACGTGGGTCCCTTGCTCACTTTGCCACTGGATTCAAGACAGCCTGGCTGATGAGGGTTTTGAACCCGAAACCGGTCCCAGGATGCTTGTTTCCGGTCCAGGGAAGACATGGCTTGGCAGTTCGGGCTGGACTGTTCCCATGAGGCACAGGGTCAGACTGATTTGCATATGGCCATGTCTGAACTGGGGTGGTGGAGTGAGCTAAAGAATGATGATGGATTAAACCCAGATCAGTTGACTGGGGTGAGTGTTTGATTTGCTCTAGCGCTCCGTCCATCATCCCCTTTGGTATCGCTTTGTTCGCCCTAAGTTGGCAGGGTATGCCCAGACGTGGGTCCCTTGCTCACTTTGCCACTGGATTCAAGATAGCCTGGCTGATGAGGGTTTTGAACCCGAAACTGGTCCCAGGATGCTTGTTTCCGGTCCAGGGAAGACATGGCTTGGCAGTTCGGGCTGGACTGTTCCCATGAGGCACAGGGTCAGACTGATTTGCATATGGCCATGTCTGAACTGGGGTGGTGGAGTGAGCTAAAGAATGATGATGGATTAAACCCAGATCAGTTGACTGGGGGTGAGTGTTTGATTTGCTCTAGCGCTCCGTCCATCATCCCCTTTGGTATCGCTTTGTTCGCCCCTAAGTTGGCAGGGTATGCCCAGACGTGGGTCCCTTGCTCACTTTGCCACTGGATTCAAGATAGCCTGGCTGATGAGGGTTTTGAACCCGAAACCGGTCCCAGGATGCTTGTTTCTGGTCCAGGGAAGACATGGCTTGGCAGTTCGGGCTGGACTGTTCCCATGAGGCACAGGGTCAGACTGATTTGCATATGGCCATGCCTGAACTGGGGTGGTGGACTGAGCTAAAGAATGATGATGGATTAAACCCAGATCAGTTGACTGGAGGTGAGTGTTTGATTTGCTCTAGCGCTCCGTCCATCATCCCCTTTGGCATCGCTTTGTTCGCCCTAAGTTGGCAGGGTATGCCCAGACGTGGGTCCCTTGCTCACTTTGCCACTGGATTCAAGATAGCCTGGCTGATGAGGGTTTTGAACCCGAAACCGGTCCCAGGATGCTTGTTTCCGGTCCAGGGAAGACATGGCTCGGCAGTTTGGGCTGGACTGTTCCCATGAGGCACAGGGTCAGACTGATTTGCATATGGCCATGTCTGAACTGGGGTGGTGGAGTGAGCTAAAGAATGATGATGGATTAAACCCAGATCAGTTGACTGGGGTGAGTGTTTGATTTGCTCTAGCGCTCCGTCCATCATCCCCTTTGGTATCGCTTTGTTCGCCCTAAGTTGGCAGGGTATGCCCAGACGTGGGTCCCTTGCTCACTTTGCCACTGGATTCAAGATAGCCTGGCTGATGAGGGTTTTGAACCCGAAACCGGTCCCAGGATGCTTGTTTCCGGTCCAGGGAAGACATGGCTTGGCAGTTCGGGCTGGACTGTTCCCATGAGGCACAGGGTCAGACTGATTTGCATTTGGCCATGTCTGAACTGGGGTGGTGGAGTGAGCTAAAGAATGATGATGGATTAAACCCAGATCAGTTGACTGGGGGTGAGTGTTTGATTTGCTCTAGCGCTCTGTCCATCATCCCCTTTGGTATCGCTTTGTTCGCCCTAAGTTGGCAGGGTATGCCCAGACGTGGGTCCCTTGCTCACTTTGCCACTGGATTCAAGATAGCCTGGCTGATGAGGGTTTTGAACCCGAAACCGGTCCCAGGATGCTTGTTTCCAGTCCAGGGAAGACATGGCTTGGCAGTTCGGGCTGGACTGTTCCCATGAGGCACAGGGTCAGACTGATTTGCATATGGCCATGTCTGAACTGGGGTGGTGGAGTGAGCTAAAGAATGATGATGGATTAAACCCAGATCAGTTGACTGGGGGTGAGTGTTTGATTTGCTCTAGCGCTCCGTCCATCATCCCCTTTGGTATCGCTTTGTTCGCCCTAAGTTGGCAGGGTATGCCCAGACGTGGGTCCCTTGCTCACTTTGCCACTGGATTCAAGATAGGCTGGCTGATGAGGGTTTTGAACCCGAAACCGGTCCCAGGATGCTTGTTTCCGGTCCAGGGAAGACATGGCTTGGCAGTTCGGGCTGGACTGTTCCCATGAGGCACAGGGTCAGACTGATTTGCATATGGCCATGTCTGAACTGGGGTGGTGGAGTGAGCTAAAGAATGATGATGGATTAAACCTAGATCAGTTGACTGGGGGTGAGTGTTTGATTTGCTCTAGCGCTCCGTCCATCATCCCCTTTGGTATCGCTTTGTTCGCCCTAAGTTGGCAGGGTATGCCCAGACGTGGGTCCCTTGCTCACTTTGCCACTGGATTCAAGATAGCCTGGCTGATGAGGGTTTTGAACCCGAAACCGGTCCCAGGATGCTTGTTTCCGGTCCAGGGAAGACATGGCTTGGCAGTTCGGGCTGGACTGTTCCCATGAGGCACAGGGTCAGACTGATTTGCATATGGCCATGTCTGAACTGGGGTGGTGGAGTGAGCTAAAGAATGATGATGGATTAAACCCAGATCAGTTGACTGGGGGTGAGTGTTTGATTTGCTCTAGCGCTCCGTCCATCATCCCCTTTGGTATTGCTTTGTTCGCCCTAAGTTGGCAGGGTATGCCCAGACGTGGGTCCCTTGCTCACTTTGCCACTGGATTCAAGATAGCCTGGCTGATGAGGGTTTTGAACCCGAAACCGGACCCAGGATGCTTGTTTCCGGTCCAGGGAAGACATGGCTTGGCAGTTCGGGCTGGACTGTTCCCATGAGGCACAGGGTCAGACTGATTTGCATATGGCCATGTCTGAACTGGGGTGGTGGAGTGAGCTAAAGAATGATGATGGATTAAACCCAGATCAGTTGACTGGGGGTGAGTGTTTGATTTGCTCTAGCGCTCCGTCCATCATCCCCTTTGGTATCGCTTTGTTCGCCCTAAGTTGGCAGGGTATGCCCAGACGTGGGTCACTTGCTCACTTTGCCACTGGATTCAAGATAGCCTGGCTGATGAGGGTTTTGAACCCGAAACCGGTCCCAGGATGCTTGTTTCCGGTCCAGGGAAGACATGGCTTGGCAGTTCGGGCTGGACTGTTCCCATGAGGCACAGGGTCAGACTGATTTGCATATGGCCATGTCTGAACTGGGGTGGTGGAGTGAGCTAAAGAATGATGATGGATTAAACCCAGATCAGTTGACTGGGGGTGAGTGTTTGATTTGCTCTAGCGCTCCGTCCATCATCCCCTTTGGTATCGCTTTGTTCGCCCTAAGTTGGCAGGGTATGCCCAGACGTGGGTCCCTTGCTCACTTTGCCACTGGATTCAAGATAGCCTGGCTGATGAGGGTTTTGAACCCGAAACCGGTCCCAGGATGCTTGTTTCCGGTCCAGGGAAGACATGGCTTGGCAGTTCGGACTGGACTGTTCCCATGAGGCACAGGGTCAGACTGATTTGCATATGGCCATGTCTGAACTGGGGTGGTGGAGTGAGCTAAAGAATGATGATGGATTAAACCCAGATCAGTTGACTTGGGGTGAGTGTTTGATTTGCTCTAGCGCTCGGTCCATCATCCCCTTTGGTATCGCTTTGTTCGCCCTAAGTTGGCAGGGTATGCCCAGACGTGGGTCCCTTGCTCACTTTGCCACTGGATTCAAGATAGCCTGGCTGATGAGGGTTTTGAACCCGAAACCGGTCCCAGGATGCTTGTTTCTGGTCCAGGGAAGACATGGCTTGGCAGTTCGGGCTGGACTGTTCCCATGAGGCACAGGGTCAGACTGATTTGCATATGGCCATGTCTGAACTGGGGTGGTGGAGTGAGCTAAAGAATGATGATGGATTAAACCCAGATCAGTTGACTGGGGGTGAGTGTTTGATTTGCTCTAGCGCTCTGTCCATTATCCCCTTTGGTATCGCTTTGTTCGCCCTAAGTTGGCAGGGTATGCCCAGACGTGGGTCCCTTGCTCACTTTGCCACTGGATTCAAGATAGCCTGGCTGATGAGGGTTTTGAACCCAAAACTGGTCCCAGGATGCTTGTTTCCGGTCCAGGGAAGACATGGCTTGGCAGTTCGGGCTGGACAGTTCCCATGAGGCACAGGGTCAGACTGATTTGCATATGGCCATGTCTGAACTGGGGTGGTGGAGTGAGCTAAAGAATGATGATGGATTAAACCCAGATCAGTTGACTGGGGGTGAGTGTTTGATTTGCTCTAGCGCTCCGTCCATCATCCCCTTTGGTATCGCTTTGTTCGCCCTAAGTTGGCAGGGTATGCCCAGACGTGGGTCCCTTGCTCACTTTGCCACTGGATTCAAGATAGCCTGGCTGATGAGGGTTTGAACCCGAAACCGGTCCCAGGATGCTTGTTTCCGGTCCAGGGAAGACATGGCTTGGCAGTTCGGGCTGGACTGTTCCCATGAGGCACAGGGTCAGACTGATTTGCATATGGCCATGTCTGAACTGGGGTGGTGGAGTGAGCTAAAGAATGATGATGGATTAAACCCAGATCAGTTGACTGGGGGTGAGTGTTTGATTTGCTCTAGCGCTCCGTCCATCATCCCCTTTGGTATCGCTTTGTTCGCCCTAAGTTGGCAGGGTATGCCCAGACGTGGGTCCCTTGCTCACTTTGCCACTGGATTCAAGATAGCCTGGCTGATGAGGGTTTTGAACCCGAAACCGGTCCCAGGATGCTTGTTTCCGGTCCAGGGAAGACATGGCTTGGCAGTTCGGGCTGGACTGTTCCCATGAGCCACAGGGTCAGACTGATTTGCATATGGCCATGTCTGAACTGGGGTGGTGGAGTGAGCTAAAGAATGATGATGGATTAAACCCAGATCAGTTGACTGGGGGCGAGTGTTTGATTTGCTCTAGCGCTCCGTCCATCATCCCCTTTGGTATCGCTTTGTTCGCCCTAAGTTGGCAGGGTATGCCCAGACGTGGGTCCCTTGCTCACTTTGCCACTGGATTCAAGATAGCCTGGCTGATGAGGGTTTTGAACCCGAAACCGGTCCCAGGATGCTTGTTTCCGGTCCAGGGAAGACATGGCTTGGCAGTTCGGGCTGGACTGTTCCCATGAGGCACAGGGTCAGACTGATTTGCATATGGCCATGTCTGAACTGGGGTGGTGGAGTGAGCTAAAGAATGATGATGGATTAAACCCAGATCAGTTGACTGGGGGTGAGTGTTTGATTTGCTCTAGCGCTCTGTCCATCATCCCCTTTGGTATCGCTTTGTTCGCCCTAAGTTGGCAGGGTATGCCCAGACGTGGGTCCCTTGCTCACTTTGCCACTGGATTCAAGATAGCCTGGCTGATGAGGGTTTTGAACCCGAAACCGGTCCCAGGATGCTTGTTTCCGGACCAGGGAAGACATGGCTTGGCAGTTCGGGCTGGACTGTTCCCATGAGGCACAGGGTCAGACTGATTTGCATATGGCCATGTCTGAACTGGGGTGGTGGAGTGAGCTAAAGAATGATGGATTAAACCCAGATCAGTTGACTGGGGGTGAGTGTTTGATTTGCTCTAGCGCTCCGTCCATCATCCCCTTTGGTATCGCTTTGTTCGCCCTAAGTTGGCAGGGTATGCCCAGACGTGGGTCCCTTGCTCACTTTGCCACTGGATTCAAGATAGCCTGGCTGATGAGGGTTTTGAACCCGAAACCGGTCCCAGGATGCTTGTTTCCGGTCCAGGGAAGACATGGCTTGGCAGTTCGGGCTGGACTGTTCCCATGAGGCACAGGGTCAGACTGATTTGCATATGGCCATGTCTGAACTGGGGTGGTGGAGTGAGCTAAAGAATGATGATGGATTAAATCCAGATCAGTTGACTGGGGGTGAGTGTTTGATTTGCTCTAGCGCTCCGTCCATCATCCCCTTTGGTATCGCTTTGTTCGCCCTAAGTTGGCAGGGTATGCCCAGACGTAGGTCCCTTGCTCACTTTGCCACTGGATTCAAGATAGCCTGGCTGATGAGGGTTTTGAACCCGAAACCGGTCCCAGGATGCTTGTTTCCGGTCCAGGGAAGACATGGCTTGGCAGTTCGGGCTGGACTGTTCCCATGAGGCACAGGGTCAGACTGATTTGCATATGGCCATGTCTGAACTGGGGTGGTGGAGTGAGCTAAAGAATGATGATGGATTAAACCCAGATCAGTTGACTGGGGGTGAGTGTTTGATTTGCTCTAGCGCTCCGTCCATCATCCCCTTTGGTATCGCTTTGTTCGCCCCTAAGTTGGCAGGGTATGCCCAGACGTGGGTCCCTTGCTCACTTTGCCACTGGATTCAAGATAGCCTGGCTGATGAGGGTTTTGAACCCAAAACCGGTCCCAGGATGTTTGTTTCCGGTCCAGGGAAGACATGGCTTGGCAGTTCGGGCTGGACTGTTCCCATGAGGCACAGGGTCAGACTGATTTGCATATGGCCATGTCTGAACTGGGGTGGTGGATTGAGCTAAAGAATGATGATGGATTAAACCCAGATCAGTTGACTGGGGGTGAGTGTTTGATTTGCTCTAGCGCTCCGTCCATCATCCCCTTTGGTATCGCTTTGTTCGCCCTAAGTTGGCAGGGTATGCCCAGACGTGGGTCCCTTGCTCACTTTGCCACTGGATTCAAGATAGCCTGGCTGATGAGGGTTTTGAACCCGAAACCGGTCCCAGGATGCTTGTTTCCGGTCCAGGGAAGACATGGCTTGGCAGTTCGGGCTGGACTGTTCCCATGAGGCACAGGGTCAGACTGATTTGCATATGGCCATGTCTGAACTGGGGTGGTGGAGTGAGCTAAAGAATGATGATGGATTAAACCCAGATCAGTTGACTGGGGGTGAGTGTTTGATTTGCTCTAGCGCTCCGTCCATCATCCCCTTTGGTATCGCTTTGTTCGCCCTAAGTTGGCAGGGTATTCCCAGACGTGGGTCCCTTGCTCACTTTGCCACTGGATTCAAGATAGCCTGGCTGATGAGGGTTTTGAACCCGAAACCGGTCCCAGGATGCTTGTTTCCGGTCCAGGGAAGACATGGCTTGGCAGTTCGGGCTGGACTGTTCCCATGAGGCACAGGGTCAGACTGATTTGCATATGGCCATGTCTGAACTGGGGTGGTGGAGTGAGCTAAAGAATGATGATGGATTAAACCCAGATCAGTTGACTGGGGGTGAGTGTTTGATTTGCTCTAGCGCTCTGTCCATCATCCCCTTTGGTATCGCTTTGTTCGCCCTAAGTTGGCAGGGTATGCCCAGACGTGGGTCCCTTGCTCACTTTGCCACTGGATTCAAGATAGCCTGGCTGATGAGGGTTTTGAACCCGAAACCGGTCCCAGGATGCTTGTTTCCCGTCCAGGGAAGACATGGCTTGGCAGTTCGGGCTGGACTGTTCCCATGAGGCACAGGGTCAGACTGATTTGCATATGGCCATGTCTGAACTGGGGTGGTGGAGTGAGCTAAAGAATGATGGATTAAACCCAGATCAGTTGACTGGGGGTGAGTGTTTGATTTGCTCTAGCGCTCCGTCCATCATCCCCTTTGGTATCGGTTTGTTCGCCCTAAGTTGGCAGGGTATGCCCAGACGTGGGTCCCTTGCTCACTTTGCCACTGGATTCAAGATAGCCTGGCTGATGAGGGTTTTGAACCCGAAACCGGTCCCAGGATGGTTGTTTCCGGTCCAGGGAAGACATGGCTTGGCAGTTCGGGCTGGACTGTTCCCATGAGGCACAGGGTCAGACTGATTTGCATATGGCCATGTCTGAACTGGGGTGGTGGAGTGAGCTAAAGAATGATGATGGATTAAATCCAGATCAGTTGACTGGGGGTGAGTGTTTGATTTGCTCTAGCGCTCCGTCCATCATCCCCTTTGGTATCGCTTTGTTCGCCCTAAGTTGGCAGGGTATGCCCAGACGTGGGTCCCTTGCTCACTTTGCCACTGGATTCAAGATAGCCTGGCTGATGAGGGTTTTGAACCCGAAACCGGTCCCAGGATGCTTGTTTCCGGTCCAGGGAAGACATGGCTTGGCAGTTCGGGCTGGACTGTTCCCATGAGGCACAGGGTCAGACTGATTTGCATATGACATGTCTGAACTGGGGTGTTGGAGTGAGCTAAAGAATGATGATGGATTAAACCCAGATCAGTTGACTGGGGGTGAGTGTTTGATTTGCTCTAGCGCTCCGTCCATCATCCCCTTTGGTATCGCTTTGTTCGCCCTAAGTTCGCAGGGTATGCCCAGACGTGGGTCCCTTGCTCACTTTGCCACTGGATTCAAGATAGCCTGGCTGATGAGGGTTTTGAACCCGAAACTGGTCCCAGGATGCTTGTTTCCGGTCCAGGGAAGACATGGCTTGGCAGTTCGGGCTGGACTGTTCCCATGAGGCACAGGGTCAGACTGATTTGCATATGGCCATGTCTGAACTGGGGTGGTGGATTGAGCTAAAGAATGATGATGGATTAAACCCAGATCAGTTGACTGGGGGTGAGTGTTTGATTTGCTCTAGCGCTCCGTCCATCATCCCCTTTGGTATCGCTGTGAATGTATGACATTATTCAGCATTCTGTCCATCAATTGTTCTTTTTGCATTTGTCACTCCGAGTAGGAAGGGTATGCCCAGATGTGGGTCCGTACTCTCCATGCCACTGGAGTCAAGCTATCCTGGCTGATGAGGGTTGAAACCCAAAACCAGTCCTAGGATGCTTGTTTCCAGTCCAGGGAGGAACTGGCCTGGCAGTTCGGGCCTGACTGTTCCCATTGGGCGCAGGGTCAAGACTGTTTTGCATATGGCTGGGTTCAAACTGGAATGTAATGGGGAGGAAAAAAACGATGGATTTAGGCCTAGATCTCTGTACTGGAGTGAATGTATGACATTGTTCTGCATTCTGTCTATCAATTGTTCTTTTTGCATTTGTCCCCCCGAGTGGGACAGGTATGCCCAGACATAGGTCCCGTGCTCTCCATGCCACTGGAGTTAAGCTATCCTGACTGATAATTGGTAAAAACCCGAAACCGGTCCTAGGATGCTTGTTTCCAGCCCAGGGAGGACCTGGCCTGGCAGTTCTGGCTGGACTGTTCCCATTGGGTGCAGGGTCAAGACTGATTTGCATATGGCTGGTTCACACTGGAATGGCATAGGGAGCAAAAAAATTATGGATTTAGGCCCAGATCTCTGTACTGGGGTGAATATATGACATTGTTCTGTATTCTGTCCATCAATTGTTCTTTTTGCATTTGTCCCTCCGAGTGGGACGGGTATGCCCAGACGCGGGTCCCGTGCTCTCCATGCCACTGGAGTCAAGCTATCCTGGCTGATGAGGGGTGACACACCGAAACCAGTCCTAGGATGCTTGTTTACAGTCCAGGGATGTTCTAGCCTGGCAGTTTAGGCTGGACTGTTCCCATTGGGCACAGGGTCAAAACTGATTTATATATGGCTGGGTTCAAACCGGAATGGCATGGGGAGCAAAAAAAGCATGGATTTAGGCCCAGATCTCTGTACTAGGGAGAATGTATGACATTGTTCTGCATTCTCTCCATCAATTGTACTTTTTACTTTTGTCCCCCCGAGTGGGACGGGTATGCCCAGATGCAGGTCCTGTGCTCTCCATGCCACTGGAGTCAAGCTATCCTGGCTGATGATGGGTGAAACACCGAAACCGGTCCTAGGATGCTTGTTTACAGTCCAAGGAGGACATGGTCTGGCAGTTCAGGCTGGACTGTTCCCATTGGGTGCAGGGTCAAGACTGATTTGCAAATGGCTGGGTTCAAACTCGAACGGCATGGGGAGCAAAAAAACGATGGGTTTAGGCCCAGATCTCTGTACTGGGGTGAATGTATGACATTGGTTTGCATTCTGTCCATCAATTGTTCTTTTTGCATTTGTCAGCCCGAGTGGGACGGGTATGCCCAGACGTAAGTCCAATGCTCTCCATGCCACTGGAGTCAAGCTATCCTGGCTGATGAGGGGTGAAAACCCGAAACCGGTACTAGGATGCTTGTTTCCAGTCCAGGGAGGACCTGGCCTGGCAGTTCGGGCTGTACTGTTCCCATTGGGCGCAGGGTCAAGATTGATTTGCATATGGCTGGGCTCAAACTGAAATGGCATGGGGAGCAAAAATAACGATGGATTTAGGCCCAGATCTCTGTACTGGGGTGAATATATGACATTGTTCTGTATTCTGTCCATCAATTGTTCTTTTTGCATCTGTCCCCCCGAGTGGGACGGTTATGCCCAGACACGGGTCCGGTGCTCTCCATGCCACTGGAGTCAAGCTATCCTGGCTGATGAGGGGTGAAACACCGAAACCGGTCCTTGGATTCTTGTTTACAGTCCAGGGATGTTCTAGCCTGGCAGTTCAGGCTGGACTGTTCCCATTGGGCGCAGGGTCAAAACTGATTTATATATGGCTAGGTTCAAACCGGAATGGCATGGGGAGCAAAAAAAGCATGGATTTAGGCCCAGATCGCTGTACTAGGGAGAATGTACGACATTGTTCTGCATTCTCTGCATCAAATGTTCTTTTTGCTTTTGTCCCCCCGAGTGGGACGGGTATGCCCAGACGCGGGTCCCGTACTCTCCATGCCACTGGAGTCAAGATATCCTGGCTGATGAGGGGTGAAACCCCTAAACCGGTCCTAGGATGCTTGTTTCCAGTCCAGGGAGGACCTGGCCTGGCAGTTCGGGCTGGACTGTTCCCATTGGGTGCAGGGTCAAGATTGATTTGCATATGGCTGGGCTCAGACTGGAATGGCATGGGGAGCAAAAAAAGGATGGATTTAGGCCCAGATCTCTGTACTGGGGTGAATGTACGACATTGTTCTGCATTCTCAGCATCAATTGTTCTGTTTGCATTTGTCCCCTCAAGTGGGACAGGTATGCCCAGACGCAGGTCATGTGCTCTCCATACCACTGGAGTCAAGCTATCCTGGCTGATGAGGGGTGAAACACCTAAAACGGTCCTAGGATGCTTGTTTACAGTCCAAGGAGGACCTGGCGTGGCAGTTCGGGCTGGACTGTTCCCACTGGGCTTAGGGTCAAGACTGATTTGCATCTGGCTATGTTTAAACTGGAATGGCATGGGGAGCGAAAGAACAATGGATTTAGGCCCAGATCTCTGTACTGGGGTGAATGTATAACATTGTTCTGCATTCTGTCCATCAATTGTTCTTTTTGCATTGTCACCCCGAGTGGGACGGGTTTGCCCAGACGTGGGTCCTGTGCTCTCCATGCCAATGGAGTCAAGCTATCGTGGCTGATGAGGGGTGAAACCCTGAAACCGGTCCTAGGAAGCTTGTTTCCAGTCCAGGGAGGTCTTGGCCTGGCAGTTTGGGATGGACTGCTCCCATTGGGCTTAGGGTCAAGACTGATTTGCATCTGCCTAGGATCAAACTGGAATGGCATGGGTTGCAAAAAAACGATGGATTTAGGCCCAGATCTCTGAACTGTGGTGAATGTATGACATTGTTCTGCATTCTGTCCATCAATTGATCTTTTTGCATTTGTCACCCCGAGTGGGACGGGTATGCCCAGATGTGTGTCCTGTGCTCTCCATGCTACTGGAATCAAGCTGTACTGGCTTATGAGGTGTGAAACCCCGAAACCGGTCCTAGGATCCTCGTTTCCAGTCCAGGGAGGACCTGGCCTGGCATTCAGGCTGGACTGTTCCCATTGGGCGTAGAGTCAAGACTGATTTGCATATGGCTGGGTTCAAATTGGAGTGGCATGGGGAGCAAAAAAACAATGGATTCAGGCCCAGATCTCTGTACTGGGGTGAATGTATGACATTATTCTGCATTCTGTCCATCAATTGTTCTTTTTGCATTTGTCACCCCGAGTGGTATGGGTATGCCCAGACGTAAGTCCAATGCTCTCCATGCCACTGGAGTCAAGCTATCCTGGCTGATGAGGGGTGAAAACCCGAAACCGGTACTAGGATGCTTGTTTCCAGTCCAGGGAGGACCTGGCCTGGCAGTAAGGGCTGAAGTGTTCCCATTGGGTGCAGGGTCAAGACTAATTTGCATATGGCTGAGTTCAAACTGGAATGGCATAGTTAGCAAAAAAACGATGCATTTAGGCCCTGATCTCTGTACTAGGGTGAATGTATGACATTATTTGGAATTCTGTCTATCAATTGTTCTTCTTAGATGTGTCACCCTGAGTGGGACGGGTATGCCCAGACGTGGGTCCCATGCTCTCCATGCCACTCGAGTCAAGTTATCCTGGCTGATGAGGGGTGAAACCCCGAAACCGGTCCTAGGATGCTTGTTTCCAGTCAAGGGAGGACCTGGCCTGGCAGTTGGGGCTGGACTGTTCCCATTGGGCGCAGGGTCAAGACTGATTTGCATATGGCTGGGTTCAAACTGGAATGGAATGGGGAGCAAAAAAACCGATTGATTTAGGCCTAGATCTCTGTACTGGAGTGAATGTATGACATTGTTCTGCATTCTGTCCATCAATTGTTCTTTTTGCATTCGTCACCCCGAGTGGGACAGGTATGCCCAGACATGGGTCCCGTGCTCTCCATGCCACTGGAGTCAAGCTATCCTGGCTGATGATGGGTGAAAACCCGAAACCAGTCCTAGAATGCTTGTTTCCAGTCCAGGGATGTTCTAGCCTGGCAGTTCAGGCTGGACTGTTCCCATTGGGCACAGGGTCAAAACTGATTTATATATGGCTGGGTTCAAACCGGAATGGCATGGGGAGCAAAAAAAGCATGGATTTAGGCCCAGATCTCTGTACTAGGGAGAATGTACGACATTGTTCTGCATTCTCTCCATCAATTGTTCTTTTTACTTTTGTCCCCCCGAGTGGGATGGGTATGCCCAGATGCAGGTCCTGTGCTCTCCATGCCACTGGAGTCAAGCTATCCTGGCTGATGATGGGTGAAACACCGAAACCGGTCCTAGGATGCTTGTTTCCAGTCCAGGGAGGACCTGGCCTGGCAGTTCTGGCTGGACTGTTCCCATTGGGCGCAGGGTCAAGACTGATTTGCATATGGCTGGGTTCAAACTGCAATGGCATGGGGAGCAAAAAACATTTTGGATTTAGGCCCAGATCTATGTACTGGGGTGAATGTATGACATTGTTCTGAATAATGTCCATCAATTGTTCTTTTTGCATTTGTCCCCCCAAGTGGGACGGGTATGCCCAGACCTGGGTCTCTTGCTCTCCATGCCACTGGAGTCAAGCTGTCCTGGCTGATGAGGGGTGAAACCCCGAAACCAGTCCTAGGATGCTTGTTTCCAGTCCAGGGAGGACCTGGCCTGGCAGTTCGGGCTGGACTGTTCCCATTGGGCGCAGGGTCAAGATTGATTTGCATATGGCTGGGCTCAAACTGAAATGGCATGGGGAACAAAAATAACGATGGATTTAGGCCCAGATCTCTGCACTGGGGTGAATGTATGACATTATTCTGCATTCTGTCCATCAATTGTTCTTTTTGCATTTGTCACCCCGAGTAGGAAGGCTATGCCCAGATGTGGGTACCGTACTCTCCATGCCCTGGAGTCAAGCTATCCTGGCTGATGAGGGTTGTAACCCAGAAACCAGTGGGCGTAGTTCGCGGAGTTGCGCGACGCTACGCGAAGCGGTAAAACAACTCCGCCACACTATGCGGAGCTACGCGAGCAGCGTAGTACGATAGGAAAATGCTGTTCGCGGTGAATGCACAGTGCCGGATGCTTGTCCGCACTGTGCAATCATTGCAAACGACATCATGCACAGTGCAAGCGGTCGTTTTCTGCCACTCGAGTTGATTTTTACTCGAGCGGCAGCTTTCTCAACGCAAACGGGATGTTGCTCATCGCGAGCGGTCGCGAGCATACGCGACCACTCACAATGAGAAACCTGACCTCCCCGCGTTGAGAAATCTCGCCGGGAGGTTTATTTTCCACGCTCGCGCTCGCCAACTTGATGATGCCGCTCGCGAATGAGGAAAAATCTAGCCGGGATGTTGATTTTGCTTGCTCGCGGTCGCCAACTTGACGTTGAGGAACGCGAGCGAGCAAAAGCGGATTTTCTCTGCACTCCGCGAAATACGTGTAACGCGGAGAGCAACAAACTGCGAATTCCGCAAGCGGAGCGTAGTTCACCGCCCAGGCCTACCTAGGATGCTTGTTTCCAGTCCAGGGAGGAACTGGCCTGGCAGTTCGGGCTTGACTGTTCCCTTTGGGCGCAGGGTCAAGACTGATTTGCATATGGCTGGGTTCAAACTGGAATGGCATGGGGAGCAAAAAAATGATGGATTTAGGCCCAGATCTCTGTACTATGGTGAAGGTATGACAGTATTCTGCATTCTGTCCATCAATTGTTCTTTTTGCATTTGTCAGCCCGAGTGGGACAGGTATGCCCAGACTTGGGTCCCGTGCTCTCCATGCCACTGGAGTCAAGCTTTGGTGGCTGATGAGGGGTGAAACCCCGAAACCGGTCCTAGGATCCTCGTTTCCAGTCCAGAGAGTACCAGGCCTGGCAGTTCAGGCTGGATTGTTCCCATTGGGCGCAGGGTCAAGACTGATGTGCATTTGGCTGGGTTCAAACTGGAATGGCATGGGGAGCAAAAAAATGATGGATTTAGGCCCAGATCTCTGTACTATGGTGAATGTATGACAGTATTCTGCATTCTGTCCATCAATTGTTCTTTTTGCATTTGTCACCCTGAGTGGGACGGGCATGCCCAGACTTGGGTCCCGTGCTCTCCATGCCACTGGAGTCAAGCTTTGGTGGCTGATGAGGGGTGAATCCCCGAAACCGGTCCTAGGATCCTCGTTTCCAGTCCAGAGAGGACCAGGTCTGGCAGTTCAGGGTGGACTGTTCCCATTGGGCGCAGCGTCAATACTGATTTGCATATGGCTGGGTTCAAACTGGAATGGCATGGGTAGCAAAAAAATTATGGATTTAGGCCCAGATCTCTGTGCTATGGTGAATGTATGACAGTATTCTGCATTCTGTCTATCAATTTTTCTTTTTGCATTTGTCACCCCAAGTGGGACGGGAATGCCCAGACGTGGGTACCGTGCTCTCCATGCCACTGGAGTCAAGCTATCCTGGATGATGAGGGGTGAAACCCCAAAACCGGCCCTAGGATGCTTGTTTCGAGTCCAGGGAGGTCCTGGCCTGGCAGTTTGGGCAGGACTGTTCCCATTGGGCGTAGGGTCAAGACTGATTTGCATATGGCTGGGTTCAAACTCGAATGTCATGGGGAGCAAAAAAACGATGGATTTAGGCCCAGATATCTGTACTGGAGTGAATGTATGACATTGTTTTGTATTCTGTCCATCAATTGTTCCTTTTGCATTTGTCACCCCAAGTGGGACAGGTATGCCCAGATGTGGGTCCATGCTCCCCATGCCACTAGAGTCAAGCTATCCTGGCTGATGAGCGGGGAAACCTGTGAGAAATTGGCCTGGTATATGCTGTCCACTAATTAAAGTGGGCACCTTGCACCAGTCCAAACGACCCTTATGATGTAGAAGGTCAAAGATAACCTTTAGAAAGCTATCCTTGTGGTATCTGTGGAGAGCAGCCTTCAGGCTTAATCTTGAAGGAATGTAAAGCAGCTTGTTTTACCAGAATCTCACTTCTTGAATGATCAAATGAAAGGAGATCCACACAGTAGTTATGTAAAAATATGTATTTATTACTATAACACTCTCTACTAATCTCTACACGAGATTAGAACATAAAGCACACAATACTTGATCAATAGAACATGCGTAAGTAGCAAAATGTACAACGGGCTCCAGGGGGAGACCGAACCATATACTAACAAAATGGTATAACAATCTGGACTTCAATAGACACTGTGCCTAGAGCACGTAGAATCGATGGGACCCCAAGGAAACACCAAAGGCAGTGACACAGGGCGCCCACAAAGGACTGGTGGAGTGAGGAAACACGACTGCGTGCTCCGTGCAACTCTATGGGAAAGTCGCGGTTGGAAAATTACAGTTTAAGGACACTTCTACGAGGACTTCAAGCAAACCCTTTGGAACATAAGAGGTTCTAGGGCCAGCACCCTTGTGAGTACCCCCTCATGCATCCCCCTCGAGCACAGAAAAACCGTCACCCACGCCCTCGTCACCAGCAGACTCGACTACGGCAACGCACTCTATGCCGGAATAAACAAAAACCTCACCAGCAAGCTACAAAACATCCAGAACGCCGCCGCAAGACTGGTCCTCAACTTACCACGACACTGCCACATCTCCCAACATCTGCTCACACTCCACTGGCTCCCCATCGAGGCAAGAATCACCTTCAAGATCCTCACCCACGCACACAAAGCCCTCCACAACACCGGACAAGCATACCTCAACAGCCGCATCAACTTTCACGCACCCCAAAGAACCCTACGATCAGCCCAGCTCTCCTACGCCTTTCTCCCCCACGCCAGAAAGACCAGATCAGGAGGCCGCTCCTTCTCCTTCCTCGTGGCCAGTGCATGGAACGCCCTACCGCTCCACCTCAGGCAGACAACATCATTCCCCACCTTCACGAGAAACCTCAAGACCTGGCTCTTCGACAGACCCCCTCCTTGATGGACTGGAACCCGCACCCCCCCTCCTCCCCAGCGCCTTGAGACCCTTACGGGTGAGTAGTTGCGCTTTAATAAACCTATGATTGATTTATGATTGAGTACCGAGGTACCCGTGTTACCTATCCCAGAGGAGCCGGGTGCATAGGGGTCAAGTGGTGTCGGAAACCTCCGTCATTTTCAATGGAGAGATGCGAAGAAGTACTGCTGCCAGGAAGGCAAAGAGTGTCCAGTGGAATCCAAGCCTGGATTCTAGGTGAGAGGAACCTGAAAGCAGAGGGGACAGAGTCTGGGTCACTTCAGGTGACCAGGGGCTCAGTAGTCGAATGCCCACCAATGTCGGGTGCTTCAGGTGAAGAGAAAGGATGTTTGTCTCTGCAGCCACGGGGAACAGGAGACGTCGTTGATGACCCGGGTCTGGAGGTGAGCTGTCCCACAAAGGATGTCGAGAGCTGAGGGATCAGTGTCCGGCTGAAGCACCAACAAGCCTTGGCAACGGCACCCCACGCAGGCAGAGGAAACAGGTTACGGTGTGGACCAGCAAGGTCCAGGGGACTCTCCAAGCAATGGAGAGTCAGGGCACATCTGGAGCAACCAGGGAAGCCCAAGAACAAACGAGATGACCCTCTCCAGGACCCACAGGTCAACGGACCAGGGATCGCGAGGAGACCTCGAGCGAATTCACAAAGCACCAGCCCACAGAGCACTCGTGGAGTGGAGGCCGGATATCTTCAGTGCAAATGTTGCTCGGAGTCGGGACTACACGTAGTCCAATGCACAGGCTCAGGGATCGCCAACAAGCATATGCACTTGCAAATAGACGCGGTGCACAGGGGTACGGGTTGCATGGCCCCCACGAGGGATACTGGTCTCAGAATCGCTGAGAGGTCAGATCTACCTCGGGTACCTTCGGGAACCCACATCCTGTGTTGCAGAAATCTTTGGAGTACGCAGGAGCTCTGGAGATGCAAGCCGGTCAGATGCACTTAGGTGCCTGCTGCTGCAGGGGAGTAACTCCTTTACTCCAAGGGAGATTCTTCTGTCGTCCAGCGAAGTGTAGACCATTGAAGTACTTGGTTTCTTTGCAGAGTCTTGTCCAGGTATAATCCAAAGTCCTGTGGTCAGGTTTCCCACTTTATACCCAGGGAAGGGGTTGGATGGACTCTGGGGACCCTCCTACGGGAGGGGCAGGACAGAGGGGTGGCTACACCCATGTCCTTTGTCCAGTTTCGCGCCAGAGCAGGAGCCACTGGCTCCCAGAACTGGTTTGAGCTGGACTATGCACAGGGACACCAAATGTGCCCTCAGTGCAGACTTTCTGGCACTCTCAGAGTGCACCCACCCAGCCCCAATACACTAAACCCTGTCTGGGAGGTGGTCACACCTCCCTGTGACAGGATACCTATTGTCAGGCTTCCTCTGCTCAAGCTTGGCTCAGCAGCAGGAGGGCAGTCTTGTGTCTGTGGCTGGCATCATCCATTTTGTGCTGCCCAGGTCGAGAAAGCTGGTACCGGGTAGACCGGTGACTCAAAGTAGTAGTTCTACAAGGGTGGAATCATACCTCCCCCGCCAGTACTGGCGGGGAGGTATGATTCCAAGGTGTTTGACACCAAACACAACATGTTTCTAAGCAGCTGTTTTAAAGTTAGCATTTACGCAAGGTTATAATGCACTTAAAACATATATGTCTGGCTGCATTACAGACAACCCCGGAGAATGGTCGCCGAAGGCTGCAGAGGGGCCCTACTCATGTAGGGGCACCCTCTCACGTAAAACCCAGCACCCTGCCTTCAGGATTGATAAGGCCTGCCATAGGGGTGACTGATAGGTTTGTAAGGGTAGTGATTTAGATAGATATAGTGAACTTCTATCTAAGTAAGTGGTGCAAGCACCAGCTTACACAGGCTGCTGTAGCAGACCTGTTGTGTTATTTTGAATGGCCTCTCATGGGTGGCATAATACATGCTTCGGCCCATGGGAGGCCTCTGGAGTAACTATGCCCTGGGTACATGGTGTACCATATACTAGGGACTTATAAGGGTACCCCAGTATCCAATCTGGAGTGTACCTAAAGTACATGTATTACAATTTACAGGAGAAAGCAGATAGACTGGGGTCCTGAATAGCAGGATCCCAGTAAGACTAGGCCAAAAACAGTGAGACATCAGCAAAAAGTGGGGATAACTATAAGAAGCAGATCATACTCTCCTACAAAACCCTTAAAGTGGTCCTAGGATGCTTGTTTCCAGTCCAAGGAGGACCTGGACTGGCAGTTCGGGCTGGACTGTTCCCATTGGGCTCAGGGTCAAGACTGATTTGTATATGGATGGGTTCAAACAGTAATGGCATGGTGAGCAAAAAAACGATGGATTTAGTCCCAGATCTCTGTACTGGGGGGAATGCATAACATTGTTCTGCATTCTGTCCATCAATTGTTCTTTTTGCAATTGTCACCCTGAGTTGGACATGGATGCCCAGACGTGGGTCCTGTGCTCTTCATGCCACTGGAGTCAAGCTATCCTGGCTGATGAGGGGTGAAACCATGAAACCAGTCCTAGGATGCTTGTTTCCAGTCCAGGGAAGACCTGGCCTGGCAGATCGGGCTGGACTGTTCCCATTGTTCGCAGGGTGAAGACTGATTTGCATATGGCTGGGTTCAAACTGGAATGGCATGGGGCACCTCAAAAAGATGGATTTATGCCCAGATCTCTGTACTGGGGTGAATGTATGACATTGTTCTGCATTCTGTCCATCAATTGTATTTTTTTTCATTTGAAATATCCTGTGTGCTTGTAGAGGAGCTGGTATCCGATCCAACAGGAGCTGAAGCATCCCGTGGCGGCTCTAAGAATGCCGACATCAACATTGGAATACTCTGGGGACACTGCAGTACGTGGGACCTTAACGGGTCCAGCAATGCATCCACGCCCGGTGTTGCAACAGATAGAAGTGTTAGACAGAGGTCCCACAGCAGATTAGGCAGCGGAGGACATGCAAAATGCAGTCAATCCAGACTGGTCGAAATGATAGGAACCAAGACTTCCTTAGTTCCCAAAGCCGAGGACTGATTTGCATATGGCTGGGTTCAAACTGGAATGGCATGGCGAGCAAAAAAAGAAAACGATGGATTTAGGCCCAGATCTCTGTACTTGGGTGAATGTATGACATTGCTCAAAATTCTGTCCATCAATTGCTCTTTTTGCATTTGTCACTCTGAGTGGGACTGGTATGCCCAGACGTGGGTCCTGTGCTCTCTGTGCCACTGAAGTCAAGCTATCCTGGCTCATGAGGGGTGAAACCCCAAAACCAGTCCTAGGATGCTTGTTTCCAGTCCAGGGAGGACCAAGCCTGGCAGTTCGGGCTGGACTATTCCCATTGGGCGCAGGGTCAAGACTGATTTGCATATGACTGGCTTCAAACTGAAATGTCAAGGGGAGCAAACAAAAGATGGATTTAGGTCCACATCTCTGTACTGGGGTGAATGTATGACATTGTTCTGCATTTTGTCCAACAATTGTTCTTTTTGCATTTGTCACCCCGAGTGGGACTGGTATGCCCAGACGTAGGTTCCGTGCTCTCCATGCCACTGGAGTCAAGCTGTCCTGGCTGATGAGGGGTGAAACCCCGAAACCAGTCCTGGGGATGCTTGTTTCCAGTCCAGGGAGGACCTAGTCTGGCAGTTCTGGCTGGACTATTCCCATTGGTTGAAGGGTCAAGACTGATTTGCATATGGCTGCCTTCAAACTGGAATGTCATGGGGAGGAAAAAACAATGAGGGATTTAGGCCCAGATCTCTGTACTGGGGAGAATGTATGACATTGTTCTGCATTGTGTCCATCAATTGTTCTTTTTGCAATTGTCACCCGAGTGGGACGGTTATGCCCAGACTTTGGTTCCGTGCTCTCCATGCCACTGGAGTCAAGCTATCCTGGCTGATGATGGGTGAAACCCTAAAACCAGTCCTGGGGATGCTTGTTTCCAGTCCAGGGAGGACCTGGCCAGGCAGTTCGGGCTGGACTGTTCCCATTGGGCGCAAGGTCAAGACTGATTTGCACATGGCTGGGTTCAAACTAAAATGGCATGGGGAGCAAAAAAACAATGTATTTAGTCCCAGATCTCTGTACTGGGGTGAATGTATGACATTGTTCTGCATTCTGTCCATCAATTCTTCTTTTTGCATTTGTCACCCCGTATGGGACGGGTATGCCCAGACGTGGGTCCCGTGCTGACCATGCCACTGGAGTCAAGCTATCCAGACTGATGAGGGGTGAAACCCTGAAACCGGTCCTAGGATGCTTGTTTCCAGTCCAGGGAGGACCTGGCCTGGCACTACAGGCTGGACTGTTCCCAATAGGCGCAGGGTAAAGGCTGATTTGCATATGGCTGGGTTCAAACTGGAATGGCATGGAGAGCAAAAACGATGGATTTAGGCCCAGATCTCTGTATTTGGGTGAATGTATGACATTGTTCTACATTCTGTCCATCAATTGTTCCTTTTGCATTTGTCACTCTGAGTGGGACGGGTATGCCCAGATGTCCTGTGCTCTCCATGACACTGGAGTCAAGCTATCCTGGCTGATGAGGGGTGAAACCCCGAAACCAGGTCTAGGATGCTTGTTTCCAGTCCAAGGAGGACCTGGCCTGGCAGTTTGGGCTGGACTATTCCCATTGGGCGCAGGGTCAAGACTGGTTTGCATATCGCTGGGTTCAAACTGGAATGGCATGGGGAGCAAAAAAACGATGGATTTAGGCCCAGATCTCTGTACTTGGGCGAATGTATGACATTATTCAGCATTCTGTCCATCGATTGTTCTTCTTACATTTGTCACCTCGAGTGGGACGGGTTTGCCCAGACGTGGGTCCCATGCTCTCCATGCCATTGGAGTCAAGCTATCCTGGCTGATGAGGGGTTAAACCCTGAAACCGGGCCTAGGATGCTTGTTTCACGTCCAGGGAGGACCTGGCCTGGCAGTTCGGGCTGGACTGTTCCCTTTGGGCGCAGGGTCAAGACTGATTTGTATATGGCTGGGTTCAAACTGGAATGGTATGATGAGCAAAAAAGCAAATAATTTAGGCTCAGATCTCTGTACTGGGGTGAATGTATGACATTGTTCTGCATTATGTCCATCAATTGTTCTTTTTGCATTTGAAATATCCAGAGCCTGTGTGCCTGTAGAGGAGCCGGTATCCAATCCAACAGGAGCTGAAGCATCCCTTGGTGGCTCTAAGAATGCCAAAATCAACATTGGAATACGTTGGGGACACTGCAGTACGTGGGACGTTAACTCTTCCAGCAATTCATCCACGTCCGGTGGCGCAATGGATGGAAGTGTTAGACAGAGGTCCCACACGCATTCTTGTCAGCAGAATAGGCAGTGGGTGACAGGCAAAACACAGTCAATCCAGACTGGTCGAAATGATAGCAACCAAGACTCGCTTAGTTCCCAAACTCGGGGACTGATTTGCATATGGCTGGGTTCAAACTGGAATGGCATGAGGAGCAAAAAAAAAAAATGATGGATTTAGGCCCAGATCTCTGTACTTGGGTGAATGTATGACATTGTTCTACATTCTGTCCATCAATTGTTCTTTTTGCATTTGTCACTACGAGTGGGACAGGTATGCCCAGACGTGGGTCCTGTGCTGTCCGTGCCACTGGAGTCAAGCTATCCTGGCACATGAGGGGTGAAACTCCAAAACCGGTCCTAGGATGCTTGTTTCCAGTCCAGGGAGGACCTGGCCTGGCAGTTCAGGCTGGACTGTTCCTATTGGGCGCTGGGTCAAGACTGATTTGCATATGGCTGGGTTCAAACTAAAACGGCATGAGGAGCAAAAAAAGATGGATTTAGGGTCAGATATCTGTACTGGGGTGAATGTATGACATTGTTCTGCATTCTGACCATCAATTGTTCTTTTTGCATTTGTCACCCCGAGTGGGACGGGTAGGCCCAGACGTGGGTCCCGTGCTCTCCATGCCACTGGAGTCAAGCTATACTGGCTGATGAGGGGTCAAACCCCGAAACAGGTCCTGGGGATGCTTGTTTCCAGTCCAGGGAGGTCCTGGCCAGGCAGTTTGGGCTGGACTGTTCCCATTGGGCGCAAGGTCAAGACTGATTTGCACATGGCTAGGTTCAAACAAAAATGGCATGGGGAGCAAAAAAACAATGTATTTAGGCCCAGATCTCTGTACTGTGGTGAATGTATGACATTGTTCTACATTCTGTCCATCAATTGTTCTTTTTGCATTTGTCACTCCGAGTGGGACGGGTATGCCGAGACGTGGGTCCTGTGCTCTCCATGCCACTGGTGTCAAGCTAACCTGGCTGATGAGGAGTGGAACCCCGATACCGGTCCTGGGGATGCTTGTTTCCAGTACAGGGAGGACCTGGAATGGCAGTTCGGGCTGGACTGTTCCCATTGGGCGCAGGGTCAAGACTGATTTGTATATGGCTGGGTTCAAACTGGAATGGTATGGTGAGCAAAAAAGCGATGGTTTTGTTATGTTTCATATATAAAAGCCCTAATATATATGCGTTCATATATGCCGTATATGGTCATATTCGCATATGCCCTATTATGGTCATAATCGTATATGCCCTATTTTGGTCATAATCGTCTATGCCCTATTATAGTCATGATCTCCTATGCCCTAATATAGGCATGATCTTTCACCTACATTAGTTCCCTACAGTACACAACAAGCTCTGAGGGTTGAGCGTTATCTAGTCTGTGGTTAGAACACTGCAGGGTTTTTCCCGAACACAGGCCTGCAATGTACTCATAAATTATGCATGAGCATTCACCAGCTACATCTCCCGCATAATATGTATGTACAAAGTTCACCCCTGACGTCTTTCTCATGTCTAACAAAGACCAATACAAACCATACTGAGGGACGAGATACTTTAGGGTATAAATACACCACATCTTGCCACAGTAAGATAGAGGGAACCGAGACTTCCATGCTGACACACTGACCAGAGACGCTGAGGCTCCTGCATGCAGTCGCTCCAGCTGACAGCGGTCTAACACAGCCCTTCCAACTCGAGACCAGGACGGGGTCCCACACTCTCTCTATTCAGGTATGGGGGTTCGACTAAATCCTAGAAGGATTCTTGACTCTTAGACCTACACACATGCTAGGTACACTTAGGTACATCTAGTTAGGCATCGTAGGAGTACGCACACTTTTCATAATGCTTTTTATATTCATGTATGTATTCATGATTCTTGCAATATGGTAGAACTGTACTATCCCTTCACTTTTGTCATACTGCTGATAATATATCTCTGCTATTGTCTGCTGATTGCTGCAGCACATATATTCTACACCAAAATAGCGACTGTTCAATAAATACTTATTGAAATGCCCAAACTGTTTATTCTGTGTAACTCTCTGAGACAAACAGAATAAGTGAGCACGAGTGACTGAGCGAAAAGTAGTACATTGTTTCCACGATTCTGAGGGATCAGGGTTGTCATGATCTAAGGTTGCCAGAAACTAATCTCTCCCCGATAAGAGGAGATTCTAGTGGCACTGTGAGCTAGCTAATGCAAATCCGGCTAACATACGCGGTGGGGGTGCACAGAGTCAGTCTAACACCAAGCCCACAGTTTATGTTATCCAAACTCGCAGGTCCTGCAGGGGTACTATAGGAACTACACAACAGTTTTAGGCCCAGATCTCTGTACTAGGGTGAATGTATGACATTGTTCTGCATTCTGTCCATCAATTGTTCTTTTTGCATTTGAAATATCCAGAGCCTGTGTGCCTGTAGAGAAGCCGGTATCCAATCCAACAGGAGCTGAAGCATCCCGTGGTGGCTCTAAGAATGCCAACATCGACATTGGAATATGCTGGGGACACTGCAGTACATGGGATGTTAACGGGTCCAGCAATGTATCCACGTCCGGTGGTGCAACAGATGGGAGTGTTAGACAGAGGTCCCACCCGCATTCTTGTCCGCAGACTAGGCAGCGGAGGACAGGCAAAACACAGTCAATCCAGACTGGTCAAAATGATAGGAAGCAAGACTCGCTTAGTTGCCGAAGTCGAGGTGTGCCCAGATGGAGTACCATGCGATCACAGTAACATCGCTCCAAGAGCGTTTTTTCCATCTCCTTGGTGACTGGGATGTCCATTGCGTAGCAGAAAAAATAAAATCAGGATTCACGCTATCAGTAGCAGGATTAGCGGAAGTCCTCTGAAAATGCTTCCGAATACTGAGTGTATAAAGGCTGGAATCACTCCGAAGACTGAAAGGTGCTTAACAGTCCAGAACCTATGGTCTCAAATAGGTGTACTATACCCTTCGTATCAGACATGATAAAGATACGCTGTACCATTTCTCCAAAATGGAAAGGGCAGTTAGTTCATACTAGTGCCTGTATCTCAGCTGAGGACCTTGCAACCTGGAGATCAAAAGTCTCACAGGCCGAGGTAAAGGGCACGTCTTTCTGTAAAAGCATGGCTTTCATTCGGCTCAGAGTATCAAACCATATAAAGGAAACATTCAGCGAAGGGCATAACGGCGCCTCCCTCACTGTGCGGGTCGGTGGAAGCAATACTTGCATACAACAAGTAACCCTGGAACTTACAGTGACAAGATATGCGATGCCTGGAAGCATCCCACAACAACCTTGATCATTCAGCATTAAGTAACTCCCATTTGAGAGTAGCCTGAACACCGGATTAATCTCGGCAGCTGGGGACCCTTTCAAATGACAGTACAAGTTTGCAACTGAACCGTTACAGGCACCATGAAGAATAATATCCTGGCAAATGAGAGATCCACTCAAAGAATTCTCGCAGTCTGTACCGCTGAGAAACACTTCAGTGTCCCCGTTCCTGCATCCAAATCTATACTGTAATTCCCAAGAATCAATGATGAATTCCCTACCCATTACTTCGTATCTGCCTACCTAGTGGTGTTCTAGGCAGTATTGAAACTGGAAAGTTGTTACTGGCAATGTTAAATGGCCATGAATTAACAATTCTGTGGACGGTGACTCTGCCACGGTGAAAAGTAATTTGTCTAATTTTTCAATGCATAGCATTGTATATTTTGCATCCCTTGTGCCATTGATATCTGATTTTCAGTCAAATTATATGCAGAGAACAGAGACGTTCTGTTGATATATCGCCAGGGCACATAGCCAGAGCACAGGGATTGTAGAGTTCAGCATAATGACATAATAGAACGTAATTGTGATTGCTCATGTTGTAGGATGGACAGATCTTGTTCCAGTATATCTATAGCAGAAGATACAATGTTGCCCAGTGAATAAATCATGGATGTTAATGTGGTCATACCATTATCAACCACTGCCAAGGCCTTTTCTAGGTTAATTCTGTCAATTTCACGCAATCTCTCCGCAGCTTCTTGTTGAGAGAGTTTCCAAATTTCATTGTAAGTGGCATATAAGAAGTGTTTGGTATGACGTGGCTTTCGGGGACCTAGCAAAAATCCCTTAAATTCATGTCTTCTGACAGTATGGACTAGGGTTGTTTCACCTGCGACAGTGTTGAGGTTCTTAGTAACCCTGGGCAGAGCTGGCAGAGTGCAACTACGCGGAGGTCCACGGAGTTGGGGGAAAACTCAGTGGAACTCCGCTCTGCTCCGCCACCCGCCTCCACCCCGCCTAATAAAATAATAGTGATAACTTAATTTAAAAAAAATAAAGTCACTTACCTGTATTGCGGCGTCCCCGGGCTGCCCTCCTCCTCCTCGCCGGACATCTTGCATGAACTGCGTATGCGCGCTCGTGCATGTGCAATTCTCACAAAGAAATGCGCATGCACAGTTCGTGCAAGATGTCCGGCGAGAAGGAGGAGGGCAGCCCGGAGACGCCGCAACACAGGTAAGTGACTTTATTTTTTTAAATTAAGTTGTTACTATTATTTTATTAGGGGTAGAGGCGGGGGGCAATTTAGCGGGAGGGCTGGCTAACTCCGCTCCGCTGCGGAGTCAGAGTTTTTTTCCCTACTCTGTGTTCTCAGCGGACTGCGGAGTAGGGAAATCTCCGCACACTCCGCCGGCGGAGCGGTGGTCTCCGCACGCGCCTAGTTCTTAGCCAATCTAGGCATAACTTCCCAACACTGTATAATGTCACCAGCCCCTGGATGTTCTCGTTGTACATAGCGTAAGTCAGGCCTATGGATACTAAACCCTTTGGTGGCACCCCTGAATCTTGACTGACACCTATTTGTGTCTACCGGCCAAACTAACCATCCCTTCCAATTGGGGTCTGTTGAATTGCATGAAACGCCCTGCATGATGTTATCTAGTGTACCCTCACCCATTTTTGTGTAATTTTGCCAACCCTCAAAGTGTGAACGCGAGGGAATACTTGGTGTGTTCAAATCCTTAATCTTGGCTAGACCAAGACAGGAAGTCTGTTGTACAGTGTTGTTCAGAAAGATCATTTGTTGTGCTATAAGGCATGCTCTAAATAGTGCCTCCGTTCCCTGAATCTGCCAGTCATTAGTACCCCAGACAGATTTTATGTCTATAGTGTCCTTCCATAAGTCAAAACATTGTTCAGACAGTTAGGCAGTAAAGGATGCAGACTATATCTGTTTCGTGTTATTGAGCATACTTTTCTTTGCAGATGTGGGTGCAAGCTTAGAATAGAATGAGCGTGGATCTGATGTACTAAACTCAGAAAAGTAAGCAAACTTCTGTGCAAACGTTTGTGAACTACCTTTCGGTGCTGTCGGGCAATGTTCCCATTGGTGATATGTGAAAACATTACGTGGTGCACTTGTTTAATGCAAAAAGGGATGACCATATTGTTGATAATAGTACATTGTGTCAAAATCAATATTGCCATCAAACATTTCATTCTTTGTAAATGCTGCAGACAGTTCTAAATCATACAACATATTATTTACAGTTTCAAAATCCCAATGGTCAGAGTATGTACTGGAGGTGATGATATCATTTAAAGAAATTTTGAATTAATGTGGTATTTTCAAAAGTT
Source organism: Calotriton arnoldi (assembly GCA_963921515.1). Lineage (NCBI taxonomy): Eukaryota > Metazoa > Chordata > Amphibia > Caudata > Salamandridae > Calotriton > Calotriton arnoldi. Next base: position 537,887 of record CAWUFW010007827.1, read on the forward strand.
CAGTGGGACCAATACATCATATGAAACCATATCCCAAACTGTTTTGTCAGGAACTGGAACTGCTGTAATGTTCACATAGGACAGGTCGCTTTGTTCATGATGAGATGACGTGTGAAGTTTCAGTACCAAGTTCACATGTGATGCTGTGGAGCGTTCTGGAAGATAGTGTCCATTCATGAGTAAGAAAAAGACAGTCACTAAACCGATCCAGAATAGTAGGAACAGTATTCCACTTATTATCCAGAGCTGTAGCCACGGTGAGACTAGGTATGTCTTTTTCAGAAAAATGTAGAAATTATGAAGTTGTTTTTTGTGGGAAACTGGAGCTGGCGGTGACTCAGGTTCACTGGGATCAAGAGAAAATGTGTCAAAATCGATGAAGTACCCAGATGCAGTTCGATCTATCTTTGGTAGCTCAGCAGGTTTTGCTGAACTGGCAGTTGTCTCCTGTAGAGGCATATTGATATAGATGTTGATGTTAGGCCGAATTGATATCTGTGTTTCATTTGAGTTTTGATTTTCAATTTCAATAGGAACGAGTTCCATTTCGTTGTTGGTAACTTCATTACTACGTATAGAAGACTCTTCGAATGTTATAAGTCTTTCTGTCTGAACTTCCTGTATGGTAGCGAGAGGAGAGTGGCGGCTATTCAGGATCGGCCACAAAGTGCGTTTTGATCAGATCTATTGAGACAAATCTCTTTTCTTTCTTGCCGGCAAGAGGCAGAAGAAGTACTGTTCTTGTTCCTTCGACAGCCAGGACAGGTACAGGCTTTCTGTAGGATGGCCCAAATTATTTTTTGTCCACAATCTTTTCTCTGACTAGATCCCCGACTTTTGGGATCCAGACTGGTCTTGCAGTGACTGATTTGACTTCCCAAGTGGTGGTGCGTTTTACTTGCTCGTTGCTTTGTTGTGCCCAGAATTCATTAAGATCCTGTAAAACAGCCAAACGTTTGGTGATGTCAAAAGGTTTTTTATCCGCCACTGTGCTTTCATAATCGAGATCAGGTACCCACATTCTCATCCCAAATAGGACTTCGTAAGGGGTGACACCTCCTAGGGAACTTCTTGTCATATTATTGAGTGCCCTCTGGACCCCATATAAGTGAGTGACCCAACTACCACCCAAACCTAATACCCTTGCTGTTAAAGATTGCTTTAAGTCCCGGTTTTTCCTCTCCACAACCAAATTTCCCTCGGGATGATACGGAGAGGAGTACCGCAGTGCTACACCCAAACTTTCCATGGCTTCCTTGTAAGCACTAGAGCTAAACGCGGGGCCACGGTCAGAATGTAATGTGCCAACTGCGTATGTCCCTATCCACTGCCACCAAGATGTACTTGTAAGTCCCATCAGATTGTAAGGGGCCGCAGCGGTCCAAATAGACACAAGCAAGAGGTCTGTCTGATATTAATAATGGTGTTTGTATCGGACGTGCTACGGTGGAACCCTTCATCTGCTGAGAGATGTCGCACTTAAGAACAAATGCTTTTGTTTGTTTTGTTAAACCTGGCCACCAATAGCGTTGTTTCAGTGGAGAAACTGTCGCAGTAACCCCTGCATGTGCATAACCCAGGCCCTCGTGTGCAGCTAGTATCAAACCTAACCTGCGATCCATATTTAGCATAACTCTATCCCCCACTCCTGGAATTTGAGCATACAGAATGTTTTTTGCATCTTACTTGTAGGAGTACTTGAGCGGAAAGCCTTTCGGTAAGGCTGTGCTGTTTTTGCATGAAGCAATGACAGCCACCATTGTGCTTCCGTCTATTCTCGTGCTAGAACAAGTGATTGCAGCTATGGCAGCAGTTCGTACTGCCCCTTTTGCGGCTTCATCAGCCAATGAATTCCCTTCAACGTGAACGCCATCACGCTGATGACTCAGCATGTGTATCACGTGAGCTCTCTGCAATTTGTTTTTAACTCTGCCACCTGTTCCCAAAGCATTTTGTCCTTTATTGTGCAAACGTTTGAGTCTTTAAACCCATTCTGAACCCAGTAGTGAAGATATTCATTGTAAGACTGGACACAGTAAACGAATCGCACGCTATAAGTGTGGGGAATTCTCGATCAGTTTGTATTAGTGCCAGTAATAGGGCTTTTAATTCTGCCAGCTGTGCTGTACAGTCTCCTAGAAACTGTGTCTTCGTACTGCTAGGATGGAGCTTGCCGTCCTGCATACGTCCTTTTACAATCGCACAAGCTGCGCTGTATTTCTATTTACTTCCTATGTCAGGCTGAATAGAACCGTCCATGTAAATAATGTATTCATACTGATCTAGAGGCATTATTTAATTCGGGAGAGGATATTCTTGTTCGTATTGCAGGAATGCTCGAGTTTTTAGTGCAGAATCGAATTTGTATTCTACATCTGTTGCAGTGAGAGAATTAACCCATTGTATCCATTGTGGATGTAGTGATTTTGCATTTGGAACACTTGCCTTTGTAACAGCCTCTAAGGCTGGTACCGGAGTTACGACAATTATTCGTTTCCCCTGAGCCAGTGCTCTTTCTCTCACTATAGCAGTCTGTACTGCTGTCAGAATTTTTTCTGTAGAACCAAAACGCATTTCAGCATTTGTGTACAAGTGTGATTTGTATGCTATGGGTACTGTTTCGCCTTCATTGAAGGTTAGGTAAGTGTACCCTGATTGACCCGCGATTACACGGATCATCAAATTTGTGGTAGTTACACGTGTGTGTAGGTGTTTGGAAGCTAACATGTCAGCCTGTAAGGAGCGAAATATATCTGTGTGTTCCTGTGTCCAATGTCTAAGTGAAAAATCAGGTCTGATTAAATTGTAGAAAGGTTTTACTTTTTCTGCGTAATGTACGTTCCAAAATGTACGTTCTGCCAAAATTCAGGAATCCTAATATGGATTGTAAGTTTTTCATAGATTTTGGAGGTTGGAGCAGCGCACACTTTTCTAAAAAGTTAGCTGCTAGGCTTTTCCCTTCACTTGAAAGCTCATATGCAAAAATAGGACATTGAGGTGGGCTTTTTTTGATTTCCTAAAGTTGAATTTGTAGCCCTCAGAGGCGAACCCCAAAATGATGTTGCTCACCCTGGTCAAATGATCCATTAAATCATCATCCATCAGATAAATATCATCTACATAGGACAATGCCTCCTCATCCAAATTTTGAAGTAACTCTGTTACCCTAGTTGAGAACAACCCGGAGCTATTCTTATACCCTTGGGGCAGTCTACAGAATTGATGCTGAGAACTGAGCGCTGAGAATGCTGTCAAATATCTGCTTTCAGGAGCTATATTTTGGCAGAAAAATTCATTTGAGATATCTAGTGTTGTTTTGTATTTTTTCTGCACAATTTTATTAATTAATGCAGCAATGTGTGCATTCTGTACTGCAAATGTTTTTGTGCATGTGTTCAGATGTCTGTAGTCTAAAACTAGATGGTATGAATTATTGGGTTTCATTACAGGAAACAAAGGATTATTCATTGAAGAGGTGCAAGTTTCTATTACACCCTGGTATTCAAGTTGATCTAAGATCTCCCTGACTTGCTTTTTCGCTTCTTGTTTAACAGGGTTCTGTCTATGTGGAGTTGGAGTATTTTTTACTGGGTTTACATGGTGAGGTGACTCAGCATCCCACCCTACATGGTTGCAATATAATGCTGGAGCAAGTGCTACTGTTAGAATAGAAAAATTCATGTTTGCGCATTGTTCTATGTATGTTAGCATTTGCAGCGCCATTTTCTATGTCAGCGCCATTTTGAGTTATAATATAAACTTATTCTTTGCTATTTTCGAGAAAAACCCTCTGTTGAGTTGTGTCTCTCCAAGGCTAAGTTTTGCTTCACTAATGAATACCCTGTTCTTATTGGTGCATACTTTTCCCTTTAGATAGAGGCCATCTCCCACTTGTCTAGTGGCGGGCACTGGGCAGAGCGACCTTGAGTAGTAGATAGTGTGTGCCCGGCCTCAGAATCGAAACTTTTCCTCTGTACTTCATTGTTTAGCTGCATCTGCTTGGAAAATTCCATTATGGGCATGCCTTCAATGGTTCTGAAATGTACATAATGTATCTCTATGCTTGCTGATGTCAGTCCCTCTGCAGCACTCCTAAGCGACTGGGCAGACTGGGCTCCACTCTGAGTGTACCTGAATAAATAGATATTGGTTTGTATTCTCTACTGTCTGACCGACTCTTCATTTGGTATGGAAGGCTGAGAGGTGGTCGTGAGTGACCCGGGTGACCCTAATCGGGCCACTTTCTTCAGTTGGCGCCCGAACAGGGACTCCTTCGGGTGAGTGACCCATCCCCTTTCTCGGACGGGGGAGGTTGAGGCCATCGTCGGGTCGGACTGACGGTTCAGGGATCCCTGTATGAGGAGCATTGATTGCTCACAGCTGCCCCTTCCATCCTGCCGGACGGTGCCTCGCCCAGCGGTCATCCCGACTGGAGTCCTAAATAGGCCTGGGCAGAAAACTACGCTACGCTCGCGTAGTTTGCGCAACTACGCGCTATGCGAATTGCACGTAGCACAGTGCAAAAACATGTAGCGCAGTGTAGCGGGCATTTTTTGCTTGCTCGCAGTCCTCAACGTCAAGTTGGCGACTGCGAGCGAGCAAAATGACATCCCGGCGAGACTTTTTCCTCGTTCGCGATCAGCAGCATCAAGTTGCCGATCGCGAGCGTGGAAAATAAACCTCCCGGCGAGATTTTCAACCCGGGGAGGTCAGGTTTCTCATTGCGAGTGGTCGTGTATGCTCGCGACCGCTCGCGATGGGAAACTACCAGTCCGCGTTGATAAAACTGCTGCTCGAGTACAAATCTACTCGAGCGGCAGAAAACGACCGCTTGCACTGTGCAAGATGCCGTTTGCAATGATTGCACAGTGCGGACAATCATCCGGCACTGTGCAATCATTGCGAACAGCATTTCCTACCGCACTACGCAGTTCGCGTAGTGCTACGCGTAGCTCGCGTAGTGTGAAGTGCACTTCGTGTAGCTACGCGTAGCACTACTACGCGAACTACGCCCAGGGTTAGTCCTAATCTGCAAAACCCTTGGATCTGACAGTTTGGTATGAAGAGTCGGCAGTGGAGAATTAGTTCGCTTCACCTGCATATATCAGTTGGGTTTGTTTTAGTTCCTTGTGGATATGGTACCATTTTGGTTTGAATTTGGTACGGTCTGAGGACAGTCTTTGGGATAAAAGCATTTGCAATTGCCTTTCCAGGCATAAATAGTGAACTTGTTTTCTTTTGAGAATGCCTGGTTTCAGTAAACTGTTTTCTTTGTGCTGTCGCTGTTGTTCTGCAGATGCTCGATTGAAAGAAGCTCAGCCGGCACCTCCAGAAGGCACTCATAATTTTGATATGTATGTGAAGCATGGTCTTGGCCCTATTATGTTTATTACATTATGACACAAATATATGAGGGACAATGCTGAGTTGCACTGGACGTTGATGGGCACTTTCGATGAACAAAAGATTGGGAATTTACAGGAACAGTTGTTCAAGAGAGGAAGTAGACAGTCTATGTTTGATTCTCTCCGAACGTGGCAGAAAGCAGCTAGGCAGAGACAATTGAAGACGGAGAAGGAGGCACGGAAAGGGAAGATGCAGACACTGACTCAGAAAGCTGTAGCATATGATAGAGAAAAGCAGGGGAAGGGAGTTGAATGTGAAGATAGGAGATTTCGATTGCATGTTGATAAATCGTATTTGGCTCAGGAGGAAACTGATACTTTTGTGGAAGAATTGTTAGACACCTGACCCCCGCCCCCATATGCCCCGCAAAGGATATATCCCACTGCCCCTGTACCATCACAGTCGCCTGCTACAGCTGTTCCCACTGTCCCTGTATTTACTGCTGTCATCTCGATGGCTGTGGCTTCAGCTCCTCCTCCTCCTTCTTTGCCTTCACCATCTGTGGCAACTGTGACTGTTAGCACACCAAGCACACCTATTGTTTCGGCATCCCTATCTCCAGCTCTCTCTCCCCTGGCGCACCCGCCTGCGACTATCCTACCCGGTGCTTCTGTTGCTTCTCCATTTTTGATGGTTCATTTCCCAGCATTATTGGGTGCTGAGATGCCAACACGTGGATTTGAGGATAGAGATTTGACAAAATTTAAGGAGCGTATGGGCCCTTTTGTACGGTTTGGGGTGGAGGATGAGGAGAAGAAGGTAGTAGCTAATCAGGCTGTGCAGTGGGGTCGTAATCCCATTTACAGTTTGGAGGATGTTTGGAGTGTGATGAAAGATTATGAGCCCTTTGTACAGCAGCATGCTCTTAAACATATGTCCTCTACGTTGATTGGTCTTTGGCAGCAACATTTTGGGGACGACCTGCCACAAATTTTATTCAATATTAGAGATCGCATGTATGCCAGTGGTTTGGACCCGGGCCAAGTTTTTGGGAACATTACCACGTTGGTTGCCTATGGGGGCATGTTACACGAAAAGAGTCCTACCCCGGTGTCCCAGTTTCCAATGCGAGAGGCTCATCCTATATATCATCCAGAAATCCCAGAATTGACGGACCAGCATGGTGTTGTCACCAGACGGGGTGTAGCGGCCCGTTTCCAAGAACAGTGGGTTTATACTCCTTGGAAACGGAGTGAGGTTCTGTCCCTTAAAGCTCATTTGTCCGACCCTAGGAAAAATCCTACTGCTTATTATAAAGAAATGACTGAAGCTGCCTCTTCTACTGTAACGACTCTTGCTGACATTGAATTGTTTTTCGGTCTCCTTGTTCCGGTTGATATTTGGAGACAGGTTCATACTCAAGACCATGTTGCGGAGCTGGGTGGTACATGGGATGTGATTAAGGGATGGGACCAGGAAAGGAAGACAGGTGATAAACCCCGAGCCGAGATACTTGCTTTGCCGGGCCGCATTATTACATATATGCATTCTCTTATTCCCCCAAAGAAGGTAAGTTTGGACAAGTTGACGGCTTGCAAACAGAAAAAGGATGAAAGTGTGTCAGATTCTTTTACTCGGTTTGAGGATACATTTTTATATCCCTGTTTTAACCAGCCATCCGACAACAACTTTCAACTATTTAACACCCTAAACCTGTAACTCATCGTAATTGAACTTTGGAAGATTCCTACCTGCTGCTGAACCGCTCTGCCTGTCTTGGCAGAGCCGCGACTCGTCTGCCCGACGTCTTCGCCTGGACTGTGCCCCTGGATCGACTGCACTCGTCCCGCCTGCGATCTTGACGGAGTTGATCGACTGTGGTGATCTCCTGCGACGGATGCACCCTGACCCCACGAGCCGTGCCGCAGATGCACCAGAAGCCGATGGGCCCTCTCGCTGCGCTCACTGGGGCCAAGGGCTGTGATGACCACTGATCCCCGGGGAGTGTCGTCGCCTGCCAGCCTGTTCTTGCTCTGCGCGCATGGAGCCGAGTCAGCTGAGTCATCCCTACAGTAGTGTCTTCGCCTGCCCGACTGCCTTCCATCTGAGACTAAGACCCGCCACCTTCCGGGCATTCGACTTGGGCCGTGAGACTGGAGCTCTTGTTTGGACCTGGGTCTGCGGCGGCCACAATGTAGTTGGGTCCGCAGGGTGAGATGTCCCCTGCCGGCCTGCTCCTGCCCTGCTTGCGCGGAGCTGAGTTACCCGACAGATGTGTCCTCTCCCATCCGACTGACGGAGACTGAGGCCCGCCACCATCTTGGCCTACGTCTTGGTCTTGGTCAGTTAGTCTGAAGCTCCTGCAGCAGGGCAGCACCACGCCACTCCTCTCCAGGTACTGCAAGGTAGGTCACCAACCGGGCTGATCTCCTTGACTCAATGGTCATCTTGGGCCAGGCTCCCGCTGATTTCCCCGGCTCATCTGTGTCATAACTCCCTGCCATCTCCCTCCTAGTCTCGGCAGGCCGGAGACAGCCACTGCTGACCTCTGCCCCGACCCTGTGAACTGCCCGAGGCACGGGTCTGCGTCGGATCTCCCTTTTCTCTCCTGCTCTCTGGCCCCCTGCCACTACGTGGCTGTGGATTCCCTCCTCGGCAGTGTACTACCCAGCCGGTCTTTGGGCAGACTCTCCTTCGTCTCTCCTGACCTTATCTCCCTCCTCCCCCCTCATACTACCCACCTACCCCTATCCACTCTACTTATCTCCTTTCCAGTTCTTGACCTTTGCCCTCACCCACTTGGTTCTGAGTTTCCATCCTGTTTCACATCTGGACATTCTTCTGTGAATTTTCCCTCGTCTGTTGAGACCTAGCTATCTGACCGATGCCCGATGGAGCTACCTTGAGAGCTATAGGGGAGACTGGCTGTGGATTCCCTCCTCGGCCGTCACCTACCCAGTCGGTCATTGGGCAGACTTTCCCTTCGTCTCTCATACCGTCTACCCCCTCTTCCTCTCCCTTCTCGCTCCCCCTTTCCGCTCTATTTGTCTCTCCTTCTCGCTCTTTAATGTGTTGCATATATCTGATGTAATGTGTAATTGTTATCATTGTTGTAACATTGTTGAACCTTATGTAAAGCGTTCTGATACGTACGGGTCTAGCCAGCGCTATATAAAACTCATTAAATAAATAAATACGTCGAAGCTGAGGATGAAGATTGCTCCACGACTGGCTTATGCGGCCTGGCCCTCCGCTTCTCATCGGAGGCCACTTTGGGTCTCTGCTCTCAAGCGCGACCCTCCCCCCCAACCCAAGCTGAGGTCGTCATCGCTTGCAACGCCGAATGGTTGGACGTCGCCCGAACATCCCCTCGACGCTCCACTTTCTGTGTTCCCTCTGCCCCGCTTTGATGTCGTGGTTCTGAGCCCCCAGCCCCCTCCCGGGTGGAACCCTTGGGACTCAAGGACATCGCTGTGCCCGCCGAGGCCCCCGCCCCCTGCTGCCGCCAAGCCGGTACGACTACGTTTCTCTGAGCACCCGGGCCCCTGGTGTGTTTCCGGCCGCTACCGAGAGAGGCCGTATGGCCCAGGACATCGGCCTTGAGACTTTGGTGCCCGCGATCGCTCCCACCTCCTGCTGCTGAGGGGATCATGGAACTTACATTTCCGATGCCGAGAGCTGTCTGCTCTCGCTCTGAGGTTAGGAGATTATTGGCATCATTTTTGAATTTCCCTCCACACGCTGATGTTGGGGTAAGTACCCCATGAATGACTTCAGGTCCCCGTCTCCTTGCAATCCTGAAACTTCTAAAATGGTCGCCCCCTCCTCTCTGGAATATCTGGGTCGATTGCATGACCCCTACCACTATTAATGATCCCGCCCTCTCTCTAAAATGGCCGCCCCCTGCTCCTCTCTGGAATAACTGGGTAGATTGCCTGACCCCACTACCGATATTCATGAACCCTCTCCTAAAATGGCCGCCCCCTGCTCATTAGTGCTATAGCTTGACCCCACTACTAATATTCATGTACCCTCTCCTAAAATGGCCACTCCCTGCTCATTAGTGCTATAGCTGAGCTGATTCATGACCCCAGCACCACACCATCCTGAACACTATAAAGTGACCTAGCACATGACCTCTATCCAGCATATCCCTGATCTCTCCAATAGGAGGCTCCCGGGTATCAAGGGTTGTAAAGGGCCGCCCCAGCTCCTCACTATAATAACTGGGCCGATTGCTTGACCCCTCTTCCCCATTAATTCTGATCTCTCTCTAAAACTGACTGCGCCCTACTAATATATGTGTTAGAAGTTTTCCTAACAGGACAACTTTATGGGGCAGCTGCTATAATCGCCACACCCTGTCCACAGGTTCAACCCCAGGCCATATTAGTTGACCGCTCCCCCCCGCTGAGCTCCCACTGAGCTCCAACATGGTGACTTCATGAAGTCATGACCATGCGCTACCCCACTACTTGAATTAGCTAATTTGACCGTGCCTATACTAAGGTGCACCTACAAGACACACCCTCAGGGAGGATCATTCTGTGGACTCCTGCTCACTCCTACCTCTCTCCCATACCCCGTTTCCTAAGCTCTCTCCTCCACGACCACCCTTACACAGTGCAGAATGGACTCCAGACTCGAAAAGTTTGGCACTAACAGCTACACAATTAACTATCCGACCAACCTCTCCAAAAATGCGACTAAAACTCTGAAACATAGACTCCTCAAAGCCAACCCAGAAACCCTTATCTCTGTCCAAAAAAAGGTACTATTACGAGCGACCTGATCTTCTACACTAAAAGAAGAGCTCAATGGAGATCGACGTTCCACTCCCTTCTCAGAATCACCTCAGCCAAAAAATTCCCTCACGGTCTTCGACTTCTGGCTACGAAGTCTCCCACATTTAAAGCAAATGCCACTATATCCATCTACAACAATGGGACTATACTAATTCAGGCCACCGATCGCAACCTGGACATCTTTGATGATGGATTTGCCCTCCTTAAAAGATCTTTGGTCACTAGCGACCCCCCTAATCAATCTAGGTACGGACTTCCCCTTACCCCGTCTCAGGATTTCACTGATCACTCGCTAACGGGCCACAACCCGAGGTCTGCCTCATTTACCCCGAACAGCACACACAGGACCACAGCTCCTCCAACCCCAAGCTCCCCTAACTCACCCACTGTGCCACGACCTAACCAGACTATTGCCAGTAAACCCGGAGCATGTGTTATCCCTCGCTCTGACCACCTCTCCAACACCTCCCCCACTACCTCTCCCACTGGTCCTTGCCTACATAACTCCCTCACTCGACAGCGGGCTTGCCCACTTTCCAATAGGAACTCACCCAACCTCCCTTCCCCTAACCTCCCTTCCATCGCTCACTCACTTTGCGCGCCCGTACATCTGAGAGGGAACTCTCCATTAGCGGACTTCCCCCATCCCCCCGGCCTCCTACCCTGGTCTCCCCTCCGCCCTCCCCACTGACCAACCCTCCTCCTCCCCTCCACGTGACCCATAATCCACACTCAGATCCTGCTACCAAGCTCAAGAAAATAAACCAGGAACTTCTAACTCTTAAAACTGTCATCCAAAAACTCATTAAGTCCACCAAAGAGCTGGCCCTTGATCTCTCTTCCAACAGGACCCCACATGAGATCCCGCATCTCTCTTCCAACAGGACCTCACAGGAGATCCCGCATATGATCCAGCTGAAATCCCCTGCCCAGAATTGGAATACCACTCCCTACCCTAACGCCCCATCTAGACCCGCCAGATCCAATAATCCATTTTCAGAACCTGATATTCTCTCCCTCCTCCTTGAGTACACCTCTCCTCGTTCAGCCATCTCAGTCCCTGCTAGACCCTCACAAACAGCTCCATTAAATGCCCCTAGCTCGACATTCCCTAATCATGGAATTGCGGAACCCATCCAAAGCATCACACCCAATCCTCATAGAGCACCCAGACTCAACGGCAATGCCATAAACATTAATAACCTCATGCAGATCCCCACTACACAGCCCGCGCTCACTGACAGCCTGCACAAATCACACCTGAAATGCATGTTACTTAACTGTAGATCAGCGGTGAAACATGCCACAGACCTTGCTGATCTCATCCTTGCCCAAGATCTGGACCTCCTTATCCTCACAGAAACTTGGCTCAACGACTCCTCTGGCCCTATCCTTGACTTATTAGTCCCTCCCAGCCACAACATTATCAGACTCGACCGAGTTAAGAAAACGGGAGGTGGCATAGCCTGTATCTTCCGCAACTCTCTCACAGCAAAACAGTCCCCTTCAGCTAATCTCTCATCCTGTGAATACTTATGCATAGATATCACTATCACACACAGACCCTTATGCAGTCTTCACATCTTCTACCACCCCCCAGGTGACAACCTCCCTCTAATTGAACAAATTATGGAAACCATCTCCTCCAACCTGGGCCGACACTGCCCCCAGATCTTCCTTGGTGACTTCAATCTCCACTGGAATGACCCGCATGATCAGGCGGTTACCACCCTCAAAAACTTCCTAACTGACCTCTCCCAGACTCACTTCTGCGACAGCCCCACACACAACTTAGGCTCGACACTGGATCTAATCATTTCCAACCCCAACTCCATTCATCTCGAATCCATTCTCCCCTGTGACTGGTTTGACCATCACCTTATCAACTTCCTTATACTTGAAAGTTGGAACCACAAAAGTGCACCACCACTAAAACTAAAACAGTGGAAAACATCGCTCCATAACACATGCGTAAATGAGCTCATAGAGCGCTGCAATTTCTCCCTTCCGCCACCTTCAAACATGAACGACGTTCACGACCTCACTGAGCACTATAACAACGCCATGCTATCTGCCTTGAATGCTATGGCCCCCCTTCAACTAAAAAGAATACCCATCAAAGACTCCAAACCTTGGTTCAATGACAGCCTAAATGCGGACAGACGCAGCCTAAGACTAGCTGAACGCAACTGGAGATCCACTCCCTCCACGGATCTTCTAAAAACTCTAAGATTCAAAAGAAGTAGATACAACAAACTCATTAGAACGGCAAAAGCTACCTTCTTCAAAGACCAACTTGACAAAGCCAAAAATCACCTGAAACGACTTTTTGAGCTGATTAAATCACAATACAACAACACCTCTACCCAATCTCAGCACCTCTCTCGCCCGCAACCAAACTGCGATGCGGTTGATGACTTCTTCCTCGAAAAGACGAATAAAATCGAATCAGATCTAAGGTCTGCTGCACTCAACCTCTCGCCCTCTCTTGTCTCCTCTGTCTCCACACCCCTGCCCTCGCCTCATGGACTCTCCCTCAAAAACAATGCTTCATGGAGCCAATTCACTCCCCTCAATGACTCCTCTGTCTCCACACCCCTGCCCTCGCCTCATGGACTCTCTCTCAAAAACAATGCTTCATGGAGCCAATTCACTCCCCTCAATGACTCCTCTGTCTCCACACCCCTGCCCTCGCCTCATGGACTCTCCCTCAAAAACAATGCTTCATGGAGCCAATTCACTCCCCTCAATGACTCCTCTGTCTCCACACCCCTGCCCTCGCCTCATGGACTCTCTCTCAAAAACAATGCTTCATGGAGCCAATTCACTCCCCTCAATGACATTACCATCCTCAATATTCTCTCGACCCTTAAACCCTCAAATCACTTCAATGACCCCCTCCCCCCCAACTTCTTTAAAGAAATGATAGGATCACTAGCACCGCTCTGGTCCAAGATCATCAACGCCTCACTTCTTCAAGGTGAGATCCCGGACTGCCTGAAGGCTGGCCTAGTGCTCCCTATTCTCAAAAAACCCTCGGCCGACCCTGGTGACCTGAACAACTACCGACCAATCACAAATATACCCACCCTGGCAAAACTACTGGTGAAATGTGTTCATGAACAACTATGCAAACACATTGAGCAATTCCAGCTTCTCTACCTTTTCCAATCGGGCTTCCGCACTGGCCACAGCACCGAAACCGCCATCACTCACATAGTGGACGACGCTGTCACTTTACTTGACCAAAATAAAGCCTGCCTTTTAATTCTTCTCGATCTCTCATCTGCATTCGACACTGTCAAACATGATAATCTACTCTACCTCTTGGAACGCAGGATGGGGCTCTCAGGCACGGTTCTTAAATGGTTTTCCTCTTTCCTCAACAACAGAACACAAAGAGTCAAATCCAAACAAACTCTATCCAACCCTAGTCCCTGCACACTGGGTGTCCCCCAAGGATCCTCACTCTCCCCCACACTCTTTAACATTTTCCTGGAACCATTGACTGTAATTCTTAAAGCCTCCAATATCCAATATCACATGTATGCGGATGACACCCAACTTTACATGAAAATTTCCTCCCCCGAACACATCATATCTCTCAACGAAACCCTTCGCAAAACCCTAAACTGGCTAACCTCCAACCACCTCAAATTAAACACCCTCAAGACAGAATTCCTCCTCATTGCACCCGCTAGGCAAACCCCCACTGTTGTGAAATATCTCTGTAACCTCACCGCTCTCAACTGCACACCACACATCATTGATTCCACTAAATCACTGGGAGTTGTGCTCAACAAAAACCTAAACATGCAAGACCACATCAGATCATCGACCAAAGGAGCGAACTTCCAACTTGGCATCCTAAGAAAACTCAAACCCTTCCTTCCCCAAGAAGACCTCAAATCGGCGGTGTAAGCACTTGTCATCTCTAGACTAGAATACAGCAGTGCTACTCTATGTGGACTGCCAAAACTCAGTTTAGCCCCCATCAGAGCATCTCTAAATGCTGCTACTAGACTCATCACGGGTTCTAAGAAGTCCAACCACATTTCGCCGGACCTGAAATCGCTCAATTGGCTTCCTTTTGAGGCAAGGCTCCAACTAAAGATTGCTTGTATGACCCATAGAGCACTACACTTCAACACTCCACTCTACCTGACAAACAAGCTGGAACTATCTGGTGGCTCCAGGTCCACAAGGATCACCGGCACACTGCTGCTCAAGCCAAAGAAATTTAATAAGCTTAAAACCTACAATCGTACATTCTCGGGCATCGCCCCAAGAATATGGAACTCCCTTCCAGTGGAAACAAGACTGATTCCCTCTACACTTGCCTTCAAAAGGGAAGTTAAAGCTCTACTAATGAACAATGCGCTGAACTAGATGCTTTTCTCCTCTTGCCTCTAGCTTACTGAATGCATATAATTTCGTGCGACTCATTGTCACCTATCATATTGTTTTGTTTGCTCTTGATGTATATTTCCATACTTTTTCGTTCTCATCCAGCCTGCTGCCTATGTCCACCATAATGTCCTCTTGCTCCTGTTGTATATTGTCCCACTGTTACCTTGATTTTTCTCCCCTAGCTGTTTTCCTATGTCTTCCTCAACCGTATCTAAAGCGCTCTGATACCCACTTGGGTCATGTTTGCGCTATACAAAACTTTAAATAAATAAATACATTTTTGGATTACAGTGGGCAGGATATGTCTATTGAAGGAGGTGTTCGATTGTTTGTCGACAGGTTAATTTCTAACTTACTTCCTGAAATTGCGACTCGTTTGAAGGCGTCTGAGAGTACTTGGACCACCTCTTCCCCCTCTGTTATTTTGAATATTGCTCAATATTATGAGCATCGTGATCAGGAAGAGAAAGAAAAGATAGATAAGAAGAATAAGGATTTAAAGACGAAGGTGCTGTTGCAGCAAGCATTTAGAGGAAATGGTAGAGGACGTGGTGGTCCTGCTAGACAGCTTCCACACACTAGTAGGCAGTCTACCACGACTCCTTTGGGGCCGAATCAGTGTGCATATTGTAAGGAAGTGGGTCATTGGCGTAGCGAGTGTCCCGTGCTTCTGCAGAAGGTGGCTGTTCCTAGAGGGAGGGGTCACAGGGTCATTCTGATAACAATTACTTTGATGACACTCGAGATGGACAGTATTACCATGATGATTAAGATATGGATGAGGTGACAGGAATGTCTTACAGCTAGGACAGCCAAGGACAGAGTGAGGGACCAGTTCCGATACCTGTAGATCAGCGTGGTCCTTATGTCACCGCTGATTTGCATGGCTCGACTAAGGAATTTTTGGTGGATACAGGTGCAATGAAGAGTTCTGTTTCTCGATCTTTGGTCCCTGGGGTGACTCTGTCTGGCCATAATAATGTTTCGGTAGGTTTTTTAGGTGTACCAGTTGTGAGCCCCATTTCAAGACCCCTTGCATTGACTATTGGTCCTTTTACTGTGAATTCTCCATTTTTGTTGACATCCGATTGTGGTGAGAATTTGATGGGTTTGGACTTGTTGAAGAAATTGCATGCTACTATTTGTTGTTCCCTGGAAGGTGTTTATATGATGATGGGCCCAAATGTGAGTACTAGACAGTGGCTGTCTCTTCCTGCCGAATTTGCTGACATTCCATCCACTCTATGGGCGACGGGTGATACAGATGTGGGACTGCTGCATATTCCATCGGTTTCGATTCAGGTTAAAGATAATGTTGTTTTGCCTCATTTTCCTCAGTGTAAAATACCTCAGGGGGGAGAATGGGCCCTTTTACATTATTCAGGATTTGATGCGCAAAGGAGTAGTTGAGGAGACGTCTGCCAATATTTGTAATAGTCCCATTCTTCCGATTCTCAAACGGACACTCTCAGGTTCCCCTGATGATCATGAAGATGTTTACCGTTTTGTGATTGACTTGCGTGAAGTTAATAAAATAGTGGTTCCCCAGTTTCCAGTAGTTCTGGATATTACCACACTTTTGGCATTGATTCCTTCCACCGCTAGATTCTTTTCTGTCATTGATTTGAAAAACACGTTCTTCAGTATTCCTATTCATCCAGATAGCAGATATCTGTTTGGGTTTACCCTAGCTGGTAGGAGCTTTAGATTCGGTCGAGCTCCTCAGGGCTATACGGAGAGTCCAAGTATTTACAGTCAGGCTTTAAAGAGTCAGTTGGATTCCCTTTCGCTTCCCACAGTTAATGTATTGGTACAGTATGTCGATGACCTCCTTATTGCTTCTGATACCGAACAAGGTTGTAAAGATAGTACAGTTAAATTATTGTTGCATTTGGCTCAACATGGCCATAAAGTTTCTCTTTCTAAATTTCAGTATTGTCGACAGGAGGTCACCTACTTAGGTGACCTACTGTCGACGGAGGGTAGGAGGTTGACCCCTGAGCGCATGAGTACCAGTGTTAAAATGCCTATTCCACAGACTCAGAAAGATGTGCGCGCTTTTATAGATATCACGTCCTACTGTCGGCAGTGGATACCTAACTACTCCTCACTAATCAAACCCTTGCTTGCCTTAACAACGAAAGAAGTGCATGAGCCTCTGCCTTGGACGCCTGAATGTTTGCAGTCTTTTGAGCAATTGGAAACTGCACTTGGTTCGGCTCCAGTACTCGGCACACCAAATTATGGCATATCGTTTGTGTTGTATGTCCATGAGATGGCTGGTTGCGCGCTTTCTGTACTAACACAAAAATTTGGAGATAAGCAATGGGCGTATGCTTATTTCTCTGCTGTTCTTGATCCAGTCACGAGAGCCCTCCCGAGTTGCCTAAGGCGGTCGCGGCTGTGGCCACTTCGATCAGACAATCGGATGGACTTGTACTGGATACTGACCTCACAGTCATGGTGCCCCATGCTGTGGATACACTGTGGAATAAGACAAAGACACAGCACCTCACCAGTGCACGTCTTACTGGCTATGAATTGACATTGTTTGCTAAACATATCACGATCAGAAGAAGTGCTACTCTGAATCCAGCCACGTTACTACCCCTCCCTTCCGAGAGTAATGAAGTCGACAAACATGACTGTATCTTTCGTACGGAAGAAGAGACGAAAGGACGGATAGACTTGACTGACATTCCCTTATCTGACCCACAAGGGGAACTATATGTTGATGGCTTTTGTTTCAAATTACCAGATGGAACTACAACTGCGGCTTATGCTATTACTACACTGCGTAGAGTAGTAGAGACATCACAAGTCCCTTATCAGTTGGCTCAAGCTGCTGAGCTTGTTGCCCTTATTCGAGCTTGCGAATTGAGTGAGGGGCTGATTGTGAATATCTATACTGACAGGCAGTATGCCTTTGGGGTCGCGCATAATTTTAGGCGACTCTGGGCTGAGAGATGGTTCCTTACTTTCCATGGCACCAGAATCCAGCATGGGCACCTTATATTGAGGCTTTTGTCTGCTTTAATGCTCCCCAAGAAATTGGCCATAGTGAAGTGTAGCGCCCACCGGAAGGTCACCGATGATGTAGGCAGGGGAAATGCTTTTGCAGATCAGACAGCTAAGGAAACGGCTCGGACAAAGATGAAAAGAATGTTTGTAGCAGGTCCAACTAGGTGGAGGGCTGAGGTTGTCATGTTCGAGGACACCCTTGAGAATGTAAAAGAGATACAAAGCAAAGCCACAGTAGAAGAGTTAGCAGTGTGGCAGGAGAGTACAGCACAATTGAACGATGAGGGTTGTTGGATTGATAAGTCAGGGAAGCAGAGATGGATGTTGCCCAATGCATAGGTTCTCCCTGTGGTTACGATGGCCCATGGTCCAACCCATATTAGTGCTAATGGTATTTGTAAGTTGTTTGACCCTGTATGGCAGAATAACAATATCCCTAAGACAGCTGCACATTTAGTGAAGTACTGTATGGTGTGCATGATGCACAATCCTGCATAGGGGACCCCTACACCGCCTGGTAACTTTGCACCACCCACTTTTCCTTTTGAAGTCCTTCAAATGGACTATATTGATCTAGAGAGATGCAATAATTTGAAGTATGTTTTGGTGGTTGTCTGTGCATTTAGTAAATGGGTTGAGGCTTATCCCACTAAAGACAATACAGCCATTACGACTGCAAAAGCACTCCTGAAGGAGTTCTTTCCTCGTTTCGACTTGCCCCGATTGATTTGGAGTGATAACGGAAGTCATTTTAATGGAAAAGTGATCCAATTGATTTGTGATGCTTTACACATAAAGCAAATGTTCCATGCTGCCAATCATCCACAGTCAGCAGGTTTGGTTGAGAAGTACAATGGTACTCTCAAGCTCAAACTGGCAAAAATTCAGGAGACCACAGTGTTAAAGTGGCCAGATGCTTTACCATTAGCTCTTTTGTCAGCAAGAATGACAGCACATTCTAGGACAGGATTGTCACCATATGAGGTCGTGATCGGGCGCCCGGCAAATGTCTGGGGCGTCCCGCGACCTCGGCGGTTTTCTGATATTGAGTACACATTGTTGCTTGACTATCTTGGTCAGTTAACAGAAACTTTGCGTTCTTTCCACCAACAGGTCCGGGATACCGTGCCAGCCACACCAGAGGGGCCCAGCCATGACATTCAGCCTGATGACTTTGTTCTCATCAAGAACTTCCAGAAGAAGAAAAGTTTGGAGCCGCGTTGGAAGGGGCCAAAACAAGTCCTTATGGCACCACGCACCGCGGTAAAGGTCGCTGGCCGCAAGAACTGGATTCACGCGACTCATTGTCGCAGGATTCCTTTGCCCCTGCCCTATGACCAGTGTGTGAGAGATGGGATTGGGGACTCTGAGTTTGTCCCCTTCAGTGATGCCAACTTAACCTGGATGCAAACAGACAAGGAAAATGATGACGTGTTAAATGCAGCTGTCCCTCTGGAAATACGAGCTATCCAGGAGCCCCTGTTTGTTGACCATTCTGTGCCTGGAGCTACCAGGTACAATTTGCGCCCTCGGCTGAGGGACGGTGCACCAAAGGAGAAGAAATATTAGTCAGGGATGGACTGAGTAAGTCAGGGTGTGTTTTGCTATAGTACCGACTGAGTTAGTTCAGGTTGATGAGAGTTTGTGCACTGTTTGAACATTGGACAGGATAGTTGGAAGTATACCTTGGAGGTATACAATCCTGATTGACGTGGGATACGAGCTTAGGACGGAGCAAGCTCCACCGCCGGTGCTCAAGAGCACCAACGTATTGATGGACGATAGGAGTCTGTACCAGTGAGGCTCTGACGGACACTGGGAACTTACGTATTTTTCTTGAATATTGCCCCATTTCATCATTCGTTATGCATCCCTTTGGTAGAATGGTTGCTGAATAAGAGCAGCCAGTGATTCTTGTTGCCCAGCACAATGCAGTGTGGACCCGTAAACAAAAGTTAACATGTATTGCCCTTGTGATTTTGCTGTTACTCATGTTATGTGGGGTATCATGGGTTTTGCAAAATGATCAAAGTGTACCTTTACATGGCAAGGATAAGGTTGTTCCTCAAGTCCGAAAGAAAAGGACGGACCCAAGCAATGTGTTTCTAGATACACACAAAAGGTTCTTTGGAGAAGGGACTGCTTGTTACCACACTGAATCTGTCACTTGTCTATGGACAGCATATCCCTTGTCAATTGTCAATTATGCCTATACTCGGCCCCTTGACTTCGTAGAAGTGCAAGGAGTATTTGGGTTTGGCTATCCAGGTCCTTGTCTATATCATAGAAAGCCACGAGGCAAGGGGTTATCCGGGGTGTGACAACAACACTTATTGCGATAACTTCTATATAGAAAAACAGAATATAACTCTGGTGGGTTACCAGTATAAGAAATTGACAGTTCCCAGAGAAGCTGGTTATTACCCTGCTTGTTGTCGAATTATCAATTTTACTGACACTATATTGTATGTCAATTGTTCAGGGATAGTATTGCGTAAGGGCACATACTCTTTGGTAAATACAAAGAACCCCAGTACCTTCAGGCGGAATTCCAGGTATTCTGCAGTAAATTATGATAGACCGGTTTATGCACACCCAGGGTTTTTCTTTTTGTCTAATGGGACTTATTCAAATGTCCATAATGGTACGGATGATGTGGCATTTGGGATGGTACTGCCTTTGGGTGTACCTTGCAAACATGCGAAGCCTAAAGTAAGATGGGTTAAAAGGACATTGACCAAAGAATTGTGTGAAGGGGTGACAGATCTCGAAGTCAATAATTATAGTAATGGTATTACTTTTGGATACATTCTGTCCTCCATAATTACATTTGGTGGTACTGCTATGGCCAGGGGTGAGAAAACTAGAGAATATTTTGGATGTAAGCTGCAATTATTGTCTAACTCCACAGTAGCAGCTTTGCGTGACATCACCACCCAATTGGATAGTATGCGAATATATTCCGAGCAGACTAGATATGCAGTCGATTTCATCCTAGCTAAGAGTGGTGGTGTGTGCGCGTTAGTAGGAGACCAGTGTGTAGTCGGGATCACAAATATGGAAAAGAATATTACCCAACACATTTTAGACATCTTAGAAAATGTTAAAGGAATGGAAAGTGGGAACTGGAGTTGGTCTCTTTTTGGCAGCTGGGGTTGAATCCTTGAAAAGGAGATTTATTTCCTTGTGATTTTGGTCTCTTGCTGTGTCCTTGTTCAATGCCTTCCCTTCTGTTGTTCTTATTGCACCACTCTTCTCACTCCTAAGAGGAAAATATCGATTCATGACACCAATGCTGCAATTATGTTTCAAAAGGAGATCGATGACCTCATGCAGATAGATGAGGGCATTTTTGAGACTTCTTCCCTCCTTACGGTCTTCCTTCATGATGCTGACAGTATGGAGTGTTCCTAAGAAGTTTACCTATGACTTTCTGTTTTATTGATTTATATGCTCTTTGCTATTACTAGAAAATGTTTAGCTCATGCTAAAAGGAGGGTCTGTTAGAATAGAAAAATTCATGTTTGCGCATTGTTCTATGTATGTTAGCATTGGCAGCGCCATTTTCTATGTCGGCGCCATTTTGAGTTATAATCAAAACTTATTCTCTGCTATTTCAGAGAAAAGGCCTCTGTTGAGTTGTGTTTCTCCAATGCTAAGTTTTGCTTTACTAATGAATACCCTGTTCTTATTAGCGCATACCTTTCCCTTTAGATAGAGGCCATCTCCCACTTTTCTAGAGGCGGGCACGGGCAGAGCAACCTTGAGTAGTAGATAGTGTATGCCCGGCATCAGAATCGAAACTTATCCTCTGTACTTCATTGTTTAGCTGCATCTGCTTGGAAAATTACATTATGGGCGTGCCTTCAATGGTTCTGAAATGTGCATAATGTATCTCTATGCTTGCTGATGTCAGTCCCTCTGCAGCACTCCTAAGTGACTGGGCAGACTGGGCTCCACTCTGAGTGTACCTGAATAAATAGATATTGGTTTGTATTCTCTACTGTCTGACCGACTCTTCATTTGGTATGGAAGGCTGAGAGGTGGTCGTGAGTGACCCGGGCGACCCTAATCGAGTCACTTCCTTCACTACCGCCCACTCCTGCACACATGAATGTTTTAAGTATACTGAAACGAGGTAGGAAAAAGCCAGTAAAATTACCATTTCTCCCTTTGGGCACTCCATAACAATCTCAGGTGGACAATCTTTTTCAGCCAAAAGGATGTCATAGCCAAAAGTCAGATTCTCCCAAAAGAGACCTTAAATTTTTCTGGGTTTGTCCCCTTCCATTTGGAGTGTTATCTCATGTAACTGATGTGGGACACTTACCCTTGTATAAAGTGTTTCCACCGTGATGTGTTCATTCAAGTCCGCTGTGACCAGAAATTCCATCAGGTTCTGGCGAGCTATTGTTACTTCTGCTGCGTTGTCTAGCATCGTCAGAGCCCATTCCCCGTTCAAAAGTTGAGTATCCTTGACATGTCTAACTTTAAGACCTTCTACCTTCTTCTTTTTAAATTGAGGTTTTGATTTGGGTTTATCTTCTTTTTTGATATCATAGTCCGAAGTACGATCTGTGTCTCTGGACTTTGTACATTCGTCTTGTCTGTGTTCTGACCGTCCTTCCCTCTCAGAGTTTTTTGATGAACCCTGTAAGGAATCAGAGGAGCGTGTATCAGTATCCTGATACCTGTCAGGTTTTTTAATGTTATCACGATTCCTAAGGTTGTACATTCTTTTGGAGGGCTCCTGTTGAGGAGACCCACCCCTGGATTGTGATCTAGTCTCTCTCTTCTTTTGTTTTTTATTGTCCCATTTCTTCTTGGAAGAATCAAGTGCTTGCTTGGTGTTATCCTTTTCAGGTCCACCCATGAGTTGAGGTTTTGTTGCTCTAGCTCCCAAACTATCTCTCCCTAATTCGGCATAGGTATCTTCGATACTTTTAGGTAATTCACACTCCTGTTGTATCGGAGTGAAATCCCTCAGGCGTTGGCGTATTGCCACTGCTGCTGCCTCGCCTTTTATGTTTGCTAATATAATAGTTGATACCTGGGCAAAAATTCCTAACAATTTCATCCCTAAGTTCAGAGTAGGTTCTGCTCCATACTCATTTCGTATTTGTCTTAACACATCTGGTATTACTGCTATTGAAGGGATACCATGAGTTCTGGTATGTATGGCAGTGAAAACTGTACCCCAAGAGGTACAATCCTCTATCTGGGGAGCTATCTCCATTGGCAAGCAGACTGCTAGGATTCTGTATTTTTCTTGAGGGCTTGTGTGTGGAAACACTGCCTCTAACTGTGAGATTTTCTGAGCTATCCATAATGGGATTTGTTCACGTTTGGTGGGCATTTTACCCATAACTTTGTGTAGCGTTTGTGGAGTTATTTTAGTTGTAGATCTCTGAATTTGTCCTGCTGATGTAGCCCTTGTTGGCTGACGTGTGAGTGTTCTCATCACGAACTGTGTCAGGTACTGTAAAGTTTTATTATGTCTTTGTGTAGTGGACGTAAATCTGCTACCGGCATTGTGTCAATGTCTGGATACGGTGTGTAGGCCGCTAGGACCGGCCAAGTCGCTCCATCTCTGCCGAGCGGACCGAGTCTTACTTTATCTTTTGTGTGTGGGAGGGCACCTTTAAACCAGTTTATATGCTCCTGGTAGGTGAGCGGATGGTTAATGTCCTTGTGTGGACAATATTCCCCTGGTGTTTTATCTTTAGTGTAAGAATGAAATGTATTTGTGCGTGCATCTGCTGGTGGGAATTTAACCCATGAATAGAATACCTCTGTTCTATATGATTCGTGTGCCTCAATCACAAATATTACTGTCCCACCCCTAGCTGAGACTCCCTAGTCTGCTAACTTTAAGGTAAGGGCAGTTATGACATTTTCTGAAATGTTTATTTCGCCTTCTTGTTCTCCTTTCTCCACTGGCGCAACAAGATCTTTGTCATCCATTGTGTTAAAAAGCTTCAAGGAAAATAGATAAGGTTTTATGCACAATAGGAACTATTTGTCTTTCAAGCTTGAATAAACCTACAGCCAATACATAGAATATGCCTAGTCAGTGGCAGCGGATTTTTCCCTTCCCACTCCAGACTTCTCTGGGTAAATGTGAGTAGGGATTTCTGAGAAAAGAATGACTGAACTACTCAGATTTGACTATTAGATAAGAACCAAACCAACTTTGGGCACCATGTCATGTTGTTCCAATAAACCTATGTAGGATTTGCGCATTTAGACAACATAGACTGTAGGATTGGTGTCCAGACTGATTCCGGACACCCCCACTGGGTATGTTCGCCTGTACACCAGCTAGCTCACAGTGCCACTATTAAACTCTTCTTACCAAGGACAGAATAGATCTTCGTAACTATGGAACATGACAACTCTGTCCCATCAGGGATCGTGGAAACAGTACAGTGTTTTCTGCTCAGTTACTCATGCTTACTTTGTCTCAGAGAGATACACAGAATAAACGGTGGGGACGAATTCAATAAGCATTTATTGAACCAGCATCATTCTAGTGTAAAATAGGTGTGCTTAAACAACCATAAGACAGAAATAGATATAAATGATTATAAGCACCAATAGAGTAAATGGATGGTAGATTCCTACTGTAGTGCTAAAGCAATGAATATATGCAAGCATATAAATACATGACAATAATAATGCATACTCCTATGATGCAACCCTAACTAGATGTAGCTAAGTGTACCTAGCATGTATGTAGGTGTAGAGCCAAGAATCCCCCTAGGCTGAAGCCAACCTCATTACCTGAAGTGAGAGACTGTGGGACCCTCTCTTGGTCTGGAGATGACACCCCGCGGGGGATGTCAGACTACTGCCAGCTGGAGTGTCTGCGTGCAGGAACCTCAGCGTCTCACGTCAGTGTGTCAGCATGGAAGTCTTTCTACTCTCCCTGCCCCAGCAAAGATATGGTATATATATACCCAAAAGGTACCTTCAGGGGTCATACCTTGCTGTGTCATGTTGGCCGAGGATGACGAAAGGATTGACCCTTATACATAGTTATTAGCAGAAGATGGTAATCCTGCTGTGATTCTGAGGATCCTCATGCATAATAAATGAGGCTAGTTTTCTGGGAAAACCACACAACATTTATGCAGTACCTTTGATGGAGCAAGGATTCAAGAAAATGAAACTTGCTCGTATAAATCCTCCATTAACTTTCACTAATCATTAAAACTGTAAATGAGACTAAACTAATATACACCAGACACCGACACATGGGTAGAAAAGCTTACACATGCTTAAATTAATGAGAAATAAAAAGCAACGTGACTAAAACCCGCTTTAATTTGTGAAAACGCTTTGCGCATGTGCAAACCTGAACTACGTAAAGATAACGTGACTAACTCGCTTTGAGAGGGAAAAACCTCACGCATGCGCAAGAAAGACTAACATGCGGTCTTGAGGTACTGCACGCCCGGCATATGCTTGCTTGAATTTAAAAGAAAGCTGCTGTTATTAATGCTGTTGCCCAGAAAGATAATAATAACATGGGATAGAGTAGAAGTGGGTGGTGAACAGTGAGAATTATATGTTTAAGAAAATAACATCTGTTTATGATTCTTTTATTAATAGTGTGCATTCGGGCCTGCTAAAGCATAACGGAAAAAGAAAATGGCGATGGATGACCAAAAGCTGCGCATGCTCAGTGAATTCATGATGTGACCTGGTGACCGAAAGAGCTGAATGACTGCCAAGTTTCAAGGGCAGAAGACATGAGAAAAAGAAGACATGTATCACTCGTCTATGAAGCTTGTATTAAATTAATTATTACATTTGCAACAAAATATGCATAGGAAGAGGAAAACATGAATGAGCTAAAGGGGAAGGGTTAGCAAACAATAAGCATCCTAATAAAAATGAATATGTCAGCATGGTGTGACGAAGACTCCCCTAACCCCGTCCAATCATATTCCGTATTTTAGTAAAATGTGCAACTTTTGAGGGTGGGACATGTAGAAATAAAGACTATAACTAGAGTGACTTGAGTTAAGTTAATTAGCAATACATTTGGAGAGCTGATGCATGTGAACGTTGAGAGAGAGACGAGAGCAGACTCGGAAGATTCAGATCCGAAACGACCGCCTGATTATATTAGAAGATTACGGAAGAATATCGAAGAGGGAGAGAGTGTAAGAGAGGGAATCGCCCTGGTGCGTCAGGTTTGTAGAGAAGTTGTCCTGTCCTGATCCTGTCCTATAGTCTGTGTCTCCTGATCCTAAGTCAGGGGACCCCCACCAGTCCAGAGGGGTGGTTTTCCGGTCATCTCTATTAGGTAAATGCCATTCTGTCCCTAAAAATGTGCATATTTCTTTGCAAATGTGTTATTATGTGCCTTTTGTCTCTACATCTATCCACTCTTATGTATTTGATTTGTTGAATGAGTTTGTGTAATTGAATGTATTTTGCTAAATGAATTTTCTCTCCCCCATTGAAGAATGATGGGGTTTACACTGTGAATCTGTAATTGATGAGCTTTCAACTTTATGACTGACATTTTAGATAAAGCTTATGAATCTTACTCAGAGTCTGTGGTTATTTCACTAAGAACTTTTCATTAGTTAAGAAGTTGGTAATATCACCATCAATGAACTCAACTAATGGTCCATCAACCAGAGGAAGAGTGTTGATTTGTGAAGATTAGTTAGGCATTGAAATGATACTGTAATCGATTTGTAGTTACAGGAAATAACTAATCAGAACTTAAGTGAATTATAAAACTTAACTCCCCAGCGGATCGGCCAGGGAGTGTGGATGAGCATTTCTGGATAAATGTATTTGGGCCCATTGAAACATTCAGTTTGTGTGAAATATTCAACCCTGGCCGTCACGCTGGATCAGTTTTTCTGGTAGCAGAGTTATGGTTATTATTGATTAGTTTGGTGATTATTGATTATATGTTCTTAACATGAAAAGTTAGTGTCCTGTTCTATGTTGTCTGGAAGTACAGGTACAGAGATACCTGGGAATCCCGGGAATGGAATTTAGAAGGGTGTGGTAAGGAAATCACACTGCAGAAGGTTACTCGTCTGTTGTCATAATAACTAAAAGCTACGGAGGGCTGTAGGTGTTATATTAGGGACTATATCGTATAGGAGCCGAGAGTGAGCGATAGCAAAGGGCCCACCTGTGAAACTTTGGCCTTACCCAAAGGAGGAGTATCCCTAGAGGAGTAATAGGTCCTCCCCGAGCTTAAGTGAAGGGTAAACAGTGGTTTTTACTCGCAGTGTAAGGAAGTACTTTCTCTTTGAAGCAAGTAAATAAACTATCTTTGGATTAGTGGAGCAGACAGAGTAGCACTGTTTTTACGTTGTTACTAACAGAAAATTATAAAGAAAAATCAGAAAATACATTGTCATATTACCTTGTGAAGGGAGGGTCAGTAGTAGGAGTCAAACTGACGTCACAAAGAGCCGCGCTGGTATTGGTTGAGACAGCGGGCGTGTAACAAGTGCCGATTGTAAAGGGAGGGTCAGTAGTAGGAGTCATACTGATGTGATAAAGAGCCGCGCTGGCATTGGTCAGACAAGTGGTTGTGTTGAAAGCTCTGATTGGCTGGTAAACAAGAACCGCACTGGTATTGGTTGCGGAAGAAAATACGTAGTGAGCCCTGATTGGACTGTTGGTGTGAGTTGCGCTGGTATAGGACGAGTGCTGGCGAATAGGATACGTGAAAAATACGGAAGAGTCTCTAGGATTTGCCTGCTGAAACAATTTGTCACAGGGATCGGAAGAATGAAGTTGATTGATAAAATCAAAAGTTTCTTTAAAAAGGATAAACGTGTAGTAACCCGAGAAGGAATTCTTATGCCACCTCCTGATACGCCTGCTTCTTTTATGATGATGGAAAGAGGATATCATACTTGTGTCTGATTGGAAAATTGGGTAGAGTATGCGAAAGGTGATAGTGTTCTAGCTTTCCCTGAACATGGCACATTTCATGTAAGGATTCTTCAGAATTTGTGAAATCGGATGAATTCATTAGAACCCAGTCCTAGGTTAACTCAGTATGAAGCTTTGGAGGAATGGGAAGTTGAGGCATTCAAACGAGAGAAATACAGAGGAGGTAGAAGAATAAGTAGAGGATTTTTTCCCAGATAACCGTTTGATACCCGAGGAGATCAGATGAAAAGATGGAGAAGAGCTGTAGTAACGGAAGGCTTGTATCCAGTGTTGATGGCTGAGGATCAAGTAGGGAGTAAGTGTAAAGAAAAAATGAAACACAGAGGTATGACAGGAACAGGATGTGATGAATCTGATGATGAGTTATTAGAGGACATTTTAGTTAAAAGACCTCCACCTTATCAAGAAAATGCTAGAGAGACAACTCCAAGTGCACCAATGATGGGAACTTCATTAGTTCCACAGGTTTTATATGATCCAACAGTCACCCGAGTATTACAGGAAAAAGAAAGGAATGCGTTGAATAAGACAAAAGAAGAGATAATTCAGAAAATAAATCAGTTAGGTTTAAATGCTGAAGCCTTGACAGTACCAGTAACAATTGGTCCTGTTATTCCATTATATGGGGATAAACGAGATACCCCGAGATTACAAACAGTGTCAGTCCCACAGCATAATGTTAGGAAAGAAGCAGTAATGTTAGACGATCAAACTAGTGAAAGTGATTCAAATGTCTCATTACTAGATCTTCCTAATCTTGAAACGGTGACAGAAACCCTGAAGAGAATTTCACCAGTAAATAAAATGAGAAAGGAACTGATTGTCACTCCAGTAGCAGGGAACTCTAAAGGATTTTCACCAGAAGACCTAGAGGAGTGGGCAAAAGGATTAGACATGAAAAATCCCCAAACACCAAATATAGATGTAGGCAAGTTGAAAGTGGATTTAGAAGAAATGATTATTGGTACTATAAGCCCAGACCGATTAGGTTCATATGGAGATGAGGAATTGTTGTTTTTGTGTAAAAGTATAACCTGGAGAGCAAAGAATCTTCATGAGAAGATAGTAGAAGTGGCTTCAGAATTTGGAATAGATGTAGAAAAGTCAAAAATATTACAAAAACTATATAGGTCTGAATTTATTGAGAAGGATTTAGAAAGTTCCAATGCGTCAGGAAGGAGATTACATATAAAAGAATTGATGTATATTTTGAAGAAATGGGGAGATGCAGACCGATGGAGAGGTAGATGGACAAGAAAAAGGGATGAGGCAGCTACAAAGGAAACATCTGCATTCCCATTAAGAGAGACAGAACAGGTTGAAAGAGTGTGTCCGATGAGAGAAGTTCCTGGTGGTGGATATGTTCATGTTCCTTGGTCTAGACAGGATATTTTGTCTTTTACGAATGATTTTCCCAGATTAAGAGAGAAACCAGTTGAATGGTACAAGCAGGTAGAGAGGTTTGTGAAAGTCTTAAAGGTATTATTAAAGGATTTGGATGGCCTGTTTGATATAGTGGTACCAACTGATTTGTGGACAGAATGTAAAATTACTGTTGATTGGCCAACTGAAGAGTATCCCAGAGGTGCAAAGACAGGTGCCCCTTCAGAAGACGTGATCAAAAAGTATCAACAAGTGATTACTTTCTTGAAAGGGAAAATTCCTCCAAAAGAAACAGATTGGGTTAAAATAGATAGAACAACTCAAGAACCAAAGGAGTCAGTGCATGCATATTACGAAAGGCTATTGCAAGTATTTAAGCAGTATAGTGGATTTGAAAATATTGGTGATAAGGTTTGTGTATGGATTGAGATCAGAAATTAGTCAGATGATTCAGCAACATATGCTTTGCTGGCAGAGTAGGCCCATTGATGATATCTTGAAGTATGCGAAGTATTGTAGTGATGATATTGATGCATAACACAAGAAACTGAAAGAAAAGATGATGTGGGCACAAGTGAAGCTAGCAGAACACCAAGAGGCAAATTCTGGTTCTCAAAATGATAATCAGTCGAACGATCAGAATCGGAATAGTCAAGGGTCAAATTGAAATAAAGGAAAAGGGCGAGAGTAGAGAAGAAGCGAGAAAGAAGTATCCTTGCCATGCGTGCGGAAAGCATGGACATTGGAAGAATGAGTGTAGAAATGTTCAACAGAGTAATGGGGTAAATAAAAATTTAAATCCACACATGCAGAATGAGGTGGTTGTGAACCAACAGCAACAGCAACAGGTAGTTACTCCACAATTACAGGTGCCACAAGGCCCTATGCCCAACCATGTGAACGCTCAGGTGCAGAGATACAGTGTGAACACCGGATTTCATGGAGAGAGTGGTAAGAATAAACAAACGGTTCAATAATATTGGATGCAAAGTAATGAGAGTGATTCGGATACTTCTCAATGACGGTGCCTGAGGGGGGAGGAAGAATGCATGCTTGGCACATCCTTGGCGGTAGTTCAGTCAGGTCCATTTGTTGATGGGAAAGTGGAAGGTAATGACCACTTTCCTAGTGGATACTGGTGCTACCCGTTCTACTGTGAGAGCAGCAGAAATTCCAAACCTACCCCTCTCGGGAGAAACTATCCAAGTTGTAGGAGTCTCAAATAAGCAAATAAAAACCCCAGTCATTAAACCAATAGAAGTGAATATTGGGAATTTCAAAGACATGCATCGGTTTGTGGTGTGTGATTCAAGTCCAGTAAACTTGTTAGGGAGGGACTTGTTGTATAAAATGAACTGTACCATCTATTGTACGCCTCATGGTATTGCTTTCCAAACACCTGATGAAGATATTGCTTTCAAAATTATGCTAGCAAAACAGGGAACAGAAGTGGATGAGATGTTTTCACTTCTTACTGAGAACAGTTTGCCTGATGAGCTGAAAAACACAGTGAGATCAGATGTGTGGAATTTTTCAGGAAAGTAAATTGGTCTGTTGGAAAATGTAGACCCAATTAAAATAACAGTAAAAGAAGGTGCAATTTACCCGAACACACCCCAATACAAAATGAGTCCTGAAGTAAAAGCCGGAGTTGCTCCAGTAATTGATCAAATTATTGAACAAGGTATTTTGAAAGAGATAATGGGCAGTCCTTGTAATTCGCCAATCATGGGGCTTAAAAAGCCTAGTGGCAAGTATAGGATAGTGCAAGATTTAAGGAAAATTAATAAGATAGTAGTACCCTGTTGTCCAGTAGTACCAAATCCAGCAGTGATCCTTTATCAGATATGTTGAGATGCACATTGGTACACAGTGATTGATTTGTGCCAAGCATTCTTTTAGATTCCTTTGCATTTGGATAGCCAATATCTTTTTGCATTCCGGTTCGGAGACCGTGTTTTGGCATGGGGCCGAGTTCCTCAAGGGTACACAGAGAGCCCCTCAATTTTCAATCAAATCCTAAAAAGTGTTTGGAAACATTGGTCATGCGGGGGAATTTGGTTTTGGTTCAGTACATTGATGACCTATTGGTGGCATCAAAGACACAAGAGGCTTGTGTCACTGACACAATTGCCTTACTGAACCATTTGGCAGAAGGTGGACACAAGGTGTCACCAGAAAAATTACAGTTTTGCCAACAAGAAGTCCAATATTTGGGACACAAGATAGAAAGGGGAGTTAGAAAAGTGACACCAGAGACAATAAAAGTGATTCGACAAATGAGTCTGCCTAAAACTAAGAAAGAAGTACGAATGTTTTTGGGAGTGATTGGATACTGTCGTCAGTGGATCAGTGGATTTTCATTGCTTGCAAAGCCTATACTAAAATTGACACGAAAGGATGTAACAGATCCGATTGAATGGGATGATGAAAGTGAGGATGCATTCATAAAACTGAGAGATTGTTTGTGTCAAGCACCAGCATTAGGAATGCCTGACTATACGAAAGAATTTGCTTTGTTCTGTTGTGAGAGAGAAGGATGTGCACTTTCAGTGTTAACCCAGAGACATGGATTGTCACGACGTCCAGTGGCATATTGTTCTGCCACTCTGGATTCAGTGGCTGCGGCATTGCCTGGCTACTTAAAAGCAGTAGCTGCTACTTGTGTGAGTCTGGAGCAGAGTGAATCTATTGTAATGGGACATCCCCTGAAGGTATATGTGCCATATTCCGTCGAGATCCTTTTAACAAGGACTTGTACTCAGCACTTGACCCCTAGTCGGCTGACTAAGTATGAAAGAGTGATCCTAGGTGCTGAAAATGTAAGTGTGATAAGATGCACCACAGTAAATCCAGCAACCTTGCTGCCGGATCCATACTGTGAAGAAGTAAAAGAGGAGGTTGATCATGATTGTTTGGATCTGACAGAGATGTGTACAAAGCCCAGACCGGACATCTTTGATGTCCCATTGGAAGAATCAGACTATGTATTGTTTGTTGATGGGTCATGCTTGCGAAAACAAAATGGGGAACTGAGTTCTGCCTATGCTGTATGTACTGTATCTGCTATTTTGGAAGCATCCTGTCTAAGAGGAGTCAAGTCTGCACAAATAGCCGAATTGGTAGCTTTGACAAAAGCATGCAATATTGGGAAAAAATTGAGAGTAACCATATTCACGGATAGTCAATATGGTTTTGGGGTTGTGCATGACTTTGGCCAATTATGGATGCAAA
Source organism: Calotriton arnoldi (assembly GCA_963921515.1). Taxonomy (NCBI): domain Eukaryota; kingdom Metazoa; phylum Chordata; class Amphibia; order Caudata; family Salamandridae; genus Calotriton; species Calotriton arnoldi. The sequence goes on from CAWUFW010007827.1 coordinate 570,028, forward strand.
GGGGATTTCTGACTTCTTCACGTTCTCCTATCAGAAATAGTAAAAATGTCAAAAAACTATTGGAAGCACTACAATTGCCAAAAGAAATTGCAGTGGTCAAGTGTGCCACACATAAGTCAGGAAATGATTATGTGACACAAGGCAACAAATATGCTGACCAAGTTGCACAACTTTGTGCTCGAAATACAATGTCTTTGAACAGAGGGTTGGAAAAAGAAGCTACCAATTGCCAACTAATGTTTTTCTCTGCTTTTGAAACATGGGATGAAGTTAGACAGTTACAGGATGAGGCAGATGCAAAAGAAAAGGAACTTTGGATTAAATCAGGATGCACAAGAAGAGCAGATGATGAAGTATGGGTGTGTCCAGATGGTAGACCGACAATGCCAGATAGTTTATTATCACAAATGGCAAGAGTATATCATGGAGCTACACACATTGGGAGGGATGCCATGATTAGGCATTTTAGGCAGACATGGTACAATCCCAAGTTTAGGCTAATTGCAGAGAGTCTCTGCCAGCGATGTTTGACATGCCAACAGCAGAACCCAGCTGGAAAGACAGTTGTCAGTTGGGGAAAAATTGGAAAGGCAGAGGGACCATTTACAAGACTGCAACTTGACTTTATAGAGCTGCCGCCGTGCAACAGTTTGAAGTACGTCCTTGTCATTGTGTGTCTGTTTTCTCGATGGGTAGAAGCCTAGCCCATGAGAAGGAATGACAGCCTCACAGTTGCCAAACTACTGTTGAGAGAAATCATTCCCAGGTTTGGATTTCCAGTCACTTTGGAATCAGATAGAGGACCTCATTTTAATAATGAGATAATTTGTTTAATTTGTACATCTTTCAAAGTTGAGCAGAAACTACATTGTGCCTATCGACCAGAAGCTTCTGGAGTGGTTGAGCAGCTCAATGGCACAATAAAATCCAGGTTAGGAAAGGTGTGTGCATCCACTTCACTGAAATGGCCTGATGCTTTTCCCCTTGTACTGATGAGCCTTAGAAGTATCCCTGACAGAAGAACGGGATTGAGTCCTCATGAAATTCTCAAGGGAAGAGCAATGAGACAAGCATTTGTACCTGGAAACAAACTGATGAATATAACTGATGATCTAGTGTTGGACTATTGCAAAGGACTAGCTGATCTGGTACGTTCTGTGTCTCACCAGGTTGGAGAAGATGCAACCACAGCACAGCCAAATCAAGCTCATGATTTGTGTACAGGAGACTGGGTTATGGTAAAGAAGCACACAAGAAAATCGTGTTTAGAACCCAGGTGGAAAGGAACTCATCAAGTTATATTGGTCACGACGACAGCAGTGAAGTGTGTTGGCTTGCCAAACTGGATCCATGCCAGTCATACACAAAGAGTCCCAAGTCCACCTGAACGACAAGAGCAGCAACTGGTAGAGCAAAGAGAAGAACCAGAAGCTGAAAGTTGTAAAGTCGAAGAAATCAGAGAAACAGACTCTGAAGAATGCATCGATGATGAACAACCAAGTACAAGTCAAGTAGGGTGGGCACCAGATACTGGGTCTCAAGAGACTTCTGTAGAGGCGGAGGAAGAGCAAGAGATTGAAAGACCAGAACAAATTGAAACAGAAAATCCAGATCAAGCTCAATCAAAAGAAGAAAAAGAAAGACTGACAGGTTCAGAACAAATTCAGTCAACAGAAGAATCTACTGCAGGAAATTCAGATCAAGCTCAATTAGAGTTAGAAAAAGAAAGACTGAAAGATCAAGAAGAAATTCAATCAACAGGAAGAAAGAAATCATAAAATCCAGAACAAGCTCAGCTAAAAGATAAAGGAAATAAAAGAACACTAGAAATAGGCGAAGAAGGTGAAAAGGCAGTACAAACAAAGAGGGTCAGAAAAGGTGATCACTGGTCAAGTGGAGTAAAAGGACTAAGGGGCCGATCACGATGGCGGGTGGATCGACCCCGCCGGCCCGGCGGGGGCGATCCGCCCGCCATCCCGACAGCAAAGACCCCCGCCATATCATGATGGCTGTGGGGTCCGCGGCGGACGGAAAGACCGTCCGCCGCTTTTCTGCTGGTCGACTCGTCGACCGGCAGAAAACGTGCTGAATATGGTGGCGGTGTCTGGAAGACACCGCCATCCATATCACGATGCAGGCTGCGAGCAGCCTTTCCATGGCTGCATTGCCGCCATGGAAAGGCTGGCGGTTCCTGCTGTTGGGGGCCCGTTGCAGGCCCCCAGGGTGTTGGGGGTGTGGGGGGTGCACATGGGGGGTACCTATGGTACCCCCCTGCATATGCATGTACAATGTGGCAGGCACCGCGCAGTGCCTGTCACGTTGTGCATGTAAATGCGCAACTTGTATTTTTACATTGCGGCGGGTGCTGCTTGCAGCACCGCCCGCTGCAATGTAAAAATACGGGATGCGCCCGCCAGTGTGGCGGGCGCATCCTGATTTGTGTAGCGGGACCGCCGCACCTATGGCGGGCGGTCGCTTTTTTTTTTCAATGCAAAGGCGGGTGGACTTTGTCCGCCCGCCATCGTAATCGACCCCTAAGATATGTTTTAAGAAGAAAAACAGGGACAGAACAAGAACAAGTAAATGAAGTATCAAGTCAAACTGAGCAAGAACAACCAAGAAGAAAATCTTTACGAAAATCAAAAAGAGTAAAAGTTCAGAGCAGAAAATATAAGGCTCCTGAATGGACATATATCATCCTTGAGGACTTTGAGAATCTTGATCTGAATGAAGAACAAGAAAGTGTCACTATTGAAGGAATTGATGAAAGCAAATTGAGGCCACCTTAAAAAGAAAAGACTTTGACACAAAAGGTGGAAATTGACAAACAAATAAAGATGAGAATAAAAGAAACCAAAGAAGAAAATAAAATAAAGACAAAGGGGAACAAAGATGAAAAGCTGTTGAAGTGTGAGATCACACAAAGATTTTTTTATATTTTTAATTTTTTTTTTAGAAAAAGCTTCAGAATTTAGAAGAAATAATTTAGATATTGATAAATTTTAGAATACTAAAAATGGCAGAAACAAAAGCGACTGAACATCCGAAATCTAGTTTAAAACGAAGATGTGTTAAATATTGTTTGTGCAGTGTTTTAATACTAATGTTAATGTGGTTATTGCTAACTGTTGTGATACCTGTTCTAATGGAAACTAATAACAGAAATAACACTAATACAAGTGATTGAGTGAATGCAGTTACTAAAAGGACAACTACCACTAATTTAGAGCAAAAGGATGAGAGCATGTATCATCATGAGCAATCAAATAGTGATTCGTCTTTAAATGTATTTTCTAAACTTCTTTATGAATACATAGATACGATGGATGTAAGTGATTGTTATGTTTGCATGAAGTTGCCTTTGTCTGTCTCGGAGGGGGTGACATATCACCATCTTCCTTTAACATATGGTGTGTCATGTAGTGTTGTGTCCAGTTTGTTCTATGTAACAGGCAAATTGCAGTATTATTATTCAAATATGGATTTAGTATTTTCAGAAATTCCTATTCGAAGAAACCTGAACCCAGTGCTTAGTGCTAAAGATGCAGAATTGATTGGGCGAGTTCTTCTTAATAACAAACCCAATAGACATAACATATCCTCATAAGAATAATCTAACCTGTATTTTGCGTGATGAAGAAAAAGATTTTCTAAATTTAGTAGAGGAAAGAAGGCAGGATTTTCTAAAGAAGGCTGTTGAACAGAAGTCACATGTACCTCCATGGGCTAATAAGGAAGGGGACTATAAGAAAGGTGAGACTCATGCAGCAATTTCTTTAGACTTGTCGAAATTGGGAAAATTCTGTCTGCAGAGACTAAAAACTGACTATAGCAACATTTTCATTGGTTCTAGTGACGGTGAACACACCTTCCTAATTATGGGGGATGGGGACTGATCCTGTTTTTCCAGGAATATATTACGTGTGTGGTAAAAATGCCTATTATAGGTTGCCTACATGATGGTATGGTAGTTGTTATTTTGGAATAGTATTTCCAAAAGTGTATCACATAACTAAGAACAATGAAATGGATGTAATAAGTCAAGGACTAAAACGGAGTAAAAGAACAAGTTTTTCAGAAATAGTAGGTGATATATTCGGTGCACTTAAACCAACAGTTGGAGTCATATTGAATTCACATAAAATATGAAAATTGTCAACAATAGTTGATCGGCTATCAACAGATACTGCTGGGGGATTTTTAATGATTAATACCCAAATGGTTGCAATTAGATCTATGGTTTTGCAAAATCGACTTGCACCTGATATATTATTGGCAAAAGAGGGTGGAGTCTGTGGCATGTTGAAAGTCCAACATTGCTGTACATATATCCCAGAGAAAAGTAAAAGTATTGAGGGATATATTAAGAATATTACAAAGATTCATGACGATTTGACCCAACTGGAGGTTGACGGTGTCTGGGAAAGACTTAGTAAAAGTATTTCCGCTATAGGAATTTGGTTTTCCACTTTAGGGAGTAGTCTATTAGGGAAGATCCTAATACCTATAATTTCAATAGCAATAATAGCTCTGATAATGATGATGGCATATACATGTTGCAAGAGTAAAACAAGAGCAAGAATGGTGGCCGAAATAAAGAATAAAAAATGGGAAGAAAGAGAAATAGGGAAGAGATTGAGTTAGAGGAAATGAAAGGAAGTTTATATGATAAAATGAAAGAATTAGACATGAAAAAGAAAAATGAAGAATTAGTAGAAAGAGAGGAAGACACTAAAATTAGATGAATAAAGTTAGCACTTGGTAATGATGGGTATTTTATGATGGCTCAAAAATGCCATCAGAGGGGGGATTGATGGAGCAAGCATTCAAGAAAATGAAACTTGCTCGTATAAATCCTCCATTAACTTTCACTAATCGTTAAAACTGTAAATGAGACAAAACTAATATACACCAGACACCGAGACATGGGTAGAAAAGTTTAACCATGCTTAAATTAATGAGAAATAAAAAGCAACGTGACTAAAACCCGCTTTAATTTGCGAAAACGCTTTGCGCATGTGCAAACCTGAACTACGTAAAGATAACATGACTAACTCTCTTTGAGAGGGAAAGACTTCATGCATGTGCAAGAAAGACTAACATGCGGTCTTGAGGTACCGCATGCCCGGCATATGCTTGCTTGAATTTAAAAGAAAGATGCTGTTATTAATGCTTTTGCCCAGAAAGATAATAATAACTAGTAGTAGGGACTAGTCTTTCCTGCTCTAGGTCTTTGTAGTATTTTTGTTGTATTTCACATTTCCACTACTGTTGTGCTATATATGTTTTTAAAAGTTTAGGGAGTTTTGGATAGCCTTGAATGAAATGCAAAATGTATGCTATTTTTTTGTGAGTTTGTGTATGTATAACATGGATGATATACTGTGGTTAGGAAATGTTTACAAATAATTTAATTTTAATTTTTGGCATTGCTGATTAAAAGATGGTGGGTAAAGGACAACACAATTGGGTAAATATTATCTTCACCATGCCTTCCCTACAATGCTACAAGATGTTTTTTGGGGGGGATGTGCTCCAGGCAGGATAGGCCAACTGTCGTCTTTCTTCTCCATGCCTCCTTCTTTGCTGGCCATGTAGAGGTGGCCATTTTTTGTCACCAGTGTGTATGCTTGCCATAGACAGCCTTGTGTTCTTCATTCCCCATGCCTCCTTCTTTGCGTAGCCAGTGTGTATTGTGTTTGTCACATGCCACCATTTTTCCTGTTCTCTATGCCTACTTTGCAGGCAATGGTCATGCATGGTTTTGTCATTAATAATGTAATTTCAAATGTTGCACTGATGTTATCAATGATGTTATAGAACATGTCATGAGTAATGTAATATGTGGGGTAATTAGCTGGGCATGGCGAGTGCGCTAGTTTCAGTTAATTTAGGGTAAGAGTTATAATTACTAGTGATAACTATAACTGGTGAATATCAGTGTTTTATTGAATTTAGAATGTTACATTGTCACTGAATTTTTCCTTTAACTGTCTCTTTAACCTTTGTTTTCAGTGAACTTCTAGGCAAAGTAATATTTTATTTCCATGCGTGATGCTGACCCCCGCAACGAATGGGTTTTAGCCATGCACGGCATGAGATTAGCATATGGACAGCCTCCTTGGCTATCCCCCTCATGGGCAGCCAACCCCCTGGCATTGCACTGCAGGGGTTTGACTGCAGGGCCTGTCTGCAGGACAGAGTCTGCGTCTAATCTCACTCCACACAAGTCTTTCCGTATGGTAATCAAACTCATACCGCCCATTGCTTTCACTCGTGTGCAGTGTGGGATTGGCCGCAGGGTCTGGCCCTGCATCCAACTCCCATGGGCAGCTGACCCCCACACTATTAAGTAATCGGCCCCAGGGTATGGGGTCCCCGGAGTGAAATAGATGCACAGAGGAGGCAGCATAGGGACTGCCATATATGAATATATATATACCACTGGGTAGTAAAAGATAGGTCTGCATTTCCATAGGAAATATCTGTAAAGTTTTCACCACAGTATGAAGGCTGCAGGTAAGATGATCTTTAGCATCTTCAGACCTTGGTTATTTTAAGTGAATAATCTCTCTTTGGAAGAGTTTTGCAAGAGCATAGGCTGTTCTTAGTAGACACCATTTAATACTCTGTGGTGTTTTTCTCATTAGAGTTTCACTGTCTGCAAACAGTGCGGTACAGAGTAAATTCTCTCCAAGGAGTATTTACAGTACCCACTTTTCTACTCTTATCCACTTAATTTCTCAATGTACTTTCAGCGACTGTGAGGGGTTTGATACAGGTAAAAACTGTCCATAGTACGGCATTAGTTATGTAACATGGCTCGAGTATCTGGAGGATATTGGTTTTCCCTGAACAACTGTATACAGGTTGACACTGTGTGCAGTGCAGGTTACCCTTTTATCTGTGGACGATAGTCAACTTGAACTCGGCCACCCATGAAGCGTATATTATAGGGTCAATGTAGCACATAACACAACCTTGATTCACCTCTAAGGTTGTATGTATGAAAGCAGTAATGATGCTTTATATTATTCTTATTTTGCACTTACTTTCATAACTCTAGTGCCATACCCGTTTATAGAGCAATAAGTATAAAACAAATGTGGATGATGTCATCAATGATGTAATTTGAGATGTAATCAGTGATATAAATTATATCACAGAACATGTCATGAGTGATGTAATATGCGAGGCCATAAGCACTGCATGGCGGAGGCGCACGTTATAGTTAGCTCTGCTATTTATAACTGGGGAGTTTCATTTTTTTTCTTTTTGTTCAAAACTTTAATGTTGTCACTGACATATTCACTTAAAATATAACGTTACTCTAACCTTTTTTTAAAAATTGTGCTTTTTTTAACGTAAAGTAATATTTTATTACCATATGTAAAGCCAAGCCCTTGCCGTGCACAGCCTTTGGCCAGGCCCTGTGGCCAACCCACCCGGAGGCAGACACTACCAGCAGGCAGCCAACCCCACACTGCATACAACCTTCACTTGTATGTGGTGTGGGGTTAGGCACAGGGCTTTGCCTGCTAACAGGCCCTAGGCCAAACCCCCAGCAGACTGCCAAACCCAGATTGTCAGGCTTCGGGGACCACATCCCCTGGGTCCAAACCCAATTATAAAGGGGAGGGGGCATGCAGCCCTCATCCATGAGCCTTTTGGGCCCCGGGGCCCCCATCCCCCATGGCCAAATCTAATAAAAAAGGAGAGAGGGCATGCAGCCCCCCTTCCCAAGTCTTTTTAGGCCCAGGTGGCCCCATGGCTGAGTAATCAATAAAGGTAGGGGGCACGCAACCCCTCTTCTCTGAGCCTTTAAAGGCCCTGGAGACTCCATTCCCAGGGTTGTGCCTTATCGCAAATAAGAGGGGGCCACATGGCCCCCCAAGCCTTATTAGACCCTGGGGATCCCATCCTGGAGGCTGTGTGTTTTTTTAAGGGGAGGGGCCCATGCAGCCTCCTTCTCTGAGCCTATCATGGCCCTGGGTCCCCATCCCCTCAGGCCTCCAATTTAAATAGGTGGGTGCCCCGGTGCCCACCTGGGGTACCCCTCATGCACATGTTGTGGGCTGCAGGGGGAGTCCCAGGGCTACAGCGGGCTCAGTCGGCTCCCTAAATGCTGCTGGAGTGGCATTTGTTCTTACCAGGAGGGAACAGCTATTTATGCTGCTCCCTCCGAGCTGGAGCAATCTGCTGGCCTGTTTCCCTGCCTACACTGATGCAGGCAGGGAAACAGAATACAAGTCTGTTCCCAGCTGTGTCCCACCTGCTGCTTTGTGTTTGTTCCTCTTTGACGAGAGATTCAAAAATGCTCCAGCCAGACGGGAGCAAATACATGTTTCCCTGCCCAGGCTGGTGCAGGCAGGGAAACCACTGTGTCCCAGGGGTGGGCTCCATGGGACACAGCAAGTGAGCCTGGCCCCCCCAGGTAATGGGGTCCCCGGGGCTATTACTGCCTCGGGGAGGGGGGTTCATGTGCCCCACTCCCCATAAAATTTAAATTGGGCCCTGGGGGATGGGTTCCCTGAGGCCAAACATGGCTCACGGGTGGGGGCCACATGCTAAATAAGTAAATAGGGCCAGGATGATGAGGTCCCCATGGCCGAAAATGGCTCCGGGAGTTGGGCCACATGCCCCCATCCCCTTAATTAAAGAATTTAGCTCCGGGCTGTCATTTGGGTTTTTTTGAGCAGCACAAATTGTTTTTGCAATTTTGGCTCCAGGGGGGTCTATCTGGGTCCCCCCATGGAGCCCGGGAGGGGGGCAAGGTATTCTTACCCTGCCCCCATATATAATTATTTTTAAAGTTCATGACAGAGGACTAAGGGTCAGATGTACATAGATTTTTTTTCAGGTCGAAAACAGCCTGATTCGCAAAAATGCCTTTGCGATTCGGTAACCTATTGCAGAATCGCAAAATGGGTAAACAATTCAATACTAGGAAGGGGGGTGTTAAGGGCATCCCTCCCTAATAGTGACTCGCAGTGGTATGTGTGAATGTTTTTCAATAGAAATGCGGTTGCAAAACAGTCACATTTACCACCAACTTGAAGTTGGTGGTAACCCATTCGCAAATGGAAAGGGGTCCCCAGAGGACCACTTTCCCTTTGTGAATGCATTCAAAAATATTTTTTAAGAGCAGGCAGTGGTCGCTTGGACTGCTGGAGGAGTCACGGAGGAATCCCCTGACCCAAACAATTTTTTTCTTTAAAATGTTACCACAAATTCATGGTGGGCCCGCAAATCTGCCGTATTTTTCTTTTAAAGTGCGGGCTCCCATGCTTTTAAAAAAAAAAAGATCCTTCCTTGGGATGTGACGGAGGGCCAGCACTATCACCTTTAAAGGGTACGGTACATTCGGCCTCCCAACAGAGCCTCTATGAGGCCCCCTGGACTCCATCCCCTGGGGCTAATGCTTAATCAGAGTAGAGGGGTGCATTCAGCCCCCTTCCCTGAGCCTCTTCATGTCCCAAGGACCCCATCCCCCAGGCCGAATTAACTAAAAAGGGGAGATGGCATGCAGCCCTTCTCCCTGAGCCTTGTTGATGCACCAGGGACCCAATTACTCGGGCCGTTCTACGGGAAGGTGGTATGCAGACCCGCTCTCCACACCTCGAAGAGGCCCTGAGGACCCCTTTCACTGAGGCCAGTGTATTTTTGTTGGGGGTGTGTGTGTGGGGCCTCCTCCCAAAGATCAGCTTGGGGGACCACATTCCCCAGAGCACGAGTACAGTGTCCTGGGGACTTCATTCCACTGGGTGAGTACAGACTTACCCTGCATGCACTCTCCCAAGTAGAGAAACGAATTTGGCTCCCGCCCGGGCAGGGGCAGATAACAAGCTGCTCCCGCCCAGTGATGAACAAAGGAATGGTGCTGGCTCCCACCAGCACCCATTATGATGCAAACTTGGGAGTTGGCAGGGGCCACTGAGGTCTGGAGTTTACCCTGCAGCCCCCAATGAAGGTGGCCCCTGAGTGCCGGGGTACCAACTGAAAGTTTTTAAAATGTCCAGCTCTTGGCAATAAGGCAAGTGGGGACACAGGGGCCCTAGGGCTTCCCCTGTGGCCACCAATAAAAATGGAACTCTGAGTGACCTGGGTGGGCACCTGGGCACCCACTTAATTAAAAAAATTCCGGCTCCTGCCAGCATCCAGGATGAGCCAGCTGGAACCAGGAGGGCCCTGGGCCTCTCCTCTCGGACCCCAACAAAAATTACAGATGTGGGTGGCTTGGGTGGACACTGGGCCACCCAAAAAAAAAAAAATGAGCATCAGGTGCCACTCATCTATATGCACTGCTGCAGGAAGGCGCTCCCAATAAATCCCTAGGGATTTTTTGTACTAGATAATTTCTTGCTGGAAGAGCCTTTACAAGAGGCAGGGGCACCACCAAACCATTTTTTAATAGTGTGGGGGGCTGCAGGGAGTGCAGCAGTACCCCAGCAACATGAAACAAATAGTACGTCTCCAGGGTCATTAAATCCATGACCTCAGGAGAGCTTACCTTATTTTTCTAAAGCAATCCTAGCTGGAAACCTATGCTGTTCACCTGGAGTGCTGGGCCCTCTTGTGGTTGTTTTTATGATTGAAGTTGTGGGCAGAAAAATGTTAAAAGAAAGACTCAGAGACATGTTGCTTTTTTTATTAATAAAGGTTGATTAAACATTTCTTAAGACAATCCCTTATTAGACAATGCATTGTGTGAATTTGTGAAATATACATTTGATTATAGTTATTGATGATGTTTTTACAAAGATGATAGATCTACTTTATATATGTTGATATGCTCACCACTTGATAAAGCCAATAGTCCCACTTTTTTATATTTTGGTGTTGTGGCCCTTTGAGAAAAAGCAAAGTAAGTCTGCCTTACTTGAAATAGCACCTTTTATGGTTCATTGATAGAATTTCAATGACAAAAACATCGATGTTAAAAATATCGAAAAAAATATATAGAAAACAAAAATATTGACTCCCATACCTACACAGGTAAGTACAAAAATATTGAATCAAAAATATTGATGTAAAAAATATCGATTTAAATATATATATAAAATAATATATATATTAAACATATTAAATATTAATATTAATTTTAACAAATAAATTACATTTAGGGGCCGATTCCGATATCGGCCGGTAGGGCTCCGAATCGGACTCTGCATTACCGGATACGATTCGGAGCCCTGTTTCCCGACCGAGTCGGACGTGCGTCCGGGCGAGCGAGTACGATGCGAGCGTACGCAAAATCGCCGACCGACTCGTTCGCGGGACCCAACCGCTCCGACCGACTCGCATGGACACGACTTGCACCGCGCAATGGAGACGTTCCCCGGCCGGGTAAGTACGATGCGTGCCGCGAGCAGTCCGACCGACATGCGCCGTCCGGCTCGAAAGAGCAGTCGGAGCCGTACTTCGGGGGTCCGTGTCGGACGCCCCTGTACGCTTAGCCACGCGAGTCGCACACAGAACCTGTGCATGTACAGCGCGAGTCGCTTCGCCGTGTACCCGCTGTAGGGGGCACCCTTGTTCGCCTCGCATCCATTGAGGCAATGGGAGCCCGCGTACGCGTTGTACGACCAGCTCCCATTGACTTCAATGGGAGTCCGTCCGACTCGAGTACGATAGCATACGGACGCATCGTACTCGTTCGGTCGGGCTGCACGGGTTCGATTCGGTCGGAAATCTCTCCGGGTCCGGCTCGGTCGGAGAGATTTCCAGCCCGAATCGGAATCGGCCCTTAGTATACCTTTTACAAAATATTACAAATAAACTTAATTAAAAAGAAATAAACACACAAACATAATACTTTATACATATATAAATATATATATATATATATATATTTACTTTAAAATAATTAATAAACTATTATCTTTAATTTATTTTAAAACTAAAATTATATAAAAATAATATATCTATCTATATATATAAATAATTTAAAATATAAAAAAAATTCTAGAATAAATTAAAACATTAAACTATGAAAAAATATTTAAACTTAAATTGCCCAATACAATCTGTGCAACAGTAGGAAAAGTTTTGGATAGCAAAATAATTAAATTTACTATTCCAACTCCAGTGAGTGCAACAGTAGGGAAAGAGTTAGTTAGCGGAAGGGTAAAAATTACTATTCCCACTCCAAACAGTTCAACAGTAGGGAAAGAGTTGGATAGCGGAGGGGTAAAAATTACTATTCCCACTCCAGTGAGAGCAACAGTAGGGAAAGTGTTGGATAGCGGAGGGGAAAAAATTACTATTCCCACTCCAGTGAGTGCAACAGTAGGGAAAGTATTGGATAGCGGAGGGGTAAAAATTACTATTTCGAATCCAGTGAGAGCAACAGTAGGGAAAGTGTTGGATAGCGGAGGGGTAAAAATTACTATTTCCACACCAGTGAGTGCAACAGTAGGGAAAGTGTTGGATAGCGGAGGGGTAACATTTACTATTCCCACTCCAGTGAGAGCAACAGTAGGGAAAGTGTTGGATAGCGGAGGGGCAAAAATTACTAATCTCACTCCAAAGAGTGCAACAGTAGGGAAAATGCTGGATAGCGGAGGGGTCAAAATTAGCATTCCCACTCCAATGAATGCAAGAGTAGGATAAGTGTTGGATAGCAGAGGGGCAAAAAAATGTATTCCCACTCTAATGAGTGCAACAGTAGGGAAAGTTTTGGATAGCGGAGCGGTAAAAATTACTATTCCCACTCCAGAGAGTGCAACAGTAGGGAAAGTGCTGGATAGCGGAGGGGCAAAAATTAAAATTCCAATTCCAGTGAGTGCAACAGTAGGGAAAGTGCTGGATAGCGGAGGGGTAAAAATTACTATTCTCACTCCAGTAAAGGCAACAGTAGGGAAAGTGTTGGATACCAGAGGAAAAAAAATACTATTCACACTCAAACACTTAAAAAATATATATATATATTAAAAAAAAGAAAAACAATTAATAAACAAAATTTAAAAAAATATATATATATTAAACATATAAAAAGAACACATATTATATTAAAAACATATAACAAAAACCTACAAATATTATATATAATAAAATAATAAATACATTTACATTAAAATAATTCTTTTAAACTAGAAAATATTTACAAACCCAAAAATTTATTAAAACATAAATGTATTTATTTTATTTCCTACCCTATAACACCATACCAATAACAAAACACTTCAACATTTTTAATTCAATGCATTTACATAATTAACATAATTAATAATCAATAAAAAATATTATTAATAAAAAAAACTAATAAACATTAATAGACTACACACACTTTAACACTATAATATCCACAAAACACACCTAAATTAAACTATGAAATAATAAAACACAATTAAAACTTCTTTTAAAATTAAAAGCTATTACTATTAACAACTAATAATTTAATAATTAACATTTATTTAATACCCTCCCTTTACCCCTTTAAAAGTAAAAACAACACACAAAAAATGAACAATTGCCCAAAATAAATATCAAATATTTAACATTAATTAACAACTATATTAATGAATTAAACACAAATTACTTCCCAACCCTTTACTCCTATAAACACCACAACACACACCTAAAATGAATTACAAAATTACCATAATTAATTACCAAATAATTAATTAAAATTAATTAACAACCAGTTAATTCATCCATTAAAAATAAATTACTTCCTACCGTTCCCACCCTTTACACCTATAAACACCACAACACACACCTAAAATTAATTACAAATTTACCAAAATTAATAACCAATTAATTAATTAAAATTAACAACCAATTATTAATTCATAAATTAAAAATAAATTACTTCCCACTCTTTACACATATAAACACCATAACACACACCTAAAATTAATTACACAATTACCATAATTAATTGCCAATTAATTAATTAAAATTAATTAACAACTAATTATTAATTAATTAAAAATTACTTTACACATTTAACACTATAACATCTCAATTAAACAAATATTAATAAATAAACAAATAATACATTTAATATAATTAAATTATTTCCCACCCTGTTCCTCTATAAACCCACAACCGGCTACAGAACTAAAACCGCAAAATTCAAATAAAAAAAATAAAAAAATTAATATGATTAAATTACTTCCCACCCTATTCCCCTATAAACCCACAACCAGCTACGGAATTAAAAGCGCAAAATAAAAAAAATAAAAAAAATAATAACTACTAAAAATGTAACACACATATTAAAAATTTAAACAATTCTTATACAATAAAACATACATCACATACATATAAAATATATACTAAAATACATAACAATAATAAAAAACGATATTTTAACAACTATGGGGCCGATTCTGATGCGGGTTGGAAAAGCTTCCCGACCGAATCGGTTGGGAAATGGTGTCCGACCCACTCGGATCGGGAAAGTCCGACCGGCGGAGTAGGATGCATCCGGATGCTTCCAGATACGATTTGGTTGAACTCCCATTGACTTCAATGGGAACATTTGTTCCTAACCGCATCAGAATTGGGCCTTCGGTCGGGAAGACACGTTCCCGATCCGATTTGGAAGAAGCAAATGCCGTTAGGAGGCCTTCCTAACCGCATCAGAATCAGGCCCTCGGTCGGGAAGCTTTTCCAACCCGCATCAGAATCGGGCCCTAAATTTTTGCAAATGATATTAAACACTTCGATATTTTTAAAATTGATATTACTTACCTTAAGTCGATATTCTTGACCCCGATATTCTTGCTGTCGATATTTCTGACCCATGATATTAATGACTGATATAATATTTGTGCAACTCGATATTTTGTACTCAATATTTTGTCTCTGCACCACCTTTTATATTGTAACATCACATAGTTAGCCTGTGGTGGTTGGGCGCAGGGCCTTGCCTGTGGCCCAGCCCTGCGCCCAACCGCACGCAGTGCATGGTGATCAACATCTTATTTTATGTTAAAAAACATAGAAATTCACTGAAAAACTAAAGGTTAAAGAGACATTATAATTAGGAATTGTAATAATATGTTACTGTACCTGTAAAAAAAACCTTAGAAATTCAGTGAAGAAAACAAAGGTTAAAGGTATCTTATAGTTAGGTGAAAAGTTATAGTTATCTCAAGTAACTATAACTCATGCCCTAAAGTAAATATAACTCGCGCCTTTGCCATATACTGCTAATTACCTCCAATATTACATCATTTGTTGCATGTTCTGTGACACCATTGATAACACCACTGCAACATCTGAAATTGAGGACAAGTCTGTGCATGGTGGGGGCGCAAAACAACACAAACAATATATCCCAAATGTTAGGTTATCCTTATCTATCACCTATTGAAAGTATCACTTGAAACGTTTACTTGACATTTAATAAACCAAGTAAAACAAAGTAGTCAACTGATTAAAATGATAATATTGTTTTCTCATAATGGAGGGACACAGCTTGTAATGAATCTGTAAAACAATGAAGGGGTGGAAGGAAAGGATATGACATATGATATTGGTATCCTGCCATGCTACATTGTCATGACATCATGGAACCTTGGAAGACATCCTATTGTGTTCCATGATGACCATCTCAGGTCCTGTACTATTGATTGCTTAATAAAGCCTCCTGTCAACCTACACTATTTGAATACTTAAGTTTGCATTCCTCTTTACGTTACCAACATAGGAGATGTAAAAGTGGGGCGAGGAAAAGAATACTAAATAAAACTGGGCAAAAAAAGCAACATACTGGAGAAGTCAGCTGCAGAATATGGTGCAATATAAAAGAAAACAGTACATGACAAGTAGGGGGTTACGCATGTTAAATGTAGGCACTAAGGTAGATGGGGTGAAGTTGGAGAAAATAGAAAATGCACAAGACCATAATGCATACTAGTTTAAAAGTGGGACATATTAAACATAACTTTCCAGCAGCAACAACAGGAATGGATATGGATGCAGAGAATGGGTCTGGCCATGGGCCAAGGGAGTGACAGGGGTGGTGGGCTGTTTTTAACTGAGAAAAGAGAAAAAGTAGACTGAATAGGTCATATATACTAAGGGCCTGATTCCGATGCGGTTAGGAAAGCATTCCCACATAGGGCCCGATTCCGATGCGGTTAGGAAGGCCTCCTAATGGCATTTGCTCCTTCCCAATCGGATCGGGAACGTGTCTTCCCAACCGAGGGCCAGAGTACGATGCGGTTAGGAACATAGGCTTCCCATAGAAGTCAATGGGAGTCCAACCAAATCGTATCTGGAAGCATCCGGATGCATCATACTCGGTCGGTAGGACTCTCCCGATCCGAGTCGGTTGGAAACCATTTCCAAACCGATTTGATCGGGAAGATTTCCTAACCGCATCAGAATCGGGCCCTTAGTAGGAACAGTTCAAACAAAAAAATTATTACTAAACATGATGACTTAGCAGCACCAGTAATAATGGCTTCTGAAGCTGGGGCATTGCCTTGGGCCCCAGACAAGCAGATCACTGGCATAATTTCGGCATCAACAATACCGTGTAACAGAAATGTCTTGTAAAAAATGTTGTTTAAAAAAGTATCGATATCCTATCCTTATCATGGTAAGTACAAAAATATTGAAAAAAAATCTCGTTTCACAGTAATATCATTAAAAAATATACAAAAATGCTGTGTATATATATATATATTCATCAACAGCGGGATTGCCAATCGCGCTCTCGGGTTAACGCACAAAACCAAGCAGAACTCCAGAGTTAGAAATGGGGGTTTATTATTGTCATAAACTCTCCGTGACGCGTTTCGACTCCGTAGAGTCTTGATCACACAGTGGGGCAACCAAAAGGCAGTTGTTTTCATACACTTCCTGTAGCTACTAGACACAGAAAACGGACATTTTTGTACACGTGATATTGTGCATCAAATTACATGGTCGCCATTTGTAAATGGTAAAACAAATTACGGCTTGTTACAAAATTTCTTGAACAGAACACAAAGTGTGTAAGACCATGTTTCACCTCAAGCACACTAGCTTATATATGTGTGTATACTGTGTGTGCTGTCAGTCCCATTAGTTTATACTGAGGCATGCTGGTCTGTGTAGTTCAGTCGGTAATACAGGTTATCTAGTGGCTTGTGCAGTCCTGGCTGTGTTTAAGTTGAAGTAACGTAATGTGCGCATTGTGCGCGTTAATACCGCTCGTAATAGTCATCCCCAATATAATGGGAAGAGTACGAACAAAACTGAGTAGTTTTGGTGTCGCTGTACAAGTAATAATACGTCCCAGATATCACTGCTTTTAGTAATCCCCTGATTAGTGGGGTTTGACTACGTTGCTACTAGGCTCTTAAAGTGCGGTTCGACTATACTGTACAGCCCGTGCGATACAAGCGTCTCTGTGTTATGCTGTTTGTAACTAATTCAGAAGACACTATCACATCTGTGTATCTAGGATAGCTGAATGTGGAAAAAGAGCAAACGAGAAGTGTGATCTAGCAACTGCGGCTGCTTGCCTGTGGTGTTATATTATTGTGCCCCTCTACCATCATTATGTATCTATAACCTAAACTGTGGTGACATACCAAGTATAGTGAAATACAATTGAATAATATTAACAAAGCACAAAATTAACAATACAAAAAAATTCTTATCTGTGGACATGGTTGCTGCAGAATGATGTCTCGAAGAAAAGGTTAGGGATCCCTCTGTCACAGGCACGAGACATGGTCCCTTCCTTTCCTCCTGTAAAAGATTAAAAGCGAAAGGAAAGAGTCATGCACAGATATAATAATCCTGAAAATCACAATTCACTATAAGGCATTCTAATTGTGCAGATATGAAAGTAATCAATTCCTAACTTTTCTATGTTATTACTTGTCCTGGGCACTGTTGCTATCTAGTTCTCTTGTAAGTGTATAGCCAATTCTTCATCCAGGTTATGTCCCTTAGGGTAACGTGTGGCCATCCCTATGATGTGCCTAGATTCTCGTTGTCTGAGCTTGAGAGTGCGATTGCCCCCTCTCTTGTTACCTAGTACCTGTTCTATTGCATAGTACGATAATTTGGCACTGTCTGAGAAGTGATGTGACTCAAAATGTCGTGCAATTGGGTACTGTTTATCTCTGTTGGTGATAGCCCTCATATGCTCTAGAATCCTTTTTTTTGCCATATGTGTGGTGCTGCCTACATATCTCAACCCACAGGGACATTCCAGTACATAGACCACAAAAGTGGTACTACATGTCAAGAATTGCTTTATACTCCTCATGCTGTTAGTACTTGTGTTCCAGAACTCCTTTTTAAAACGACTATTACTGCACGCTTTACAATGACCGCATGGAAAAAAGCCCTGCAGGTTAATGCCCCTTGTCGTTGTAGTATCTTCGAGATCACTGTGTACTAGGAGATCCCTGAGATTACGGTTTCTCCTGTACGTAATCATAGGTCTAGTAGGTAAGGTGCTGCCTATCACCGGGTCACCTTTAAGGATATCCCATTTTTGTACGATGGTTTTGCGTATGTGATTGGCACTCTGATGTCTAGGTACTCTACCTCTTTCCTACTGATGGTGCTAGTGAGCCTGCGCCAGATTCCTCAAACGCAGACATATCAGATATTGGGGACATACGCAAATGTTAGTGGATATGATGAGATTTTGCTTAACCAATAACTTTTTCTTGTTTAATGAGAAGATCTATAAACAGATCCACGGAACCGCGATGGGGACCTGTTTCGTGCCCAGTTTTGCGAATCTGTTTATGGGAGCATGGGAGGAGCACATCAGGCTAGACAGTAATCTTGATGTCGAGTTCAATAAAGTCGTCATATGGCTTAGATACATAGACAACCTGTTCGTAATCTGGCAGGGCAATGAACAGGAAGCGAGGAGGTTTGTTGACAAACTGAATTACAACAACAGGAACCTCAAGCTCATTAGCACCATCAGTAGGAAAGAGGTAGAGTACCTAGACATCAGAGTGCAGGTGAAATCTAACGAGATACAAACCAGTCTTTTTAGGAAGTGCACGGCAGGGAATACCTTATTACATGCCATGAGCAGCCATCCAGATCCCCTTATGGGGAATTGCTCAGAGCTAAAAGGAACTGTAGCTCTGAAGCAAGCTATCAGAAAGAACAAACCATAATGTTGAAAAGATTTCAAGAAAGGGGCTACCCATCCTGGGTCATCAAGAGGGCAACAGCAAGAATGGAGAGTGTAGATAGGGATACTATACTCGGAGACACCTCCAAGACTACTGAAGATAACACTGAGAATACAGATACACGTATTATCCTCACATTCAATGGGGATGCCAATCACATACGCAAAACCATCGTACAAAAATGGGATATCCTTAAAGGTGACCCGGTGATAGGCAGCACCTTACCTACTAGACCTATGATTACGTACAGGAGAAACCGTAATCTCAGGGATCTCCTAGTACACAGTGATCTCGAAGATACTACAACGACAAGGGGCATTAACCTGCAGGGCTTTTTTCCATGCGGTCATTGTAAAGCGTGCAGTAATAGTCGTTTTAAAAAGGAGTTCTGGAACACAAGTACTAACAGCATGAGGGAGTATAAAGCAATTCTTGACATGTAGTACCACTTTTGTGGTCTATGTACTGGAATGTCCCTGTGGGTTGAGATATGTAGGCAGCACCACACATATGGCAAAAAAAGGATTCTAGAGCATATGAGGGCTATCACCAACAGAGATAAACAGTACCCAATTGCACGACATTTTGAGTCACATCACTTCTCAGACAGTGCCAAATTATCGTACTATGCAATAGAACAGGTACTAGGTAACAAGAGAGGGGGCAATCGCACTCTCAAGCTCAGACAACGAGAATCTAGGCACATCATAGGGATGGCCACACGTTACCCTAAGGGACATAACCTGGATGAAGAATTGGCTATACACTTACAAGAGAACTAGATAGCAACAGTGCCCAGGACAAGTAATAACATAGAAAAGTTAGGAATTGATTACTTTCATATCTGCACAATTAGAATGCCTTATAGTGAATTGTGATTTTCAGGATTATTATGACTGTGCATGACTCTTTCCTTTCGCTTTTAATCTTTTACAGGAGGAAAGGAAGGGACCATGTCTCGTGCCTGTGACAGAGGGATCCCTAACCTTTTCTTCGAGACATCATTCTGCAGCAACCATGTCCACAGATAAGAATTTTTTTGTATTGTTAATTTTGTGCTTTGTTAATATTATTCAATTGTATTTCACTATACTTGGTATGTCACCACAGTTTAGGTTATAGATACATAATGATGGTAGAGGGGCACAATAATATAACACCACAGGCAAGCAGCCGCAGTTGCTAGATCACACTTCTCGTTTGCTCTTTTTCCACATTCAGCTATCCTAGATACACAGATGTGATAGTGTCTTCTGAATTAGTTACAAACAGCATAACACAGAGACGCTTGTATCGCACGGGCTGTACAGTATAGTCGAACCGCACTTTAAGAGCCTAGTAGCAACGTAGTCAAACCCCACTAATCAGGGGATTACTAAAAGCAGTGATATCTGGGACGTATTATTACTTGTACAGCGACACCAAAACTACTCAGTTTTGTTCGTACTCTTCCCATTATATTGGGGATGACTATTACGAGCGGTATTAACGCGCACAATGCGCACATTACGTTACTTCAACTTAAACACAGCCAGGACTGCACAAGCCACTAGATAACCTGTATTACCGACTGAACTACACAGACCAGCATGCCTCAGTATAAACTAATGGGACTGACAGCACACACAGTATACACACATATATAAGCTAGTGTGCTTGAGGTGAAACATGGTCTTACACACTTTGTGTTCTGTTCAAGAAATTTTTGTAACAAGCCGTAATTTGTTTTACCATTTACAAATGGCGACCATGTAATTTGATGCACAATATCACGTGTACAAAAATGTCCGTTTTCTGTGTCTAGTAGCTACAGGAAGTGTATGAAAACAACTGCCTTTTGGTTGCTCCACTGTGTGATCAAGACTCTACGGAGTCGAAACGCGTCACGGAGGGTTTATGACAATAATAAACCCCCATTTCTAACTCTGGAGTTCTGCTTGGTTTTGTGCGTTAACCCGAGAGCGCGATTGGCAATCCCGCTGTTGATGAATATTGAGTTACCGGTTTTCTCCGCCGGCATCGCGCCACCTCTCTACGGGCCTGTGACCTCTGGAAGGAGAGTCTTTGATTGGTATATATATATATATATATATATATATAGTTTAAAGCAGTAAATCTTAAATATTTTAATATATACCATTAATATAAAGTTAATTAAATACATCTCATTAATATTTAATACTATATATAAATATATAATTATATACACACACATATATATATATATATATATATATATATATATATATATATATATATATATATATATATATATATATATATATATACTTACCTACTAGCGGTCGCCAGTAGGTAGTTATAGTTAGGACCTATTTTCCATAGGAAAAGCATTTTTTGTTTTTTTAATAACTTTGGCGTCGTTTAACGAATCATCGTGAAATTTTCAAAACTAGTGGGGCTCTCAGGTCAGCTCCTGTCTTTAAAGTTTCGGGGTGATTCGCCAAGCGGGGGACAAGAAAAAAGGGGGGTCCAAAAACATGTTTTCTCCATGTTATTTTCCATAGGAAACTTTAGACACGGCTACAGCCCTAACTGCTGAAGTTACACCAAATTTTGCAAAAAGGTAGCCCTTGGTTCAGAAAGAGTCCTTTTTGTTAAATAGTGTAAATCCGTTCAGTAGTTCCTGAGAAATTAAAAAAATAGATGTCGGAAAATCAATTTTCCATAGGAAACTTTAGACACGGCTACAGCCCGAACTGCTGAACAGAATTACACCAAATTTGGCAAAAAGTAGTGCTTCCTTCAGAAAGCTTCCTTTTTTTTAAATGGTGTAAATCCGTTCAGTAGTTGCTGAGAAATTCAAAAATAAATGTTTCGATATCTATGGCAGCGGTGGATTCGCGACCCCTCCCGACCACGAGCTTCACTGTGATTGGCTGCCAACACTCCAAACCAGGAAGTGTTGGCAGCCATCTTGTGACTCGGTAGAACCGAGTCACAAGAAAACAGTAAAACAAAGGTGAAAAAAAAGAAAAGGGGGCAGGGTAGAAACACCCTGACCCCCCAGGCCTGCTCAGGGGGTCCCACAAGGACCCCCAGGGCCAAAAAAGCATTTAAAAAAAAAAAAAACATTAGGCGAAATTCGCGCTGGGGTCGCGAATCCCGCTGAAATGTTTTTTTAAATGAAGCTGCGGCCTCCCACGCTTCATTTAATTGAGGCCCCCGGGTGGGCCAGGTCCCGGGGGCATTGCCAAAAAATATATGCGGTGGCCCATGGGGGCCCCCGCAGCCCTGGGGACCGCGTGCAGGAGGGCACTTGGCCCCCCCACATGCCACCTCCCTGGGGCACTAATTATGTAAATTCGGGGGTCCGTTACGGACCCCCGATCCCCGGGGACCACCACCTCCCCGGGGCTTTAAATAGTAGGGAGGGGGGCCGCGCGGCCCCCCTCCTAGAGCCATCCATGGCCCTGGTTACCGCCACCCCCCAGGGCCGGCTCCTGCAGTGTCCCAGGGTGCCCAGGGAAACCTGCTCTCTCTTCCAAAATCCAAAGCAGATTGCTTTTCCACACGGGGAGCTGCATGTCAGCAGCTTCCCGTGTGGAAAAGCAATGCCGGCTCCTGCAGGAGGCGGGGAGCCGACGGGACCGTGGGGGCATTGAGGCTCCCCCCACGGTCCCCAACGGATAGGGCCGGCCCCAGGGGATGTGGTCCCCGGGGCTAGAAGTGGCCCGGGAGGGGGGCCACGCGGGCCCCCTCCCTAAAAAAAAATAAAAAATAAATAAAGGCCGGCCCTGGGGGATGGGGTCCCCGGGGCCAATAGAGGCCTCAGGATGGGGGCCTCGGAGCCCCCCTCCTTAAATAAATACATATATGTGGCCATGCCCCGGGGGATGGGGTCCCCGGGGCCGGAATTGGCCATGGGAGGGGGGCCCACGCGGCCCCCTTACCATTTAGATTTTTTTTTTTTTTTAAAAGGGGTCAGGCCCTGGGGGATGGAGTCCCCAGGGCCCCAAAAAAGAAAAAATAAGGGGGGCCACCAAGCCCCCCTTCTAAAAAAAAAAATGTAAAACAAGACCGGCATCGTGCCGGAGGCCCCGCCCCCTCCCAGCAACAGTCTGCCAACGCGCCCTGTGGCGCGTTTTAAGTTGGGGAATTAATTCCCCTTCAATACTGGGGGTCCCTGGGGGCCAACTACCTCCAGTATGTGCCACAGGGCTGCCTTGTAGAGAGGTGGTCCGAGGCCACGCCCCTTTTTACACCTCTCTGCAACGCAGCTCTGTGGCGCTTACTGGAGGTACCTGGTGGGCTAGTTGGACCCCAGGGACCCTCAGGACTCAAGGGGATTTAATCCCCCAATTTACAATGCACCAGAGGGGGCGTTTGCACAATGGTGCAGGGAGGGGGTGTGGCCTGATTTGACAAGTGTGCAAACATGCCCTGTGGCACGTTTTAAGTTGGAGGATTAAGTCCCCTTCAATCCTCAGGGTCCTTGGGGGCCAACTAGCCCACCAGGTACCTCCAGTAAGTGCCAGGGAGCTGCGTTGCAGAGTGGTGGCCCAAGGCCAAGCCCCCTTTTTATACCACTCTGCAACGCAGCTCTGTGGCACTTACTGGAGGTAGCTGGTGGGCTAGTTGGCCCTCAGGGACCCTCAGGATTCAAGGAGACTTAATCACCCAACTTAAAACACGCCACAGGGTGCGTTTTCACACTTGTCACATCAGGCCCCGCCCCCTCCCTGCACCACAGTGCAAATGCGCCCTGTGGTGCGTTTTAAGTTGGGGATTAATTCCCCTTCAATCCTGAGGGTCCCTGGGGGCCAACTAGTCCACCAGGTACCTCTTGTAAATGCCACAGGGCTGCGTTGCAGAGAGGTGCTCCGAGGCCACGCCCCTTTTTACACCACTCTGCAAACGTGGCTTCTGGTGCACTGCTGGTGGAGCGATGAGGTCCTCTTGTGTCCTGAGGACCTCAAGACACAAGTGGACTTCATCCTCTGAGCAGCAGTGCGCCAGAAGCCGTGTTTGCAGCGTGGTGTAAAAAGGGGCGTGGCCTCAGAACACCTCTCTGAAACACAGGTCTGTGGCGCTTACTGGATGTACCTGGTGGGCTACGTGTCCACCAGGGACCTTCAGGATTCAAGGGGACTTAATAGGGATGTCATAGTTAGAAATTAGCATTTAAAAAACCTTTGAAATTCACTGAAAAAACCATAGATTTCAGATACGTTATAGTTAGAAATTAGCATTTAAAAAACCTTAGAAATTCACTGGAAAAAACCATAGGTTTCAGGGACGTTATAGTTAGCTGGACATTTCACTCTTACAAAACCATAGAAATTCCACTGTTATAGTTAGTTGAGCTAACTATAACTCACTTACCCGCAATGCACTGCTCATGACGTCACATATTACATCATTCATGACATGGTCAGTGACATCACTGATGACTTCACTGATGACATCTCAAATGACATCACTGATGACATCACTGATGACATCATCCACGTGAAAATCTGATGCACCTCATCACACCCTAATATAACCCTTGATACACCCACTCTAAAATACAGACTATCATTTCGAAACCATAAACACACCAATACCAGTTAGTACATACCCACTCACTAATTCCTACATCTACACACACATCCACTTATTCACCCATACAGTCACTCATACATGCAGGCAGCCATCCATACGGCATTATCATATGCACTCACATATCTATACAGCACTCACACACCACCACTCATTCATAGAGTTACTCACACACCTAGTCAGTCATGCAAAGAATCAATCACACTCCCACTTACTCACCTGTACAGTTATACACACACCACCTCACTTATTTAAACATATACTAACACATACTTACACTCTTCTACAATAACTAATACAAGCACACACTGATCCATACAGCCACTCTCACAATCACTCACTCTCACATATAGTCATTTATACACTCTAACACTCACATAAACTGCCTTTCACATATGCAGTTACTCACACATGTACCTCTGAGGCATCCATTCACTCACCAACACACCCATACACACACTCACCCACCCATGCAGCTCTTCACAGATGCACTCTTGAATCCATACACCCAGTGAATCATCCACTCACACATCTATGCACAGAGTTACACCCCCACCCACTCACACAGACACTCAGGCACCCATACAGATACTCAGACAACCAATCAATAACCCATATAGATCCTCATTTCGCTACTCACCAACCCATGCAACCGCTTACACACCAACTGGCAAATTAAACTGTGTGAATGTCTGTATCAGTCACTAACACATGCATTCAGTAAGACACAATTAATCACTCACTTATACAGTCAGTCACACACCAACTAAATCATCCATCCAGACACTTATACACCCATTCATTCTTCAATAAACCTTGGCATATATTTAAAACATATTTAAATTTTATAGAAACACTCAGTCACTGGATGATGTCATCAGTGATGTCATCAGTAATGTCATTTGAGATGTCATCAGTGATGTCACTGACCATGTCATGAATGATGTAATATGTGACGTCATGAGCAGTGCATTGCGGGTGCGCGAGTTATAGTTAGCTCAACTAACTATAACGGTGGAATTTCTACAGTTTTGTAAGAGTGAAATGTCCAGCTAACTATAACGTCCCTGAAACCTATGGTTTTTCAGTGAATTTCTAAGGTTTTTTAAATGCTAATTTCTAACTATAACGTACCTGAAACCTATGGTTTTTTCAGTGAATATATATATATATATATATATATATATATATATATATATTTATATATGTGGGGATGTTTTATATGTATATATATATATAGTACTTTCTGGAGATAGCCAGTAGGTAGTTATAGTTAGGACCAAAGTTTCCAATAGGAAAATAGTTTTTGTTTTGCCAATAACTTTAGCGCCGCTTGAGGAATCTCCATGAAATTTCCACAAAACTTCCCCATTTTGGTTCAGCTGCTGTGTTGAAAGGTTCGTGGTGATCCGTCAAGCGGAGCCAGAAAAAAAGGGGTCCCAAAAAGCGTTTTCCCCATGTTAAGTCTACTGGGATTTTTCATTTTTGAATACGACTACAACCGGAACTGCTGAATGGAATTACACCAAATTTGGCAGAAAGCTAGATGTTGGTCAAGAAAGTGTGCTATTTGTGATTTGGTGTAAATCCATTCAGTAGTTTTTCAGATATCTATTTTAAAATGTATAGATATCTAGGGACGTGAGTCCTTACAGTAGACTAGCGAATCCTACAAAAATTTGATTGGCTGTCAACACTTCAACCAGGAAATGTTGGCAGCCATCTTGGGACTTGGCTTGAAGCTGAGTCCCAGACAAAATGTTAAAAAAAAAAAAGGGGGAAGGGTAGGAATACCCTGACCTATCAGATATGGTGGGGGGTCCCTGAGGGACCCAGCTGGGGGCTAAAAAGCCTTTTTAAAAAACAATTGTTGCAGATCTGCAAATCCGCAGCAATATTTTAAAAAAAAGCAAGCGCGGGCTCCCACGCCTGCATTAAAATCAACCAGGAAGTGTTGGCAGCCATCTTGGGACACAGCTTGAAACTAAGTCCCGGAAAAAATATTTAAAAAAAGAAAGGGGGGCAGGGTAGGAATACCCTGACCCCCCAGATATGGTGGGGGTCCCTGAGGGACCCCGCCCGGGGGTAGAAAGCATTTTTATAAAAAAATGTTGTCACGGATCCGCGAATCCACAGAAAAACATTTAAGAAAGCAAGCAGGGCTCTTGCGCTTGCGTTAAAATAACCCCCGGGTGGGCCCTGGGGACCGCCACCTCCCTGGGGTTAATCTAAATAATAGCGGGGCCTCGCAGACCCCCCTGCCCTGGGGATTACCACCTCCCCGGGTCACACAGTTTTTCTATTTTAACTAATGCGAGGGAAGCTGTAGGGCCTCCCTCACTGCCCAGGGGCCGCCACCTGCTCTGGGCACAAATAGATTAATGAAGGTGGTCTGTTGCGGCCCCCGGCCCCGGGGACCACCACCTCCCTGGGGCAAATTTGAATATCCTGGAGCCCTAGATGGCCCTTGGGACCTCCACCACCAGGGCCGACCCCAGCAACGTGTGAGAGCATTTTGCTCTTGCTTACTCAAAGTGGAACACACTTTGCTTTTACACACAGGGAGCTGCATTTCAGCAGCTCCCTGCATATAAAAGCAATGGCAGCTCCCGCAGGAGGAGGGGAGCTGGCAGGGACCGCGTGGGCCTTCAGGCTCCCCCCTGTGGTCCCCAACATAGTGCCCAGGCCCCGGGGGATGCGGCCCCTCTCCTTTGAAAGAAAATCTTTTTTAAAAAAAAGAAAAGGCCTGGCCCCGGAGGATGGGGTCCCCGGGGCCGAAATTGGCCTGGGGAGGGGGGCTGCGTGGCCCCCTCCCCTTTTTATATAAAAAAATATAAAGGCCTGGCCCTGGGGCATGGGGTCCCTGGGGCCAAAATCAAAACAGGAGGGGGGCCGCGCAGCCCCCCGTTTTTTTATCTTAAAAAAATGAAAAAAGGGTCTTGCCCCAGGAGAAAAAGGGGGAAAAAGCTGGCATCTCACCAGAGGCCCCACCCCCTTTCTCCACTGCTCTGCAATTGCACCTCCTGGTGTGCTCCTGGTTGGGGGATGAAGTCCCCTCGGCTGCTGAGGGTCCTAAGGGACCCACATGGCCTCCTGTTACCTCCAGCAAGCCCCACACAGTGGGATTGCTGAGAGGTGGTTGGAGACCACACCCCCTTTCTCCATCACTCTGCAGAAAGGGGGTGTAAAAAAAAGTGTGTTTTCCATGTTAATTTCCATAGGGATTTTGAACACGACTACAGCCTGAACTGCTGAACGGAATGACACCAAATTTGTCGGAAAGCTAGCTCTTGGTCCAGAAAGAGCCCTTGTTAATATTTGGTGTAAATCTGTTCATTAGTTATTGAGATATTAAAGGAAAACGAGATTTGTATTTTTGGGTGGTGCCTAAGCACAGATTTCGCGGTGAGATCTGATTGGTTGTCAACACTTCAACCAGGAGGTGCTGGCAGCCATCTTGGGACCAATATACATGATAGCACCCCATTGAAATGAATTGTAGTGAATGGAAGGTTTTGAGGGTAACAAAAAGGAGAATGTCTGCAGGGTGATAACAGATTTTAGTTACAATATATATGATTTGTTGATGGTACCATATTAATTTTAGGAATTGTGGTATGTTCTAAGGTGATTTTACCCTGTGAAAAAGCCGTCTGCTGGGATTTCACGAATCATGTTTGAGAGAAAACTGTTTCCTCATGATTGTCCCATAGAGTATATGGAAGGTGCTCCAGAAGCTAAAATAAGAGCATAATTTCTGTAAATTCACACCATCTTTCTCAGCCATGTGAGAATAAAGTATGACATTCTCAGCAAAAGATGTACTTCCAACAGGAGCAGCCTTTCAGTTTATTCCCTTGTGTTCTACTGCAGCTGCCCAGAGTACTCTAAAGAACAACTAGGGCGTTAACAATCTGACTTATGACAGCCATCTTGATTGAATAAAACTGGTCAAACTTAAAACATTTAATGTAGAAAGGAATAAAATTAGGGGTCTCATTTTGTCACAGGTTAGTGCTGTGGAAAGAAAAATTAGGATACGTTTTAAATGAGTTCTCAAATATCTTCCACTTCTATTTCATTAAAACATTCTGACATGCAGACTGACACATGCACTTTCAACGCCAGCAGCAGACGGCCAGTTAACTCGCTGGTGATCAGCAGCTTTACTACAGTGTTCTAATGAGCAGCTAGAATGCTAACATTCTGAATTCATGCCAAACGTGTGTCACATATGAAAACATTTTCTACTGAGGATACTGCAGTAAATCAGGAAAATAGGGAGGTTCATAACAAATATGTCTCCAAAGATGACCAACAGAGAAAAAAGAGTCAAAATGTAGCACAAATATCACCCAGATGTAGTCCAAGTATAGCCCAATGATAGCAGTGTGCAAAACTCTTAATTGTTTTGTTTATATGCAGTTTTATATAGCGCAGACTTTACCTGAAGGTATTGGAGGGCTTTACATGAGCATTAGTTACATTACACAAGGACACATTCATTTTAGTTTTAGACATGGAGAGATTAAGTGATTTGCCCAGAATCACAGGATGTCGAGCTAACATCGAAACTCGAACCTTGACCCCCAGTTACAAAGTCTACAGCTCTGGCCGTAGCGCCACATCCTCTCCCCTAAGGGTAACATATAATCAAGTGACTAACTGGGTAAAAAAACATAAAAATAGCAAATAATTCAAAAGGAAATGTTTTAGGTATTACAGTTTTGATTACATCTAGATGATGTCAGGCTTGCCACACTTTTGTAATAAATATAGAACATTAGCAATCTAGTTGTTCATTAGACTACTGTTGGGAGGCAGCGCTCAGGGGCACGGACTCGGATAATTGGAGGCAGGGACGAGGATGGAGAGGCAACAAGTTGACCATGCTGGGCAGGAGGTAGGGGCAGTGGCAGCACAACTGACCATGGAGGGCAGGGGAAAGGGGGATAGGGGCGACAAACCAACCATGCAGTACAGGCAAGAGAGGCTGTGACGATATATGAGACCATTGAGGGTAGAAGGAAGAGGCAGTGGCAGCACAACCATACATGCCAACAGACCCGATTCAGGCAGGAGACTCCAGAGGTTTATAAGCCCAAAAGGGCTTTATTTTATCTGTTGCCTGCCTAAAATCCCCTATTTTTCAATGTAAGTCAATCTGGAAAATCAATTCCCCAGGTTACTTTAAACTCTAATTTTTTCAGTGAATTTCAAAGGTCTTTTTATTACACCTAGCTATAATGTTACTTTAGCCGTAGTTATTTTCAGTGAATTTCTAGTTTTTTTT